>CM019172.2:6328258-6928258 GCA_009739505.2 Apolygus lucorum
GCGAATTTTCAAAGAAATCATTCAGTTTTAAGGTGTGGTTAAGGAAAGGACCAATGGTGTTGCAATTTGTTGTAGAAAGTTTTTTTTTTTTTCGATTCTTGGTTTATTATATATGTATATATGTTTTTTATTACATACTTTTACACCAATAATCGACGTCCGGAAGACGTGAAATCACTGGGCTGAAAGCTGAATCTGGGAGCCCGAGAAGCGTTCTGATTGTGGAAGCTCCAGGACGTAGTTAAAGAGGGGTGAGTGCGACAGATCGCGTTCATGCTCGTATGTTCCCAACCTCATAACAACAAGCCACCTTTTGTTTATCACACATTTTTCTCCTTGATGCGTTACCCGCATCTAAGTAATTAATTTGATACATTAGTTATATTCGCGATATGTACGAAAAAATCGTGCGATTTTCAATAATACACTGGGTTTTAAACGTTTCTATCGATGGCAGTTGTCGATAAAATATTTGAACGAGGACTCTTTTTTTTTTTTTTTTTTCTTTTTTTTTTTTCTTTTTTTCTTTCTTTTCTTTCTTTTCTTTCTTTTCTTCTTTCTTTCTTTCTTTCTTTTCTTTCTTTTTCTTTCTTTCTTTCCTTTCTCTTTTTCTTGTCTTTCTTTCTTCTTTCTAAAAATTTTCTTTCCCAAACATGATTTTCGCATGAAAATTCGCTAATAATACGCTGCAAATTATTGCTGGGTATGCTTTGAAGATGTTAGAGTCCATATCATGTTCTAGTCGTCTCTACGAACTCATAGAGTACCCACACGGCTACTGCATTTCTGGGTACAACAATATACGCACGTATTCATTATATATATATATAGCTACAAACTTTTCTTAATTTTGGACAATTTCATTTTTGAAAAATGCATTCATATCAGAAATTTGTGCTGAATCCGAATATACCATATATTACCATGATTTTCAATGTAAAAACCACAAAAAAAACGGGAAAAACCCATTTTTTTGGAGTTTTTTTGAATTTTGGACCACTTTGGATTGTCCAAAATTGCTGGTTAACGAACTTGACCTATGGTTTGGTGCTACAAACATTTTGGCAAAAACTAAAAAAAAATTTTTAAACATTTACTCAAGTTATCGTCCGGAATGACACATATGTGTATATATATATATATATATACATATGATTTTTGGAAAACTTCAGGGATCGTTTCAGAATGTTCCAAAACGGATTTCAGTGTGAAAATTTTTCGAAAAAAGTCGATTCTAAAAATTTTGAGGCCATTGCAATAGCTTCATTTTCCTTGAAAATTCGCTAATAATACGCTGCAATTATTGCTGGGTATGCTTTGAAGATGTTAGGAGTCCATATTCATGTTCTAGTCGTCTCTACGAACTCATAGAGTACCCACACGGCTACTGCATTTCTGGGTACAACAAATATACGCACGTATTCATTATATATATATATATAGCTACAAACTTTTCTTAATTTTGGACAATTTTCATTTTTGAAAAATGCATTCATATCAGAAATTTTGTGCTGAATCCGAATATACCATATATTACCATGATTTTCAATGTAAAAACCACAAAAAAACGGGAAAAACCCATTTTTTTGGGAGTTTTTTTGAATTTTGGACCACTTTGGATTGTCCAAAATTGCTGGTTAACGAACTTGACCTATGGTTTGGTGCTACAAACATTTTGGCAAAAACTAAAAAAAAATTTTTAAACATTTACTCAAGTTATCGTCCGGAATGACACATATGTGTATATATATATATATATACATATGATTTTTGGAAAAACTTCAGGGATCGTTTCAGAATGTTCCAAAACGGATTTCAGTGTGAAAATTTTTCGAAAAAGTCGATTCTAAAAATTTGAGGCCATTGCAATAGCTTCATTTTCCTTGAAAATTCGCTAATAATACGCTGCAAATTATTGCTGGGTATGCTTTGAAGATGTTAGGAGTCCATATTCATGTTCTAGTCGTCTCTACGAACTCATAGAGTACCCACACGGCTACTGCATTTCTGGGTACAACAAATATACGCACGTATTCATTATATATATATATAGCTACAAACTTTTCTTAATTTTGGACAATTTTCATTTTGAAAAATGCATTCATATCAGAAATTTTGTGCTGAATCCGAATATACCATAAATTACCATGATTTTTAATGTAAAAACCACAAAAAAACGGGAAAAACCCATTTTTTTGGGAGTTTTTTTGAATTTTGGACCACTTTGGATTGTCCAAAATTGCTGGTTAACGAACTTGACCTATGGTTTGGTGCTACAAACATTTTGGCAAAAACTAAAAAAAAATTTTTAAACATTTACTCAAGTTATCGTCCGGAATGACACATATGTGTATATATATATATATATACATATGATTTTTGGAAAAACTTCAGGGATCGTTTCAGAATGTTCCAAAACGGATTTCAGTGTGAAAATTTTTCGAAAAAGTCGATTCTAAAAATTTTGAGGCCATTGCAATAGCTTCATTTTCCTTGAAAATTCGCTAATAATACGCTGCAAATTATTGCTGGGTATGCTTTGAAGATGTTAGGAGTCCATATTCATGTTCTAGTCGTCTCTACGAACTCATAGAGTACCCACACGGCTACTGCATTTCTGGGTACAACAAATATACGCACGTATTCATTATATATATATATAGCTACAAACTTTTCTTAATTTTGGACAATTTTCATTTTTGAAAAATGCATTCATATCAGAAATTTTGTGCTGAATCCGAATATACCATATATTACCATGATTTTCAATGTAAAAACCACAAAAAACGGGAAAAACCCATTTTTTTGGGAGTTTTTTTGAATTTTGGACCACTTTGGATTGTCCAAAATTGCTGGTTAACGAACTTGACCTATGGTTTGGTGCTACAAACATTTTGGCAAAAACTAAAAAAAAATTTTTAAACATTTACTCAAGTTATCGTCCGGAATGACACATATGTGTATATATATATATATATATACATATGATTTTTGGAAAAACTTCAGGGATCGTTTCAGAATGTTCCAAAACGGATTTCAGTGTGAAAATTTTTCGAAAAAGTCGATTCTAAAAATTTTGAGGCCATTGCAATAGCTTCATTTTCCTTGAAAATTCGCTAATAATACGCTGCAAATTATTGCTGGGTATGCTTTGAAGATGTTAGGAGTCCATATTCATGTTCTAGTCGTCTCTACGAACTCATAGAGTACCCACACGGCTACTGCATTTCTGGGTACAACAAATATACGCACGTATTCATTATATATATATATAGCTACAACATTTCTTAATTTTGGACAATTTTCATTTTTGAAAAAAGCATTCATATCAGAAATTTTGTGCTGAATCCGAATATACCATATATTACCATGATTTTCAATGTAAAAACCACAAAAAACGGGAAAAACCCATTTTTTTGGGAGTTTTTTTGAATTTTGGACCACTTTGGATTGTCCAAAATTGCTGGTTAACGAACTTGACCTATGGTTTGGTGCTACAAACATTTTGGCAAAACTAAAAAAAAATTTTTAAACATTTACTCAAGTTATCGTCCGGAATGACACATATGTGTATATATATATATATATATACATATGATTTTGGAAAAACTTCAGGGATCGTTTCAGAATGTTCCAAAACGGATTTCAGTGTGAAAATTTTTCGAAAAAGTCGATTCTAAAAATTTTGAGGCCATTGCAATAGCTTCATTTTCCTTGAAAATTCGCTAATAATACGCTGCAAATTATTGCTGGGTATGCTTTGAAGATGTTAGGAGTCCATATTCATGTTCTAGTCGTCTCTACGAACTCATAGAGTACCCACACGGCTACTGCATTTCTGGGTACAACAAATATACGCACGTATTCATTATATATATATATAGCTACAAACTTTTCTTAATTTTGGACAATTTTCATTTTTGAAAAATGCATTCATATCAGAAATTTTGTGCTGAATCCGAATATACCATATATTACCATGATTTTCAATGTAAAAACCACAAAAAACGGGAAAAACCCATTTTTTTGGGAGTTTTTTTGAATTTTGGACCACTTTGGATTGTCCAAAATTGCTGGTTAACGAACTTGACCTATGGTTTGGTGCTACAAACATTTTGGCAAAAACTAAAAAAAAATTTTTAAACATTTACTCAAGTTATCGTCCGGAATGACACATATGTGTATATATATATATATATATACATATGATTTTTGGAAAAACTTCAGGGATCGTTTCAGAATGTTCCAAAACGGATTTCAGTGTGAAAATTTTTCGAAAAAGTCGATTCTAAAAATTTTGAGGCCATTGCAATAGCTTCATTTTCCTTGAAAATTCGCTAATAATACGCTGCAAATTATTGCTGGGTATGCTTTGAAGATGTTAGGAGTCCATATTCATGTTCTAGTCGTCTCTACGAACTCATAGAGTACCCACACGGCTACTGCATTTCTGGGTACAACAAATATACGCACGTATTCATTATATATATATATAGCTACAAACTTTTCTTATTTTGGACAATTTTCATTTTTGAAAAATGCATTCATATCAGAAATTTTGTGCTGAATCCGAATATACCATATATTACCATGATTTTCAATGTAAAAACCACAAAAAACGGGAAAAACCCATTTTTTTGGGAGTTTTTTTGAATTTTGGACCACTTTGGATTGTCCAAAATTGCTGGTTAACGAACTTGACCTATGGTTTGGTGCTACAAACATTTTGGCAAAAACTAAAAAAAAATTTTTAAACATTTACTCAAGTTATCGTCCGGAATGACACATATGTGTATATATATATATATATATACATATGATTTTTGGAAAAACTTCAGGGATCGTTTCAGAATGTTCCAAAACGGATTTCAGTGTGAAAATTTTTCGAAAAAGTCGATTCTAAAAATTTTGAGGCCATTGCAATAGCTTCATTTTCCTTGAAAATTCGCTAATAATACGCTGCAAATTATTGCTGGGTATGCTTTGAAGATGTTAGGAGTCCATATTCATGTTCTAGTCGTCTCTACGAACTCATAGAGTACCCACACGGCTACTGCATTTCTGGGTACAACAAATATACGCACGTATTCATTATATATATATATAGCTACAAACTTTTCTTAATTTTGGACAATTTTCATTTTTGAAAAATGCATTCATATCAGAAATTTTGTGCTGAATCCGAATATACCATATATTACCATGATTTTCAATGTAAAAAACCACAAAAAACGGGAAAAAACCATTTTTTTGGGGAGTTTTTTTGAATTTTGGACCACTTTGGATTGTCCAAAATTGCTGGTTAACGACTTGACCTATGGTTTGGTGCTACAAACATTTTGGCAAAAACTAAAAAAAAAATTTTTAAACATTTACTCAAGTTATCGTCCGGAATGACACATATGTGTATATATATATATATATATACATATGATTTTTGGAAAAACTTCAGGGATCGTTTCAGAATGTTCCAAAACGGATTTCAGTGTGAAAATTTTTCGAAAAAGTCGATTCTAAAATTTTGAGGCCATTGCAATAGCTTCATTTTCCTTGAAAATTCGCTAATAATACGCTGCAAATTATTGCTGGGTATGCTTTGAAGATGTTAGGAGTCCATATTCATGTTCTAGTCGTCTCTACGAACTCATAGAGTACCCACACGGCTACTGCATTTCTGGGTACAACAAATATACGCACGTATTCATTATATATATATATAGCTACAAACTTTTCTTAATTTTGGACAATTTTCATTTTTGAAAATGCATTCATATCAGAAATTTTGTGCTGAATCCGAATATACCATATATTACCATGATTTTCAATGTAAAAACCACAAAAAACGGGAAAAACCCATTTTTTTGGGAGTTTTTTTGAATTTTGGACCACTTTGGATTGTCCAAATTGCTGGTTAACGAACTTGACCTATGGTTTGGTGCTACAAACATTTTGGCAAAAACTAAAAAAAAAATTTTTAAACATTTACTCAAGTTATCGTCCGGAATGACACATATGTGTATATATATATATATATATACATATGATTTTTGGAAAAACTTCAGGGATCGTTTCAGAATGTTCCAAAACGGATTTCAGTGTGAAAATTTTTCGAAAAAGTCGATTCTAAAAATTTTGAGGCCATTGCAATAGCTTCATTTTCCTTGAAAATTCGCTAATAATACGCTGCAAATTATTGCTGGGTATGCTTTGAAGATGTTAGGAGTCCATATTCATGTTCTAGTCGTCTCTACGAACTCATAGAGTACCCACACGGCTACTGCATTTCTGGGTACAACAAATATACGCACGTATTCATTATATATATATATAGCTACAAACTTTTCTTAATTTTGGACAATTTTCATTTTTGAAAAATGCATTCATATCAGAAATTTTGTGCTGAATCCGAATATACCATATATTACCATGATTTTCAATGTAAAAACCACAAAAAACGGGAAAAACCCATTTTTTTGGGAGTTTTTTTGAATTTTGGACCACTTTGGATTGTCCAAAATTGCTGGTTAACGAACTTGACCTATGGTTTGGTGCTACAAACATTTGGCAAAAACTAAAAAAAAATTTTAAACATTTACTCAAGTTATCGTCCGGAATGACACATATGTGTATATATATATATATATACATATGATTTTTGGAAAAACTTCAGGGATCGTTTCAGAATGTTCCAAAACGGATTTCAGTGTGAAAATTTTTCGAAAAAGTCGATTCTAAAAATTTTGAGGCCATTGCAATAGCTTCATTTTCCTTGAAAATTCGCTAATAATACGCTGCAAATTATTGCTGGGTATGCTTTGAAGATGTTAGGAGTCCATATTCATGTTCTAGTCGTCTCTACGAACTCATAGAGTACCCACACGGCTACTGCATTTCTGGGTACAACAAATATACGCACGTATTCATTATATATATATATAGCTACAAACTTTTCTTAATTTTGGACAATTTTCATTTTGAAAAATGCATTCATATCAGAAATTTTGTGCTGAATCCGAATATACCATATATTACCATGATTTTCAATGTAAAAAACCACAAAAACGGGAAAAACCCATTTTTTTGGGAGTTTTTTTGAATTTTGGACCACTTTGGATTGTCCAAAATTGCTGGTTAACGAACTTGACCTATGGTTTGGTGCTACAAACATTTGGCAAAAACTAAAAAAAAATTTTTAAACATTTACTCAAGTTATCGTCCGGAATGACACCTATGTGTAATATATATATATATATACATATGATTTTTGGAAAAAACTTCAGGGATCGTTCAGATGTTCCAAAACGGATTTCAGTGTGAAAATTTTTCGAAAAAGTCGATTCTAAAAATTTTGAGGCCATTGCAATAGCTTCATTTCCTTGAAAATTCGCTAAAACAATACCTTTATTTCAAAATTTTTGAGTTAGGGCGTTTTCAAATTTCAAAATTGATTTTGGAACCCTCAGAAGTGACCTACATCAACCCAAAAGCTTCGGGGCACAACTAGACCCCAAATGGAGCCTACATACCAAATTTCATCAAAATCTGTCAATGCTAAGTGGCAAAAGTGCCGCGTACGGCGTACGGCGGACGGACGGCCAAATTTTTATTCGATTTTTGGATTCTACGTACCTTGAAACGTAACCATCACATTTTGAGGGGGTGTTAAATTTTTTTTTTCTTGGTCGATTCCAAAGGTTCATTATTGAAAATAATAAACCAAAAGTAGGATCGTCACAATTCACACCTTTTTCAGAAAGCGCGTTTGAAATTTCAATTATGAATTCAATGTTGAATTTCTCGTTGAAATCTAAGGGAAGGAATCGTTCAAAACCCGCAAGCTCGAAAAGTTCAATATGAATAATTGTTCTATGATCGATTTAGAATAGAATCAACAAGGGAAAACCCCGAGTTCTGTAGGACCGACCGATCGATTTCAACTGTCAACTGTTGACAGATTCCTGAAGGAAGAGATGAGGATTGATTGTGAAATTGATCAGAAATCTCAGTTACTAGCAGCACCGAAGTCATCATTGGAAAGTTCTAGTTCAGTTTCTCCCGCTAGAATGCGGTAGCCCACTCTCATAACTGAGCAGACTCCTCATTATAGTATCACATGATCAGATGATTTTTTCTTCGAATCGGCATTCATGACACTGAGTGACCCTCCTAAGCAACCAAGAACCAAATTTATTTATGAAGGCACTCTCATACAAATCGGGAAGAAAATGTAAGTTATTGCTTACAAGGTTTTACGTTTGTGCATGGATAGAAACTTCTATCAATCCGGGCATCATGATCCGGGGGTCATGATTTTTCATAGGGGCCCATCTGCACGCCAATCTGAACAATTCCTGAAAATTTCATGAAATTCGGAATGAACATTTCAGAAGTTATCGCTGTTACAAGGTTTTACGTTTGCACATGCACAGAGGCTGCTATTGATCCGGGGGTGATGATTTTCATAGGGGACCATCTCCACCCCCAACTTGCACAATTCCTGAGAGTTTCATCGAACTTTGATTGGAAATGCAGAAGTAGAAGGCTGTAACTAGGAAAAACACGTTTGCGCATGCACACTGGCGACTATCAGTCCAAGGGTATTGATTTTCATAGAGGACCGTCTACACGCCAACCCACACGATCCCTGAAAATTCCATCAAAATCTGAGGAGAATTGTAGAAGTTGTGGCTGAGGCAAGGATTTCATAACAGACAGACACGGAACCAAAATTGTTCAGGAAGGTCTGAAACGTAAAACGCGAGTGGAAATTTTGATACTGGAGAACTTGGTTTTTCAACCTTGAAAAGTGAAAACAAAGCTTCCGCTACCTTGGTAAACTCGGAAGCAAAACGGAAAAACAACGTGTGGAGGTAGTGGTACGAACAATGATAGTACGGCTTTATGATGGGAGAACACTTGGGAGAAAGCCGAAGAACGTTTTCAATCGGATTTATCGACACGAGAACGTAGAAAAAACTGTTGGAATGAATGTGATGGTGAATCACGAGTGATTGATGGAAACAGGCAGGCTCTGCAGATGGATCGCCAACAGGGTTGCGCTGGCCAGGGATTACTTGAGTGGATCAGGACTTTGATGAGGGCTGAAGGTAGTGGTTTGATGTCTGAACTGGAAGTGATGAATCCAAAAATTAACACTGAAGAGTCATCAATTACTAAACAGCTGTCTGGGGTAGTTAGAATCACGAGGAAAATCTCTTCTGATAATGAGGATTCGAAATCGCCATCAGCAATCGTTACTTTATTGCAAATGACTGAATAATAAGCATGTTTTTCAATGTGTGTGAGTGTGTATTGCTTCCGAGAGTCTACCAAGGTAGCGGAAGCTTTGTTTTCACTTTTCAAGGTTGAAAAACCAAGTTCTCCAAAACCGAAATTTCCTTTCGCGTTTTACGTTTCAGACCTTCTTGAACAATTTTGGTTCCGTGTCTGTCGTGTGTTCTGTCTGTCATGAAATCCTTGCCTCAGCCAAAACTTCTACATTTCTCATCCGATTTCGATGAAATTCTCAGGGATTATGCGGATTAGGTTGCAGATAGTCCCGAATGTTCCTCGTAACAGCCATAATACTAACCTTTTTCATCCGAATTTGATGAAATTTACTAGGATTGTTCAGATTAGCGTGTAGATGGTCCAATAATTAGAGATTGATTATTTGAGATCATCTACTATGCATCGGATTATCTATACAATCGTGTTATGGATACGAGGGAGCTATGTGCCACACCCACTTGGCCGACGTTTTTTAATTACCTTTTCACATCAAACAAACCTGTTTACTATTATTGCTTTTTCCCAGTTATATTAACACTCGATGAATTTTCGATTTGTTTCGGTTTATCATTCTCAATGATAATTCTGGAATCGAGCAGAAAAAACCCTCAAAATTTGATGAACTTGATGAACTTGATGAATTTGATGAACTTTTCGCTTATATGATATTGATGTTATGTCATTTGGTTTTATGTTGATTTTTGTGGCTGTACAAAATATTTTAATGCCAAGTAAATTAGAATAAACGCTTTATTTCGCTACAAAAATCCAAATTTGAAGCCAATGGTCAAGCCAAAATGTTTGAAAAATAATTAGTACTTCTTAGCAACACTGATGAATCATTCTTCCATTTTGAAATTTTTTCTACCACGAAGAACCTGGTAGGAAAATCTTCAATTATACACTCTAAGTGCTTTAAAATCTCGAAATACCATATTTCAGCCTCCATCTGGCAGTGAAAACAATTTTTCACCACAAAATATCTGATACACTTTCCAAAAATGAAGCTAATGAAAACGTGCGTATATTTCTGTGTCAGCTGGGTAAAGGGGGTCAACTACAAAATTGGGGAAAATGAGTTTCTACATGGTTAGATTCCATTCTTTCTCCTCTACAAGAGGGTCTATGGTGCCATCTGCAATGATAATTTAGTCGGGAGTTATTCCTCTGGGCGTTTGGTGTTATGTGCACTTATTTCACCCATCTATTGTTGCAAAAGGAGTCATGTGCTAATGACCCCTTGGGCACTAAAAACTCGGGGTAGTGCAAGAGGGGAAAAGGGGTCAAGTGGATTCAAGTCAGCAGATGACCCCTTTTCCGCAATTATCTGTCGAGAAATAGGCGTCATTTCGAGAGAGTCGTCCACAATAACGCTCACTCGAGTAGGCAGCCTTTTGTTATTTTGTTAGGTATTACGACTGGTATCTGAGAAACGATCCTCAGCTGATCAAATTAAACAACCTTCAGCTTGCCTAGCTGTGACCTTCGTTTTCGTCAATTGAATTCTCTAATTTTCCGATAGTTTTTCTTTCAAGTTGTGGGAAATAGGATCGCAGTGAAATGTCGAAACGGGCTCTAACCATGCTACGTATGGTGGGCGTGAACTTCAACCCCGGAGGTGGATCAAACCCAGAAGGAACCGTTGCCAACTCAACTGAGGTTGCAGTAAGTTCAAGTTCTCCCCTCCCTATTCCCGAGGACCTTGATTTTTTGTTACATGAATACCCGCATGAAATGAGTAATGAGGAACGCCTGTTATGCACCAAGGAGAAAACTGAACCCAGCTGTTATGGTTTTGGACCAGGAGTACCTAGCACCTCTTCAATTGGAAGACATTTGATTTTCTACTTCATGATGATGATAGTGACGATGATGTCGATGTCGCTATGGATTTAGATGATCAATTGTGGTCAGGTAGTGAGGAAAGTGGTCCTGCCTTCCGCCCAAGAAAAAGAGGGCTCGTTGGCCTCTCTCAACCTCTTCAAGTGAAGATGAAAATTTGGATAGTGATTCGGGAAATTAAGAACTGGCGCTGACGAAGAGAGGAACGGTTAGAAAACGGGGTTTGAAAGGGGAGGGTAGAAAAATTCGAGCTGATAGGAAAGAACTACGGAATTGTGGAAAACAATACGTCACAAAGAAAGGAAAAATAATTCCAAAGAGACAGACTCGTCGATTGGGCATATGCAAAAACGTTTGCTCTTGTTAATTTCTGACCGCGTTCGCAAAAATTTGTTCAAACAATACTGGGAAATGGGAAATTACGACAGACGATTGGCTTATATCAGCAGTCTTCTTGAATTCACTGAACCAATGAGAAGAACAGGGGGTATCCAATCAAAGGGAGTTACCGTTCTATACCGTGTTTACGTTGACGGACAGTACAAAAAAATATGCAAGTCTTGTTTTTTGAAGATTTTTGGAGAAAGCAGGAAATTTCTTGAAAACGTAATAAAAAAGAAGAGGCTGTCATTGTCCGGAATTGCCGAGCTTGATGCTAGGGGTGCTCACTCGAAATGTTCCGATTCCGCTATTTCAAGAGAAAGAGTGCAGCAGTTCCTGCTCAAAATCCCGTCTTACGAAAGTCATTACACACGTAGGGATACAAGCAAGAAATACTTGGCCTCTCATCATACTCGGGCATCATTGTATGATTCCTACAAGGGGGAATCAGAATCAAAAGGTGATAAAACCGTTTCCTACCGGGTGTTTTGCGAAGAGTTTCACAACCTAAAACTCAGCATAAAAAAACCGAAGGTTGATACCTGTGCAACATGTGATAGACTCACAATGCAATTGAAAATAGCACCTGAAGATGAAAAAAGGGGAATTCAAGAGACATTGGAAAATCATCAGCGTACAGCAAATGATGCTTACTCGAGCAGTCAAAAAATGATCCTACATCAAAAACCATAACGTTTGACCTCCAGCAATGCCTCCCTACTCCCTCCTTGAAGAATTCCATCTCCTTCTACAAACGTTGCTTGTGGACCTACAACCTTACAATTTACGACTGTGACGATGGACAAACTTACTGTTATCTGTGGCATGAGGCAATGGCTGGGAGGGGAGCTAACGAAGTAGCATCGTGCTTGTCCGAACATTTCTCTAAAATGGTACCGAGAGAAGTCAAATGCTTGACCATGTACTCAGATTGCTGCCCAGGTCAAAACAAAAATAGTCACGTTGCAGCGATGTGCTGGGTAGGTAGCGTTGCAGCAGTCTCCATCACTGGACCAAATTGAACACAAATTCCTCATACCAGGTCACACCCATATGGAATGTGACACATCCCACAGCCTCATTGAACGAAAAAAGAAGACATTCAAAAACGCCGATTGAACATCCCAGCGACTGGGCTCAGCTCATCAGGAACACCGGAAAGACAAAGCCATTCATTGTCACACAGATGAATCGGAGCAATTTCTTTGATTTGCCAGCTTGTTCAAAAAGCAACTACAGCTGCGAACCATCAACAACAATAAAGAACCTTCCTCTGGAAGAATGTCAGATGGCTAAGGTTCCACCGAGATCAGCCTGGCTTATTACTTTACAAGACCTCACTGGAAGACAACGATGAATTCAAGACCGTAAGCTTTTTAAGAAAGGGAAGACATGCGGCACTGATCACGCCGCTGAAGTACACTTCTCGGAACCCGATATCTACTGAAAAGAAGAAGGACTTGGTAGATTTGCTACCTTTTGTTTCACCGGTGTACCACCGATTCTATCAAGATCTGCCAACGTCCAAGTCAGCGGCGAATACACTTTGTGACACAAGTGAGGACGAAAATTAATGATTGAATCCCAAATCAAAATGATTCATATTGATCAATTTTAGTAAGCCAGATTTTGCGTTTTCTCATTTTAGTGTTCTTATAAACACATCAACGTTCTTTGAAATAAAGTGTTAGTGTACTAATATCTTGGGTTGTTCTTTTGTTAGTTACTAGGAAAATTTTTCACGCTGAATTGAATGAAGGGTCCCGGACCTCCAAGACAGCCTTGAAATTGATTTCATAGGCAAATTACGATAAAAATGGGAGAGTAATAGGTGTGAAAATGAGGTTTTACCAATCTGTTGGGGATGATCGGCTCCTCCTTCATTATAAAATCGAAATTACGATGTGTGAAGTACAGGGGATTGTACCAAAAATGTTTATAGCGTGTGTACAACACACGTAGGTAATTTTCGTATGCGCAACACAGGGGTCATCTGTTCACGCTATACCAAATGACCTCAACTCAGAGTGAAAAGGGAGTCAAGTGCAACCTATCCATTGAAAGTTCGAATAGCGTCTGTAGTTACTAACTGAAACACCTGAAACTTTCAAGGTGGACTCTCTACATCCTGGAGAAGAGAATCAGCTCAAAAAATGTTTTTCCCGTCAAAAAGTCGATTTGGAGTCATTAAGCAAACTTTGATATTTTGATTTCCCAAAAATCGAAATTTGCGTGATGACCCCCTTTACCCAGCTGACACAGATATATTACATAGTTCAGTTCTGACTTGAATGCTCATTTTTAATTTTTAGTGTTTTTACTGGCAAAATGAGTTATAATTAAGTAACAATTTTTAACAACATATTTTTGACCAGTTGCTATTAGCAACTGCTATTATACGAGTATACTAACATTAATTAGGTATGTGTGGTTCAAGTTTAATAATTTTTTTTGGTCTTCGTTATTAATAGTTGTTTTAGGTTTGAAAAATGGGCCACAGTTTGCCCTGAAAGCGCTCGCCTTAATAAAATGAATGACGAATGAGAACTGGGTCTTACTGCTTCCTTCACCACGTATAACCACTTGTTATTCTTTGTGAAAAATCGTTTGCTCACCCTACCTGGGAATCGTTTATTTGAGTGACAGGGAGATACGATTAATTGAAATAAATTAATAATAATTAAATAATAGATTGAAATAGCAGTTTTTAGAAGTCTATTTTATCTGTAAAACCTAGTCGACGTTCTATTTAGTAGGTAGCTAGTCAGTTATTTGTTGGTAATTTGTATTAATTCGGCTCCTGACTATAACATTAGCCGTTTCAAAATACCTTCAATCTGCGGTCTCCGTCCTGTAGGCACTATCAGCTCTCGGATCTGCCCATCTGCCTAGTCTCCCAATAATAGGTTATGACACCCATATAACGACCACCACCTTCCGACACGAGCTGCATACCTAATTCGCCAAAGTTTTCAAGAATATTTAATTAACTACAGGAATATTGATGACTATGACGGTAACCCGTGCCAATTTTCGCTCTATCCGCCCGCCGGCGCCTTTCCCAGAGGAGTGATTAACAATTTGATCTTCTAATTCATTTTTTTGACTTCGCTAAATTTTAAAATTTTATTTCTTATTGCGGCAACAAACGAAAAACGGCTGTCCAATTAAGGACTTAATCGACGTGAATAATGGACATTGTCTGCCTCAAGGCGGCTTCAATCCCTCAAGGTTGGGAAATTGATACTGAATTTATATGTGCGCCGAAGATGAGTCGGGAGTTTATAGTGTGCTTAATCACGGCGAAATGAGGTTCACGTACCGCGTTGCCTGAATTTTAATTTGTCTACCACTGGATGAACGATCTCGTTTTGTGATTGAGAAGATGGTAAGCTTAGATAAGTGAGAAACTAAGTATATTATTAATCGGATTGAGTGGCGATGCAGGATGAATTGACGATTTCGTAGATTTTATCTGAGGACCACCTAAGTTTTAACAAAACCCGCTTGTCGAGAAAGGTGAATTTTTATAAGCCATTGAATGGCTAGAATGGTCTTATTTGTCTGTATCAGAAATAATTGTGAAATCAAACGTACTCACCAGAATAAAATATCTTGTATTGTCAATTGAACTTTTAATTTTTGTGAACTCGTGATATTTCTGGTGAACTGAAATTTAGTTTTTAAGAGGGTCTCAGTTGGTCACCGTTCCTTCCTCGTTCCGGGTTGGTTTAATCTCTTACGGACCGGCGCTCGGTTGCACCTCTCCACCCCTCGTCGGAAGGAGCTACATTGCCACCCACCACCCCCATCCACCAGCCGTCTCATAGCTGACCAGTTTTCAATAGTTTTTTTCAGGAAATAATCATCCAATTCTCATCTTTCTTGTAGCATTCTACTTATCTTTATAAGCTCTACACCTATTCACTTGTTTAGTTCCAAAAGTAATAAGTAGGTAAGTAAAAAAGGTTCTAATTTGGCGATTTTCAAGGATTTTCGAAACTTATTAGTGCATTTCCAAGGGAATTGGAAAACTAAAAGATTGCCGCAGGAATATTCAAAACCGAACTATAATTACCAGAGAAAAAGGAGGGAAACCCGTTTACCTCACTTGACAGGTCTTGTTTTATACGAATCGGAGTTGTTAAGAAAGTTATTCGATTACTTATTACAAATTCTAATTACTTTTGAGAAAGGTAATGCGATGACCAATCCAATTACTGTAATGTTGATCGAAATTTCAATTAAGTATTTTTTCCAATTACAAGAAATGGTAATCGAAAAACCGATCACCATTACTAGTAGTTGGAAAAATTAATCTGTAATGGTAATTCGATTACTTTTTTGAATCCGCTTACGGTATTCGACAAATACAAATTTGGTGTAAAAAAAATCAGAAATATATGGCAATTATTAATTTTTTCATCTGATTGATCTGAACCCATTGCTATCGATTCAGCGGAAAAAATTACTTGAAAACGATACTCTCCACTACCATATTACCAAAAATATCGAGAGTCCTCTTTTTCCTCATCCCCTCCCCTTATGTTGGGGGATCGGGCTGGATTGATGACCAACTAGACGCCGAATAGAGCAAATGTGCGAAGTTGGAGATTTTTTTGATCAATTTTAGGAGTACTTTATTTATGGCCCGGACGGCGGGTGGACATTTGCAGATTTGGAATCAGCGTGCCTTGAAACCTTAAATTACAAATTCAGATGGGGGGGGGGGGGTTACAAATTTTTTTGAATACTATAGGCTTATTATAGAATTAATCAATCAAAAGAAATCGAATTAGCATTACTCCATTCAGATTCCAGTAATGGTAATCAGAATGACGATTAATTTTTCCGATTACAAGTAATGGTAATTGTTTTTTTCGATTACCATTACATGTAATCGGAAAAAATAATTGAAATTTCGATCAACATTACAGTAATTGGAATGGTAATCGCGATTACTCCTGGAGTAATTCCAACGCCAAAACTTCGGATTTTTAATGTTCTTTCTATCGAAATTTTTACAAGCCAAATATACTTCATTCTGATGAACGTAGTCGGCAAAGTTGCTCAAAGTAATGATTACATCTCAACTCTGGTATCTCATTGTTTTTGTGGAATTTAACAACGTTTTTGTAGGCACATAAGTATTCTATGAAAGTGCTTCTTTCATAGTTAGGTACTTCAATCTTCACAATACACACTTTTCACCTAGAAACAAATAAAAAAGGAAAACTTGAAATTAACATAATTGTCGATTGAATTGATAACATTCAGAAGGTGCATTCGGGTGCGTAACTACACCTCCGACGTACTCGGGGACCCTTTTCTATTGTGCTCTTTCATGAAATGGTTCCATTCAAAATCTTTTGTTCCGAGAGCCCAGAACGGCTTCTCCATTCAAAGTCTAAGAGGACCTTAAAAACAAAAAGGACCTCAACACGCGACGGGGCACAAGTCCCGGAGTCCTTCGACTCGTCGACCCGCGGAGAATCGAACTTCCTGAGTAGGCAGTACTTGAAACTTCGGTACCTACTTGTTGAAAGGGTTTTGATCGGGACGTGATTCAGGAACGGAAATTTGAAAATGTAACTACAATAGGGTCGTTTATAAGTGGTAGATTCCACGAACTCGAAAAGAATTCCTGTTGTGGTATGTGTTATATTATGGACTACCTGCGTGTTTGAGCTTCCACAGTACTGAAGAATGAAAAAATTCGTGTTTGGAGCAAGTTCAAAAGAAATTTTGTTTCTCAAAAATAGAAATTTCTGAACAATTACAATTATTATTGTTAATATCGTTAATTACAATTATTTTGTTTTGTAGCAAAATTATTCGAAAATATTGAATACTGTACAATTTCGACGGAAATTTGCGGATTAGTCTTTATAGCTAAATTAATTTTCGATCAAAGGCAGAATGTGTGCATGCGTTAGAACATTTTTGAACTAAAATGTCTCAGTTCCGTTCAAATTCAAGATCTGGTGGTAAAAAAAACTCCAAAATCCCTGTTTTGGAAAACATACGTACAAAAAATACGATTTTGATGTTAACTATTTACTTTTTTCTTTTTTTTGTACTAGTTACTTTTTGTTTGTTTGTTTTTTGACTTTTTTGGTTTTGTTGTCTTTTTGTTAATTTTTTGGATGTTACGTGAGTGGTTATGTTCTTAGATGGCTCCATATGAATTTCATCCTCGTCATCACTTAGCAAACTTGATTCTCTTAAAATATCTATTTCTGACGAACCTAATCAGATGGTCCCAGAATTAGTTAGTAGATGATAAATTTCATAGCAATCCAATCAGGATGGAAATTTTGAGAGAATACCAAATTTGCTGAAAAATCAACAAAAATTGGGAAGAATTCACAAACGTGTAGTTGATTCTAAATGTGGGAAAATCAGCAACTTGTCCGTGAAGTTCATGTGTCAAGAACAATTTAAATACCTATCTATCATGTTCGTATCAGCAGATTCCTTGTGTCCTTGTTATTATTTGAAAATAAATCTCTTCACTGAGCTTCTGGTAGGAAATTAAAATCTGTAGGAATTTGAGAGCTAAACCCCCTACATATCATTGTAATTATCAAATAATAGTTTAAATTCAAATTCAAGATCATTCGGAAAAAACGAAAAAAACCGCCAGTCGTTTCAAAATTTGTTAAAAAGAATTTAGATTTTATTCAACTTTTTTGGATGTTACGTGAGAATTTGATTCTCTTAAAATATCTATTTCTGAGGAACCTAATCAGATGGTCCCAGAATTTGTTAGTTGATGATAAATTTCATAGCAATCCAATCAGGATGGAAATTTCGAGAAAATACCAAATTGGCTGAAAAATCAACAAAAATTGGGAAGAATTCACAATCGTGTTGTTGATTCTAAATGTGGGAAAATCAGCAACTTGATCGTGAAGTTCATGTGTCAAGAACAATTCAAATACCTACCTATCATGTTCGTATCAGCAGATTCCTTGTGTCCTTGTTATTATTTGAAAAGGAACCTCTTCACTGAGCTTGACTTCTGGTAAGAAATTAAAATCTGTAGGAATTTGAGAGCTAAACCCCCTACATATCATTATAATTATAAAATAACAGTTCAAATTCAAATTCAAGATCATTCGGAAAAAACGGAAAAAAACCGCCAAAGTCGTTTTGAAATTTTTTTAAAAAGAATTTCGATTTTATTCAACTTTTTTGAATGTTACGTGAGTGGTTATGTTCTTAGATGGCCCCATACGAATTTCATCTTCGACATCACTTAACAAACTTGATTCTCTTAAAATATCTATTTCTAATGAACCTAATCAGATGGTCCTAGAATTTGTTAGTTGATGAAGAATTCACAATCGTGTTGTTGATTCTAAATGTGGGAAAATCAGCAACTTGATCGTGAAGTTCATGTGTCACGAACAATTTAAATACCTACCTATCATGTTCGTATCAGCAGATTCCTTGTGTCCTTGTTATTATTTGAAAAGGAACCTCTTCACTGAGCTTGACTTCTGGTAGGAAATTAAAATCTGTAGGAATTTGAGAGCTAAACCCCCTACACATCATTGTAATTATCAAACAATAGTTTAAATTCAAATTCAAGATCTTTTGGAAAAAACAAAAAAACCGCCAAATTCGTTTTAAAATATTTTAAAAAAGAATTTCGATTTTATTCAACTTTTTTGGATGTTACGTAAGTGGTTATGTTCTTAGATGGTCCCATATGAATTTCATCCACGACATCACTTAACAAACTTGATTCTCTTAAAATATCTATTTCTGACGAACCTAATCAGATGGTCCTAGAATTTGTTAGTTGATGATAAATTTCATAGCAATCCAATCAGGATGGAAATTTCGAAAAAATACCAAATTTGCTGAAAAATCAACAAAAATTTGGAAGAATTCACAATCGTGTTGTTGATTTTAAATGTGAGAAAATCAGCAACTTGATCGTGAAGTTCATGTGTCAAGAACAATTTAAATACCTATCTATCATGTTCGTATCAGCATATTCCTTGTGTCCTTGTTATTATTTGAAAAGGAACCTCTTCACTGAGTATGACTACTGGTTGGAAATTCAAATCTGCAGAAATTCGATGGCTAGGCTCCCAACAGATTTTGCTCAATCTTGACTATTTTGGACTTCTGGTTGGAAATTCGAGAGCTACGATCCCTACCGATTTTAATTAAACTTTGATCCCCTCTGGCGTATTGATTTGGTTCTTTCCCAATTCATTTCAATGTTCGTCAGAAGCTGCGTCGTTCGATTGGAATCAACGCGTTATCAGTGCAAATGTGGTAAAACTCGATAAAATAAATGCTCGAAAATTATGTTTTTCTTGTCAGTTCGGGTACAATGGGAGCGTGGCTGCCACACGTCGTCGAGTTGAGGGACCTCACTTCCACAAATCGAGTAAAAATCTAAACGTCCGTCCGGGTTGACAAATTTAAAGAGCGCACCAAATATTTGATCAAGGGGGGTCCAGGACGCGTGTGTTTGAATCGAGATAAGGTCGGTGGAGGAAAAAAAGCCTTATCGAAGTTTTATAAATATGAACCGTTTGCGATCGACAATGGTTCCTTGAAAAGGGATGGAAACGTCGATTCTCCCACTTCTGGGCGCGTGACCGCCATCTTATGACGTCACGCGACAGGCCCAGTACGAAGTGCGCGATGGGAAGGACGAAGTGCCGGGGAAAACGCTCATTTCCGCTCATAATCGGGAATGGGGTCATCAATCTGCGCTTACTTACCAGATTTAATGAACTTGAAAATTGAACGAAAAAAAAAAAAATTAAAAATTCAAAAATTGGGAAAGTTAAAGAAAAATTTGAAAACATTTCCCTTTTCATCCTCGAAGAAAAACTGAGTTAGTTGGTGTATGTACCTAAATACGATGATTCGTTGTTGAAGAACCCTGAACTGAACTACCGACACCGTTTATGATTGTACTCTGACCTCAAAATTCAACATGTTTATCAATGCAAAATTAACCCACTGGTAACTATTAACTGGCTGGTAAAATTAACTGTCTGTTAGGCCGAATAATCGATTATTTACCCAGCTTATCAAGAAGGCTGTGAAAAGCTCACAATAAAACATGGAAACTACTACTACTACTTCTTCCATGCAATAAAATCTAGCTTCCTCCTTATAAAAAAAAAATCGTTTTCGGAGTGCGTTTTGCATCAGAAAAAAGAAGAAATTAGAAGAGGATGAAGCAATTTGCTTTGTTTTGGTGTTTTCTTTTCTCGATCTCGGTACCTATTTCCTTCTTGGCACGGCAGAACCTATTGTTTTTTGTTGAAAATTGTCTGGTCGTGACAAGATCCCGACCACCGAGCCACTATGTCCAGAATTTTCAAATTTGCAGACGAAATAATTTGTACGTTAATAGAGAAGTAGGTACCCTTTTCTATTTCGAAAATTTTCGGCGTGTGACCCTCTGGCGACTGAATTTTCACATGCGTGCAGTCCATAGCTCCAGAAAACCTGGCTTTTTTTGTTTTTTTAAATAAAATTCCATCCGAGATTGAAATAATACTTTCTCGGTTGCTGGTATTCTGATAAATTGGGCCGATAGTCTGGCCGTTCCCAGGGACACCTGCTTGACAATTTTACAGGCAGAGCTTTTACTGACGCCACTAAAGTCGCCGACAGACACCAACATGGTTTTTTATTCTTTTATCCAATCAAAATCTCATCAAAAAATCGCAATCGTCCCACTTCTCCAAATGGTCAATCCACGATCTATGTTGCCTTCTTCCTTCCGCCTTCTTCCCCACAGCAGGAATTCGACCATAAACACACATCTTCGTCGCTGCTGTCTGAAAAAGAGCCCCACACATCCATTTTCGATTGTAGCATAATTCACTGACAATCAACAACGCAATTTGCAAAAACAATCGTTCTCTGAAACAAAAACACGAGAACTGAATCTTTGAGGTTAAAAAGCCTTGCATAAATCGAGTTAACCCCCAGTAACTTTTTATCCGGTCCTCGGACAACCAGTTAACTTTAAACTACGGGTAACGGCTATCTGGGGACTGATGAGTTACCCGATGGCCGTCGGATAAATCTGCTTTACCGGGGGGTAAAATGTGACTGATAACCGGCCCTAAATCATTCTAAAATTACGTTTAGCTAGGTGAAATAAGATTGTCGTTAGGTACGTCTTCAACTCTCTAATTACTTCAAGTGGTTATGAGTCTAGGTATTGGCTCAAATAGTTTTCAGGTTCAAATTTTACTCAAGATTCAATTTCTGCTATCTATTTGTCAAATTTCCTCGTGCTATTCTTTACAGTTTGAGTTCAGGTGGAAACGCTTTACGAACTGTTTCAGGATGACTAGGTATCTGAAAATCTGTCCACTCAGGTTCTACAAAATCTTCCATGAGGGTCACTCCACGGGAAACGTCAATTTTCAGTCACACTCTTATTCTGTGAGCTCTACTGTGTATACTGAAAAGGGGAAAAACTGACTGAGTTGTGATTTTTTTCTCTAACAATTTATAATATCAAAGCATCAGTAATCAGCGATCATGTACCAACATTCTCTCCTCCCCTGGCTGTCAAAGTGACTTCACCATTTATACTGTTTCTATGAGTGTCCATGCAGGGTTATCAAAGTTATTTAAATTTTTTCCAGCCCGAGGAAGCTTCGTGGGCTTCAATTCTTTAGGTTTTATTTTTTTCGTGTTAAGTGGCCACTGAATTTTACCAAAGGTCTGTCACATGGGACTTGTCTCTCTCCCTAGGTGTGTTTGACCCCCCCCCCCCCCAAGAACCTGGAAAAGGGATTTCTGCCGTTGAATTGAAATTATTTTGTGCTCATGCCAACCGTGAAATCCTTCTAACAACCATAAATTCTACATTTTCCTACAATATTCAGATGTTGGTTATCTATACAATCGGGTTACGGACACGAGGAGGCTATGTGCCACACCCACTTGGCAGACTTTTTTAATACGTGGGATATTTTGATACGTTGGTCTTTCTGTTTTTTGGCGTATAAGGAAATTAAGTGTCTAAATTTGGATAAAATACGAAACCCGAATGCTCTTACTAGTCCGACTCAATTTTATAAACAATCATGGCACGAATACGAGGAAGCTATGTGCCACGTTCATTCAGCCCATGTTTCTTACATTCGATCCTTGTTATTTCGGATACCTCCATTCTAAAACAAACGTCCAACTAACGTCAAGAAAGATTTTCGGCTTATTATGTCGTGCACTCGCGGTTATAAAAATGAAAACCGACACTCCCTCCCGAAAAAAACGACGTATATCTTTCGAACGACGGACGTAACAAAGACTTGATTGGCTACCCCCAGCCTGCCTTTAAATCTCCAGACCTTCTTTATTCAAATCCGACGGAAAAAAAACAAAGTAAAAAAATACGGTTTCGTTACTAAAGGTTGAACTTCAATGAGAAAGATGCAGAATAAGGATATTTATACATATATTTCGAAAAACATACTAAATACTCCCGAAGTTTGGGGGCCTTTCCCCTTGTGGCGCTTGTCTGAAGACTTTTTAGGCAGATGAATGGGCATCTAGATGGTTATCGGAACCCCCCTTCAAGAAGGTTTGACCTAATTGAAGTGCAGTTCTCACGTACTTCTCATCCCTCTTCGATTCGCAAACAATGACTCTCATTGTTTTCTCGAGCTTCCGGAACGTATCTGCAATACTTCTTGTTCTGACTGTCGATTCATATTCTTCAGTCTTGTACTTTTTTCGAGCTAATTTTTGTTCGATTTTGTCTCGTCTTTCGCTTTCCGTTTTTGGTTTTTTTTCGTCAATGTGAAGGGTTCAATTTTTAACGAGCCGCCTCGGAACATTCTTTCATTGTGTTCGTTCGGAAAGAAATTTGTAGTTAGTGAAGGGGGAAGGAAGGAGACAAGCTAACAAATCTGCTGATCACTAAAAGTTCCTTTTCAAGTTACAGATCTGGTTGTCTTGAGAAAATTTCAAAAAAAGTCAAGAATCGACAAAAATTTGTACTTCCGTTGTTGTTTCCGATTGTTGTAAACCAGCAAATTGATCTTGAAGTTCTTGAGGAATTTTAGTAGGTACCGAGCAGGTGGCAGTACACACTATGTACGTTTAGACGTAAATCACATAAATTCCTTTGTTAAGGTAACTTGAATTTTAACACAGAATGTGTTTTTGCGATGACCTACCGAAAAAAATCGTCACGAAAAAGCGACAGAAAAAACCGTTACGCGCCTTTTATAATGATTTTCACGTGCAACCAAGCCGTTGGTAAGGAAATAGAACTCCCGCAGTGTTCATTGCACAGAAATTGTTCACCATTCGTTGGAAAGCTCTCAATTTATATAGTATTTTTCTTGTAGTTACATATTTATTTATATAACATTTATAGGGTTTTAGACCAAATTAAATGTCTAACAATTATTTATTTTATTATTGCCAAAGACTCCACATTTATTATTGTTGTTTTTTATTTAACGGATGACTAGCATCGCAAAAACACATTCTGTGTTCCTATGATTTCATACAGAGTATGGAAAAAGAAATAAACCGGGGGGTGCAGGGGGGCGGAGCCCCCCGCCGAGGCGCAAAGCGCCGAGTTTTCTAAAAACATTCTGTTCTTTCAAACACCCAGACAAAATGTTAATAATTATGCATTTTATCATTTGCAATTAGGAATGGAATAATCGCACTTCATAATACATTAAATCCCAAAACCATGAGGTCTCTTAGATAACGGGCTAAACTCATGTATACAACAGCCATGTTTTCCTGCTGAGACGGTTCAGCACTCAGTCCAGTAAAACTGCACATCTTGCCTAGCTAGTCAGATACTGAGAAAGTTCTTCCTGAACATCCATCATTAGTTCCCCCCAATGTTAGGAAAGAATTAAAATTATTTCCATGGCATTTCTACGTTAATTATTGCCTAAATAGACGGAAAAATGAAAAAAAAAACCCTTTAAAATAATGAAACCATTAAATTTTATGAGTTGTTCCTTAAAAGGAACAAAGTCACTCTAGGGGTAGACTATAATATGCTTGATGAATGGACCATTACAGTAAAATTGTGGGAAATAAGAAGAAACGTTTAACACACAAGAACTTTGTTTATTCAGTATAAAACTTTAATAAAAATAATGATAAAACGTAATAGAATAAACTGTTTTGCAAACATTATTTTCCGAAAGTTTGTTTTTTTTTACTGAAAAAGGCACACATTTAGGACTTTGTATACATATTCTTGTTCCGTCAGTCTTTTCACCATTGAAATTATGAATGCCTAATAGAAACATTACAATAGGTAAATGCCAGTTTCTAGGCAAGATTAATTACTGAAATTATCAATAGGTTCCTGATAGGAACATCACAATAGGTAAATGCCAGTTTTCAGGCAAGATTCATTTCTAAAATTATCAATAGGTACCTACCTAATAGAAACATCACAGCAGGTAACTGCCAGTTTTCAGGCAAGATTCATCACTAAAATTAGCAATACCTAATAGAAACATCACAGCAGGTAACTGCCAGTTTTCAAGCAAGATTCATCACTTTGTATTACAGGTAACAATGTACTAAGAGCAACAGGAACTGAGACTTTAGTCTCATCAGTCTTTTCTTATCCTATAACATCAATGAGACCAGGAAAATAATACCTGATAAGTAAAATAGAAACCAAAATACCTTGAGTTAGGAAAGTATAAATGAAGTAAGAAAAGACTCATCTTCGTCTTCAGACTCATTCCTGGGTGTCGCAGCAAGAGCCAAGTCAATCAGTTTTTGTGTTCTGGGCAAGAACCTTCTTTTATACATCTGAAAAAAGTTATTGGGAACCGTAAATATTGGTTTTATTGTACATTAGCAAGCCATCACAACTAAAAACGGGATTGGGCATAGCTTCCCGTGATAAGACATATGTTCCTCAAAAGGAACAACTATCAAATGTGGGGGTATGACATCTGTTCCTTATAAGGAACATACTTTTCACAGAGTCCTTACGATGCAAAAAATGTAATTTCTAGCAGTGATAATGGATGATTTCAATAAAGTAACTTACCTTTGAGCAGAAAAACGTGAGAAAATCCAAGTTGTGGCGGATTTCAAAACATAAGAAACAAAATAGTGGATCGAATTGCCGTGATGATCCAAACGTGCGTGGAGGTTCACTTTCAAAACGCGTTATCTGTTCCGCTAACGTTAGCGTCACTTCAAAAATTATGGAGATGGGTCGTATACCTTCTCAATGGAAGGTGGTGCGAATTTGGTAGACATAGTTGTTGTGGAAGTATCGGAAAAAATTCGTTGAAGGAGGTGTTCCTTATAAGGAACAGATCATCTAAAAGGGTTAATAGGCTAGATTCATCTGATAAGAACAGCATTCATGTTTCAAACTCCCTCGTGTGAACTGTAAACTCAGTAACGGAAACGTTCTCTCGGAACATTCTTGAAACGCACAGACCTAATAAAGCAATTTAGAAAGTGTGTGAGAGTTTTTCAACCCTCGCTTTTTTTCCGTGTTCTTTTTTTTCATACCAATTCGAAATTGCGGTCTACCAGACACTTGCGGGACTCGTTGTGCACTTGGAGGCATGCGAACGGCGCGCGCGTAATTGGCTCAGGGGTGCTCGACTTCAAAATGTCATCATCAAGATGCATTTCGCCTTACGAGATGGTTCAGTACGCCAAACTGCAAATTCGCATCCGAACGAGAAAAAAACCCCAATTTTTTTGGGGGGGTTTTCCATATTCGGAGCTTGACCCGATCCAATTATCTTTTTCGGCCATTCTCGTTTATGATCATATTCTGCGACTTGGGTTTGGTTTACTTAATTGGATCAAACGAGACGTAAAGAAAAAGAGAGTGGGACGAATTATAAAATTACAAGTGAATTGAATGTGGAACGAGTGAAATAGACTAAACATAAGAAATCAAAATCCTAATTGGGGCCTAAAAAAAATTATTTTTCTGTTTTCGAACTTTTGGAATGAGTACCTGCCTATCTAATTACTTCAAGTTTTCACTACTCACCATTTCTGAATACAAGGCAGAAACGTCTGCCAAGTGGGCGTGGCACATAGCTTCCTCGTATCCATCAACCGACTGTATACAGGGTGTCCCATGTTAAGGACCGAAAAACTTCGGGAGTCGATTGTAGAACTAATTTTAGTAAGAAAGTGTCTCGTAGCAATTTTTCGTTAGACGCTTAATTTCCGAGATATTTTAATTTTAAGATTTTTTTCGTGTTTTCGACCTTAAGCCATAAAAATGACCATAACTCGCTTAATTCACAAGCAATTCAAAATCTAATTACACCGTTGGATAGGGCGTTAAATTTACCATCTTTCTAGTGGTTATACAAAAATTTTTGTAAGGTTGTGATGGGTGAAAAATCAACTCATAAAGTCATTTTTCTAAAATTGTCAAAATTTCCTACTTTTTCTTTTGATTGTTAAGGTTTTACTTCCACATGATTTTTCACGTACCTCTACATCAAAAACTGCGCAAAGATCTCAGCTTTCTAATGGTATAATTTGTTTCAATTTCACTCCGCTAATTAGGGGTGAAAAATACGATTGAATGCTAAAAAACGTGGTTGCGCTCATGGAAATCAAGGTTTCTGGTTCGTTGGGCCTCGGGCAGGTTAGACGAATTAGGGGTGGAATTCTACATCATTTTTAGCGCTATTAGAATGATTCCTTCACCGTTGGTATGTAAAAGCTCAGTATTGAATTTTGGTAGGTCCGAATCCTTTTTTTTTCAAATTTACTTGGTATTTATGCACGAATTGAATGTTCAATTCTCGCAACTTTCTCGATTGTATGTAAAAAGAGATATCTCATAAATAATAGCGTGTAGATGTGGAATAAAAAATAAAGATAAATAATGATATTTTAGAGAAATTAAAAATGATATTTATGAACAAAAAATTTTGGTTCATAAAATTATTTAATAATCTTTTAATCTTTTAATAATTCTTAATATCTTTTAATAATTCGTTCATAAATACCAAGTAAATTAAAAAAAAACGATTCGAACCTACCAAAATTCAATACTGAGCTTTCACATACCAACGGTGATGGAATCAGTCTAATAGCGTTGAAAATGACGTAGAATTCCACCCCTAATTCGTCTAACCTGCCCGAGGCCCAACGAACCAGAAACCTTGATTTTTTACTTGACGTTTTTTAGCATTCAATCGTATTTTTCACCCCTAATTAGCGGAGTAAAATTAAAACAAATTATACCATTGGAAAGCTGTGATTTTTGCGCAGTTTTTGATGTAGAGGTACGTGAAAAATCATGTGGAAGTAAAACCTTAACAATCAAAAGAAAAAGTGAGAAATTTTGACAATTTTACAAAAATGACTTTATGAGTTGATTTTTCACCCATCACGACCTTACAAAAATTTTTGTATAACCACTAGAAAGATGGTAAATTTAATGCCCTATCCAACGGTGTAATTAGATTTTGAATTGCTTGTAAATTAAGCGAGTTATGGTCATTTTTATGGCTTAAGGTCGAAAACACGAAAAAAATCTTAAAATTAAAATATCTCAGAAATTAAGCGTCTAACGAAAAATTGCTATGAGACACTTTCTTACTAAAATTAGTTGTGCAATCGACTCCCGAAGTTTTTCGGTCCTTAACATGGGACACCCTGTAGATCAGGGGTTCCTTACTTTTTTGAAGGGGCGGACTGCTAACAAGGAACCAAACATCCACGGACCACAAATTATTTTCAAGTCAAAGCAGGCAGTAATTTCTGAAAGTTGCGTAGGTACAATAATATCGATACCTTAAAGCACAAAGGCGATTTTTACTCAGAAAAACTCACATTTAACAAAACTGTTATTGACCTTCTTGACGATTATAAATCGAGAATTTGTTGAAGAAAATGAAACGTTTAGAGTAATAAGCCATTATTTTAGGAATTGTGCGTTGTGGAACACTTCTTTTGCGTTTTTCTGAAAACACCGTTTTTGGGCATAGCGCCTTTGTGCTTTGAGGTATCGATTTACAGGGTGTTACACCCTGTATACCCTACAGTGGTGGTAAATAGTAAGTAAGTAATTGATGTTTACTTTAGCACATTTCTGTAATTAATTTTGCTTCCGAGTCTACCAAGGTAGCGGAAGCTTTGTTTTCACTTTTCAAGGACGAAAAAAAAAAGTTCTCCAAAATCAAAATTTTCACTCGCGTTTTGCGTTTTAGACCTTTCTGAACAATTTTGGTTCCATGTCTGTGTGTCTGTCTGTGTGTGTGTCTGTCTGTCATGAATTCCTTGTAACGCGCATAACTATACGAAGTTATTGTCTGATTTCAATGAAATTCTCAGGGATGTTACAGATTAGTATTTAGATGGTCCTCTATGAAAATCACCACCTTCGGATTGACAGTACCCACTGCGCATGCTCAAACGTGAATTCCTCGTAACAGCCAAAACTTCCACATTTTCTACCCTATTTCGATGACATGTTTAGGGATTACGCGGATTAGGTTGTAGATGGTCCCCAATGAAAATCAAGTCCTCAAAATTTACAGCAGCCTTTGCGCATGAGCATACGTAAAATCCTTGTAACAGCCATAACATTTACATTTTTCATCCGAATTTGATGAAATTTTCTAGGATTGACCAGATTAGCGTGTAGATGGTCCCCTATGAGGGTAGTGAAAGGTACTTTGAGATTGGTGTTTTGAGATTAACTACTATGCATCGGATCATCTATGTAATCGGGTTATGGATACGAGGAAGCTATGTGCCACACCCACTTGGCAGACGTTTTTTTTTCGTTTAGGGAAATTAATTATACCAAACAATTCCACAAACGATGGATAAAACGAAAAGTACCCAGTACGAGTTTTTAATGCGACGGCTGTGCTTGCATACGTTTGACAGGAAGGAGTTCATACTTATTGCCACTACCAGTCAGACTCAGGATTCGTCGGCTTTGATTGCCAGAACACTGGAGAATCCTCGCTCGCACGGGTTGGTGGTGGAGGAATGTGTGAGGGCTTCTTGCATATAATCAGGAAATGTTGTTAAGTTGACAAGAAATGGATTGCTCACCATTTTTCGAAAAGGACTACTTAGTTTCTTAAACCTCCTATTCAGGAAAATAATTATTAAATTCGCTGGTCAATGCCTCCAAATGTGCAAGAATGTGACAGTAATGTTCGAGTCCAAATTTTTCAAATTTTCATCCTCGAAGCTGCCGTCAAAGTGCATTCGGAATCCCTCGCATGGGTTCACGGAAACGAAAATGTTAATTTATTGACAGTTCAACTGTAGACTGTAGTTTCCTATTCTGCGATTCCTCCTCCTTCTCTTCTGAATCAAAATAAAAATTCTACATTCCATCTTTACGAAAATTGATTTTTCTTTTCAAGGCATCTCACGGACCATAGGTTCAAAATCCCTGGTATAGATGATCTAATAATCTCAAAACATAAATATTGTAGCAATATTTATAGTTAAAATTTACCTATGCTGTTCACAAGGCATGAAACTGGTTCGTCGGATTCCTCACAGTTAAGATCACTCAGAATCACCTTTACTGCAGGGAGCTGTTTTTGTTGGGCGCCAGACGATTTCCTTATCGTCAATCAAAAGCTGTTTGCTAAATTTAACAACAATAATGAATCAAATTGAACACCAATTTATTCAGTAGAAGCCTGCAATTATTGAGGATGTCCTAGGTGCGTGACGTTACTTGTAATGGTGGCAAAAAATGCAGCTTAGATACTCGTAGGTAGGTAATAGTCGCTAAATTTAAACCTCACCAAATTTAAAGCTGAGCGACATTTTCAGAGTAGATCAACAATCCACATTCTTAATATTATAGGCCTCTCTTTTAAAACAGATGCTCTGGAGGTACCGCTGAAAGAGAACAAACATTATTAGTACTCGTAGAAACACTTCACTGATTCACTGACCTTTTAATCATGTTGATAGTTTTGACGTACGAATAGTTTTTATTAGTTATATAGATAGATATGTTTATTTGGTGCCATTTTGTACACTTTTACAAGAAGATAAATTCATGATGCGATGCGATTTGCTCAGATTTCCTACCCGAAGATAGGCTTGGCCCGTGTTGTAGGGAAGGATCTTTGCAAAATCGGTAAATAAATTGATATCTGCTATACATTACAGTAATAAGTAAATTACTAAACAATACATGATTGGACTGGAGAATGGACGCTATTTGACAATCTCTAATCCTATACATATAATTATGCTGTTTAATATCCTCTCGCATCTAAAGCCCCCTTCTGTCTCTTGCCTCTAGTACTCTGTGGTAGCCAACTTAATACTATTCACGATTATGTTGACGATTTCGCTCCATTGATGCTACTCAGTGGACACTTTCACGGATGAGCAAAACATTATCGTCATAATTGATATTTGACAAATTTTTGAGGTAAAAGTATCTAAAGCAGTGCTTAATACTGCGAAAAATCATCGTCATAATTGATTTTTGACAAATTTTTGATATGCAATTTTCAACAAAAAGTTATCGTCTTAATTGAAGTTTAACAAATTTGAATTTTTGATATCATTAAAACTACTTACTAGAGACTTTCATTTCAGAAACTTGTCAAACATCAATTATAACGATAATTTTTTGCTGAAAATTTCATCTCAAACATCCGGGGGGGAACCAGGTAAGTCTTTTTTTGGTGAAAATCGAGATATCTTCACTGTAGGCGTTATTTTGTGTCAGCTTTCGATTGCGAGTATCAGCGTAAGTCTACCTTGTCCTATTGGTTAGGCGTTAGTGATTATTCGGTTAACTCTCATTCCCGAAATTTCTGTTTCGAGCACAGACCGGTAACTGAGTTTACCAACTTTTTCCCAGTGTACTAAATTGTGCTTAACCAGGCAAGTAGGTTATCTTATGGTGCGTGAGCAGGTAAGTCTGAAAATTTGGTCGCTCGTAAGTATGCCAAGTAAGTATGGAAATTAGACTGCACGTAACCAAACAACTCGACAACAATTAAAAAAAAACCATTGAATTTACCATTAAGTTTTAATTTGAGGGGCAGTTCGAGCTATCATTTCGGTTTTAAGTTTGTAAAAAAATGGCAGGTATCAATTATTGTGGATTCCTGAATTAGGAATAAATTTTGAAAGTTCAAAATGCTCTCCCGTAAAATTCCATTTTTTGTATTTACCTGGTCCCCCATCCCCGCCAGCCAATTATGACGATAATTGTTTGCAGTATTAAACACTGCTTCAGGGACTTTCATCTCAAAAATTGTCAAACATTAATTATGACAAAAATTTTTCCCTTTCACATGTATAGGGATTCCTGCTGATTGGAGTGTAATGAAATGGATAATAATCAATAATTAAGGGCCAAGTTCCAAACTTTCCTCCAAATTTGAGAAGAATCGAGCGATTAGATCGGGGAAATCACGTTTGGGCGTGTGCAGAATGAAAATGGGTGACATTTATTTTTTTTTCACCTACTGGCTGAAGCGCACAAGCATCTCCTGTATTTACTAAAAACAACAGGATGAATATATGAGTTAGTATACAGTCGTTTAGTTAGTATAAAGAGTGTCGCCGTGATATTCACCCCCACTACTAACCCATGAACCACTGAAGTCCCTTTTCCTGTCACCTCGTCCCCAAAAGAGCACCTTCCGAGATTAGAAGTGGGTACCACCTATACCCTCTGATTGAAAAAGAATATTCAAAAACATGAATTAAACATTATCCTCTCTGCCACATAAAAAGCGGCCTTTTGTGCTCCAAACGCCAAAAACTTCATGTGTAAATCCAACCTTCCACCAAGGCCGCGTTATAAATGTAAATTGAGTTTCTACAACTGCAGCTGCAACGCTTGAATATGTATGCATTTCGAGTAGAACCCCTTTCGCGCTCTTCGAGTTTCGTCTATTTGGTACCAAGTGGCCAATAATACTCGACGATTTATATTCTCACTTACCGAACTTTATTCTTTTTGTAAATAAAACGTTTAAACGCTGAGTTCCTGGAGCATAGTGCCCCACAGTCGTATAATCAGCGGGAAAGAACGTTCTCGACTTCGAAACCGGATTCTGGAACCGTTTTTGTATCTCTTCTGTGTGTGAGGTAAATATAAACGTGCTTCCATTGAGAATTTTCATTGAAGATACAACCAAGTGAACCCACAAATCCACTGATCGGCACCGAGACACTCAAAATTTCATAATAAGCGTTGCAAATTATTACAAAACGGTTTATCATTTTCTGTTTAGATAATATTCAACCATTATTATTATTCATATTGAAAATGGGATGGAGTGATGAGGAGAAAATCGTGAACTACATTCGGTCCCATTTTGAACCACAACCTTCATGGAACTATTCCCTGGATTGGCCTGCGTTTTCAAATCCTCGTCGACGGTTAAAGGAAAACTCCGGCTTCGGGTGACGGAAAGACGCTGTATGAGGTCTCTCAGTGATCACAGAGGAAACCGAATAGGAAGAAGATGGAGTGGATCTTTTGTAACACCAGATATGACATAATGTGTGGTCACCGGGAACTTCCCATTCGTAGGTTTCCACCGAAAAACCAACTTCCTCCCTTCAGTTTTCGATGTGCACAGTGTTATTCGCCTATTCAAGAACCTCCTATTTCAAAGGGCTTTTACCTCCCAGACCCCTCGTGGAGATCTCTAGTCTTGTTTGCTTACCTTTATTTTTTCTTTTGCACAAAAGGAAACATTCTAGGTATAAAAAGAAGCCCTTACCTGGCGCAACAGTGCCATTAGCTCGGGAGAGAATGTTATTGATACTCAACGTGTTCGTCGGAGGTTATCCCGAACATTTGCGAATCACACGCTACAAGGTTCCGCTTTGTTCGATACGATGTTGCTTTAGCAACTTGCCTCGTTGAGTCCATTTTCTTCACAAGAGGTCCCTCGTAGTGCACCCTTTAGCTGAGTATCATGTTACGCACAAATACGACTCTTGGAGGGTCATAAGGTAGGTCGCTAGGTACCTTGAACGTTACCAAGGTAGGTTTATTTTCCAAAGTCAGAAGATCTTTTGCATCCTCGGCTATAATAATTGCCAAAACCATGCCACGAGAAATGTTCAGGATCATGTGAGCTTCAATGAGCTACGATTTCTTACGCGGCACTTTCCTCAGTTAGCATTGACCGATGTTGATGAAATTTGGTATGTAGGCTCCATTTGAAGTCTAGTTGTGTCCCTAAACTTTTGGTTGATGTCGGTCACTTCTAAGGGGTGAAAAATAAGGGCTGAAATTTTGAAAACACCCTAGCTCAAAAACTTTCGATATCAAGATATTTTTTTTCTTCAATTTGAAATATTATAGCATTTTTAGAATCGAATGAGACCAACCAGAGCTATGTCGGACCAAACTTTCACTTCCTAAGAAAATTTAAGGGTTGGGCTTACGATAAATCAGAAACACGAGTGTGAATCGCAAAAAAGGCCTGATCTAATTTTAGCTGACCGAAATGTGATCGATGTTTTTCTTCATGTTGGTCGGTGGTAACAATGGCAAAGCTGTGTTCTTTGCAGACGAGTGATCTACATACAAAAAAATAAACCTTTGTGTAATAATTTGCAGGCTATTAGGGGCTAGTCTTCATTGCCTATGAGTTGAATTTCCATTGAGATCAGTGGCAGCAACAGTACATGGGGAAAACTTGACAAAAATCTGGAACTTCTATAATTGAAATTTTTATTCTTACCTTTTGGTAGTTTGCCTGATTGTCTACTTCTTCCGTGTTAGTGGGTCTGTCCGCAGTCAATCCCTAGCTCGGGGATTACTATAAGATGAGAATAACATATTATGTTACTTATTAAGTATATTTGTTCTGAACAATTATGTTACAGATAAGGGGTTGAATCTAACACACACTTGTACACAATATCACAATATAATTATTGCATTAACATTTGATAACACAAAAGTTGAAATATATTAATTTGGTTACTTAGTGATTTTAACTTTGCATCGTAACCTATGAATTATCTGAAATAACTGATCCACAATTTATGTTTTTCCCCGTTTGATTTCTCCGTTAATTAAAGAGTGATTTAAATTGTTTTGTATGTCGTTCGTTGAGCGAGAGTTTACTCCATGTATAGATTGGTAAAAGTGGACCGAAAAGTAGAAAATAATGGTAGAAAAAGTAATAGGGAGGAAGTGGAGAGAAAAAGTAAAACTTCACCTACGATCCAATGTTTTTTCAATTAAAAATAGTTCGTGATTTTTGGAATCGAATGAGACCACTCCTTCATGATTAACCATTCCTTGTAGGTATCAAAGAAAGTATGCATTGAAAAATTGAGAATAGTTTCGTATTTTTTGAATTATTATCGAGAGAATGATCGATATTCTCATCGTGGGCGCATTACAACTTGTAATCAACAAGTTTCAAATACTTACTTCAGTGTAATGGAGACAAATGGCCCAAAAACTTGAAATTTCTCGGTACATAAAATCGAGTTTAGAGCTCCTCTGCTGTTTATGCAAACTGAAGGTAGTAGTTATGTACTTTCGGTTAAGTAAGAACTGTAGTAAACAACGCAGAATGGTTGGTATTTAACAATAATTAACCGTTGTGTAATAATTCGCAATTAAATACTCTCATAGTTATATAATGTACAAATGTGCCGATAAATAATACCATTACGTACATCTAGATTTGTTGCAAAAAATTCACATTATTCTCTCGTTATTTGCAGGTAGTCATTATTGATCTGGAACGGGTTGTAGGGGACCTCCGATGACCGTTTTCCATTCGCAAAAAATACCTTCGACTCTCCGTGGAAGAAGCGTCGCTTTTAAAGGTACTAACCGATAATGTTCTTCATCCTTCGTCCTTTTTGCGAACCTCCACCCTCAGGAACATCGTTACTCGGGTCAATTGCTCCCAAAAAGACCATTTTTCAACCCAAGTGCGAGAGGGGTGCTTACTCCTTTTAAAAAAACTGTCCTTTTTTCCCCATTAAAAAAAGGACCTTCAATTCTTCGTTTTTTTTTTCTCTCGGGCGGAGAGAAGATTCAGTGAGCATCCCAGGAGCCTTCCGTAGATCGTAATTCTACACTGGGAGATAAGAAGATGTCACAGGTAACATCCCTGCACCACTCCGAAGGGGGTTCCGACCTTTTTTTCGGGTGTCCTCCCCCTTTCGAAAAATTCTTTTTACCGACTCGTATATTATTAAGTTCTTTATGTCCCGCGTCGAACATCCGAGAAACTGGGTCGGACTGTATAATTCGGTTTTTCTCCCATCAATTGGTAGATGTTCGCCTAGTTCTATCGACGTTATTATGCTGCTTCTTTAAAGGCGGGCCCTGTTGATTTTTTCCAAATATAATCTGACGGGTTTATCGTTATTTAAATGGGGTGTTACGCCGAACAAAACGCGCAGTGTGGAATATTTATGATGGCTGTTCTTGTCAGTCTGGTGGGGGTAATGGAGTACTATAATACTGAACTGGAGAAAAGTGAATCCTTAAGTGGCGGTTTTGAGGGAATGTAAGGTAGGAAACGCCCTTCTAAGTTGACTAAAAAACATGTCCAAGCAGTTTTTTCATTATCGAATATGATCCAAATCGAATTGTGTCCTCCAAAATCAAAAATGCTCAAATTTTTCGTTTAATTCCGTTTACTTTCAGTTGTGTATTAGTCAGTTCGAAAAACCCCATTTTGGGCAAAATTACAAGTAAATAATGGTACACGATTTTAATGTAATTCCGTATAATCTCCGGAATCGAACAAGAAAAAAAGTAACCCCCTCGTAATCTAATGGTTTACGTTGGTGTAATGGTGTAGGTACGTCAAAATTTTTGAATTTAATTCAAAAATTTAATGAAAAAATTTCCTACCGTGCCCCATACGCGGCATTTTGCCAGTTCTAAGTGTTATCTAAGTTAAGTGTTATCATCAGAAAGTGATCTGTACATGCAACCATCATTGAAATGGTAGCCAACACACTGTAAGGTTAGTTGACTATTCTCTCGCCAGAGTGAGGTACTTCAGATTGATTGATTGATTGATTTATTTTACCACCAGGGGGAATTAGGGCCATTAGGCCCTTTCTGCCATTCCCCCTACAAAAACATAATACATTTCCTCTATGAAAATTTAAAAAGCAAAAAATAAAAAATAAAAAAAATAGGATAAGAAATACATTATACTTCATATTTCAACATCATTCACAAAATTTTAGTGTAATTAGAAATTAATTTAATTTAAACTCAAAGTTTGCTTGATTATATGTTTGCATGATTACATTTTTATTTTTTATTTGTATACAAATATACATATGTTTCTAATGCTTACTAAACCCAGTTATTATTTTCAGTGTAATTATTATTTATGTAGTATAGTTTGTTGTGGTACATAGCATTTATCTAATTATGTCCAAATAATAATTTATGCAGGTTCTCAGCTCTCCTCATACTTTTCTAATAGTAATGCTGTGAATTGTTCTTTAAATTCCTCCGTTTTTTGTGCCAGATCGAAATATTTTGAGTGCTCGTTATGTACTTTTATTGCTTGAATATTGAACGATCTCTCGAATATTGCAGTGCGATGGATTGGCATTCGGAGCATATTCCCCCTATTCCTGGTGTTTCTGTCATGGACTTCGGCCATAAAGCTTAGTTTTTCAAATAAATATGCGGGGCGCTTAAATTATTGTATTTTGAAAATCATCATCGCAAGTGCCAATTGTTTTTTTGACATTTTATGTCTTTACTATGGCACATAAATGAAAAATCGTCACGCGGGCATTGTAACGGGGCACTGTCACGCGGGCATTGTAACGGGGCACTGTCACGAGGGGAGCGTCACGCGGAAATTTTCTGATGATTTTCACGTACAACCAATCGTTCCTAGGGAAAACTAACTTCCTCATTTTCCACCCCACAAAAATCGTTCACCACTCATTGGAAAGCTCTCAATTTATTAATCATGGTACACGGTCCCTAATATGAATGCACCTGTACGGAAAGCTGAATTATGCGCATGAATTATGCGCACTCACATACGAGTATGATGTGAGCAACAAATGAGATGTCAACATGATCGTGAGAGGAAAATAGGTATCTTCATCCAACAGCGTTACGGAGGCAGGGCAATGGAGAATGCTGAAGGCGCCTGAGTGGTCACTGATCAGCTGAGTGAGCTCCAAGGCCATTTCCTCTCCTGTTGAACGCAGGAAGCTGACATTTGAGAGGCAGGGTCAATGGAGAATGCTGAAGGCGCCTGAGTGGTCACTGATCAGCTGAGTGAGCTCCAAGGCCATTTCCTCTCCTGTTGAACGTAGGAAGCTGACATTTGAGAGGCAGGGTCAATGGAGAATGCTGAAGGCGCCTGAGTGGTCACTGATCAGCTGAGTGAGCTCCAAGGCCATTTCCTCTCCTGTTGAACGTAGGAAGCTGACATTTGAGAGGCAGGGTCAATGGAGAATGCTGAAGGCGCCTGAGTGGTCACTGATCAGCTGAGTGAGCTCCAAGGCCATTTCCTCTCCTGTTGAACGTAGGAAGCTGACATTTGAGAGGCAGGGTCAATGGAGAATGCTGAAGGCGCCTGAGTGGTCACTGATCAGCTGAGTGAGCTCCAAGGCCATTTCCTCTCCTGTTGAACGTAGGAAGCTGACATTTGAGAGGCAGGGTCAATGGAGAATGCTGAAGGCGCCTGAGTGGTCACTGATCAGCTGAGTGAGCTCCAAGGCCATTTCCTCTCCTGTTGAACGTAGGAAGCTGACATTTGAGAGGCAGGGTCAATGGAGAATGCTGAAGGCGCCTGATTGTGCACTGATCACCTGAGTGAGCTCCAAAGCCTTTTTCTCTCCTGTTGAACGCAGGAAGCTACATTCGATTCATTTAAATTGCCCTATCGTATTACGTAAAACATTCCGTTGTGCGTGGCCAACAAGCTGCGGCATGAGCGTGATTGTTTAAATGAATGTTTACGTACATTACATCGCAACCATCAACGAGCACAATCAAATTTCCACAAACAAAAGTACAATACGAGGTTTTATATGAAGGGGAAAGGGGGCGCAAAGACATAAAATGTCTCTCGTGGTTGCGTACTCGTACGAAAGCTGTATCCACCGTTTGTGTTTTCTTAGTTACCACGGACCGATTTCTTAGTTACCACGTTATATCGGCTCCATTTGGGGTCTTTTAAGTTTAATTTCAAGGGAGTTGTTGAACAATTTAGCTCCCGGTCTTATCGAAACTGGCTTTCTAAATTGTTGAGAGAAAGGCCTCTGGTCTGTATAGAAACTGGCTTACCTAAATAAATTTACTCTAATTTGGAGGAGATTGGTGTGTATCCCCCGGTCTCGCATAAACCGGCTTACTACATAGGTTTAGTTTTTCTAAGTTTTCCGCTATCTTTAGCCAACCTAATTGCCGAAATTTTGGTGTTACGTGTTCATCCATTCGCATTCTAAAAATAAATCTTATAGCCGCTTTCTGTGCTCTCTGAAGCCGGTGGATATCTTCTCCAGTTAAGTCACTGAGAGCAACACACCCATAATCCAAAATAGGCAAAATTAGTGATTGAACTAACTGTTGGCGCACGCTACAAGGAAAATCTTAGTTGGTAGATGGCTCTAAAAACGGAGTTGCACATTTTGTTCACTTGCAAGTCCCACGATAGTGTATTTTGCAAGATAATGCCGAGATTGGTTGCACAGTCAACGAATTCTAGGGGAATGCCTTCTATTAATAATTTAGGGAAGTCATTCAAATTCACTTTTGATAGCGCTTTTGAATGACCAAGCACCATCACTTTAGTTTTAGTTTTATTTATTTTCATCCCATGCGCCAGGCACCAATCTGTCATTTTTTTTAAATCCGAATTTAGCATACTAACACTTTCTCCTATTCGCTCAATATTGCAGGAACGATACAACTGCAAGTCATCCGCATAATAAGTATAATGAGTGTCAGGGCTGAAATGCTTCGAAAGAGATCTCAACTACAGAATGAAGTAAATAGCTGACAGGACGGAGCCTTGCGGAGTTCCAATTTCTGTTGTTTTCCATTTGGACAATGCGTTATCCGGGCCTTTAACGCATTGTTTTCTATCGCAAAGATATGAAGCAAACCAGGACAACATCTCAGAGGGCCATTGGAGAGGGTTGGGAACCAAGGAGGGAAGCCACTCATTCTTACGCCCTCAATCAATTGATTTCGTATTCACACAATCGAGATAATTTTATGTCTCGTCAGCCATAGCCAATAATGTTCGATTTTATTGGAGATGGTTTGAATGATCATGGTAATGATAAAGAATTATGGGCTGGACATGATTCACATCATGCCACTTAATAATAAAGAGATACAAGAATTTAATCGAAATTGAAGTGTAATATCAAAGAACTACAATTACATTTACCTCCATTTATAAATTCAGAGCACATTCGCGTTTTAAGATTGAGAAAAAGTTCATAATTTTTACGGAGGGAAACCCTGAAAACTTATTACCTCGCCGCCATCGACATCTATTTTTTGAGAATCACAATGAGTGGCCGTTCACCGTAGCCTTAGGGGTTATTCCCGTAGCCGGGACTTGGAGGTTACTTGCCTCGTGAACTGGTGAACTATATTATACTGGTGAAGTGCGAGTCACTGAAACAGGTTGTCAGCTAAGATCCTACTTGGGCTTGGGGTAATTTTGTTTAATTATGTGTCTACAATACGTTAAGTAGTGATTGTTGTAAAATGATGGTACCACTTTGTGGGTAAATGTGTCATTGTACAATGCCAAAATAAAACAAAACAAAAAGTCTGCCAAGTGGGTGTGGCACATAGCTTCCTCGTATCCATAACCCGATTGTAGTATAGATGATCCCATGCATTGCATTTAATCTCATAACATCAGTCCCAGTTAATGTGGGCGTCGGTGGTCTAGTGGACAGTGTACCGGACTGCGGTGATAAGATGAGAACCGTCTAGCGGGGACGCGCGTTCGAGTCTGGTCGTCGCGGAAAGTTTTCTGTCTATTAGACGATCGGCAATCTCTCGTTCCAACCCAGGGCGGTGATGTTTGGGAAGCCATGAGCGAAATCATCAGAACAAATACTGATCTCCCCTTAGGGAGACAGCTGATGACGTCCGCGACGCCAAGAATGGCAGTCGGACGAAAATTCAGCCTGAAATGGTTGCTTACTTTACTTTACTTACTTACATCAGTCCCCTTGCAAGAGAGTGATGCACCTTGCACTACCCTCATAGGGGACCATCTACACGTCAAACCGCACAATGTCTGAATATTGTTGGAAAATGTAGAAGTTATGGCTATTACAAGGATTTCACGTTAGCGCATGCGCACAAAATACTTTCATTTTGGGGACCATGATTTTCATAGGGGGCCATCTCGCATAATACCTGAAAATTCCATCAAAATCGGATGAGAGTTGTAGAATTTATCGCTGTGGCAAAGAATTCATGACAGACAGACAGACACGGAACCAAAATTGCTCAGGAAGATCTGAAACGTAAAACGCGAGTGAAAATTTTGTTTTTGGAGATCTTTTTTTTTCAACCTTGAAAAGTGAAAACAAAACTATGACTCGGAAGCAAAAAACCTGCTAAAAAATTCTGATAGCATGCATGTCACCTGTAACTTTTAATTTCAAAACCAACATTAAATGTTGGTTTTGAAATTAAAACTTATAGGTGACATAATACAAATTTTGGACATAAAACTTATTCTGGACATAGAACAAATTTTGTTCTGTTTACAGAAAGCTTTACTGTCCATCCAACTTGGCGTCGATTTTTCTCACGTTGGAAGCTGCCTTTGATTATGCAAAATGAGAAGTTTAGTATATTTGGAGACGTCGGGTTTCTCAAAAGACCGCTTCAAGTCAGAATCAGGATGAACCTGTTGAGCTCGGCCGACGCCTGAATTGTTAAAACCAACAAAATATTATTAATTTTCGCGGAAAGATGATTAAATGCCACGATTAGGTAGGTATGAAATTCCGCCTTATTATTTTTTGTAAGCTCTCTCTAAGAAGAGGGTTCTGATTATTATAAGATAAACCTCATTCTCCCTTTCGAAATGAAGGCGGTAGCCAAACAACGGCAAACAAAAATTTATAATGAGTTTGAAATTCAAACCCTTCGAGATGGTCAGATTTGTTTTTCGAAGCCGCAATTAAAATTCTTGGGAGCCCATTCTTATTTCGATTTCCTTCTTCGGAAGGCGCAATTTTATCTCACTTCGTTATCTGTAGGGTCTACATCTCAATAAGAACCAGTTCTTCTCGAAGAGCTGAGAACAAACATGATCAAGTACATAAAAACTTCTTCCAAGTTGGGTGAGCAGTGTAGCATCCTCAAAGAAAAATATGAAAGTCCTGTTGATTCCAAAATGAAATTTGGTCTAACTTTCATATCGATCCTTTGTGCAGATCGAATCGCTTCAAAATTCGTTGGGAATAATTTTAGAACCAACTCTCAACTACCGTCAAAATTCATGTACACGCCATTTTGGTTATAGAGAAAAATTTATAATATTATATTATAGTAATTATTATTTAAATTTAACATAAATTAATTTATCAAATTTAAAATATTTAAATTAAAATATAAAATAATTTATCAAATTTAAATTATTTAAATTAAAATATAAAATAATAAATGAAGTAAATGATTATTAAATGTAAAATAAAATGTATGAAACCATCCAGGGACTTGATTACTAAAGTTTCTTATTAAAATCCAATTTTCGAGGTAGTTTTGCTCTAGACTTGAAATTCGATGCTTTTCGGGTATTTCCCGATCGTTGTGGCTCGTACATTAATTTGAATTGAATGAAATTTATAGGCAATTGATGGCCTTGAAGCCAAGACAAAACCATTCAAATTTGATTGATTTCAGACTGTTAGAAGCTGGGAAATCATAGTTCACGCTGACTCATGCTCACGGGCTACTGCTATTCCACCATAAATGAAACTCGTAGGGGACTGTGAACCACACCGCACATCAATTGGGAATTCCGTCGAAATCGGACCACATTTTCATATGGTTTCGCCCATTAATACACAGAGAACCAATATTGTCTTATGAGATGCCACGATACCGAATCAATGACGTTGAGACCTAATTTTAGATCTCGCGCGTCTGCAACATGTGAGCGGCAAACTTCGAAGATCTGAATGAGTCAGAAAAAGGTTCTATAAGAAATGATCTACGTCCGCAGACACAGCCAGTTAGTCATTTGTCGCCAAGTTCAGAAATACCCCATCGTGTGAAATTCCGTTTAAAGACTTACCGTCAAAAACTTGTGTATCCCAGGATGTGAAGGTGAAGAGGCGAAATAGTACAGTAATATCTCATTCAATAATTTTGCTTTTCGAATAAAGAAGAGATCGATAGATAGATAGATGGAGAGGGAGAGAGAGAGAGAGAGAGAGAGAGAGAGAGAGAGAGAGAGAGAGAGAGAGAGAGATTTGATTTGATAACGATTTATTTAAAAATCTGGCAAGATTTGGTCGTACACGACCACTCTTACATCTAACCAGATATTTATATTACCATCATATACTTACAGTCTACGTAAATTAAATTGAAATAAATGTCAGTTTTATCTTAAACAAAAATAATAAGTACTAAAAGTGCTAAATTCAATATTTTATAAATAAATGTTTCTTTAAATTCTCTTTAAATGATTTGTGACTTTGGACTTCCTTCACATGTTGCGGAAGACCATTGTATAGTTTAATGCTTTTACATAAAAACGAATCATGATATATTTTGGTCTTAGTTAAAGGTAGCCGAAAAGTAAGTAAACTATTCCTAGTATTTAAATTATGTATATCAGAAACTATTTTATACTTTTCATACAAATAAATAGGCTTTTTAAACTGAATAATGCAGTTCATTAAAGACAATATGTTAAAATTCAACATATCTTCAATTTTCAAAATTTCTAACATTTTATATTTATCGTGAACTCTGTCATCGAACTTCAAATTTAATATGAACCTGACAGCACTGTTTAGTGCTCTTTGGAGCTTCAATCTATTTTCAAAATTCAAATCACTCATTACTGATAGGCTATATGTAAAATGTGGCAAAATTAACGAATTAACAAGAGTTTTTTTTAATATTCTTTGATTTATAAGTAAGTAAGTTTTTAAAACCATATAGCATAGAGTAAACCTTATTACAGATATTGTTAGTTTGTTTATTTCATGATAGGTTGTCTTGCAATACAAACCCAAGACATTTTGCCTCATTTTGATAATTCAATGATACATTATCTACAACTATGTTGGGTGTGCTACCTGGAGAAAATTAGCTAGAAGTCTTGCATGACCAATGATCATACTAGTGCTTTTACGAGGATTAACAACTAGACCATGTCTTTTGAACCATGCTGACAAATTTACCAAATCACCGTTAACCAAAGCGACATTACTTGAAATTTCATCAATTTTTGTGGATTTGTATAAATTTAAGTCGTCTGCATATAAACATCTTTTACATTCCAGCGTGGCATCTGATATCTTATTTAGATATAGCGCGAAGATCAAACTTGATAAAGTAGTCCCTTGAGGAGTGCCCCTACTTAAATTACACCAGGATGAAATGTTGCCACTGATTGTACGAATGCACTGCTTCCGGTCAGATAAATAGGAGTTGAACCATTCAACTACAGACATGTCACAACCTATGCTCTCTAATATGGCAACAAGCAGCGAGTGTTCTACACTGTTGAATGCATGACTAAGATCAATACCAACAAAGATAGTTAATTCACTATTATTCATGTTTGCTGTAATGTCATCGGTGATTTGAATCAGTGTAGTTTGAGTGCTATGATGTTTACGATATCCTGATTGAAATTTGTCAAGAATATTATTGTCCTCAATAAATATAAAAAATTTACCGTAAATAACTTTATCAAAAATTTTCGCAAGTACGCTGATTAATGTTATTGGCCTAAAATCACTAAAGTTAGTTGCTGGAGCCTTTTTAGCTAATGGCAGGACATAAGCATTTTTCCAGTTATTAGGGTAGATGCCTTTCTCAATAGAAAATTGAAGATGTGAACCAAAACATCTTTGATATGTTCTATCACAAGCTTATTAAGAACACACGAAATATTATCTGGACCCATAGCCTTTGATGATACATCATTAGCAGCCTTTATCACTTCATCTGATGCAACCATAGCAAAAACAAACTTAGAACCACAAAGAGGAATCATTTGCTCGTAATAATTTATAAGATTAGGATCGATTTGTTGTTGAGTACCTAAAGTACAAAAATAATTGTTTAGCTCATCCAGGCTCACTTCTGGGTCTTAATCATTTGCGATCTTAGATTTGCCTATACCTTGTTGTTTTATAAGTTTCCAAAATTCTTTGGGGCTTTTTACATTTATAAATTGATTTTTCAAAAATTTAAATTTCAAGTTTTGACGCAGATTCTTGACTTTGTTTCTTATTGTCCTATACGATTTGCCAATATTCTCATCATTAGACCTATGATAGATTCTATGGATTCTATTCCGCTTTTTTGACTCGTTCTCAATTTCTTGAGTTACCCAAGGAGTGGGCTCCTTGGTAACACGAACTTCTTTCAGTGGGAAATGTTTATCCATTAGATTGTTCATAAGACCAGTCAAATGTTGTACTTTATCATTTAAATTTTCTGTGTTATAAATAGTTTCAAAATCAAAGCTTTTTACCTCATTCACAATTTGGTGAATATTATATTTTTTGAAATTTCTGATCTTTATAAATTTATGTATTTTTTTTCGACGTAGTAATGGGCAACACATGTAAATAGTGTCGTGAGCAGACATACCTGACGAAGGAAATTGCCCAACTCTATGCATTTTTTGGGTATTTTTTGTTATTATATCGTCGGCTTACAGGAGAAAGGCACTATGTCAATTTTTTCGATTTTCGGGTTATTGCGGTTCCTACAGTAATTATTCACGCTCTTTCGATTGGTGTGGTCTATTTTAGTGCCAGATCAACAGGAAACCAAGGAAACGCAGCTACAAGAAGCACTAAGTCATAATGCAGTTGAATAGTTACATGAGAAAGGCACTAGGAAGATTGTTTGGAGAAGTGTGCCTTTCACCTGTCAAAGCTCAAGCCAGTAGTAAACGGAGACTGGACGACAGTGCCTTTCTCCTGTCGAGAATATTGCGATTTTCGTCAAGTGTTTATTCTTATTATTGTTGTTATTACGGGAAAATGCTTGTAGAGGTAGATTCCATGCACAGTTCAATAGAGACTTCCAAAAAAAAAAAAAAAAACATGGATGTGTTTTCCATCCATGATTGGGAAAACAGTTTCAAACTGGCGAGACGAAAGAATCCGTTCACAACGAAGGAGATGGAATTCAAAGACTTCTTGGACCTAAAAACACTTGTAGCAACATCCATCTCTAACAGGAAGATCGATCAAGCTGGCGACCTTGTCAACTGGTTAAAAGTGAAGAGCTTCAACTACCGAAAAGAAGACCCATCGTCCATCGGCTACCGGTATGATTTCAGTGGCGATTACAAGGTGATTTCACTCGGTACCCCCAAAAAAAGAAGAGGTACAAACAAAACGCAATCTCGCGAATCCCCCTCCAGCACTCTATAAGAAGAGGTTGCCGATCTCTGGTGCCAAAAAACGGGACTTGATTCAGTTATGTAAAAACGGAGTAATTCCCAAAAACTTCCACTCTTGGTTTGAGAACCTGCCTTCGAGTTCCGCAACAAAGGACCAGGCTCCTGAACCTGACATAGCTTCAGAATCGGAAGATGAGGACTGACTGAGGACAGTTACTGTATAGAGTGGTTTCATCGCAGTTTTAATTAAATTTAATTAAAAATGAACAGTGTTATTTTATAACAGTTTTAATTTTTGTTAAATAAAAAAAATTCCTTTACAACGCCTCGGGCTCAATGTAGTATGTTTCCATGGATCGGTGTCAAGTGGATCGGGACCCACAGTAAAATCTGTCACGGAATTGAAAATGTTTTTGAAATTCAGTAAGGATAGTCAGGAGAAGAGCACTAAGCTGTTTTTAGTCCGGGGAAAGGCACTAAGTCGGGGTCCTTTGAGTCAGAAATGATCCGAAATGGTTCTCAACGTTGAGTTATGGTTTTGAAATTCTACAGCATAAACTAAAACATGTTAAAGAGTCTAAAGCCGGGGTTTCAGTAATCTGCGAATTTCTAAGCTGAAGATAGCCCGATTTTGAGGCACTCCCAACTTGAAATGCGTTTTTCTGAAAATGGGACTTTAGGACATAGTGCCTTTCTCCGTTAAACCGACGATATGATCTAGGGTGGAGTGAATATCATTTCTATGAAACGTAGGTGTGAGACTTAAAATTTGAAACTCAATATTTCTTACTAAATTGACTAATTGGTTTTTATATTGACATTGCACTGAAGGATTCATATTAATATTGAAGTCACCAATGAGAACAATATTGTCATATGTTGTCACGAATGTTTGAACCTCCACAAAAAATTCATTTAACCCAGAAGCTTTGGGCGGACGATATACAACGCTACATAATATTTTATTGTGTGTGTCGGAGATTATTTCAGCGAAAATATATTCAATACTTTTATTATATTTTCCACATGACTGTTTTAAAATTTTACATTTTAAGCTTCTATGAACATACAGAGCAACACCACCCCCTTCTTTATCAGATAAAGAAGATAGATTAGATTCTAATCTATCGTTACGAAATAGATTATAATTAAACATTTGATAAGCAGTAGATGGAAGCATAGGTTTTAGAAATGTTTCTGAGACAGCAATAATATCAGAGAGAGAGAGAGAGAGTTTAAGCGTTTATAGATAAGAAAAACGTTTTTTACATAATAAAAACATGCGTATGACCGCTTATACCTACTGCTTAATCTTTCGATTGTCGCTGGAGGTTTGTCTGGTTCTCCAACTTTGTAATTTATTATTTTATTCAGTCTTGTAACTTCTACAAGTTAATACAGGTAATTTGTATAATTTACATCTCTATTTGGTTATATTCTATTTCAAAAACACTTATTCTAACCTGTAAAATAATGTCACAACCAATACCGACTCACAAAACAGAACAAGGAGATTTTGTCTCACTCCTATACATTATTTTAAGTACGTCTTAAAATAATTGGCCTTCTTATTGATCAGAATCCCTTTTATTTTAATTTGACCCTAATATTTTCTTTCCTGCCACCTGTCTATTTAAATTACATTTTTGAAAAAAAAAAAAAAAAAAATTTATTTGCTTCGTACAATAGGTACTATTCGCTGACGAATAAACTTTATAAAATTCACTCATTCATCGTCCGAATAATTAGATTCATTTATCAACAATTTTCAGCTTCCAGCTTTTTAAAATTTATTCCACCAGGACCAGCAAGAGTTCGTTCCCGTTCTATATTTCTATCAATTCTTTTCGTAACAATCGTAGGCTTTTGCAATATCTTACTCGAAGCTCGGTTAATACTGGTCAAGTTGGTAAAAAATGAAATATGGTCTCCTCCTCTCTCATTACACATCGAAGACCAATTAACTATCCCTTCTCTCCACCATCTGAAATTTACATCCAACATAGAATTCCACCAATGTCAAAACCTTCTGAAAAAAAAGACTAAATTCGCCGAAACGAAACTTGATCTTCACGATGAAGTTGCTGGTTTTCAACAAACATCATCACAATCTTGAAGTCGCTCGCGATTATGCTGATTAGTACTTCCTGTATCAAAGTCCAACGATCACATTTTATAAGGAGGTTTACTCCATATCAAGTTTATGAGTGAATTATAAATCAAAACGTGAATTCCCCAACTCACTTGAGGTCCTCCACCACACATTTTATTGACTCTGGATCAGGTGGATTTACCCATTCAAACGTCAAGGTGAAAGACTCAATCGGATGACCATATTAGAGTCAGAATGGGGGCTTAAGTGGGTACCATCTTGTATTCATTTCAAATCCAATGAAGCCGAGAGGTCTAGAATGGTTTTTATGTGAGCCTCTAGCGGACAAACGGAGTGAGAATAAGCTCGTATAATCGTAGGAAAAAACCCTTTTGGGAGGAGTATTTTACGTCAAACTCGTTTTTTAAGGGAGGTTTCAAAGGCGCAGGTCAGTTTGGAGGTTGCTCACGAATATTCCATTCAGATGTTAAATAGGAGATTCAGAGGGCTCGGCTCGAAAATTACCAATTTGAAGTTACGAGTTTGAAAGTTACAAGAATTGAAGATAAAAGTTATACAATATAAGTAATAAATTATATTATTAAAAAAATGAAGAATTCGAAAAAGTCGACAAATTTACAATTTGAAAACTTTCAGGGTTTTTTCAATAATGAACCTTTGGAATCGACGATGAAAAAAATTGTTTACCCCCCCCCCCCTTACAAAATTGGTTGGTTCATGTTTCGATTCAAAAAATCGAATAAAAATTTTGCCTTCCGTCCGCCTTTCCTTAGTTCCTATTGACAAATTTTCCTATTGATGAAATTTGGAATTTGGGCTCCATTCGGGGTCTAAATGTGCCCCGAAGCTTTTGGTTGATGCCAGTCACTTCTAAGGGCTGAAATTTTCAAAACGCCCTAGCTCAAAAACTTTTGGTATAAAGGTATTGTTTTTTCTTCAATTTAAAATAGTATTGAATTTTTAGAATCGAATGAGACTAACCAAAGCTCTGTAGGACATTCAAAAAAATTTAAGGGTTGATCTTACAATAAATCATAAACGCGATTGTGAATCGCCAAAGAGACAAAATTTTAGCTGGCCAAATTGCGATCGCTGTTCGCTTCTTCGACTTGTACTCAGTTTTGCTTTTGATTTCGTCCACATAAACTTTATTGTGAAGCGAGAATATGGTTGGTAGGAAGTGGCAATGGCGAGCGATCTAAACAGATAAATAATAAACCTTTGTGTAATAATTTGCAGCGTTTTTGTGTGCTGCAAAAAATAAACCGCCAAGTTGTGTGGAGCAGTGTAGCTTCCTCATGTAGAACAACAGAAATTTAGAACTACTATGTAATTGGAGTAAAAATAAATTACATCAACAGTTAGCAACAAGATTGAGAAGTAATTTGCGAATATGTTTTTAATTTTTCCAAACCTTGATGAAAAAATCGGCCAATTTGATCTTATGAATATTGGTGTTTTAGCAAAATCACGTTTGAGTGTACGCACGCCCTCCGATGAAAATCAGGCCATGATCAGTTGATCAGAAAACTCAAAAAGACAAAATACGGCTCAACATTTTAGTTTTTTAACACTTGAATGTGAGTTTTAAATTTAGTTTAACTTGAAGGATTTGAAGTTTTATTTTACTGGAAAGTAAGGATGCTTAAAATGTCCACAATACATGGGGACTGAAATTTGAGCATATTGGGCGATTATATTGTTGATTAAAAATATGTCCAAATCAAACCATGGCACCTAGTAATTTTTGTGATCAATTGAATGGAGATTTGAACAATTCAGGCGATAACATTTTCGATTGAAAATCATATCAAAATTAATGTATTTTTGGCTCCGAGTGATTCGAATGTAGTGAAATTGAGTAAGCATAGAGCCTCCCAATACCAACCGAGTTTGAGCTATTTTGGGACCACTAGGAACTAAGAAATCTTAGTTCTAATGCGCACACGGAACTGAAACTCTAACAGAAATGAAACTTATTGGGGACCGTCCAGGTAAAACCCCGTACATTCCCTGAAAATTCCATTAACACCGTTGAATATTATCTCTTTTGCCCGGAAAAAGGAGTTGATCAGTTGATCAGAAAACTCAAAAAGACAAAATACGGCTCAAAATTTTAGTTTTTTAACACTTGAATGTGAGTTTTTAGGACGTCCCACAGTAAGTCTTGGGCATCCTTATGCAATCGATCTGGGGTGAAGTTGGACAACACTCAACAGAAAGAAAAAATAACCACACAGTAATCCGTTTTGGACCATTCTGAATCCAAATCCGCGAAAAAACCATAGGTGTATGTCTGTGTGTGTGTGTGTGTATGTGTGTGTGTGTGTGACAAAATCTTGTGTCGTCTGCACAGGCCTTAGTACTCAACCGATTTTCATGGTTCTTTTTTTGCTCGACGCGGAAAACTATCTAGTTGTGCACTACGTCGCCGGAATTTCGAATTTTGCTTTTTAAGGGGGTGAAAGGGGGGGTTAATGGTTAAAAAACGTGCGTTTACGGGCATAATCTTGAAAACTCTGCCCAGGCCTCAATTTCCAACCGATTTGTGTGTTTCTTTTTTTGTTTGACTCAAATAACTTCCGACTTGTACATGATTTCACCAGAGTACCAAAATTCACAAGGGGAGGGGGTGAGTGGGGGGATAATATTCACAAAATATCCGATTTTTCAATATTTTAGTTCCGTTTCTGCTTTTCAATTTTACCCAACCTTTGAAATTGAGGAAAAATTTTCATTTCACCTCCAGATTTTTATGAATTATTCTCCGTACCACCATGGAACTAATAGTGGTGCCACCATGGTGCCAGGACACCATAAACCGCATATTTCGTGGTTTTTTTTGTGTGTATCACCTTGAATACGGATGTGAACCTCGACGGACTGCCTACTAAACCTAAAAGATGAAAGTTCAATGTTACGACGTATTTCCGCTTTGGTGCCAGACTGGCACCATTGGTGAGGGAAGGTGGGGGGGGGGGTGAACTCGAATTTGCATATTGGGTATCGTAGATCATGGATTTTAAAATGCTCTTCATATTCGAGGCTCCCATGCCGCTAGAAATGTTACGGTGGAAAAGGGTGAGGGGGGGGGACCACCATTTCTTGGCTAAAGTAATAAGTAAATTACATCGAGTGAAACAGTTTTATCGCTTACCAACTGGTTAAACTGATCTAATGCTTATCCAATGGGACGTCCCCGTGAATGCATGCATTACTAAACAATATGTTTAAATTTAGTTTAACTTGAAGGATTTGAAGTTTTATTTTACTGGAAAGTAAGAAAGCTTATTGGTCTCCAATTATCTTTAAAATGTCCACCAATACATGGGAACTGAAATTTGAGCAAATTGGGCGATTATATTGTTGATTAAAAACATACCCAAATCAAACCATGGTTCCTAGTAATTTTTGTGATCAATTAAATGGAGATTTGAGCAATTCAAGCAATAACATTTTTTGATTGAAAATCATATCAAAATTAATGTATTTTTGGCTCCGAGTGATTCGAATGTAGTGAAATTGTGTAAGCATAGAGCCTCCCAATACCAACCGAGTTTGAGCTATTTTGGGACAACTAGGAATTTAGTTCAATGCGCACACGGAACTGCAATTCTAACAAAAATGACACTCATTGGGGACCGTCCAGGTAAAACCCCGTACATTCCCTGAAAATTCCACTAAAACCGTGTAATATTATCGCTTTTGCCCGGAAAAAGGAGTTAACTGTAAAAACACTATGAAATTTGACAAGTAGCTTTGAAAGCGAAATTTGAGTAAGAAATTTTGATCTTGAACTAATTCGAATCTTTACTGCCTGTCGTAGTGAGGAAGCGAAGTTGGAACGTGGAATAGTCCGCGATTATCTCTCGGAAACAGTAAAACCGGAACTATCGGAACACTGCGAAATATTATCGGGTTGTCATCCAAAAAGGCGAATGAACGACCCTCGTGGCAGCCATGTGGGCGTCATTAGAGGTGATTAATTCTCCAGGAGCGAGTTGGAAGTGTCAACGCACGAGGAAGCCACCATGTGAGCTCATTGCGTCTATCTTTACTTTACTTCGAGGTTTTATGTTATTTTGATCGTTTTAGATCGTGAAGCAGGTGAATCTTTGGGTCCTCCACAATCAAAATTTCCACTCGCATTTTCGAACAGCGTTGATTTTGAATCTGTCTGTATGTCGTTATAACCCGCACGATTACTCGACATTATTTTCTGATTTTCCGTACCTTCCTACTCATAATATTTGAAAACAAAATTTTTTTTTTTACTTTTTTTTACTTATTTTATGCACCAAGTCACAACTTGAGCAATTTTGCTTCCGAGTCTACCAAGATTGAAAAAAAAGTCTGCCAAGTGGGTGTGGCACATAGCTTCCTCCTATTCATAACCCGAATATATAGATGATCCGATGCATAGGTGGTAGTTAACCTAAGTAACTATTACTATCTAAGTAACTTCTACTACCCTCATAGGGGACCATCTACACGGCAATCCAATCAATCCTCGAAAATTTCATCGAAATCGGATGAGAAATGTTAAAGTTATGGCTGAGGCAAGGATTTCATGACAGAAGACACGGAACCAAAATCGTTCAGGAAGCTCTAAAACTTGAAACCCGAGTGGAAATTTCGATTTTGGAGAAAATTTTTTCACAACCTTGAAAAGTGAAAACAAACCATCCACTACCTTGGTAGACTCGGAAGTAAAATGTTCTCCAAAATCAAAATTTCCACTCGCTTATTAGCTTTCAGACCTTGCTGAACTATTTTTGTTCCGTGTCTGTGTCTATATCTTTCTGTCTGTGTGTGGGTCATGAAATCCTTGCCACAGCCATAACTTCTACATTTATCATCCGATTTCGATGAAATTTTCAGTTATTGGAGTGTAGATGGTCCCCTGTGAAAATCGTTGCTCCCAGACTGATAGTACCCACTGCGCATGCGCAAACGTGTATTTCCTTGTCACAGCCATAACTTCTACATTTCCTATCTTATTTCGATGACATTTTCAGGAATCATGCGAGTGGGGTGGAGATGGTCCCCTATGAAAATCATGGTCCCCAAATTCAAAGTATTTTGTGCGCATGCGCAAACGTGTATTTCCTCGTCAAAGCCATAACTTCTACATATTCCACCAATATGCAGAGATTGTGCGGGCTGACGTGGAGAGTCCCCTATGGGTAGTGCAAGGTACTTAGAGATTGCTGTTTTAAGATTTACTACTATTTATAATACAAAGCTGGTGCACGTTAAGAAAACTTCACTTAGTTCTTATTGTCCTGAAATTTGTACTTCATGATGTTCACGCTGTGTGAATTAGATCGTGTGGTTCTCTTAAGTCTTCTGAGCAGATCATCTGTGTTGAGAAGCTGGACGGCATCCTTGCAGCCCCTGGTGAAGTCTGTCATTTTTAAAGTCAGCATCAGAGCAGCATTGCACGACATTACTCTGGAGGCACAGAATGATCTCTCGGTTGCTCTGGGCCTTACATCCTCACAGTTGCGCACCGTCCAGACAGGCTTTAGGACTTGCTTGTACAGTTTGTGCTTATTGTGGACTGACAATTTTGACCGTCGGTCCATCAGCCACTACATTTTCCTGAATTTAATCAAACGCTCAGCTTTTTTCTTCTTGACGAAGGAACTTCCACCTTGATTTGGCATCCAGCGTCATTCCAAGGCATTTCAGGCTGGCACGTAGTTGATCTTTTTATTCGTGAACTCAACAGGCACTGACTGACTTTGTCTCAGTCATTCTAACTCGCCATCTCACCGTCCAATCATGAATGCGGGAGATGGAACAATTTAGCTTGGTAACTAATTCACTGTTTGTTTCCCCAGTCGCCGTAATTGCGGTGTCATCCGCAAACGTAGCGAGGCGAGGGTACTACCTTCAGTTTCTGGTAAGTCAGAAGTTTAATGCAGGTACAGTAGTGGGCCCAGTACGCTGCCTTGCTAAACCCTATCTTGTGTCTTTTTTGGATCTGAAAAAGCACCGTCCTGTCTTTTACAAAAATATCTGCTGGATATGCAGGACTGCAAGAGTGAACCATAGGATTCTGGCAGCGTTTTACGATCAGTCCTGCCTTCTGCCTGAGTAGGTATCAAGGAAGATGGCAGCTACAACAAAATGTCTACATTGTTCTCATATAAACTTGACATTCATTTTGTTTCTCCTACGACTCATTCCTCATCCTAAATCAAAATTCCCACTCGCATTTTCGAACAGCGTTGATTTTGAATCAGTCTGTCTGTCGTTATCCCAGGGGCGGCTACTGATAGGAGCATAGGCGCATGTGCACCCCCAGCCAATTGAAAAAGAAGAAAAAAATCAAAGTTCGTTCCTCTTCGTTTCAAGAATAAGTTGGCTAGTGACAGAAGACTCGATCGTAGGCACTGTGCTGGTTGAATCTACGCGCGAAAACTGGCGGGAGCTCCCTCTTTTCTGACCAATCACACCCGTTTGGAGCATCACCTTTCCTTTGCACCATTTCTGGGGAGGGTGACGTCATTCGAGGGAGACAGGCACGTGAGATTGACCAACCAGAGAGCAGGACATTTTGTCGTCTTGAGCAGAATTGGTTCGTTGCTCCCCCGTCAGAGAGCTCTGCAATCCGGATTTCCTTGTAGAGAAATAAGTAAACAAACAAACTAATGGGACTCTCCCCTCTTGTTATTGCCTATCACGGAATTCCTTGGCAACCTAAATAGAGCATCCATCCATCCATAAACAAACAAACCTGATAAGGGAATTCCCTTTTACGTTTTTGGTTTACTACCGTTTCAGTAGGTACCCACCGTTTTGTTCAAAGTATTGTGAGTACTTAGAGTGTTGTAGGAACGATGAGTAGTTTACATTAAAGTAAAGTAAACTATTTGCGTTTGTCGATTGTGGAAAAGTGCGACATTCGAGAAACTGGCAGCCCTTTGCTGTCTCTATCTGGACTCCAGCAGACGTTGAAATTTGCCGTGCAGATTTCAGAAACCGTGCAGTTTCGTACCGTACGTTTTAATGTCGACTATTATAAGAAGGTAGATTGGCTTTGTGGGTGTGAAGTGACTAACTGACAATTTTGCCTACTTTGTTCTACCAACCGAAATGAGGCTTGAGTTAAAGACGGCATAAGTGATCTCCCATTTAGCCAAAAAATTGAAAAACGCATTGGCTGTCTCCCATAAGAACGCTCTGGTAGTTTTGCGTATAGTTTGTCGTCCAAACATAATGCAACAACTCGACAGTGCACATCGTCATAATCTGATACAAAAAAAAAAAAAAAAAAAACGAAACGGTTAGAAAAATAGCCGTGCGTGGGCATGATGAGAGGGAAGATTCTTCGAATCTCGGAGTTTTCAAGGGGCTCGTTAATTTTTCTTCCGAATTGGACGATGTTTTGAATTGTCACGGGCAAATATACATTTCAGCTATTACAATTGGATGGATGAATTTCTTGGGTTTCGACCTTTGATGATTAAGTATTTCAGAATTTCTGTTAACCACTAGAGAACATGTTTCGTGTCTATTGCACCTAAGTATTTAGTACCGTTTGCAATTTTAAGATGAAAAAGTTACTAAGATTTATCCCATTTGCATATCGTTGAAATTTCTATTTGGCAGAGAAAATCACTTATTCTTTCCCTTCTCGAAGCCCCTCCTGATCTCTGTGCACCCCCTGAGTTTCGGGGCAGGAACCGCCACATTTATATATATAATTGGACATTTTTATATATAATTAAAATATTAAGAGTATGGAAAATTGGAATATAATTTCGAGTCGTCATGTTGGGGATAACGGTTATCCCCAACATGACGACTCGAAATTATATTCCAATTTTCCATACTCTTAATATTTTAATTATATATAAAAATGTCCAACAGTCGCATTTTCTTATATCAAAAGTCCATAAAAATGTCCACCATGTTCTCATATAAACGTGAGATTCGTTTTGTTTCTCCTACGACTCATTCAGCTCGGATTATGAAATGTTAACTTCGGTCAAATTCCTCGAATGAAACGTTAAGACGGAAAATACGGTGTTGACGTGCGAAACCGGGATCAGCCCGCAGGGCAGTTCAACCAGCAGACGGTAATGACGGACCGAAAGTAAACACAGGGCAAGAGTCATGACTCGCCCCAGGCAAATATTGCTCGGAATGGAAGCATAACTCAGAACATGAACCTCAGAAGGCGTTCACGGCCACATTTATCTTATCCTTCTCATGACCCGTTTGTGGGTTTTTTTTCTTTCTTAAATCCATTTTACTGGATAACGATACGAATTTCGATGGGGATTCGTGTAATTCGAATATCAAGTTTGTTAGGAGTTTATACGAATTATAATATTTTCATAATTTTACTAACTAAGAGAAAATTAATCTCAAAAAACCCATGCTTGCTAGTACTCAATTTGAACAGACTCTCTCTAAAATAATGCCCACCCTCGTCCAAATTTATACTTAATTGAATAAGCAATGAATGATCAACTACCGACTGAAGAAGGTTCTTACAAAAAATGGATGAGATCTGGATCATTGACATAAAGAAAGAAAGGAATTTTTAGAATATAACTAATAACTAACACTAAGTTGATAACTGAATAGGAATCTCCTATTGACAAATCATTGACATATAAATAATACAGATTTATATTTTTGAATGTAATTTTAATTATAACTAGTTTTACTTACGCAAATGTTAATCCCCTTGTTTAGGGCTGAGGAAGACTCCACAGAAGAGTCGAAACATGTATCGGATTAAAAATTAAAGAAACTACAAAAACTAGGCTCCAAATAATCACCCAAAACCATGGAAACGGTCCCTCCGAACCAACCAACAGGTAGAACTGATCTTTTTCATATCTAAGTTGAATTATACGACGAATTATTCCTCACTTAATAGACACACTCACGAATTCAACCCTTATTCATTCAAATTTCATTCAATTCATTCATTTTTCGGTGTATCAATCTGAATTCCTTTACCCTATTTAGACCATGGTGTCACTAGTGTCACCGAAAACATCTTGGAAATTCCACAGCAGTACCAAGGTGTCACCAGATTAACTAGATTTACCTAAATTGTTATTTAAAAATTAATGGGCAGAGCCGAATTTTTTCAATAATTTTTTGTAAGTTATTATGATAAGTCAAAAATAACGTTGAGAAAAATTTTGAAATTTTTTCCATCGATTCCCTTGGAAATATTTATCTTGACTCTATTTTGAGACTTTCAATAGCTGACAAAAAATTCTGCAGTCCGTTCAATTCAAAATTGCAATGTAATTTTGGTTACTCTGGTTACTTTTTTGGGATATCTGTGGAGTTCCTGAGATGTTTTCGGTGACACTTGTGATACCATAGTCCATTTAGGGTTAACTTTTTCCTTATGTCCTGACACTCATTACAAAGGTCAAAAGGATCTCTCAGCAATAACCAACGTGTTCCACGATATTCCGAGTGTTTTTTTTTTTACAATTTTTAGAAAAGTGAATTTTTTAATTTTTTGCCTTTTTCTGAGAAAAGAATTTTTTAAATAAGAAAATTATCCAAATAAAGTTTTTTTTTGTTGTTTCTATTCGGTGCTTAGATACACTTTTCAAAAATCCAAACCCCATATTCTTCCTGTGCATATTTTTGAATGAATCAGGGTAATGCAAAACGTTTTTTGATGTGTGTATATTTAAATCATAATCCACTCTTCTTAGAACACAGTAACTTCTCATTTATTGTACCAAATTTATTTATCTATTCATTTATTATTTTACCAAAATATTACCACAACACTTCACATTTAGACCTTCCTGAACAAGATTAATTCAGGTTGGAGCCTAAATGGTCCCCTACGAGTTTACATAATAATAATAATAATTTTATTTGTAAAAACGCCTAAGCAGGCATAACAAAAGTCAACAAATAATTAAACACAATAATAATAATAATATCAAGGGAAATGAGTCCCCAGTCATGAAAGTTGTTGTTCGTTAAATTCTTCAACTTTATACAGTTCGGCTTCGATCAGCGATCTTCATCGTACTCTTGAAGGGACGGGCTGGAGTTTCATTGAAACCGAATTGCTAGATAGATAGATACATAGATATGTTTATTTTCGCCATTTTGTACACTTTTACAATAATATAAATGCATGAAGGGACGCAATTTGCTCAGATTTCCTACCCGACATTAGGCTTGGCCCGTGTTGTAGGGTAGGATCTTTGCAAAATCGCTACATATCGGTAAATAAATTGATGTCTACTATACAATTACAGTAATGAGTAAATTAATAAACAATACATGATTAGTCAGAAAAAAGGACGCATTTTGATAATCTCTAACATATAGGTACTAAACTTTAATATTCCCTAACTTTAATAATCTCTAAACTTTAATAGTCTCCTATACATATATGCTGTTTAATAGCCTTTCGCATCTAAAGCCCCCTTCTGTAACTAGCCAACTTAACACTTGCTTTTTGTATTTTGGTCTAGTGAACTTCTGGGGACTTTTCATGCTACAAACAATTTCTCGGTGTATCAAATGTAGAATGAAGATCGGGCTGTGCGTTGTCAGAGTCAGTCTAGGTCTAGGGCCAATTACATTCCCTGCGGCGGCATATCTAGTATCGTATTTCGGATCCCTTCGAGAAACTTCAATTATGTTGGGTGTCCTAAAGAATTGCAATAGTAGAGTTTTCAGATAAAGTTGTCTAATAGTAAATACCTTAGCAATATCAAATAGATCTACGGAAGGGGTCCTACGCGGTAATGACAACATCATTTGTATGATAATTTTCTGCCGAACATGTAACTTATTTATATGGGTGGAATACGTTCCTCCCCAAGCTATTATGCCATACTGCAATACAGATTGCAACATGGTATAATATATAAGTTTTATTGTTTGCTTCGGGAGCGTGTGTCTAACATTGTAGAATATATACATTTATTTCCTAATGTTATCATGGATATACTCTATATGGGGCTTCCACTTAAGGGGGTTCGACCGCAAAATGAGCCAGGGGCGCACCTCACGTCTTCATTTGATTATGATTCAAAAACTATCAAGTCAATTATTTTCAAACTTTCACAAAATATTCTACACATCTGTACTAAACTACTGTGAACATCTGAATCGGTTACGGTAAGAAACAAAAATTACAAAAATCGCCAAAGACAGATTTCCAAACAACAGAAATACCCAATTTATGTACCTTTTTCTCAGAAACGGTACACACCAGTGAAACTATGTTTCGAAACGTTGTAGGTATAGTCTTCATGAACATTGTGGTGGAAGGGATTTGAAGAAAACGAACCAGGGTGGGTGGGGACGATCAAATATTCAATGTGGTAAATTAGCCCGTTTTTCAAAGGCTTCAGTCGCTCATAACTTATTTCAAAACGAAAATATTGACAATTCGTCTCATACCAATACGCACAAACAATAAACCTTGAAAAAAAATCAAGTGGATACCTCCAGTAGTTCTAGAGAATTAGGTACATGAGCGTCGAAAAACATCATTTTTCAGAACAGCTGATTTTCTGAAGTCATGTCAACCAGCAGTAGGGGTGTGTCGATCCAGGTATTTCCCTGGAACGGTTCCAACGGTTACGGTGACAAAGATGTAACCGTTCCAAATTACCGGTACAGGCGATCAAATCCCAATCACACTGCATGGATGAAGTAGGCAGTCAAATCCCTATCGTTCTTCTTCCATGCTTATGATCTCAACTTGCAATACAATAGCATCATTTTCCTTGACAATTCGCTAAAAGGAAGGAATTTGAACAAGTGTTACAAAAGAGGCAATTTATTATAAATAATACTCGTAGTTACCAAACAATTCAAGGAAAGAATAATGACGTTGCAGTTTAAGAACTTAACATGACAATAATAAATTAATAATACTGGAGACAACTTCCATGCTAACCAGTCCAGAAGATAACTTCCCGCTCAAGAGCCAATCCATGAACCATTCTCAGTCCATGGAAGTAGTAAGGGCGCTTCCAGGTACAACATGGAACAGAACTGAGAACAAGATCCATGCTTACTGGTCCAGAGCCATTGAACCATTCTCTATGATATCTTATCGGTCCAGTTCCATCCTTACCGGTCCAGTTCCATCCTCACCAATCAGAATGATCAGATTGATGAGATGATTGATCAGATCATTGTGATTGGTGAGGATGGAACTGGACCGATAGAAAAGATTCTCTTCCCGGTCCAGAGCCATTTCAAGATATCTTATCAGTCCGTGGAACTGGACCGGTAAGGGTCGAGTTTTTGTCACTGCGTGGAACCGTTCCAACCTGATACTCGGTTCCACAGTCCCGGTACAGCTGTACCGACACACCTCTAACCAGCAGTGTTACCAAGAGAGTTCGCGCTCTGTGCAACTCTTCCATTACTCTTGTGTAATTATTCTTCTTCTTTCTAAGGTCAGCTACTTTCATTTTATACTATCCATGTTTCGAAAAGGAGAGGAAGAACATGTAGTAGGTTACAAAGATACAGGTTTTGTTTATTTTACTGTTGGTGTTGTGTTGTTTGTCTTGGTCAATTTTTCTGTGGTTTTTACCATCTTGTTACCTAAGATTTCCAGTTATAAGTGTCCGTATTGTTTTTTTTTCTCAAAAAATGCCTCGAAGTACGCGAGTGTACAAAAAGCGACCTAAATCGCACGTCCTCAACATGAATAAACGACGACAATCAAAGAAGGCGATGAACCATCCTACGCTCTGGGAGGATATTGATCTATGTTTGAGAAGCTGAAAAACATATTTCTACTTGGAATTTTGAGATATATATTTTTTTAAATGTTCACAAAACTGTCTAGTTTAATAAAAAATTATAAACCAAAAATCGAATTTTTTTTTTTTTTTTTTTTTTTTTTTGTGGTCGAACTCCCTTAAGCTCTTCATCCAGAACTAGCCCCAGATACGTATGCCTTGCAACTTTTTCTATCGAATCACATGAGCATATTCGATCTTCTACACAAGAGTGCGGGCTGATTTTCAAGTGTTTTTCCTCAATTAGTGACTTATTTCCTCCGTAAACTATCTGTTTGGTCTTGTTAGCATTCAATGTGAGATAACTCTTGAGAAACCATTTCCCTACTTGATTTATTTATTTTATTTATGCTAGCATCCTCCACTATCAGAATTGTCCATCCAACTTTTGAAAATTGGCAAAAATCACCACTAGGGGAAAAATCACGTGACAGTGATTTTGGTTGTGGAAGTAGGAAATGAACGTTTTCTCGTGTGAACCGCGTGTTCCGGCTTCAGGAACGGAAACTCGGGGAGGGAAATATTCCGGAAGCGGTGATTGCTGCGGCGCGTGGGCAGCTGGTCAGTGGCGGCTCGACGCCCCCGCGCTCAACAGGTGGCAGAACCGGCGAACGCCTCCCCGGAACAACACGTGACAGGAACCGGTGGATTTCGGTTCGGTCCGACTAATCACTGCCGCGGGTGGGCAGGCTGGTCCTAGGGAAACTGGTCCAACGATCGCGAATTATTACACAAAGGTTTATTTTGGGTTATTATTTTAAAAATGAACCTTTGGAATCGACCAAGAAGAACATTTTAACCGCCCCTCAAAATAATGGTTTGGTTTACGTTTCAAGGTACGTAGAATCCGAAAATCGAGTAAAAGTTTAGGATTAGGATATGTTAATGATTCGAATCTATGCACAACAGCCCACACATCACAATACATGCAGTTTCTGGTAGAGTTTCTTGACTTGATTCTGATGGAATTTTTGGCATTGTACCTGGAGGAGTTCCTGATTCCTGGTGGAGTTACTGGACGTCTTTCTGGTTGTGTACAAGGAGGAGTTTCTGGTGGAGATTCTCGTAGTACTTCTGTTGAGGTTTCTGGACGTGTCTTGTGAAGCTTCTGGTCGTGTTTATGTTGGAGTTCCTGGTTATGTATCTGGTAGTCTCTGATACTATTTCTGTTAATATTTATGGCAGTGTTTCTGCTAATTTTCCGGTAGCATTTTGGGTTATGCACCTAGAGGAGTTTCTGGTGGAGTTACTGGACGTGTTTCTGGTGAAATTTCTGATAGTGGTTCTGATGAAGTTGGTGTATCTGGCGAAGTTTCAGGTACTGTTTCGGGTGGACTTACTTGACGTGCTTCTGGTAGTTACTGGTTGTAGTCTGATAGATCTTGGTGTGTTCTCGGTATTGTTTCTGGTAGTGTTTCTGATTCTGATGGAATTTTTGGCATTGTACCTGGAGGAGTTTTTTGTACTGGTTGTAGTCTGATAGCTCTTGTTGTGTTCTCGGTATTGTTTCTGGTAGTGTTTCTGATTCTGATGGAATTTTTGGCATTGTACCTGGAGGAGTTCCTGATTCCAGGTGGAGTTACTGGACGTCTTTCTGGTTGTGTACAAGGAGGAGTTTCTGGTGGAGATTCTCGTAGTACTTCTGTTGAGGTTTCTGGACGTGTCTTGTGAAGCTTCTGGTCGTGTTTATGTTGGAGTTCCTGGTTATGTATCTGGTAGTCTCTGATACTATTTCTGTTAATATTTATGGCAGTGTTTCTGCTAATTTTCCGGTAGCATTTTGGGTTATGCACCTGGAGGAGTTTCTGGAGGAGTTACTGGACGTGTTTCTGGTGAAATTTCTGATAGTGGTTCTGATGAAGTTGGTGTATCTGGCGAAGTTTCAGGTACTGTTTCGGGTGGACTTACTTGACGTGCTTCTGGTAGTTACTGGTTGTAGTCTGATAGATCTTGGTGTGTTCTCGGTATTGTTTCTGGTAGTGTTTCTGATTCTGATGGAATTTTTGGCATTGTACCTGGAGGAGTTTTTTGTACTGGTTGTAGTCTGATAGCTCTTGTTGTGTTCTCGGTATTGTTTCTGGTAGTGTTTCTGATTCTGATGGAATTTTTGGCATTGTACCTGGAGGAGTTCCTGATTCCAGGTGGAGTTACTGGACGTCTTTCTGGTTGTGTACAAGGAGGAGTTTCTGGTGGAGATTCTCGTAGTACTTCTGTTGAGGTTTCTGGACGTATCTTGTGAAGCTTCTGGTCGTGTTTATGTTGGAGCTCCTGGTTATGTATGGTAGTCTCTGATACTATTTCTGTTAATATTTATGGCAGTGTTTCTGCTAATTTTCCGGTAGCATTTTGGGTTATGCACCTGGGGGAGTTTCTGGTGGAGTTACTGGACGTGTTTCTAGTGAAATTTCTGATAGTGGTTCTGATGAAGTTGGTGTATCTGGCGAAGTTTCAGGTACTGTTTCGGGTGGACTTACTTGACGTGCTTCTGGTAGTTACTGATTGTAGTCTGATAGATCTTGGTGTGTTCTCGGTATTGTTTCTGGTAGTGTTTCTGATTCTGATGGAATTTTCGGCATTGTACCTGGAGGAGTTTTTTGTACTGGTTGTAGTCTGATAGCGCTTGTTGTGTTCTCGGTATTGTTTCTGGTAGTGTTTCTGATTCTGATGGAATTTTTGGCATTGTACCTGGAGGAGTTCCTGATTCCAGGTGGAGTTACTGGACGTCTTTCTGGTTGTGTACAAGGAGGAGTTTCTGGTGGTGATTCTCGTAGTACTTCTGTTGAGGTTTCTGGACGTATCTTGTGAAGTTTCTGGTGGAGATTCTCGTTGTATTACTGTCGAGGTTTCTGGACGTGTCTTGTGAAGCTTCTGGTCGTGTTTATGTTGGAGTTCCTGGTTATGTATCTGGTTGTCTCTGATACTATTTCTGTTAATATTTATGGCAGTGTTTCTGCTAATTTTCCGGTAGCATTTTGGGTTATGCACCTGGGGGAGTTTCTGGTGGAGTTACTGGACGTGTTTCTAGTGAAATTTCTGATAGTGGTTCTGATGATGTTGGTGTATCTGGCGAAGTTTCAGGTACTGTTTCGGGTGGACTTACTTGACGTGCTTCTGGTAGTTACTGATTGTAGTCTGATAGATCTTGGTGTGTTCTCGGTATTGTTTCTGGTAGTGTTTCTGATTCTGATGGAATTTTTGGCATTGTACCTGGAGGAGTTTTTTGTACTGGTTGTAGTCTGATAGCTCTTGTTGTGTTCTCGGTATTGTTTCTGGTAGTGTTTCTGATTCTGATGGAATTTTTGGCATTGTACCTGGAGGAGTTCCTGATTCCAGGTGGAGTTACTGGACGTCTTTCTGGTTGTGTACAAGGAGGAGTTTCTGGTGGTGATTCTCGTAGTACTTCTGTTGAGGTTTCTGGACGTGTCTTGTGAAGTTTCTGGTGGAGATTCTCGTAGTATTACTATCGAGGTTTCTGGACTTATCTTGTGAAGCTTCTGGTCGTGTTTATGTTGTAGTTCCTGGTTATGTATCTGGTAGTATCTGATACTACTATTTATTTTAATATTTATGGCAGTGTTTGTGCTAATTTTCTGGTAGTATTTTGGGTTATGCACCTGGAGGAGTTTCTGGTGGAGTTACTGGACGTGTTTCTGGTGAAATTTCTGATAGTGGTTGTAATGAAGTTGGATCTGGCGAAGTTTCAGGTACTGTTTCGGGTGGACTTACTGGACGTGCTTCTGGTAGTATTTTCGGTTATGCACCTGGAGGAGTTTCTGGTGGACTTACTGGACGTGTTTCTGGTGAAATTTCTTATTGTGGTTCTGATGAAGTTGGTGTATCTGGCGAAGTTTCAGGTACTGTTTCGGGTGGACTCACTGGACGTGCTTCTGGTAGTTACTGGTTGTAGTCTGATGTGTCTTGGTGTTCCTGGTAATGTTTCTGGTAGTGTTTTTGGCAGTGATTCGAGTACAGTTTCTCTTATACTTTTTGGTATTTATACAATCCATGTTTTCGAACCGCCTGATGTTATTCTTCGTGAGGAAACCACTAAATTAAGTAGACTTTTCTTGTTGTGATTGTGTCATTGTATCACATTTGGTTGTATTATTATTATGCTTCGATGGGTTCTCAGAGTACAAATCTATATCATAACATCACATCGTTATCTGCTATTTTTGTAACCTCCCGCTCATATACTGACCACGAAGAAGGTAATCGCCGCGCCCACGTGGCTCCCTTTTATTTGTATCGCGAACTCCCCGATCCAGAAGGCATTGATAAATACCGCACTCCCCTTCATTAGACCTGAACGGAGTTATGAACGACTCCGCTCAGCGTAATGCGACAAGTAATATATACCGCAATTTCACTTCACGCTCCACTTGCCCTAATCAACATCTCTTTTTCCGACCATTGTAAATATCCTGCCAAAGGGTACTTTTTTCGGGGCGTTTTTTTGCCCGCCGACTCGAAAAACAACCTTGCAGTGTTTCGAGTACCGAGCCTTGGGTGGTGCAGGCCGTCATTCTGTCTTTACTTGAGTCGTATGTTATGTTGACCCTCGGCGAACGGAAGAAAGTTCATTTTGTTCGGACGATGCTCGTTATTTTTACGTTTTTCGACCTCGTTAAAGCGACGTTATCGGGGAGTCCTCGACTCTGATTTTTTCACGAGAGGAACAGAGCGGTGATTTCAGTATGCAAAAGTGGAACAAAACGCATCGAAACTGCATCCAGTGTGCATCGAGGATAGAATATATGAATATATTCGGGGCCATCGACGTACCTTTGCTGGTGATAAATGAATAAGTCGACAACATCTAATCATCTTGGTGCTTCACCATTGAAGTATAATCATTTTTAATTTTGGAGGTCCGTGTTTCTCATCGTTGAAGAGTGAAAATGCTTTCGCAACCTTGGTGGACTCAGAAGCAAAATTATCGTAGGTAGTTCAAAAATGGCTAAAAATTGGTTCGAGACACCTTTGGAATCGAGCTAGAAAAAAGTATTTCCTTCTCAAAATTTGTTTGTTTACGTTTCAAGGTTCGTAGAATCCGAACATCGAATGAAACATTTCCCGTCCGTCCGCCGTACGCGGGACTTTCCTCAGTTCCCACGGACGATTTTGATGAAATTCGGTATGTGGGCTCAAATTGGGATCTAGTTGTGCTCTGCTAAGCTTCTGGTTAGTGAAAGAGATGAAAATAGTGATATTAATTTTCAAATGGCCCTGGCTCGATAATTGCAATATAAAGGTATTGTTTTTTCATCAATTTAAATTGAATTGAAGTTTTATAATCGAATGAGACCTCTATAGGACAAACCCTTCGCTCCCTATGAGGTCTTAAATATTGAACTTGAATAAATCAAAAACAATTGTGCGAATAGCAAAAGATTGTTCAAGAGACGAAAATAGGTTTTTATTTATTTTTATTTCTTCGTATTGAATTTCATGTCACCAAAAACGCTGTTTAAAAATAAACGTGATAGTGAAGCTAGCGCTAAAATATGGATGGTAGGCATGGCAAAGCTGGCTATGGCATAGATTCCTCCTACTCATAACCAGATTGAAGAATAGATGATCCAATGCATACTAGCGAAACTCAAAACAGCCATCACTGAGCACCTTGCACTACCATCATAGGGGACCATCTGCACGACAATTTGTACAATGCCTGAAAATTTTATCGAAATCGGATGAGAAATGTGGAAGTTATGGCTGTGGCAAGGATTTCTCGTTTGCGCATGCGCAGCGGCTACTATCAGTCCGGGGATGATGATTTTCATAGGGGACTATCTACAAGCCAACCCGCACAATCCCTGAAAATTTTATCGGAATCGGACAATGACTTCGTAAAGTTTTTTGCACGTTAAAGGGATTGAATGGATACTTAGATTAGGAATGGATCGTTGAATGGATACTTAGATTAGGAAGAGAAGCTGCAGAAAACATAATTCTGAGCGCGTATAGATAATGTTATCAATGATAATTGTAAAATATTGAACTGAAGTTGTGTAGTTGTAAATATGAATAAGGAGGCAACGAAGGTATTTAGTTACAATGATTTTGTTTACAAGTTGGAATAGGTTTCGTATTTCTCTCATTTTAATTTTTATGTTTTTCCATCTTTCAACCTGAAATTGTTTAGTTTGGCACTACTCTTGCAGGGTACTACAGACTTTAGTCTCTTTCCCTGCAAAAGAGTTGTTTTTGTACATATTATATTAATATGTAACTATTGTACAACTACATGTAATAATAAATAAATAAATAAATTTCATGACAGACTTTCAAACTTAGTCCTAATATGGACCCCTGGGGTACCCCCACCTCTCCTTGCATGACAATATTGGACTTGAATCCCAAATCTTTCATCTGTTTCCTTCCTGTTAGATATGACTCCACAAGGTTAAGTGCGACCCCACGAATTCCATCCAATTTAGACAACAGGATGTCATTCGACAGGCAGTTGAACGCTTTAGACAAGTCAAATTTCATCATAGTTGGACAATTTGACACCCTCTCTATGGAAAATCGTCAAGCATTGTATTCGTGCAGGGCGAAAATTTGGCTCCTCAAAATTCCAAAATTTTATTTGCATTTTGAATTTTAAACTTTCCTGGAGAATTTAGCTCCGTGCCCGTTTACAAGATATGATGTAGAATATTATTCCATACAATTCACAAATTGTATACAACCACTTCTTCCATACATCAAGTTCGTCAGACAAAGAAGAAGAAGTGTAACACTTTGATAAGGCAACAAAATTGGAGTAAATCAATCAATCGAACAACTGTGATAAGATTGTATTTCCTTTCAGTTTTTTTTTGCGATCGTTTGTCAGTTTGTCAGTTTCGTTTGCCAGTTACCAGTTATTACCGTTATTAGAATGATTATTAGCTTTAGCATGCTACAATGACGGCTACTTAGCTAAATGTCGCATTCTTAAAAATTGGGATTATTCCTGGCACTCAGTGTGTGGAAGCACTGAAAAGAATTGATCTGAAGAGGGCCAAAGAAGCCAACAGAGCAGCTTACAATATGACGAAAATGGCAAGGCAGAAAAGGTCAGCAGCAAGGAAGAATTTGGAAGACGAATTTGAGTCGGCAGAAGATGGTCCATCCTACGCGGCCGGAGCCCACTAGCAGCGAGACGGCTTCAAAAATTTATTTGGGAGACTTCCCGGCCAGATATTGAAATGAAATATGTTTCATTTAATGCAAAATATAAAATATAGGTAATTAAAAAACGAAAAAAATTTTTTTTTTGATTTTTTTTACCTTGACTACCCTACGGGTCCCCAAAATTTCCTTCCTGTTAGATATAACTCCACAAGGTTAAGTGCGACCCCACGAATTCCATCCAATTTAGACAACAGGATGAGATTGAACGCTTTAGACAAGTCAAATTTCATCGTAGTTGGACAATTTGACAACCTCTCTATGGAAAATCGACAAGCTTTGTATTCGTGCAGGGCGAAAATTTGGCTCCTCAAAATTCCAAAATTTCATTCGCATTTTGAATTTTAAACTTTCCCAAAGAATTTAGTTACTTGCCCGTTTATCGGGCAAAACTATTAATTTTGGATCAGTAAGTCGTTTTTTGTCATTCATCAATGTCCAACGACGTTAAAGAAGCAGGTACCTGCACTGAGGTGTGCTCGAAACAGACTCCGCCTTAATTAAAAGAAATCCTTCGTCAGAGTCGAGCGAAAAACGAGAGACCGCTAATTACGTTCGTCAGACCTCGACTGAATGTCAAACAGCCCTGCAGCCACGAGACTGGAGAGAGTTATGTGCCAACGAATTAGTTCTTCCGAATTTATTACCCATTCAATCCCTCGCTCAACTTCTTTCTTCGTCTTCTTCTTTCGTTTCGCATTGTTGTTTCAAAATGTTCTTTTTTTCTTTGCCGATTTTCTTTCAAAGGGGAATCGAGATTTTTTCACGGTACGTTCCGAAGGGTGGCTCCAGTTTTTCGGGAATATTCCGGGATTTCTGAAGTGAGAACGAACTCATTAAGAAGCTCGAAAAATGGGAGTAGCGGCACCTCGTTCATTTAAATTCCTCGCTCAAATTTCTGGCTTGAAAGTTCGAAGTGGCGTAAAAATCGCGGCCAAGTGTGGTAGGGAGTGAAGTTTCCTCGTGAAGAATAACAAGGACTCATCGAATCATGAATGTTCCTGGAAACTTCAACATGGACATGAACCCACCAGGAACAAATTCAGAATTCAAAGTTGGGTGTAATCGTAATCGTGATTACGTTTACGATTGTAATCATAAAAAGTCCATTCATGCAGCATGAATTAATGAGCGAACTTTCAAAGAAATCATTCAGTTTAAGGTGTGGTTAAGAAAAGGACCAATGGTGTTGCAATTTGTTGTAGAAAGTTTTTTTTTCGATTCTTGGTTTATATATATGTATATATATATTTTTTTTACATGCTTTTACACCAATAATCGACGTCCCGGAAGACGTGAAATCACTGGGCTGAAAGCTGAATCTGGGAGCCCGAGAAGCGTTCTGATTTGGGAAGCTCCTGGACGTAGTTAAAGATGAGTGCGACAGATCGCGTTCATGATCACTTGTTCCCAACCTCATGACAACAAGTCACCTTGTTTATCACATATTTTTCTCCTTGGTGCGTTACCTGCTGCATCCAAGTAATTAATTTAATAACATTTAAATATATTCGCGATGTGTACGAAAAAATCGTGCGATTTTAAATAATACACTCGGTTTTAAACGTTTCTATCGGTGGCAGTTGTCGATTAAATATTTGAACGACATTTTTGACGAATGAATATTTTTTTTTTTTTTTTGCACATGAACCTATAGAGTACCCACACGGCTACTGCATTTCTGGTGTTACAACAAATATACGCACGTATTCATTATATATATAGCTACAAACTTTTCTTAATTTTGGACAATTTTCATTTTTGAAAAAAGCATTCATATCAGAAATTTTGTGCTGAATCCGAATATACCATAAATTACCATGATTTTCAATGTAAAAACCTCAAAAAACGGGAAAAACCCATTTTTTTGGAGTTTTTTTGAATTTTGGACCACTTTGGATTGTCCAAAATTGCTGGTTAACGAACTTGACCTATGTATTGTTGTACAAACATTTTGGCAAAAACTAAAAAAAAATTTTTATAACCAATTATCTCAACGTATCGTCCGGAATGACATACACATATATATATATATATATATATATATATATATATCTAGATATTTAATATATATATATATGACTATATATTATCTATAATAATATATATATATCTCTTAATATAATATATATCTCTAGATAGATTGATATATCTCTTCCCGAGATCGTCTCTTCCTCTATATCTCTCAGTATTATTTCTCTATATCTATCTCTCGTTTCCTCTACTTCTCTATATCTCTCTCTTATCTATCTCTATCTTCTACTCCTACATATCTTATATTATCCTATATATGATTTTGGAACTTCATGGATCGTTTCAGAATGTTCAAACGGATTTCAGTGGAAAATTTTTCGAAAAAAAAGTCGATTCTAAAATTTTGAGGCCATTGCAATAGCTTCATTTTCTTTGAAAATTCGCTAATAACATGCTGCAAATTATTGCTGGGTATGCTTTGAAGATCTTAGGAGTCCATATTCATGTTCTAGTCGTCTCTACGAACTCATAGAGTACCCACACGGCTACTGCATTTCTGGTAACAACAATATACGCACGTATTCATTATATATATATATAGCTACAAACTTTTCTTAATTTTGGATAATTTTCATTTTTGAAAAAAAGCATTCATATCAGAAATTTTGTGCTGAATCCGAATATACCATAAATTACCATGATTTTCAATGTAAAAACCATCAAAAAACGGGAAAAAAAAAAAAAACCCATTTTTTTGGAGTTTTTTTGAATTTTGGACCACTTTGGATTGTCCAAAATTGCTGGTTAACGAACTTGACCTATGGTTTGTTGTTACAAACATTTTGGCAAAAACTAAAAAAAAATTTTTAAACAATTACTCAACTTATCGTCCGGAATGACACATATATATATATATATATATACATATGATTTTTGGAAAAACTTCAGGGATCGTTTCAGAATGTTCCAAAACGGATTTCAGTGTGAAAATTTTTCGAAAAAGTCGATTCTAAAAATTTTGAGGCCATTGCAATAGCTTCATTTTCTTTGAAAATTCGCTAATAACATGCTGCAAATTATTGCTGGGTATGCTTTGAAGATCTTAGGAGTCCATATTCATGTTCTAGTCGTCTCTACGAACTCATAGAGTACCCACACGGCTACTGCATTTCTGGTTACAACAAATATACGCACGTATTCATTATATATATATAGCTACAAACTTTTCTTAATTTTGGACAATTTTCATTTTTGAAAAAAGCATTCATATCAGAAATTTTGTGCTGAATCCGAATATACCATAAATTACCATGATTTTCAATGTAAAAACCTCAAAAAACGGGAAAAACCCATTTTTTTGGAGTTTTTTTGAATTTTGGACCACTTTGGATTGTCCAAAATTGCTGGTTAACGAACTTGACCTATGGTTTGTTGTTACAAACATTTTGGCAAAAACTAAAAAAAAATTTTTAAACAATTACTCAACTTATCGTCCGGAATGACACATATATATATATATATATATACATATGATTTTTGGAAAAACTTCAGGGATCGTTTCAGAATGTTCCAAAACGGATTTCAGTGTGAAAATTTTTCGAAAAAGTCGATTCTAAAAATTTTGAGGCCATTGCAATAGCTTCATTTTCTTTGAAAATTCGCTAAAATGAGCATTTTCGATTACGACTACAATTTTAGTATCGTAATCGCACCTGTCATTGTAATGAGGAATTTCACCGATTTCTGTTTGCTTTTTTCCTGAATAGTTAAAGGTGTGGGATAGATGAAAATCGGGCTGATTTCGGAAAATAAGTCTCCTGTTATTTTTGGGAGACAGTCAAAATTTTTCATTTCAAAACTAACCGGGAAAATAGACGTGCAGCGGGAACGCTCGCTGATTGGGCTGTTCGGATTGCCGTCTCCTCCCAGTGTTGCCCATTGGGACGACGAAATTGTGTTTTCTAAGAGAAAAGTTATCAAACAAAAACAGAGGAAACCTAATTTTCCCCATCTTGCTGTTTTTATTTTTTTCTTCAGTTTTTCGATTTCGAACTCTACTGTTTCATGAAATTTTGCATCTTGGGACTATGGATTTCTCGATCTCAGCGTTTCGAGCGGCCATAAATGAACTATTCCAGCATGACGTCATTTTCCCGGTTTTTTTAAACATTCGTATTTTCTACACTGTTTTGTTTATTCGTAAATTAGGAAGTTTGGGCTGAAAGTTTGCCTTAGGGGGTTTTTCTAGGTGCTGAATCCGATTTTGGGGTCAAAAATAGGAAATTCCGACATGGTGAAATTCCTCATTGTAATTTCTATACTAATCGTATCTGTAATCGTAAATTTAAAGGCAATTACAGGGCTTTTTTCTTGAAATTTATGATGCTGAATCAATTTTGAGCTAACCGCGGTCTGATAATCTATAGATAAAACTCGGCCCTACGGGCCTCGCCAAGAGGCTGTGCCCCCTGGACCCCCCTTTTTGTTTTTATTTAGAGCCTGCTGCTACAAGTATAGAAACGTAGAATACGCTTTAGCCTCGATTGGACGCTGAACTGCTGAACGTTCAACTGTGATTATCAAACGTGTATTAGCGTTTAAGTAACGTACACTAACGATGTTATTGATATGGCGGGCGAATATGGAATCAATGCACGATCCACCACGATAATCCGCATTCTTGTATGTGACAATCAATACAAACGTGCGCAAATCAATAGAAAAACGACGGTTTATTTTATTGAAAAATGAAACACTTCACTTCAAACGGGTTTGTCGCAATAAACATCTGGTGATATGTTTATTGGTTGTCATGTTAATGTCACACATTTCGAGGAGCATCTAGGATGTGAGGATGGATAAAACGGCATCAGCGCTGCCTGGCGACGATTAGATAAACCTTCCGGAACTCAAAACCTACGTTATCACACTTATCAATCGGCGGATGTGATTTGTGAAGTAGGTATCGTGTGCCGTGTTCCTAAAGCCGGGTTCCGTAGTGCTTAATAGGATTCGCGGATGTTAACTTTCGAAGGAGGGTGTTGCGTATTGGAAAATCAGATATTTTACGGATTACGGACATACCTAGCTACTTTGATAAACTTCGTAACGAACTCCTGTCGTTTGCTTACACCTCGTTCAACTCGATCTCACTCGAACGTTATTTCGTTTTGCTTTCTGGTTGTTTCCGAACCATGATCAAAAACATTGTTTAGTAATTCATTAATTCCAGCGGACATTCCATAGGATAAGCATTAAGGCAACTAGTTGGTAGGCGATAAAACTCGTAATTTATTTACTTCTTCCTGCACATAACTGTTTCACTTAGTAATTTAGTTAGTACCTACCTATTTTGAGTAAGAAATAGTGGAATCTTTAGCGGCATGCGAGCCTCGAATTTGAACAGCATTAAAATCCATGTTCTAATATATCCAACATTCGAATTAAACCCCACATCAAATGATGCTAGTAAGACTTTTTTTTACTTGAGTAAGACTTTTGATGTTTATCATAAGCTTTGTGATATATTGAGACAAAAGTCTGAATTATAGATGTTCGAGTTCATCTTATTGACTTTTGGATTGTAGTTCATTCAAAGGTGATATAAAAGTTACTGTTCAGTAGGTATGTAATTCACTACACTATATGTTCCTTCTGTGCCTGTTTTTCTTGACATAACTACGATACCATTGTAGTGATGCCTTATTTTTTCGTAATTAGAGGGAAATTGTGAATTTTAGACATTGTAACCAAGTAAGTTCCCCTGAAATGTCATATTGATACTGTGAAACGTCTAGGCTGACTCGTTTGTTCCTATATTCATGTACTGTAAGACAGACATCGTTTTGTAGTAATGACAATTTTTTTAGACTGTCCAGGAATTTCTTTCCACCCGGAAAATGAGTCTTGTTTTACAATGATTTAGGTACCTACTAAAAGTACTAATGTTCCTAATGACCTCAATGGTGATTATTTTTGGGATTTTTTTCATTGAATAAATCCAATAACCATTACCGATGTGGAATTCAATCATTTCATTCCCCAATTTCCCGAAAACGACCTTTGTTTTGATCCATTTAAACACGATTTTTACTGGTATTCGTCACATCGACGAATGAGTTGCAATAAGCACAAAAAAATGGGGTTGCATTCTAGGGTTAAATAATAATTTTATCATTATTACATTACAATTTTATTATTAAATTACAATTTAATTATTATGATGAGTTTAAATTTTTATAAGAACAATGAGGAATTTCACGGAATTCTGTTTGCATTTTTCCTGAATAGTTAATGGTGTGGGATAGCTGAAAATCGGGGTGATAGTTACCTTTTCAAGTTCATTGCTGATGGCCATGGTTAAAAACAAGCCAGTGTTTTGAATTATTACTTTCAATAATGAACCTTTGGAATTAAAACTAGGCATAAAACTAAAATCTGAACACATTTGAGCCGAAAAGGTTTGCTAGTTAGATTATTATCAACCCACAACTTTATCTCAACCCTAATATTTCTGGATTAATCATGATATTAAACTAACAGGAAAACATTTAAAATTAAAAGAAATGTATTACAAAAATATTTATTGATATATACATGCAGTTGGGAACTTCCGGTCATTGATAACAAATTACCTTGTTCTCAACTGAGAATCATGAATTAATAAACACTTGATACATTACAACACAATAAAATTACTTGACAATCACAACTTGGGGTGCAGTACAAAATAAATCAATAAAATGACTACGCCAAGCAGGCATCATTTCTACAGAGCTTACCAATTTTGGATTTGATGACATGAAGTAAGTTCAGAGTAGCCACACAACTTGGAAAAGTCAGGAGATTTCTTCTGGTAAAGGCAGTTTTTTTTTCATTAGATAAAGACATCACTGAGATTATAATAAAATAAATAAATAATATATTTGATTTGTTATTGGCTTGTTTTATTATTTTATATTTATTTATTATAAAATAATAAATAATACAATAAATCATATAAATAAATATATTTATATCAATAGATATAAATATATCTATCAATTTTCACCAAAAATATAAAACCTACAATTTACCTATTCCTTAGCCCGGAATCAGGTAGCCCCCCTCCGGGGGGATATAATATAGTATTACACATATTGTACTTTTATATTTAATTTAATATTAACCATAGTCATGAGATTAATCATAACGGATTATATTGACTTTTATAAGAAATTAAATAAAATTTTATAATATATTTGAATTAAGTATATCCATTAAAGGCGTACAAAATGAATTTTATTCATTTTGGACTCGTTTGACTTTCAGTATGAATTTTAAGCCAACCTGAGACTCTACAAAATCCATCTTGCACCACACAGTCCCAAATAGAAAAGACCAAATAGATTTTGGCAATGTTTGAGTACTAATTGAACTGGTCGTTGAAGAAGCCAAACAAACCTGAACATCCTAACGAATTATTTCTCCTGGTACAAAAATCTGTTCAGGAGATATTAGAATACGGTTTTCTTCATTGCAGTCATCTCCAACAGTCACAATCTCGTCCGCAGGTACCATCATGACCAAGAAAAAATGAATAAAAAAAAAATATGGAAAAAAAGTACTCAAAACCATCCAAATTTGTTAGTTACAAATTACTAACTGAGTAATTAAATCAATTATAACGTATTCAATTATGTCACTATGCTAGTTTATGCATAAACGGTTTTCTAAATTACTCGTACCTAAGCTTTAATGTATACTTACCACTTGGTCGATTGCTAGAGGTTGAGTCCAGTAAGTCCCAAGTGTGTCGTCAGTATGAAATCCCTTCTAACATGGAATGGAGCCTGCAAAGAGAAAAGAAAGAGTACCTATTCATTTAGTTTTTGGTACCAGACAAGCATTTAGGTAGAGATTTGCAAAGTCCTATGCTGATGTATCACCAGAACATTATTTATTATTTTAGATAAAATTAAATAGGTAAACATAGACGGGTAAATACATTTACTTACGTTTGCCGGTATGAAAATGGGGAAATTCCTTTTATAGTCAAGCTTTTCTGGGGTTTCATCCAAGTGTTCGGAGCAGACGGTGGTATCTTTGTTTATGCATCTATATTCCGTGCCTTCTGTAATCTAACATTAGCTCCTCTGATTATCGCCAATATTACGAATACTCTACAGAGAGTGCATCTTGCAAGATTTCTGAGTGCTTCTCGCAAGGTTTTAGGTATGTGAATCTCCTCATCATTACATCGCTTCAGTATAACACAATTTCCCGTGGGTAACAGCAAACAGGGCAAAGGAAATCGATAGGATTTGGTGGGCGGATTATATCCTGGTCGTCCAACTTTGCACGGTCGCTATTGCACTCAATGTATGCACAGTTATGGCATTGTGGAAGTGGAACTGTTCTAGTTCTCGGGGGAATAGCACTATGTACTATTAACTATTTTGCTGTACGACTCTGTTGAGGGCAAGCACTTCGTCACAGCGAGGTAATATACGGAGAACTCTTCGTCCAGATTCTCGCACTGGGAGATTCGCAAAATCAGGCAAAACACACGCGGAAAATCAGCAAGGCGAAACTACGGTAAAATGTGTCAACGATGTACCGAGCTGTCATCACATCGGCCGATACGTGTGATAAGTGTGATAACGTAGGTTTTGAGTTCCGGAAGGTTCATCTAATCGTCGCGAGGCAGCGCTGATGCCGTTTTATCACCCTCACATCCTAGATGCTCCTCACATTTCGTTCCCATCCCGCGTTCCATTTTCGGCTAGTTAGTCCATGGCTAAAGAGTATTCTACGCTAAAAATGCAGATTTATTCATATTTGATCACGGTTAACACCAAATCCAACTAGGTAGGTACCTACAATGTACGACATGGTCAGTTGGTTAGGAAATGGAATTTTTTGGATGCATACTTTTACTCTGAAGATTTGCCTAAATCAGTAGTAGGTAAATAATTCTCAAAACCTCAAAAGTAAGAAGAAATCGGGTGTGGCAAGCCAAGTGGGTGTGGCACATATCCGGGGGTGGTGATTTTCACAGGAGACCATCTACACGCCAACCCGCACAATCCCTGAAAATTTCATTGAAGTCTGATGAGAAATGTATAAGTCATGGCTGTGGCAAGGATTTTATGACAGACAGACATACATGGAACAAAAATAGTTTATCAAGGTCTGAAACGTAAAAGGCGAGTGGAAATTTTGATTCTAAAGAACTTTTGCTTCCGAGTCTACCAAAGTAGCGGAAGCTTTGTTTTCACTTTTCGAGGCTGAAAAGAAATGTTCTCCAAAATCAAAATTTCCACTTGCGTTTTACGTTTCAGACCTTCCTGAACAATAAATTTTGGTTCCGTGTCTGTCCGTCTGTCTGTCATAAAATCCTTGCCACAGCCATGACTTCTACATTTCTCATCCGACTTCAATGAAATTTTCAGGGATTGTGCGGGTTGGCGTGTAGATGGTCTCCTATGAAAATCACCACCCCCGGATATGTGCCACACCCACTTGGCTTGCCACACCCGATTTCCTCTTATTTTTGAGGTTTTGAGAATTATTTACCGACTACTGATTTAGGCAAATCTTCAGCATAAAAGTATGCATCCGAAAAATTCCATTTTCTAATTAACTGACCATGTCGTACAATGTAGGTAGGTACTGTTTGCAGATTGAAAGAATGCGGATGGTTTGGTGAGGTGTCCATGTGTATTACAATCCCAAAAACATCGTCCTTCTTCTACCTGCCACTCACGCCAGGGAAAATGAGACCGAGAGTTTTTGACTACCGACCAATGTTGAAGTGAAACGATTGATTTATTACATGCAAAACAAAACCAATTCAAAACACTAATACAAAATAAAATAGGTTCCTTACCCTTGGGAAAGTCTTTTCAATTAAGAGAATGTACATTCATTCATTCAAAAATAAAATCACTCATACAGTACCTAAAGGATGATGCTTTTTTCAAATTTTAAAGGCGACTGAAGGGTAAACAGAAGGGCAAGTGAGCTCACATTCGAGATAAAAATCCTTCCTAATAATTGGCTGAGTGGAGGGGATCTCTAACTTATTATGACTCTAGTTGCTCGGTGATTACGATTACTGAGGCTCGGCCCTTTCCCCAGCCTGACTCAACAGGCTACCTAAGATTTTGGAACAGTTAGTCGTCTATGTTAGCAGGTGAACTCTTCGGGAAATTGACCAACCGCATTCTTTCTATCTGCGAACAGTACCTAGTTGGGTTTGGTGTTAACCGTGATCAAATATGAATAAATCTGCATTTTTTTTATCTATAGATTATCGGACCGCAGTTAGCTCAAAATTGATTCAGCATCATAAATTTTAACTTCTACATTTCTCATCCGATTTCGATGAAATTTTCAGGGATTGTGCGGGTTGGGATGTAGATGGTGCCCTATAAAAATGAACACTACGACTGATAGTAGCCACTGCGCATGCGCAAACGTGTATTTCCTTGTTGTAATTTTGATTTTGGAAAAGACAATTTTTCTCAAACTTGAAAAGTGAAAACATTGCTTCCGATCCTGGTGAAATACTTACTATTTATGGAACAACTTTGTCGTCCACTTCTTAGGTGAGGGAAGGCTGCAGAACTGGAACGAAGAAAAGATGACGACAATGCTGCAAATATTTCTACATAGATCACTCGTCTGCAAAGAACACAGCTTTGCCAAAGCTTCTACTTACCATATTTTTGCTTCACAATATTGTAAGCCCCCGGACATAACAAAGGCGGCGCTGCGAGACGTGAAATGGGCTGTTTAGAGACGATGGGTTCTTCTTCTTCTCCATTCAACCAAGAGGGTTTCAATTATCGGGTTCCAAAATCCGATCCATTATTGATTTCAATTAAAATCAAACTGTGAGAAAGAAAATGAGGTAGTTAGAAAATGTTTCTGATAAATCGAAATTTACATTGAATACACCGATCGTTGACTGCAATTGTTTCTAATGGGTCCATGAACGGTAAGGTAATGGTGTCTGAGAGACCATCACTTATCGCGTGAAGAGGGATCCAGATCCAGATGCTGGAACATTGTGCACAGCGGTGGGTCCCGGCAATAACAAGGCGATATGAACGGCCCGAAGCTGTCGACCCACACAACTCACTTATAAGACACTTAACCACTTTTGTTCTTCTTTTCGAAATCCTCCCCAGTTTACAGCTGTTTTACCGCGGTGCGCTATGGCTCATTCTGGGGTCAGAAACTGAAGGTAAGTACCGTGTTGTCTGCCGCGAACCGTCGGGTGCTCGTTGAGGTAAGAAAAACGATGTCATTAATGTTCTTCCGAGTAGCTTCGTCGTAACACGAAGCAGAGAATTATCGGGGAAAATATCGATTACTTGCCGCTTACCAGTGCGATGAGAGGGCCTCACAGTGGGGGCAAAACACAATTTTTTTGAAATTGTGAGCAATTGAAAAACTACGGACGGAAGGCCTACAGTTCTACGGTCAGATCAATATTAATAATTATCATTAATTTTACGCCATTTTTTCCTCCAAAAAATTTTTTAAATATTTATTTTGCGACAAATGTTCACACCGTCATATTTTTTACAGTCAAAAATGAAGGGCAGAAAAATAATGGAAACCTCCAGTTAATCATTATCAAATGATAAAAACGACCTAGTGTGAAGGGCAGTATAGCTTCCTCTCATACAAGGACGCGTGACAGATGAATTCCTCAGTAGTTGATTGGTGACAACAATCAGCAACTTGGGTCAGCTGTGGCCGCGCTCGCTACGGCACGCGTCGTTTAGCGACGAGTCTCGGACCGGCTACTGCGGGGAAGTCGTGAGTTCGAGTCTCGCCTGGGGAGGGGGCGTGTTTTCGTGTGTCCGGGGTCAACCCTCCTCGTCCCAATCCCGGGTGGTGAGGCAATGGGAAGCCATAAGCGAAATCATCAGTACAAAAAATCCTGATATTCCCTTTGGAAGACAGCTGATGTCGTCCGCGACGCCAAGAATGACGATCTGACGAAAAACCAACCTGAGATGGATGTGTTACTTTACTTTTTTCTACTTTTTACTTTCAATTTTTACGTTTACTTTTAATTTTCTCTGGTTGTTTCCCTCAGGGGAAAATCCATGTTTTGGTGTGCCACCCTGTGCCAATGACCTGATTTATTTAATAAAATTATACATGAAGTAGGGTTCCTATTGAGGTTATTGCACGCCGTTTAGATCTCTTTGAACCGGAGTTGACCGTGAAGCGGTAGGATGATATCGAATTTCTCAAGCTTCAACTGTAATTTTAATGTAAAGGTAATCGAAGGATGGGAAAAAATTATCTCTTCCTGAACTTCAGATGCTGCGAACCTAATGGAGAGGAAGTTGCCTGAGCGAGGAACCCCACTTCTACATTATGAAATCTCAGCAGCCAGATCAGGGGGTGCTCCAGATGAAACGGATGTCTTCCTAAGACAATACGACTCAGGTTGTCGACGAGAGGAAACGAGTGCAGGCGCCGTTTTTCTATTTACCGAGCTTTTAGTCAGAGGCGGCGTATTGGGTGTCGCTCCAGAAAAACCGTTTTTTCGAAAATAAATACACCTACGTGAGGTACAACCGAGGGGAGGAGTAGAGAAAGAAAAATGGTCGGAAGCCGGTAAACATTGATTCTCAACGGATGAAGCGGTTAAAGAGTTGGTAAGTCAGAAGAACTTCCCACGGCTGGCTCTTCTGGGTGATACATTTAATGGACCAGCACTTTATTGTCCTTTAGGATATGAAAAAACGTCTGCCAAGTGGGTGTGGCACATAGCTTCCTCGTATCCATAACCCGATTATATAGATGATCCGAAGCATAGTAGTTAATCTCAAACACCAATCTCTAAGTATCTTTCACTACCCTCATAGGGGACCATCTACACGCTAATCTGGACAATCCTAGAAAATTTCATCAAATTCGGACGAAAAATGTAAGTGCGGTAGTGATTGGAATCAAAAATTTTATTACCAAGACTGGGAATCGAACCTGGGACTCCTGGGTGTGAGTCCAGTACTTTGCTCTCTGATCTACAAAGGGGTTGATTGAGTGGCTTTGAGATCCTCACCTCAGATGCAACTGTTACGGCAAGGATTTTACGATTGCGCATGCGCAGAGGCTGCTGTAAATTTTAAGGCCTTGATTTTCATTGGGGACCATCTACAACCTAATCCGCGTAATCCCTGAAAATGTCATCGAAATCGGGTAGAAATTGTGGAAGTTATGGCTGTTACAAGCAATTCACGTTCGCGCATGCGCATCGGCTACTATCAGTCCGAGGATGATGATTTTCATAGGGGACGGTCTACACACCAACCCGCACTATCCCTGAAAATTTCATCGAAATCGGACAATAACTTCGTATAGTTATGCGCGTTACAAGGAATTGATGACAGACGGACAGACAGACAGACACACAGACAGACAGACAGACACGGAACCAAAATTGTTCAGAAAGGTCTAAAACGCAAAACGCGAGTGAAAATTTTGATTTTGGAGAAATTTTTTTTCGTCCTTGAAAAGTGAAAACAAAGCTTCCGCTACCTTGGTAGACTCGGAAGCAAAATGGACGGAGTTAATACGCATTCTAGACTGTTTAGACCACACGATACTGTTGGGTTAATGAGGTGAATCAGAAAAGCAATACACTTCTTTAGGCCATCGATTCGACCAATTACAATGAGGATTGTAAAACCTAATCGTGAAGTTCATGTGTTTCAATCAATTTAATAATTATTGTCGAATTAACAGATCGAGGGTTCATGGGATGGATTTGGAAAGTAAAACGTGGATAATTAAATGCCGATGCGAACTCCTCCACCTGAACTATATCCCGTCGATGCCCAATGGGGTGAACTTGTGCTCATCACGCTACAGTAGCGAAAAGTGGTCTAGTTCACCAGCACAGAACACTTCCCAGTGAAATGCCCTGTCCTGGGATATTATCGAAGGAAATACCTCGGCAGAAACACCCTGAGCAGATTGGAACCAATCCAAATATTGAATGGAAGCGAATGGGAATACCTGGTCAAATACGCCAAGTCAGCATGGGCCTATCGCCGAGGCCTCGTTGCCGAGTTCAGCTATAATAATTCAACTGTATAATAACAGGTAGCTGATAGTAGCTGAATGAAACTATATTACGAGTGAATACACAAAGCATATCCAATGAAGTAAGATTTAGTGACAGGCTATTGACAAGCTAGATGAATGAGTTCTTTAGAAAGCAATACTAATACTATAAGAAATTATGCTTAAACTAAAATGTACCGAATACTATGAAAAATTATACTTACCTAAACTATAATAATTCTACAGCAACATATATTAGAAAATAACATGTAAGGTCTATGCTGAGACTATGCCAATTTATTATTATTGATTATTTCTAAAAACTCTAGGAAATAATAATACTTACATAAAATAAATTATTAATATTCTAAGTATCGCAATTATAAGTCTAAAAATATTTTTAATAAACTATTTTAATCTGTGATTACTTATTATTATCAAACAAAAAACGGTGAACTCCGGGTGACGGAAATTTCCAAAACCTTTCATGTTTGTTAGAATCAATGAGTCACATCGTTACATACTAAAATAAACATGTTATCTATCCATCCATCCGGATCGAGGGCTGAGTGGCGCAGAAAGGAGTCCATTTTTTCCAATATTGAGGTTTTAACGATTCAGATAACACATAAGCCTCCATATATAGATCACTCGTCTGTAAAGCCACCAACCATCCAACATGAAGAAAAACATCGATCGTATTTCGGTCATCTATAATTTGAACGGAGATTAGGCCTCTTTAGCGATTCACACTCGTGTTTCTGATTTATCGTACGTCCAAACCTTAAATTCTTGTAGCGAGCGAACGGTTTGTCCTACAGAGCTCCGGGTGGTCTCAAAAAATTCTAAAAATTCTATAGAATCATAAATTGAAGGAAAAACAATACCTTTATATCAACATTTTTTTGAGTTAGGGCGTTTTCAAAATTGATTTTGGAACCCTTAGACGTAACCTACATCAACCAAAATCTTCGGGGCACAACTAGACCCCAAATGGAGCCTACATACCAAATTTCATCAAAATCGGCCAATGCTAAGTGGCAAAAGTGCCGCGTACGGCGGACGGCGTACGGCGGACGGACGGCCAAATTTTTATTCGATTTTTGGATTCTACGTACCTTGAAACGTAAACCATCAAATTTTGAGGGGGTGTTAAAAATTTTTTTTCTTGGTCGATTCCAAAGGTTCATTATTGAAAATGATAAACCAAAATGAGAAAAACTGTTAATTCATTTATGTTTTTCTGAAGAAAAAAATCTTCATATCATCGTTTTAAAAATTTCAGCCCTTATTTTTCACACCTTAGAAGTGACTTACATCAGCCAAAAGCTTCGGGGCACAACTAGACCCCAAATGGAGCCCACATACGAATCGAAATCCCACATACCGAATTTCATCAAAATCGGTCCATGGGGACTAAGGAAATTTCCGCGTACGGCGGACGGAAGGCTAAATTTTTATTCGGTTTTCGGATTCTACATACTTTGAAACATAAACCAACAAATTTTGTGGTAGGGGGGGGGGGGGTTAAAAAATTGTTATCTTGGTTGATTCCAAAGGATCATTATTGAAAATAATAAACCGAAATCCAGGAAGCAGTATTGCTCACGTTGTTGGTGTGCTGTAAGTGTGTGAGCTGCCGAATAAACAATTTTGACGTCATGAATCGAAGAGCCCAGGATAAGGTAATGTAAGAGCAGCACACACTCAACTAGGGCAACTGGTACAAGTAAAAGTGAATAGCCATCGAAACCGAAAATATGATGGATGGTGATCGATGAGTCACTTCTAGTCTGAGGTGACAATGACCGTCTTGACTGACAGCGGAGGGGTTACCAGAGCTTGGCCAAGTGTAGCGTTTTCATTGTCGGTATTATGACACGGGGGCTCTGAAGACCTCAGTTTGAAGTGCCTCTCGAAGAACCTCTTATTGTCGATGGGAAAAGTGTCTTTTGATATTATAAGCGTGTCTCACGAGTGAAAAATGTAATCATGAAGTTTTGTGACTCCCTGGAGCACCTGAGTGTTAATACACTCATGCTCAAAATTACAGCACCACCATCTATTTCATCGTTTGTCCCCCTCTTTTTTCCCTTATCAAGTTTTTATCCATTTGCACATATTCTTTGTAAACACAGAACGAAAAAAATAACCAAAAAGGCACAAATTCGAGAAAAAAAAAATATGTTTTTAATAAATTGAAGAAAAATGTAATTCTTGTGGCAAAATGATAAAAATTGAAAATGTGAAGAAAAAGGGCTGGAATTATGCCAGCTTATCTTTTCAATACTCGGTATTAGCTCCTCTAGCTCGGATGAAGGCTTAGACCCATGCCTCTGATCAAGTTTTGGATATCCTCCTGTGGGATATTGTCCCACTCCTCCTTCGCTACTGTTTCCAGCTGCTGAAGACTGTCTGATGGTGGTTCTCTGGCTCGAATTCTTTTTTACAGCATGTCCCAAACATGCTCTATCGGATTCATGTCTGGGCTCCTTGGTGGAAAGTCTAGGATACAAAATTTATAAGGGAAGAAGGAAAGAGACAAACGAAAAATATGGTTGGTGGTGCTTTAATTTTGAGCAGGAGTATAGTTTCGTACGATCCTCGCTGTCAAAGAGCCATACAAGATTTTAAGATTGATTGTACAATTAAGAAGCAACAATCAATTATGCCAATTAACTAATCGGAATAAAAAACATGAAGATAACATATATTTTTCAATTTTAAAAAAATATACAATTCAGAGCTATTGAACTTATGTAACGGAATACCGATATATTCAACTGAGTAATTGTCAGTATCTGTTACTCATTCTTTTAGGGTGTCTATTACTGGGGATCATCGGATTTGTCAGTGCCTATCACTGGGGGTCGGAACTTTTTTCATAGTGGAGAGTTTAACGTTATACTTAACTAATTTGGAGGATCAGAAGCAGCCAAACGTAGGAAGTAATAGTGTTACATGAGAGTTATAGTTGAACATTATAAAGTTCAGAAAACCGAGTATTTAAGTAAATTAAGTAAATATTTCCATTCCCTCATTCTCATTGAAGCTAATTTTGAAGGCTTTAGATTTTCCTTGTTCTCAGTTTCATTCCTCCAAACCCGTTGCACCCTGAATGGTGACGTCACTCTAGGTACGCAAAAATGTCATATTCGTACTCCATGGGAATATTGTGCACAATGGCATCAGTACATATGTTTTTCAGTTGAAAAAAGAGTAATAACAAAAACACGATAGTTTTCGTTGTATCTGCTACATACGTCGCCAAACGTTTTCAAACATCTTCAAAAAGATCTTCTACAGATTAGCGAAGGCTATAAGCACATGAAAAGACGCCAAGACCAATGTTTGTTTATGAGTCGAGGTCACCAACCTCAGAAGGAGCTACAGTTATGTTTTAGGGCGTTAAACCTATTTTTATGGGCAACGCGGTTTTTTTCCCCTCCGTCCTCCCCAGTTTTCCTTCTTTTTCTCTCCTAGTACATAGGAAAGGGCACCGTAGTGTACAAAACAGGAAGCAAAACTCCTTGATGTCGAGAGCCCGACGTGTTTTGTCTGGGATGATCTCCTTTTTCTGCTCTGCGAGATCTCCTGTAATAGGGTTCAAAGTTCAACGCCCAGACCAGCGCGCTTCTTCAAAAATGGCGAGGAAATATAACGAGGAAAAAACTGGCAGACTATTCCGTGTGTTTCAAATCAATATTATATTCCTTCCTGTGTTCTATCAATATTTGTTTATTGGGATTTGTTTCCTCGCTTGTACAACTGAAGGGTACAGGGGAAAATCCCCATCATCGACATTTTCCTTGAAAAATAGTTGAAGGCGCTATCTAATAAGAAGTAGGTGTGGAATCAGAATATATGCAGTCTTGTTTGGTGAAAAACGACGTTCTTGCCGTCAAATAAGGGTTCAAAGAAGGGCGGTGCCGGGAAAAATACCCCATCATTGTGCGCTTGTGGGGATTGACGATGATCGAATATTTTAAATTCCAAGGAAGGTTTCATGCTGAGGACTTAAAAAATTAGTCTTTCTTCAATTTTTGTTTGGTAGTAGGAAAAATGTTTTTCCACCCTGCGATGTGTTGGTAGATTGGGAACACATTAGGAATATTTCCAAAGTTTTTCAAATCCCAGCTATCAATAATTTTATTCATAATATGCAAACTTTAATTTGTGATTTTCTCAAAATCAGATTATTTTGGAATGATGAGGTTTTTCCCCTGTACCCGTCAACTGTTTTCACCAATCATAAAGGTTCTCTTGCAGATATCTGTAATTTTTTCAACAGTGTAATATTATCTCTGTAACGTCTACATAACAATTTTATTTTGCCGTTTTCCCAAGTTGTACCCTCATTATTATACAGTACCTCATTATTGCTGTGTACATACATTTTATAAAGGATATCTTCACTAAAACTGGGCAAAAATACGGGGGTCGATTCTACAAGGTCTCCTAACAATTTTCTTTCAACCCCTTTGTTCCCATTGTTTTCAACTTTGGTTTATTAATTTCAATATTGAACCTTTGAAATCGACCAAGGAAATTTTTTAACCCCTCCCCCCCTCCCTCAAAATTTGTTGGTTTACGTTTAAAAATACGGGTTGAAACATAAGGGGTGAAATTTTGAAAACGCCCTAGCTCAAAAATGTTTGATTTATGGGTATTGTTTTTTAATCAATTTAAAATAGTATTAAATTTTGGTTATACAGAAAATAATAAACCTTTGTGTAATCATTTGCAGCGTTTTAGAATCGAATGAGACCACCCAGAGCTCTGTACGACCGACCGTTTGCTCCCCCAGAAACACGAGTGCTTCCTGCTCAGAACATCATAATTTTGTCAACGAAAATTTGGGTCCTCCGAAATCCGAACAATTTTGGTACCCTATCTGTCCGTCCGAGGCGAATGTTTTTTCCTGGCGAAACCTAACGGATTGGGGAAAATATTTTAATATTGATGTTTGTTCCGAGTAAAACTATACTTACAGAAAATTGACACGATTTTCTTTAAATTTTTAGGCATCTGATTTCAAGTATGTGATCCTTGATGGTCCCTTATAAATTATAATATAATTATAATCCCTTCCATACGTAACGTCTGCACACACGCAATTCGTTTTCCCTAAAACATTGATTCCACACTATTATAATCAGACAATTCTACTTCATTTCGGAGATTAATTAGAAGTTCCCATTGGAGTTGCTGACTATCCAAAAAGCAAACCAATTAAGAGGGAAATTCTGTGATGACAGCGAAATATCCTGAATAGACGAAAGTGAGTTGATTAGAATTCCCAATCGTGTTGTTATTTTGAAATGGGGTGTGCGCGTGGGTCGGAAAAACTGTTTATTGTTATTTTTAATCTAAACTAGACCTCATTCTGAAAATCGACAGTGAACTTGCAAAACCATGTAAGTGGTTTTCCAGAAATTTTACAGGATAACGAGAAAAACGTCTGCCAAGTGGGTGTGGCACATAGCTTCCTCGTATCCATAACCTGATTGTATAGATGATCCGATACACAGTAGTTAATCTCTAAACATCAAAACAAGTTAATCTGTAACATCCTTGAAAATTTCATTGAAATCGGATGGAAAATGTAGAAGTTATGGCCGTTACAAGGAAATTCACGTTTGCGCATGCGCAGTGGCTACTATCAGCCCGAAGGTGATGATTTTCATAGGGGACCATCTAAATACTAATCTGTAATATCCCTGAAAATTTTATTGAAATTGGATGGAAAATGTAGAAGTTATGGCCGTTACAAGGAAATTCACGTTTGCGCGTGCGCAGTGGCTACTATCAATCCGAAGGTGGTGATTTCCATATGGGACCGTCTACACACCAACCCGCACAATCCCTGAAAATTTCATCGAAATCGGACAATAACTTCGTATAGTTATGCGCGTTACAAGGAATTCATGACAGACGGACAGACACACAGACAGACAGACACACAGACAGACAGACACGGAACCAAAATTGTTCAGAAAGGTCTAAAACGCAAAACGCGAGTGAAAATTTTGATTTTGGAGAACTTTTTTTTTGTCCTTGAAAAGTGAAAACAAAGCTTCCGCTACCTTGGTAGACTCGGAAGCAAAACTTCGATCGTGGAAGGTTCTAGACTTACAGCATTTTCTATTACTATCTATTGCTTCCGAGTCTACCAAGGTAGCGGAAGCTTTGTTTTCACTTTTCAAGGACGAAAAAAAAAAGTTCTCCAAAATCAAAATTTCCACTCGCGTTTTGTGTTTTAGACCTTTCTGAACAATTTTGGTTCCGTGTCTGTCTGTCTGTCTGTCATGAATTCCTTGTAACGCGCATAACTATACGAAGTTATTGTCTGATTTCTATGAAATTTTCAGGGATTGTGCGGGTTGGTGTGTAGACGGTCCCCTATGAAAATCATCATCCCCGGACTGATAGAAGCGACTGCGCATGCGCAAACGTGAATTCCTTGTAACGGCCATAACTTCTACATTTTTCATCCGATTTTGATGAAATTTTCAGGGATGTTACAGATTAGTATTTAGATGGTCCCCTATGAAAATCATCACCTTCGGACTAATAGTAGCCGCTGCGCATGCGCAAACGTGAATTTCCTTGTAACGGCCATAACTTCCACATTTTCCACCCGATTTCAATGACATTTTCAGGGATTATGTGGATTAGGTTGTGGATAGTCCCTTATGAAAATCATCATCCCCGGACCGATAGAAGCGACTGCGCATGCGCAAACGTAAATTACTTGTAACAGCCGTAACTTCAACTGTCCCCCAGGGGTTGCGGGTTTGAATCCCAGCCGAGGCTAAGTATTGCTTCCTCACTACCGAAGGTAGGGAAGCTTTGTATTCGTGAAAGAAGTGAAAAAAAAAAAGTCCTCCAAAATCAAAATTTCCACTTGCTTTTTGCGTTTTAGAGCTTCCCGAACAATTTTGGTTCCGTGTCTGTCTGTCTGTCGGTCTGTCTGTGGTCAATCCTTGTCCCGGGCAAAACTATACTAACCTGTAGTCCGATTTTGATGAAATTTTCAGGGATTGTGCGGGTTAGGTCCTAGACGGTCCCCTATCAATTTCAGCACCTTCGGACCAATAGGAGCGAGTGCGCATGCGCAAACGTGAATTTCCTGGAACCTCGGTTTCTCGATTTCTAATGAACCGATTTTGCTCAAATTTGGAGGTTAGTTAGGGACTAACTTCTAAGAGACACCCTATAAGTTTCAATCAAATTGGTCAAGCAATAGCCGCTGCGCATGCGCGAACTTTAAATTTATTGTTACAACCAAAACTCCGCAACTATTCAACCAATTTCGATGAAATTTTCAGGGATTGTGTGTGTTAGGTCCTAGAGGGTTGACCGCTAAATAAAATTCTACGTTAAAAATACAAATACAACATTTTGGTATTCAATAACTCTTTGAATCATAATTTTTTCGCCAACTGATTCTATACGTCCATGTTACAATGAGTGAGGAAGCTATACTGCCCACCCAACTTGGCAGACGTTTTTTTTATCCAATCACATACATCTACTCACTTAATTTTCATCCGAATTTGATGAAATTTTCTAGGATTGTCCAGATTAGCGTGTAGACGGTCCCCTATGAGGGTAGTGGAAGGTACTTAGAAATTGGTGTTTTGAGATTAACAACTATGCTTCTATAATATAGACGATCAGATGCATAGTTGTTAATCTCAAAACACCAATTTCTAAGTACCTTCCACTACCCTCATAGGGGACCGTCTACACGCTAATCTGGACAATCCTAGAAAATTTCATCAAATTCGGATGAAAAATTATATTATATTATAATATATAAAATATAAAATATAATTTATAAAAATATAAAAATTATATTATATTATAATATACAATTATATTATATTATAAACGGGTTATGGATACGAGGAAGCTATGTGCCACACCCACTTGGCAGACTTTTTTTCTTCTTTTACTATCTATTTTCTACTTACAGCATTTTCTATTTCTTCTATTACTTTGGTGCATAGAGAAGAGATAGTCGATTTTTCGCCAGTTTGGCTCCGTTTGATGGATTAAGGGGGTCTCATTCTATCCAAATAGCTAATAACCTTATTTTCGAAAAAAATCGGACTTACATTGTTTTGCAAGTTCACTGTCGAAATGTTGACAGCAACAACAACCTTCTAGCGTGAGAAGACCTTCTATGATTTTTCAAAGTTTCGAATGTTTATGACGTCATAGTGAGCTGAGGGCGGGACGCGTGACGTCATAAACATTCGAAACTTTGAAAAATCATAGAAGAAGGTCTTCTAATGCTAGAAGGTCGTGGTTGCTGTAAACATTTTCAGAATTGGGTCTACTTTCGATTAAAAATTAAAAAAAAAAATTAGGCGCACCCCCCATTTAGTATCTAAAATTACTGTATTTATTTTCGCAATTATTTTCGTACCAACTGATGGAATATTTCGTGATGTTCTATTTGAGATAGTTCCACTGCCCACCCTAATTAGGTAGAGGTTTTTTAAACGTCAGTTACCAAGCTGTTTCTTAGTTAGATGTACTTAATTATCTCAACCTGCAATGATCCTTTTGGTTTAGTGTCCATCGTTTGGGACCGTGAACTTCTTCTGTCATATTCGACTTCAACATTTGAATGGGAAAACCTTGACTCCGGACCTCTGGCCATAACGCCCCAAGACTACCTGCAGAGGTGAGAATATAAGGAATATTCTAGGTTAGATACCTTTGTTTTTTTTTTCTCTCGTGTTTTTGCAAGAACTATCCGTCAGTCCGGTCCTGAAGACACCCCATTGTCCCCGGAAGGTCAACTTCATTCAAAAGATCGTTCTCGGAATGTGTCAGTTTCCTCAGATCTTCCCTTTTACCTGGAGGATGCTGGTGGATCGGATTCATTTTTCTGTCACTTCATTCCTGGGAACGAGCCGAATCGAGGATCCACGAAATGCGCCTTCTTGGACATTTTCGCACGTTTTGAAGGATGAACTGCTTTGTCAAAAGTTAGCTTCCAAATGAAATCGGCCTTGAGGCGATGTCTGATTGTTGTCGATTTATGGAACCATTTGGGTCAGTTTCCAAACCTATAAATCAGTTTTCAATCGTTTGGTCAAGTTTCCAACCACTTGGATCAATTCTCCAAATTTTGATCAGTTTCCAATCTAACTAGTCACGGGTACTACAAAAAAGATTTTGGTTTGCCTACATTATTGTAGGTTAGTGCGGGTTGGTCGCCTCACTATGGTTATCTAGAATCGCTATTGGGCCAACAGCAGCGTCCAATAGGTTTTTGGTTTATTATTTTCAATAATGAACCTTTGGAATCGACCAAGAAAAAAAAAATTCTTAACACCCCCTCAAAATTTGATGGTTTACGTTTCAAGGTACGTAGAATCCAAAAATCGAATACAAATTTGGCCGTCCGTACGCCGTACGCGGCACTTTTGCCACTTAGCATTGACCGATTTTGATGAAATTTGGTATGTAGGCTCCATTTGGGATCTAGTTGTGCGAAGATTTTGGTTGATATAGGTCAGTTCTAAGGGTTCCAAAATCAATTTTGAAATTTTGAAAACGCCCTAACTCAAAAAATTTCAATATATAGGTATTTTTGGTTTATTATTTTCAATAATAAGCCTTTGGAATCGAGCAAGAAAAAAAAAATTTTAACCCCCCCTCAAAATTTGATGTTTTACGTTTCAAGGTACGTAGAATGCGAAAATCGAATAAAAAAATTTCCGTCCGTCCGCCGTACGCCGTACGCGGCACTTTTCTTAGCACCACTGAACCGATTTGGTTCACATTTGGTACATGGGCTCCATTTGGGGTCTAGTTGTGCCGCGAAGCTTTTGGTTGATGTAGGTCACTTCTAAGGGGTGAAAATTAAGGGTTAAAATTTTCAAGAGTGCCCTAGCTCGAAAACTCTCGAAATAAAGGTATCGTTTTTTCACCAATTTTAAATAGTATTGAATTTTTAAAAATTTTTGAGACCACCCGGAGCTCTGTAGGACAAACCGTTCGGTCCCTACGAGTACTTGAAGGTTTTCCTTCGATAAAACAGAATCATGAGTGTGAATCGCAAAAGAGGTCTAATCTCTATTCAAATTTTATCGGACTAAAATGCGATCGCTGTTCATTTCTTCGATTTGTATACAGTTTTGCCTTCTGCGTAACCAGTAATCAAATTTCCATATGAAGCTTACTATTTTTCCAATCGAGTGTGAAGCGTTTAGTTCTTTCTAATAAACTTGATTGTGAAGGTGTGAAGCCAGTATGGTGTGGTAGGTAGTACCTAGCTGGTAGGTAACAAAAAGATGGTAGGTAAAAAAAATATTGGTGGGTAAAAAACGCTGCAAATCATTGCTCAAAGGCTTCTTCACTCTTCAGATCACTGATCAGCTGAGTGAGCTCCGAAGCCATTTTCAATCCTATTGAATGGAAGTGCTCTTCCAGGCGTCTCCAGCATTCGAGAAGATCTTCTTCACTCTTCAGATCACTGATCAGCTGAGTGAGCTCCAAAGCGATTTTTACTCCTATTGAATGGAAGTGCTCTTCCAGGCTTCTCCAGCATTCGAGAAGATCTTCTTCACTCTTCAGATCACTGATCAGCTGAGTGAGCTCCAAAGCGATTTTTACTCCTATTGAATGGAAGTGCTCTTCCAGGCTTCTCCAGCATTCGAGAAGATCTTCTTCACTCTTCAGATCACTGATCAGCTGAGTGAGCTCCAAAACCATTTTTACTCCTATTGAATGGAAGTGCTCTTCCAGGCGTCTCCAGCATTCGAGGAGATCTTCTTCACTCTTCAGATCACTGATCAGCTGAGTGAGCTCCGAAGCCATTTTCAATCCTATTGAACGCAGGAAGCTGAAATTTGAGAGGGAAGGTCAAGGGAGAATACATATGGTGGTAGGTGCTATTGATGGAGAACCAGTGATCTATACAGAAGGGTGATCTATACAGAAAATAATAAACCTTTGAGCAAAGATTTGCAGCGTTTTTTTCCTTCATTTTAAGATTCTATAGAATTTTTAGAATTTTTGAGACCACCCGGAGCTCTGTAGGACAAACCGTTCGCTCACTACGAGAATTTAAAGTTTAGACGTACGATAAATCAGAAACTCGAGTGTGAATCGCAAAAGAGGCCTAATCTCCGTTCAAATTAAAGCTGACCGAAATGCGATCGATGTTTTTCTTCATGTTGGATGGTTGGTGGCTTTGCAGACGAGTGATCTATATAGAAAAATAAAAAATAATAAACCATTGTGTAACAATTTGCAGCGTTTTTACGATCGCTCTTAACCCATTTCCGGCCACTGATGCGTTTTCGCATCGTCACATTTTATGATTTTTTTTTTAAATATTGAAAATATTGGAAAATCTTGGCAAAATAATTTTCACTTGTTCATGCTGTTCTTAAAATTTCCAGAAAAAATGTTCTCTGACGTTCGGGAGCTGAATGCGATTTTGGAAATTTTTTGAAAATGAGGCCTTTTGGCCAAAGATATGATTATGCTGGATCAAATTCGATTCTGGGATAAATGATACTGGATAAATCATATCGCTTTGGAAAACTCTCAAATCTTATTAAAAAGTAAAATTCAATAAATATTGAGTATTTTTGCTCTCGATTGGTGAGCAAAATTTATTTCGGCCGGCATTCTGTAAAACAGTTCATCCTCCTCTCCCCATTATTCAGTTATATCTACCCTTGGCTTGAAATGGGTTAACTTTCACTTGAAGAAAATTTGACTTTCCAGGCAACAAAACTGCATGAAAATCAGCGCTTTACAAGGAAATGAAAATTCAGTTTTCTTATTCTCGATTGGAACTCCCACCATGTTTTGAATGTATTGATATCTCTTATCCAAATCTCACATCTGCTCAGTCAATTGAGTTGCCAATAGCTCCAAGCCTTATGAGGATGAGCTCCACTTTTCACCGTCTGTTGTCTGTTGATAAGACTTTGTCACAAATGGAGTAAATGAGCTGAAAATGGTGCCAGACCTAGGGGAATGAGCTCGTGTGGTAGGTTTCCTACGGATTGCAGTAGGGATGTCCGATACTTCAAAAGTATCGATATAATATCGTATCGATAAACAGTATTGATATTTTTAAGTATCGATACTTTTTGATATTTTCACAAAAATGGGTGAAATTGTCGTTTATATTTCTCTCCATCAGTGTGACATCTCTCTATCACGAGGATAATAATTAATATAGAATGAACAAAACAATAAATCACTCATTTTGTTATTTAAAACTTGTTTTTGTTTAGGCTCTTATTTTCGTATTGCACTTGTTTGGGTTAACATTTTGGTGGTTCTTCCTCGATTACGGAGGACAGCAGGTTATCACGGAGAGCAGGAGGTGGTGGTACATCATGTTTGTCATATTTGTTGTAGTGATTGGTTTCCCAACAATCTACGTAGAGGTAGAGGTACTGTGAAGTAGGTACCTTCATGTCGTAGGTGTTGGAACAGATAAAATGTGAGATATAAAAAAGTATCGCCTCCGATACTGGAAAAAAAGTATCGATACTACGATATATATCAGGGGAAAAAAGTATCGATATGTATCAATACTTTTTTCAAGAAGTATCGATACTTTTGGGACATCCCTAGGTTGCAGATTCTGAGCATCAAAATAGCAGTCAGCTGTCCAGCTATTGAAATTGACACTCCTGTTCAACAAATCCGACGCTGAGCTGACTTTTTGGACAACAAAACTTCTTAGAAATCACTTTCTTCACAATGACCTCTTCTAGGGATTTGGAAGTTTTAACGAATGGGCGATCGGAACTCCCACATTTTTTGAAGTAGGTAGGTGGTCGAAAAATATTGATGCCCATTATCCAAACCTCACACCTACTCAGTCAATGAGCCGAATATGGCGCCAGACCTGAGGGTGAGGGATAATCTCGTGTCACTAAACGGGTATCCAGTCTTTCCCACAAGTGTTGGGATCTTGGCTGCCAAAGTAGTACTTATCTACTGATCATTGACACTCCTGTCCATCTAATCAGTGATTATCGTTCTTGATCCCCTCCAGAAACGACGCTGAAGTGACTTTTTGGACAACAAAACTTCTTAGAAATCACCACATAACAGAGGACGTTTCTGTGGAAATGACACCTTCAAAAAGCGGTATCCAACCGAAATCGGATTTGCCCTGCAAGTGTGTAATGGTCTCGTGAATAGTCCATTATCCGAACCTCACACTTCTGTAGTCAATGGTGGCGCCGCCCAGACTTGACTCGGTCAAGACCGAAGGCCTAAGTAGAGTTAAAATGTCGCTTGTTTGTTGCTTGCGGTGTTATTTGATGAAACCACTTCAACTTGTTCTGTTGAACTCAGTCCCTGGTTGAAGTTGCCTCTGACCAGGTACCGACTGAAGACCCCTCGCTTGATAGTCGGTCTTTTCTGAAATTTATCTTCAAGCATCTAGGGTGAAGGTACCAGTGATTGGCACCTCAAGGAAAATTTTGAATTTTGAGGCTCACGGGAAGGCTTTTTTTTTCCCTTCATTGCTGAATTTCTTGATTTTTCTGACATCACAGTACCGTCAGGTGGGGAGAGTTGGGACGATTTTCACTACATTTTGCTCCACACTACCTGGACTGAGAGTAGTAATTCAGGCTAACCCCCCATGGTATCAAAATTGAAATACCTCCACAGGGGAGGATGTATATCGTTCATATACCTGGAAAACCATGTAAGTAGGTATTTTTGCGAAAATAAGGTTTTGAGCTCTCTAGGTAAATTAGGGTCGCCTGATCCATTTAGAGAAGCTGTTTTCCAATCTGAAGAATAGTTTTTTTTATCCAGAAGGCATAGAAAAAACGTGTAAGTCGGTTACCTCTTATTTCGCCGGAAAATCATGTAAGTTCTGTGTATGCCTTCATAAAAGTGAACAGCTCACGCTGGTGGCAAGTTTCCATCAAAGATAGTCAGTTTATTTTCATTTTTTTTCATGTAAAAGTTTACAAAATTCATAAATGGAGTTCGGAGAAAGTAATAGATATAAATAGAAACCTTTTTATAAGTCTCAATTTCAGCAATAAATTCCACTCTTTGTGTTCTGCAGACACATGATTTTCCATACTGTGGCCAACCTTAAGATCACGACCTACGTGTTTTTCCGCATTGTTTCTAAATTATTTTTACATTATTTAGGATGATAAATTCAGATGAATTAATTGATTTGTTTGCTGTTTGACCTAGCTGTAATGCTGATGTTGCTGAAATCCAGCTCTGACCTATCCCTAACCCCTTACCCACACCCAACCAATCCATAACCCATACCTAACTTATCCCTAGTCCATCCCTAACCCATCCTCAGCTCATACCCTACCCAGCCCTGACCTATCTATAACCCCTAACTTATACCCAGCCCATCCCTAATCCGTCCCTAGCTTATCTCCAACCTACCCCTAACCCCTATCCCATCCCTAACCCATCCTCAGCTCATACCCTACCCAGCCCTGACCTATCTATAACCCCTAACTTATACCCAGCCCATCCCTAATCCGTCCCTAGCTTATCTCCAACCTATCCCTAACCCCTATCCCATCCCTAACCCATCCTCAACCCATATCCAGTTCATCTCTAACCCATCCCCAGCTCATTCTCAATCCAGCCCTAACCTAACTATAACCCCTAACCCATCCCTTGCTCATCCCCAACATATCCCTAACCCCTAACCCATACCTAACTCATCCCTTGTTTTAATGAAATGAAAGTACCTAGTTGCCTAACACTTAAATTCAATGCATACCTACCTAGTTACGGTTGTGATAGGTAAAGCGTTCCTATAAGTACTGGTTGTAATTTAAGAAATGGTAACTGAGGAATTGGTAGTATATTGAATAATTTATTGCTCAACTCTAGTAATATTAAGACTGAAGACTGTCATTTTGACTCAAGGAGCCTTAAAGTTGGACTGCGTATTAGTCAACGCCTAAGAATTTTCATTTAAACATTTTCCTTTTGCATCGATTTGGGTATTTTGTGTAACCTTGAAACCTGGAGAAAAAAATTGAATCATATTCCTAATAATTAAATAACCCAAGCTGGATATATTTTCATAACAATCAAACTGAAAACCATGTAAGTCGGGTGTCAAAGGCTGGGTAAAAGCATGTAAGTCCATTTTTTCGTTCGCTGAAGTAAATTTTGATGAAATTAGTCTCAGGCTCTTTGAAATACTACTGTTACCACAAGTTTTAAGGAATGGAACAAAAAAACTTATTTCATGTGGAATGAAAACTGAATTATTTAGTTTTTAGTGTCCCCTGTAAAATTTGATAAACTCGGCTTACATGGTTTTCCAGGCACATGAACGATATTCTGTTTCTGAAGGTCGGTCCCAACTCTCCTCATCAGTTAGACCGTATTGAGACTACTCACGTTTTGGGCCTCTTTTCAAGTATAAATCGACGATGTTACGGCAACATGTCGTATGACCATATATAGGCATATTGAGTTTTTCATACCACTGGATTCGTATTTTCGTGGGGAATCGATCGGTATCATTAAAAATTCGGTTGGTAGCCTTGAAACCGCCGATAATAGCGATAGAGCAACACTGCGTATGAAGAATAATGGTTACGTTGTAAACAGTTTTTTGTGTCTCCTGAAAAGTTGCCCCAAACTTGATAGGACATGTTGCCGTAACATCGTCGAAATGTCATAGAAAAGACTTAAACCCATTTTTCAAGTTTAAAAAAATAGAAAGTGAGTGGCACAGAGTATAAAGAAGGTGATGGAAAAGGCATTAAAAATAACCTGTTTTCCATAAAATTTGACTCATATTCCTGATCACAGTGGTTTCGAATGTAATGGTATACAATTACTTGGTACAATTACATTGTGCAAAGTCGTTGTATCACAAAAGTCATGGTTTCTCTGATGGTAAATAATTGCTCACTTTTACGCAAAGAATTATTATTACCAAGTAAACTGAAAACTTTATTTACTTCTTATCGCCGGTTCAGTAAAACAATGACGTAACTGCAAAATATCACATTTTACAGGAGAAGCAAAAAAACCAAAATTTTTCCACGAAAAACCCTGTGATGCACGAATGCAAGCTCCTTCAACATTCGTATTCGGGCATTTTGTTACAATAAGCGTTCGCTATGGTACCTATACTTTGGGGGTGAAATTCACCCTCTCCCCTTCTCTATACCTGATTTATTGCAATTACGTCATTGTTCATTCAGAATTGATGGCTCAAAATTTCAAAGTCTGACAATGTGTTTGATGGGGAAAACGAGCAGCTTATCCAATAGATTTCTAAATCAACCTTTTTAATCGCCACGTTGGAACAACGATGTACAAAAAATTATAAAAAATGTGAACATGGTAATCAGCATGCATTAATGGGAACTTGAAAATTAATAGTTAAGGGAATCATAAAAAGTTTTATAAAATGTTGGATGGTGGTTCTGGCTTCGGAGACATGTCAGCTGTGTCTTGATTTGAAGTTTCGGTTCCACTCTGAACGCTGCTGGCCGGTAGCTGATCGTTGTTGAATGCAGGTACTGGTGCCAAGAAATCTTGAGCAGAGGTTTCAGCTGAAGTCTAGCAACTGCTGGCACATATTCTCCCATTGTCCTCTCTCAACTCATTGCATCATCTTCTCTGATCGTCCAATCATTTTACGTCTTGTAGAAAAAGAAATTGCAAAACTAGGAAAAGTTGGAGAAAAATACAGCTAAGGTGAAACAATTCTAAGTAGTGGGGGAGAACAGGTTAATACAGGACATCTAACTTTGGAGCGTCACGCTCATCATCGTCCTATAAAAACATTTTTTTTAAAAGTAAGTTATCTTAAGTTATCTAAAACTATTAATAAGATGAACAATGAAACATATTACATTTATGACGTGTTCCTCCGTAATTTTGCCACATTATTGGAAAAATCTTTCAAAAAACAAAGACGTAGGTATAATGTGCATTTACGACGTTGTCCCTCCGTAATTTTGATTCATTATTAAAACAGTTCCCTGAAAAATGTCTCAAATTATACTTACGTCGTTGTTCCTCTCAAGAGCTCGATTCATTATTACTAAAATTCTCAAAAAAAAAAATGATACAAAGTACACTTACGGCATTGTTTGTCCATCTTTTCGCTGATAAACGGACCACAATTCAATTTTTTTGCAGTTGAGACGTTGTTCTCCTGAACTGATAAGTTCACACGTTGAGATCAGCTGAACTACTAACACTTATGTCACTGTTTCACCGAAGAAAGATGATAATTAAACAATGACGCATCTTCACTCCGATGAAACTGGTAGAGGTGTGTCGGTAAAGCTGTACCGGGACTGTGGAACCGAGTATCAGGTTGGAACGGTTCCACGCAGTGACAAAAACTCGACCCTTACCGGTCCAGTTCTACGGACTGATAAGATATCTTGAAATGGCTCTGGACCGGGAAGAGAATCTTTTCCATCGGTCCAGTTCCATCCTCACCAATCACAATGATCTGATCAATCATCTCATCAATCTGATCATTCTGATTGGTGAGGATGGAACTGGACTGGTAAGGATGGAACCGGACCGATAAGATATCATAGAGAATGGTTCAATGGCTCTGGACCGGTAAGCATGGATCTGTAGGTGCATAATATTTGATTTTTATTGTTTTGGTTCATCTTCATTTTTGATTGTTAAGCACCACATGACAAATTCCATCTTAGTTACTTTTTTGTATATAATAAAATTTCAGTCCGAGTTCAAAAATTGTACCAGCGTAATAACTTATTTCTCAAATTCATAAGCCGGTACAACTGGTGACGCCGCTGTTAAAAAAATGGAAGGAGCGGGAGACAGCAATGAAGAGGCATTCTTCACACCTTCTGGAGCTCAGGTAGACAATGTCTGTATCAAATTACCTGCATTCTGGCCTGAAAAACCAGACATTTGGTTTCACCAAGTTGAAGCTCAATTTAAACTTAAAAGATTAACATCAGAACAAACAAAATACGATTATCTTTTGGCTCAACTAGACAAAATTTACGTTGAAAACATCTACGATCTCGCCACTTCCACTACTCTTGACAAATACACGCAAGCAAAAAATCGCCTCATCACACTTTTCAAAGAAAGCGAAGAATCTCAAATAAAAAAACTCACTAGTAGTTTGCAGCTAGGTACTCTAAAACCTAGCCAACTGCTGAGAAAAATGAGAACACTAGCCGGAACGAATTTCAGTGAGACCGTTTTCAAGACGCTATGGTTCGAAAAACTTCCCGAAAATGTACGATCTATCTTAGTAATAGCAGAAGGAACGCTTGACAAATTAGCAGAACTAGCCGATAGAATATGCGAAACTAGGGATTCAGGAGCAATTTACTCAGTAAACAAAGCTAATCCTTCTCAATCCATGTCAACCCTAGATTTCCAAGCTCTTGCCATCCAGATAGACGAATTGAGACGCAGCATAGACGAATTGAAGCAGTCACGACAATCTTCATCGAGGTCAGGTGATTCAAGTCGAAGTTCAAGCTGTAGTCGTAATAGCAATAGAAGTTACAGACGAATTTTTTTTTTCTCAGGTCTGTTCCATGTTGTACCTGGAAGCGCCCTTACTACTTCCATGGACTGAGAATGTAATAGTATCATGGAATGGCTCTTGAGCGGGAAGTTATCTTCTGGACTGGTTAGCATGGAAGTTGTCTCCAGTATTATTAATTTATTATTGTCATGTTAAGTTCTTAAACTGCAACGTCATTATTCTTTCCTTGAATTGTTTGGTAACTATTATTTATAATAAATTGCCCCTTTTGTAACACTTGTTCAAAATTCCTTCCTTTTAGCGAATTGTCAAGGAAAATGATGCTATTGTATTGCAAGTTGAGATCATAAGCATGGAAGAAGGACGATAGGGATTTGACTGCCTGCTTCATCCATGCCGTGTGATTGGGATTTGATCGCCTGTACCGGTAATGGAACTGTACCGGTAATTTGGAACGGTTACATCTTTGTCACCGTAACCGTTGGAACCGTTCCAGGGAAATACCTGGATCGACACACCCCTAGAAACTGGACGGAATTCCGATGAGGTCGAAATTTTACTGGATGCGCTACCTCCTCCCGGTCACCTTGGTACATTGAAGTCATTTTGACGCAAATTGGCAGTTACTTCATTGCTTTACCGAAAACAAAAACTAGAGAGATTAGGTCTATTTTACGATTCGCACTCGTGTTTCTGATGTATCGTAAGTCCAACCTTCAAGTTCACGTGAGGACGAACGGTTTGTCCTACAGAGCTCCGCGTGGTCTCTAAAAATTCCAAAAATGCAATACTATTTCGAATTGATGAAAAAACTATACCTTTATATAGAAATTTTCTGAGCTTGGGCGATTATGTTAACTACTGCGAAGTGCGTGGCCAATAAGCTGGGTTATGAGCATGATTTATGTGATATAGTAAAATCAACAATGGAGTCAAACCGACTTTGTAATTTATATTTTTTTTACCAATCAGCTTCCAAGCCTTTTTAGTGATACGCGCTTTGATAATTTTAGTAAAGCGACAGCAAATTAGGACTCTATTTTACAATAGGTTTATTTTCTGAAATAAAAAGACGATTCCAAACGAAATAGGAAACTTGTGTGCGTATTAACCTTTATACTCCAAAATGAGCTCTATTTACCATTGTTGAGCCTATAATGGCGACGAAAAAATGATGATTTTTGGTAATGTGTAAAATTTACTCCGGCTACCTCTAAAGCCCTATGGAATCTACCTTTCTAGGGTTAGTAAACACCAAATCTAACGCGAAGTGACTCTTCAACCCAACTTAGAGTCTCGTTAAACGGTCTTCAACCGAGTCAAGTCTGGGCGGCGCCACCATTGACTCCGGAAGTGTGAGGTTCGCATAATGGACTCCTATTGACAAAACCACTTCAAACTTTCAGAGCGAACCCGAAATCCGCTTTTTGAAGGTGTCATTTCCAAAGAATCATCCTCTGTTATGAGGTGATTTCTACGAAGTTTTGTTGCCCAAAAAGTCGGTTCAGCGTCGTTTTTGAAGGGATTAAGAACGATAATCACTGGAGGATCGGTAAAGGGACAGGAGTGTCGATTCTCAATAGATAAGTTCATTGTGGGAAAGACTGGATACCAGTTTAGTGACACGAGATTATCTCTCACCCTCAGGTCTGGCGCCATATTCGGCTCATTGACTGAGTAGGTGTGAGGTTTGGATAATGGGCATCGATATTTTTCGACCACCTACCTACTTCAAAAAATGTGGGAGTTCCGATCGCCCATTTGTTGAAACTTCCAAATCCCTAGAAGAGGTCATTGTGAAGAAGGTGATTTCTAAGAAGTTTTGTTGTCCAAAAAGTCAGCTCAGCGTCGGATTTGTTGAACAGGAGTGTCAATTTCAATAGCTGGCTGCTATTTTGGTGCTCTGATCCTGCTATTTGTAAGAAATCCACTAGATATTAACAAACGAGCTCATTTCTCACACCCATCAGGTTTGGTGCCACTTTCAACCCATTGACTTATTATAATAAATTTATGGATGACTTTTTCCAAATCACATCCAGATCATTCAATGAATCATACAATTCAATTCCTTGATTTTTTTTTAGATTTTTAATCGAAAGTAGACTACATCTTGAGAATTTTGGTACTAACCGCGACCTTCTAGCGTGAGTGAAATTGTTTCTATGGTTTTTCAAAGTTTCGACCGTTTATGACATCACGCGCCCCTATCGCCCGGGCGGGACCCCCCAGCCCACTGTGACGTTTACACACGCTAGAAGGTCGCGGCTGGTACCAAACTTCTCAGAATGAGGTCTATCTTAGATTAAAAATAACTATAAACAGTTTTTCCCACCCAGGCGCACACCCTATTAGGCCCACTTTCACCAAACATTCAAATCGAGTTTAAACCAAACGAGGCGAGAGATAAACAACGTTCAGTAAAAATCGTCTTTCACCAGAGGGATTTACGAGTTTAAACACCATCTTGGGGGGTTCGAGTTTAAACGGTCGAAAATCGGCCGAATAAACTAGGAAACCTTGTTTAACTACCAATTCAATATGGCCGCGCATTGATTTGTGATTGTTTTCGAAATGAAATTGCGAATTATTTATGCATTTCTAATTATTTTTGACTCGTCTGACGATGACGACGACGTCCGAGTCGAATCCTGGATCGGATTCCACATTCCGAGATTATGTACGTTACTGAATTTCCGCCTTTCCAAGCCCCGAGTCGTCCAAGTGCTCGACTAGATAGACACTCGCCTCGAGTTCCCGTCATACAAATAAGTTCAACACGTTAATTTAAAATGAATAATGGTTTTTTCAATAACATAATAGTGCAACCTACATTCCTTGGTTGTTTCTATTCGGACCAATTATACACATTGACCATCATAAAAGACCAGTTCGACCAAAATAAATTTCTATTGAGGTGAAATCGGGGGCCCTCATCTTCGAGTTTACAGCCATCGGTAATCATTCACATTATCGAAGTAAATTCCTACCGTTCAGATCAAGGCGGTGGCCACTGTGTTTCACTAGGATTCATCAAGGAAGGCACTTGAGTCTGGAGAAATACTGGAGTTATTGCGCTCGTTGTGGCTCAAAGTGATGATGTGTAATAACTCAATAGGTAGGTGATGAAAATATTCAGCAAAATAAAACGAAGGGAACCGGAAAACTCGAAACAAACCGCAGGAATCAGCAAATAACAAAAACAAGGAATTCGAAAAACTGACACTGATAAAGATTCACAAGGCGGCAATCTGCTGATATCAAGCGCGGTAGTGGTTGTTGTTCAACGTTTCTATTGCCCAAATACGTCATAATGTCCAACTTTCATTCGTTTCGCTCAACATTTCAAGTTTAGACAAACTCGATTGTCTTAAACAACGTTTAACGATGATTTGGGTTGGTGAAAGACGCTCGCCATATTGCCGGGTTTATTCCTTCAGATTAACTATTAACGCGTTTAGCTAAGCAAGTTTAGAACAACGTTTGGTGAAAGTGGGCCTTAGTACAAAACGAATCATGTTTTGAGGTTGAAATAATTTTAAATCAAATAATTTTCAATCCAATTATTTACCGGAAGCTCGGCGAAGAAGGTGTTGAATTTCGAGTTGACCCCAGTCCCAATCAATTGACGTAGATCTGTTTGTTGGGCCGATCTACATAACTTGCTGGACAATGGAGCTGAGTATTGTTAATCATTCCAAGTCCACAACGGAATCCGCAGGTAACCTGCCTGTTCTGTGATGCGGATCACCAAATGGTGTTCGGTCGAACTGCCTTTTTCGGTTCCCAGGGCCTTGAAGATGGGACGTCATGTGCAGTGCGATGCTCTGGCATCTGGTTCTCGAGGGATATCCGCGACGAGTAAGCTCCGTACGCCCCCGCCTGCCAACCGTTTCTTACCTGCACGCACCATCAGGTCACTCAAGAAATTCCTATGACTGGTTCTTGAATGATCAGAATCCACCTACTTAGTACCGACTTACGCAGAGAAATTGAGAGTGGATAATCGTAGTCTAAATTGCAGAGAACTAGGATTGGACCAGTTCACTCTCTAGATGAGGACTCCGCGTTCCCAGGCCCCGAGTGTCGTCAGATTCGACGAGTTGAGGTTGCACTTCTTCGCAACATTATTATTTTGAAACAAATGTTTTAATTCAAGATGGGTTTGAAAACGAGGGCCTAAATCACACCAACAGCATTAGTTCATGGATGTTCCACTGGGGACAATGAAGCATTCTTCCTTTGAATCAGATGAGATAAGTTCAGTAGAGATAGTTACCTATTTTGGTAAAGCTTGAGATAATGCGATGCAGGTGATTCAAGGGAAAAATGCTTTACTATCCCTAGCGTAAGGATGGGTATCGTTATAAAAGTATCGATATTTTGTATCGATACTGAATTGTATCCTTGTATTGATATCCCACGTATCGTTGGGCATGAGTATCGATATTTTGAAATATCGAGTATCGATACTTTATTGTCACAAACTATCAGTATTATCCAATATTCTCGAGAAACATAATTTTTGACATTTTCATGTCTTTCATATGGCACATAAAAAAAAAATCATCATGAAAATGTTTCAATGTGTTGCAGACTCGTATGCAAGCGTTTCCTTTAAAGTTACTTTACTGTTTTTTCATGTTTTTGACCTGATGTCATTAAATTGGTAATAACTCCCTCCTGATTTGCTGTGATTTTTTTGCTTCTTTAATAGATTCGAAAGCAAGTTGTCGAACTAAGATCCTGTGGGAATAATTACTATGATCCAGGTGGATAAATGTTTTGGTTTCAACAATTTTAATCATTTTTTACTATCAAGATATAAACGTTATTTGTGCAACCAAAGAGTGATGACCCTAACCAGATTCATCTCAATCCTAATAATAATCCTGACCATTTCTCTCAGATATCTCCGTATTAGATAACCCTATAGGGACAAAATTTTGTAATTCTTTATCTTATTAGTCAAGAAATAGAACACCAAGCATAGATTTTAGATCTCTTTTAGCATCTCTACCTTCTTCATTTTTTAACCATTATGTTGAATTTTCCGCAAGAACTGTATCGATATTCGATATTTAGAAATATCGGATTGTGCAGTATCGATACCAAAATATCGAGTATTGGTACGAAAGTATCGATATTTTGAAATATCGAGTATCGATACCCATCCCTACCCTAGCGGAGGAAATATGAACTACTTAATGCTGTAGGTGTGATTTAGACGTTTGAGGTTTGAAATAAAGTCAGAATTGATTATTATTGTGCAAACGAAAAAGTCGAGTTTTCATTAGAGAAAGATTTTGAGAATATAGAATGAAAAGTATGAACAAAGAATGAGCTGGAGTTGAATGAGAATTTGGAAGTGAAGAATGTAAGAGAGTTAAGGTGCAGGTTGAGAAGAAGAAGAGAATTTTGTCAACGACAGATGTCGCTCAAAATATTACAAATTTTTGGGGTTTTCTGAGTTGGGACTAATCCGAAGTTGGGAATTCAATGGTTTCGGACCAAAAAAGCAATGAGTTTGGGCCACGCTCGAGGACAAAAATGGGTTTTAGCCTTCAAAAAAATCCCGATATTTGCTAAAGTAGTGTGAATTTATTACTTGATCGGAGCAGATATTGACACTTCATCACATTGCTGACCCTTGGTCCGAACACAACACCCTTCCAGCGGCCCAAACTCAGTAGGCACATTCTCGCTTCCCGACTCTGTATAATTCTTGTGAATGTAGTCTCGAATGATTGTATACTCCCATCTCTTTTGCGAGTCCTAGCTATTTCCCATGCCGCCAGTGGTATTTTGGTGAAAGTCCAACCGTCTGAATCACACTGAAAAAATGTTCAAGCCCCCTCAAAATTGTATGTTCATTTCAAATGTATTGATTTATATAATTGGTAAAAAAAAATTTTTGACATTGAAAAAATCCCCATCAAAATCAATGTTGCCATTCATCAAACATCATAAACTTATGGAATTTGGTAGATCTCGAATGAGCATTTTGGAAGTAATTGGATCGAGACAGGTTCCACTTACTCTCTTAAAATTGTTTTTTTTTTTATCTAACAATATAACTTTATAGCAAAAAATGCATTACAGTTTAGAATAATACAAAACAATATATAAATATAACATGATTCGTGGGTGGGAGTCGGAGTCCAGTGACTCTCTTAAAATTGTCTTCACTATAAAGGTAGTTCTGTATACAAGGAGGCTCGCGAGTTGTTCCCCTCCCCTGCTAAAATCATCCAGATAGTGATAATTTTTTTGAATCTTCATGATTTTGACATTTTATGTCTTTACTATGGCACATAAATGAAAAATCCTCCCGATCGGTGGCTACAGCTTTCGTACAAGTACGCAACCACGAGAGACATTTTATGTAAGCGAAAATCATCAGAAATTTCCGCGTAACGCTCCCCGCGTGACGATTTTTGACATTTTATGTCTTTACTATGGCACATAAATGAAAAATCGTCACGCGGGGAGCGTTCCGCGGAAATTTCTGATGATTTTCGCTTACATAAAATGTCTCTCGTGGTTGCGTACTTGTACGAAAGCTGTAGCCACCGATTGGGAGTTTGCCTTGAGCCTTGGGAAATAAAATAGGCTATGATTTCAAGCGTTCATTTCTTCCTAATAAACTTGATTGTGAGGTAGTTTCTATATAGATCACTCGTCTACAAAATCACCAACCATCCAATATGAAGAAAAAAGAAAGAAAAAAAAAATCAAAATCACCAACCATTGATCGCATTTTACTTCAGGTTTCCGATATGTTTCGTATATAAATATATCGTGCAATATCCCAAGTTTAGATCAGTTTTTCACGCTTACATAATGATTTTAGGGCTAGTTGTTAGTGTACTCATGTTGGTGGAGGTGGGTATAGCGACCACTGGAACTGAAATTTTGGATGCTATGCTAGAATACTACTTACAAGAAGCCAACGATTACATCAAAAGCAACAACTTGGGCACATTTTCCCAAGGATTTTAAATATGACCACGGTGCGCATTGCGTACGTGCTCAACGCACATCAACTTTGTTATCTCAAATGAGAACCCCTATTTTTATTGCAGATTTGGATTCTACGTGAAATTTCATGAATTTTAGACCCCTCAACTGATATTTTTGGCTGCGCACAACCCGTCCAGTGAGCGCGCAAACATGCGCAACCCCCTGAATTGTACCAAAATTGAGATGAAGGTAGACCCCAAGTGTGATACATGTTTTTTTTTTTCATTAATTTTCGACTTGAATCGCGTAGTGGTATCCATTTTTGGATTTCACTGGAATTTTTCGAAACGGCGACCGAAAATTAGGTGGTTTTTAATAGAAAATTGCTCTTTTTCCATCCATATGAGTTACAAAGGAATTTTATTTAGTATGCGTGGACAACTCTACCCCTAAATTTGGGAGGAGGGAAAGAAAATAAGATTTAGGGGTAGAGTTAGCCACACGAACAAAAGATTTTGGTTTTACAGTGGGTAGCTTGGAAATTTAACCCTATTTCCAACGACATCCTCAAATTGTAATTTACTTGGTAAATAACAGGAGTTATGACAGTTTTAATGAAGTAAGGTCGAAAAAGCGAAAAAAAACTTCTGAAAAATAGGCATTTTGAGTGGGTTAAGTGGGTTAACAATTGCTGAGAGAAATTTTTTGTTGAAAATACCTTGTAAAGTTGAACGCTGAAGTTAAGCCTATCATAAGTGTAGACACTCTGTATATTTTAACCCATTTCAAGCCAAGGGTAGAAATAACTGAATAATGAGGAGAAGAGGATGAACTGTTTTACAGATGCCGGCCTAAATAAAGCATCATTTGCTCACCAATCGAGAGCAAAAAACGCTGCAAATTGCACACAAAGGTTAATTTTTTTCTACATATATAGATCACTCGTCTGCGAAGATCACGGCTTTGCCATTGTCACCATCTACCAAACATGGATACTACCTACCTACCACATACCTACTTCACAATCAAGTTTATTTGGAAGAAATAAACGCTTCACACTCAGTTCGAAGAAACAGGGAGTTGAGGTTGCCCTAATTATTAGGAAATTCGTTTACAGGTTGCTAAGGACGCAAAACTGAATACAACTCGAAGAAACGAACAACGATCGCATTTTGGTCAGCTAAAATTTTGAACGGAGATTAGGCCTCCTTTGCGATTCACACGCGTGTTTCTGATTTATCCGATCGTTAAGTTCTCGTTGAGAGCGAACGGTTTGTCCTACAGAGCTCCGGGTGGTCTAAAAAAATTCAATACTATTTAAAATTGGTGAAAAAACTGTACCTTTATTTCGGGAGTTTTCGAGGTAGGGCACTATTGAGCATTTCAACCCTTAATTTTCACCCTTTATAATTGACTGACATCAACCAAAAGCTTCGCGGCACCCCTTATTCGACGTACTATGAAACGTAAACCACCAAATGTTGAGGGGGGGGGGGGGCTGAAAAAAATTTCGTGGTCGATACCAATGGTTCATTATTGAAAACCGTTACTCGATATTTTATGAATTTTACTTTTTATTGAGATTTGAGAGGCCTCTGTTTTCCAAATCGATACCTATGATTTATCCAGTTCATTGTTTTTGGTAAAATGTAAAAGTCTATTTATGGACCGGAATCTGTTTCAAAGAAGTCGCCCAGAATCGAATTTGAGCCTTTGGCCAAAAGACCTCCTTTTCAAAAAAATTTCCAAAATCGCATTGACGTTCGGGACGTCAAAGAAAATTTTTTCTGAAAAGTTTAGGAACAGCATGAACGAGAAAAAAAATTCTTTTGCAAAGATTTTCAATATTCAAAAAATAAATATGACGATGCGAAAACGCATCAGTGGCCCGAAATGGGTTAAGAAATTTGTATATTTAAATAGGTTAATTATACCTACATTTTCACTTCTTTTTGTTAACCAGTATAATTCCTTTGATTTATGTCTTGAACCACCTTGTGGATACCGGATTTATAATCACCCAGTTGCTCTGGTTCAGACTGCTTGGTCGCTCAGACCTCGGAGAATCTCTCGAACCGCACAATGGAGGATGGGGCTCCAATAAGAACAATAATCCAGTCTTCTGTGCTCGGAGATCTTTGTGTACTTTTCACCGCAGGATGGAAACACCTCTCTCCCGCGCACAATGGAGGGAGAAATGAGCGCAATCTCGCAGAACAGTTGCGCGTCATGTGGCGTCTGTTGTGATGGCCAGCACGCGAGCCGCATCTGCGACCCGACCTCCCTTCTTCTCGGATGAACATGGGAAATGGGATTGATCCTGAGACAAATCAAGGTTCACCTCAGGAATATGTTGTATTTGTACTGATATTTGGACTCCGGCATGCAAATACCTGATATGCGACAAAAATCGAAATCGAGTTTTTGGTATTCTTGGATTCAGCTTGTCAGGATCTACAATTCCGGAGAAGTTTCATTCGATTATGTTGTTATAAGGTAATTAAATTGTTACTTCTAGTGAGCGACAAGCCATGTATCAACAGTTTTTTATTTTGCAAATAAAAAACCCCAGATAAGCACCAATTGGGCACTACACTAGTAGTTTGCCAGGGATTTGCAAAAATTCAAACAGGAGACAAAACGCTGCAAGTTATTTCACAAAGGTTTATTATTTTCCTGTATAAACACTCGTCTGCAAAGATCACATCACCTACTTCATAATCAAGTTTACTCATAATCAAGTTTACTTGGAAGAAAAGAAAGCTTCACACTCGATTCACTACTGCTTTAAATTGATGAAAAAACAGTTTTTTATTTCGAGATTTTTCGAGCTGGGGCACTTTTGAAAATTTCAACCCTCATTTTCAACCGTTAGAAGTGACTGACATCAACCTGAAGCTTCGGGGCACAATTATACTCCAAATGGAGCCAAATTTCATCAAAATCGGTCCATGATAGCTAAGGGAAGTGCAGCGGACGGCTAAATTTTAATTCGATTTTTGAATTCCACGTACCATGAAACGTTAACCAACAAATTTTTAGGGAGGGGGGTTAATTTTTATCTTGGTCGATTCCGAAGGCTTATTATTGAAAAACGCTGCAAATCATTGCTCAAAGGTTTATTATTTTCTGTACAGATCACCCTTCTGTATAGATCACTGGTTCTCCATCCATAGCACCTACCACCACCTTCTCCCTTGACCTTCCCTCTAAAATTTCAGCTTCCTGCGTTCAACAGGAGAGAAAATGGCCTTGGAGCTCACTCAGCTGATCAGTGACCACTCATGCGCCTTCAGCATTCTCCATTGACCCGCCCTCTCAAATTTCAGGTTCCTGCGTTCAACAGGAGAGGAAATGGCCTTGGAGCTCACTCAGCTGATCAGTGACCACTCAGGCGCCTTCAGCATTCTCCTTTGACCCGCCCTCTCAAATTTCAGGTTCCTGCGTTCAACAAGAGTGGAAATGGCCTTGGAGCTCACTCAGCTGATCAGTTACCACTCAGGCGCCTTCAGCATTCTCCTTTGACCCGCCCTCTCAAATTTCAGGTTCCTGCGTTCAACAGAAGAGAAAATGGCCTTGGAGCTCACTCAGCTGATCAGTGACCACTCATGCGCCTTCAGCATTCTCCATTGACCCGCCCTCTCAAATTTCAGGTTCCTGCGTTCAACAGAAGAGAAAATGGCCTTGGAGCTCACTCAGCTGATCAGTGACCACTCAGGCGCCTTCAGCATTCTCCCTTGACCTTCCCTCTCAAATTTCAGCTTCCTGCGTTCAACAGGAGAGAAAATGGCCTTGGAGCTCACTCAGCTGATCAGTGACCACTCATGCGCCTTCAGCATTCTCCATTGACCCGCCCTCTCAAATTTCAGGTTTCTGCGTTCAACAGGAGAGGAAATGGCCTAGGAGCTCACTCAGCTGATCAGTGACCACTCAGGCGCCTTCAGCATTCTCCCTTGACCTTCCCTCTCAAATTTCAGGTTTCTGCGTTCAACAGGAGAGGAAATGGCCTAGGAGCTCACTCAGCTGATCAGTGACCACTCAGGCGCCTTCAGCATTCTCCCTTGACCTTCCCTCTCAAATTTCAGGTTCCTGCGTTCAACAGGAGAGGAAATGGCCTTGGAGCTCACTCAGCTGATCAGTGACCACTCAGGCGCCTTCAGCATTCTCTATTGACCCGCCCTCTAAAATTTCAGGTTCCTGCGTTCAACAGGAGAGAAAATGGCCTTGGAGCTCACTCAGCTGATCAGTGACCACTCAGGCGCCTTCAGCATTCTCCTTTGACCCGCCCTCTCAAATTTCAGGTTCCTGCGTTCAACAGGAGAGGAAATGACCTTGGAGCTCACTCAGCTGATCAGTGACCATTCAGGCGCCTTCAGCATTCTCAATTGACCAGCCCTCTCAAATTTCAGGTTCCTGCGTTCAACAGGAGAGGAAATGGCCTTGGAGCTCACTCAGCTGATCAGTGACCACTCAGGCGCCTTCAGTATTCTCCATTGACTTTTGATTATGGAAATTTGATTACTGGTTACGCAGAAGGCAAAACTATACAAATCGAAGAAATGAACAGCAATCGCATTTTAGTCAGAAAAAATTTCAACGGAGATTAGACCTCTTTTGCGATTCACACTCATGATTCTGTTTTATCGAAGGAAAACCTTCAAGTACTCGTAGGGACCGAACGGTTTGCCCTACAAAGCTCCGGGTGGTCTCAAAAATTTTTAAAAATTCAGTACTATTTAAAATTAGTGAAAAAACGATACCTTTATTTCGAGAGTTTTCGAGCTAGGGCACTCTTGAAAATTTCAACCCTTAATTTCCACCCCTTAGAAGTGACCTACATCAACCAAAAGCTTCGCGGCACAACTAGACCTCAAATGGAGCCCATATACCAAATTTCATCGAAATCGGTCCATGGTAACTAAGAAAAGTGCCGCGTACGGCGTACGGCGTACGGCGTACGGCGGACGGACGGAAATTTTTTTATTCGATTTTCGTATTCTACGTACCTTGAAACGTAAAACATCAAATTTTGAGGGGGGGTTAAAATTTTTTTTTTCTTGCTCGATTCCAAAGGCTTATTATTGAAAATGATAAACCAAAACGCTGCAAATCATTGCTCAAAAGTTTATTATTTTCTGTATAGATCACTGGTTCTCCATCAATAGCACCTACCACCATCTGTATTCTCCCTTGACCTTCCCTCTCAAATTTCAGCTTCCTGCGTTCAATAGGATTGAAAATGACTTCGGAGCTCACTCAGCTGATCAGTGATCTGAAGAGTGAAGAAGATCTCCTCGAATGCTGAAGACGCCTGGAAGAGCACTTCCATTCAATAGGATTGAAAATGGCTTCGGAGCTCACTCAGCTGATCAGTGATCTGAGGAGTGAAGAAGATCTCCTCGAATGCTGGAGACGCCTGGAAGAGCACTTCCATTCAATAGGATTGAAAATGGCTTTGGAGCTCACTCAGCTGATCAGTGATCTGAGGAGTGAAGAAGATTTCCTCGCATGCTGGAGACGCCTGGAAGAGCACTTCCATTCAATAGGATTGAAAATGGCTTCGGAGCTCACTCAGCTGATCTGAAGAGTGAAGAAGCCTTTGAGCAATGATTTGCAGCGTTTTTTACCCACCAACATTTTTTTTACCTACCAACTTTTTTTTACCTACCAGCTAGGTACTACCTACCACACCATACTGGCTTCACACCTTCACAATCAAGTTTATTAGAAAGAACTAAACGCTTCACACTCGATTAGAAAAATAGAAAGCTTCATATGGAAATTTGATTACTGGTTACGCAGAAGGCAAAACTGTATACAAATCGAAGAAATGAACAGCGATCGCATTTTAGTCCGATAAAATTTGAATGGAGATTAGACCTCTTTTGCGATTCACACTCATGATTCTGTTTTATCGAAGGAAAACCTTCAAGTACTCGTAGGGACCGAACGGTTTGTCCTACAGAGCTCCGGGTGGTCTCAAAAATTTTTAAAAATTCAATACTATTTAAAAACGCTGCAAATTATTACACAATGGTTTATTATTTTTCTATATAGATCACTCGTCTGCAAAGCCACCAACCATCCAACATGAAGAAAAACATCGATCGCATTCGGTCAGCTTCAAATTGAACGGAGATTAGGCCTCTTTGCGATTCACACTCGTGTTTCTGATTTATCGTACGTCCAAAATTTAAATTCTCGTAGTGAGCGAACGGTTTGTCCTAAGAGCTCCGGGTGGTCTCAAAAAATTCTAATAATTCTATAGAATCTTAAATTGAAGGAAAAACAATACCTTTATATCAACATTTTTTGAGTTGGGGCGTTTTCAAAATTTCAAAATTGATTTTGGAACCCTTAGAAGTGACCTACATCAACCAAAATCTTCGGGGCACAACTAGACCCCAAATGGAGCCTACATACCAAATTTCATCAAAATCGGTCAATGCTAAGTGGCAAAAGTGCCGCGTACGGCGGACGGACGGCCAAATTTTTATTCGATTTTTGGATTCTACGTACCTTGAAACGTAAACCATCAAATTTTGAGGGGGTGTTAAAAAAAAATTTTCTTGGTCGATTCCAAAGGTTCATTATTGAAAATAATAAACCAAACGCTGCAAATTATTACACAATGGTTTATTATTTTTCTATAGATCACTCGTCTGCAAAGCCACCAACCATCCAACATGAAGAAAAACATCGATCGTATTTCGGTCAGCTATAATTTGAACGGAGATTAGGCCTCTTTAGCGATTCACACTCGTGTTTCTGATTTATCGTACGTCCAAATCTTAAATTCTCGTAGAGAGCGAACGATTTGTCCTACAGAGCTCCGGGTGGTCTCAAAAAATATTAAAAATTCTATAGAATCCTAAATTGAAGGAAAAACAATACCTTTATATCAAAATTTTTTGAGTTAGGGCGTTTTCAAAATTTCAAAATTCATTTTGGAACCCTTAGACGTAACCTACATTAACCAAAATCTTCGGGGCACGACTAGACCCCAAATGGAGCCTACATACCAAATTTCATCGAAATCGGTCAATTCTAAGTGGCCGATTCAGCTTTTTTGGCTGGTTATTTGCCCATAACTTCTATACGAATTAAGCGATCGGAATAGTTCGACGTTAGGACCAACTAGACCCCAAATGGAGTCTATGTGCAATAGAACGGGTTTTTTAGACCGATTCTAAGGCCTTTTATGGCCCGGACGGCGGACGGCGGACGGGGGACGGCGGACGGACATTGCAAATTTGGATTCCACGCACCTTGAAACGTAAAGTGACAAAGTTTGAGGGGGGGTTATAAAAATTTTTTGCGATACGATCACATAGGCTTATTATTAGAAATAATAAACTAAAAGTAAACCAAATTTCAAAATTTGGGCAAACAGGTAAATTAAGAAGCTGGTGAGCGACATATTTCCCTACACTAAATGTCCAATTGTTCATTTTTTCAAATGTTCAACTGATCTATTTTTTTATACATCAAAATGTCCAATAGTTCATATTTTCTCAGATTAAAATGTCGAATTGTTCATATTTTCCTATATATATCAAATAATGTCCAACTAATCTTATTTCCCTACTTCAAAATGTCCAACTGTTCATATTTCTCTTAATCAAAATGTCCAACTGTTCACATTTCTTAGTATCAAAATGTCAAATTGTTCATATTTTCCCATTTATCAAAATGTCCAACTGTTCATATTTTCCAATATCAAAATGACCAACTGTTCATATTTTCCAATATCAAAATGTCCAGCTGTTCATATTTTCCAATATCAAAATGTCCAACTGTTCATATTTTCCAATATCAAAATGACCAACTGTTCATATTTTCCAATATCAAAATGTCCAGCTGTTCATATTTTCCAATATCAAAATGTCAAACTGTTCATATTTTCCAATATCAAAATGTCCAACTGTTCATATTTTCCAATATCAAAATGTCCAACTGTTCATATTTTCTAATATCAAAATGTCAAACTGTTCACATTTCTTTACAAAGAAATATATTTCTTGAAAATATATTTATTTGATACAAGTATCAAAATGTCCAACTGTTCATATTTTCCAATATCAAAATGTCCAACTGTTCATGTTTTCCAATATCAAAATGTCCAACTGATCTCATTTCTCTACATCAAAATGTCCAATTGTTCACATTTTGTGTTGGAAATACCTTGTAGAATCGAACCCTGAAGTTATGCCCAACTTCAGTCCTAACTACCCACCCTATATTATCCTTTATAAATACGAACATAGATGACCACGAACCGCAAAACGGATATTCGAATCATCTGTGACCTGCGGTTTGTTACCTGCATAAGAGAAAACCCCTAGAAAAAAAATTTTGGTAAAAGTGACAAACGCGTTTCTAAATGCTTACTGGAGTGGACATCTTTGACGCCTCATCCTCACCTGAATAGCGTGGAAGTACGTTACGTCGTTACGTCCACAATGGGGCTATTCAGGACGGACAAGAGACGTTCAGGTCGAACCGAAGTTAGGTCACTTTCCACGGAGGTCAAAACCTCCGAGAATAAAAAGAAGTTCTCGGGGGGTGAACGAAAAAAAAAATTATTTTATGAAAAGGACTTTTTCGAGGGTCAGTGCCAAAAATTACCTCAAATAGTGGGGGAAAAAATACGGGATTGAAAAAAAAAGTGAAGGAGCCGATTTCGGGGTGGCGACTGCCGCTTCAGTCTTTGTGGTCACCAAAAACCGCAGGTGGCGAAAATCGGTCCGGATTTCGTTTGAATGGGGAATCGATGTCGGTACAGCACCTGCGGATGCGAGGGAAAAATTCATCAGCTGTTGGGGAAGTGACGTCGAGGCGTGTGGCAGGGAAATCAGGTGGTGAAAACTTCGGTGGGTCACCTGTGGTGATTCGGGCAGGTGGAATGACGATGGGGGATGTTGAACGGGGACTGGATCACCTGTGGCGTCCATGACGTCATTGGTGGCGATTCATACATCAATATTTCGTGGGGTTGAAGGCACACAAATGAGCAAGTCACAAAATAATCTATCAATAGATACATTTATCCACAATAATATTGCGTATTCTACGGATTTGCGGTCATTTAACTCTTTTTGGCCCAAGAAGAAAATAATATTCTATCAAACTTTTTGCAATGTGTAGGTGCGTAATATTTGATGTTTATTGTTTTGGTTCATCTTCATTATAATCTCCCGTTCCTTCCATCTTTCAACAGTGGTGTCACCAGTTATACCGACGTACGAATTCTAGAAATAAATTATGACGCTGGTACACAATGCAGTGGTGTCCATCACGTCATTGGTGGCGATTGATACAATATTTCGTGGGATTGAAGGTGAAAGTAAGAAAAACACAAAATATTTTATCAATCAATACTTAAATTTATTCGCCAAAACAATACGTATTGGATGGAGTATTGTAGTTAATATGCTTATTTATTGTCATTATACATATGTATATAACAATCGTCAATTAACAGTTGTAACAACAAACAATGGCAAAAATAGTCTTACAAAATGTAATATGTCAAAAAGTAGGCAACAATGTAAAAAATAATTTTTAAAAAGAGGAAACTGGTCATTCAATGAAAAAACAAGACAATAATAACGTGATGTTATTAACCCTTTTCGCCCCCAATAGAAAATCTCCAAATTTTGGCAAAATTCTTATTGCATGGAGTTTTGAGAACCCAATGTGCCTTCAAAAGTTGATAAAAAATTTGCCACCAGTCATTCGGTTATTCTCAGGAAAATTTTAAATCGGTTGTCCCGAAAATTTGCGGTTATTCTCAGGAAAATGTGGAATCGCTTGTCCCGAAAATTTGCGGTTATTCTCAGGAAAATGTGGAATCGCTTGTCCCGAAAATTTGCGGTTATTCTCAGGAAAATGTGGAATCGCTTGTCCCGAAAATTTTTTGCTGTAAACAACTGTATTTTTGAACTTTCTTAACCGTGAAACTTAACTGTGATTTTGACTTGTTATAACTCCAACCCTCAAGTTCTCAAAGGAAGCTGATTTCAGGAATGGAAGCAACAAAAAAGTATGTACAAGAGAATTGTAAATGTATAAAACGAGTTTATTAATTTCAAGTAGTAGCACAAAATAAAATTTCACCAATGAGAAACATAACTTTTTTTTAAACGATTTTTTAAAAGTTGTTCAGACTTCAGAAGTAGACTTTGCACTATCACATGAGATTGACAAGACATCCATCCTTGGCACAAGAGAAAAATTGCGATAACTAGTGTTGATTGGTAGCTCGTCAAAATTTTGGCTGTTGACTTTGGCTGAGATTGCCCCAAACGTGTGGCTGGCATTACCCCAATGTTTAATCTTTTCAAAAACAATTGCCGAACCATCCCAAAATCTTCAAATTGACTTTTTCAACGACCAAGTTGTAGCATAGCAACTGCAGTTGATGATACATTACAATAAAGATGGAATATAATTTTTAAAAATCACCTACCTTGATTATTAAAGGCTGATTGGAAAATAAACATAACTGTCTTAAAATTCTTCTCACGAATAAACCAACTGCTGGTGTAACCTCAGGGTATTATAACTATGTCAACTTTATTGGAATTTGGGTCCAACAGCAAAATCCTCCTCTTACACCAAATTTTCGAAAAATTTATTTTCTTCATCAGTGCTCAGAGGATGAGTTTAGGTTTGAACATCAAACCACGGTCGGGAATGAAGAGGTTGTATAAACCAGGAACACTAATCATGAAATTGGTGTTAAAAACGCTGCAAATTATTACACAATGGTTTATTATTTTTCTATATAGATCACTCGTCTACAAAATCACCAACCATCCAATATGAAGGAAAAAAAAAAATAATAAAAAAAAAAAAAAAAATTAAAATCACTAACCATCGATTGCATTTCGGTCAGCTCTAATTTGAACGGAGATTAGGCCTCTTTCGCGATTCGTGTTTTGATTTATATATATATATATATTTCAATATAAACCCTTAAATTTTCGTAGGGAGCGAACGGTTTGTCCTACAGAGCTCCGCGTGGTCTCAAAAAATTCTAAAAATTCTATAGAATCTTAAATTGAAGGAAAAACAATACCTTTATAACACAATTTTTTGAGTTAGGGCGTTTTCAAAATTTCAAAATTGATTTTGGAACCCTTAGAAGTGACCTACATCAACCAAAAGCTTCGGGGCACAACTAGACCCCAAATGGAGCCTACATACCAAATTTCATCAAAATCGGTCAATGCTATGTGGCAAAAGTGCCGCGTACGGCGGACGGCGTACGGCGTACGGCGGACGGACGGCCAAATTTTTATTCGATTTTTGGATTCTACGTACCTTGAAACGTAAACCATCAAATTTTGAGGGGGTGTTAAAATTTTTTTTTTCTTGGTCGATTCCAAAGGTTCATTATTGAAAATAATAAACCAAAACTTGACTATTGTAACTAAAAATTGGAAAAAACACTATGACATCAGGCTTTAAATTTGATAATATTGGTAAAACAAAAAAGACAGTCTGAAAGACAGAACCAAACACAACAAAAAAATTGTTGTGTATTTCTGACTGTATTTTGTTTTACCAATATTATCAAATTTAAAGCCTGATGTCATAGTGTTTTTTCCAATTTTTAGTTACAATAGTCAAGTTTTTTAACACCAATTTCATGATTAGTGTTCCTGGTTTATACAACCTCTTCATTCCCGACCGTGGTTTGATGTTCAAACCTAAACTCATCCTCTGAGCACTGAATAAATTTTTCGAAAATTTGGTGAAAGAGGAGGATTTTGCTGTTGGACCCAAATCCCAATAAAGTTGACATAATTTTACTTCGGGTCGATTGTCATACACTACGGTATTATAACCTTATTCAGATAGTTCACTACACTCTCAGGAGAGAGCATGATGATTAGCTTGTCGCTCAGTAGCGCCATTTCTTCAAAACCTCCTTGGCCGGCATCATGGCTGCCATTCCCCCATTCTTCTCTAATCACATTTTCTAATAATTATAACCTCAACGCCCTATTTCATCAAATTGATAGGGATGGCATATCGAATGAAATATATCGATATACTGATCAAATGATATATCATTTGAGATATTTTGATATATCGGAAGATCTACTAGGAAAAACGAGTTGAAGTAGGTAGGTGAATTAAATCGTTTTAAAAATTACATATATCATTTAGGGTGACATTTATCGACATATCGGGAGATATACTAGGAAAAACTTGTCAAAGTAAGTAGGTACCTTAGATGAATTGAAACGTTACTAACATCTCTTTGGAAGAAATATATCGATATACTCAACATATCGGAAGATCTACTTGGAAAATCCGGTTGAAGTTAGTATTTAACTTACCTTCTTAAAAAGTTATACTTATCGAAATTCATAGTTTGAAACCAGAAAAAAGTGCGAAATTGTCACGGTTTCAGAGCACTATAGCACAGGGTTTTTTGGGGTTACAAATTTGGGGATAAAACTATCCTCAGGGGTTCTAACAACATGATATGTTGTTATATATGTGTTATTATATTATAATAACTCTCTAACAACATAGATTTATAAATTGATAGGGTCCTTCAAAATTGAAAATAACTGTTGTGAAAGCCTTCTTCACTTCGTATAGTCGGTAGTTTTAATCTAGACGCGCCTCCATTATTTTGTAGCACATCTTGAGCGCAACTGTTGATGTAAACCATTCATGTACTCATGTTTGAGCTGAAGTCAACTCAACAGTCTCAAATCAAGCCATCACGTAGGTACCTATAAAATTTGGAATAAAATTACTAAAATATTATTTGTTGGTAAAGGCCTCCCTTCTCATCCATTCATTTTAATATTAATTTTTACTTGTTGAAAACAAGTCGCGATATGATCGGTAAATATATCGATATTGACTGATAATATCGGTTCTCTATATCGATATAAATATATCGATATATCAACCGTATTCTATCGATATATTTCATATATTGATATATCGTTGCCATCCCTACAAATTGAGTGTGAAGCGTTCATTTCTTCATAATAAATATTTGATTGTGAAGTAGGTATGAGTAGCAGGTAGGTAGTACCTGTGGTTGGTAGAGCTGTGTTCTTTGTAGGCGAGTGACCTGTACAGAAAAATAATAAACCTTTTGTATTAATTTGCAGCGTTTTTGAAGGTATATTTCGGCTCTCTGCTAAGTGATGAACTAAGGTAAGTTGACTGTAAAGTTGCTTGTAAACCACGACTGTATGGTCGAAGAAAGATAACGAGGTCGTTGACTTAAGTGAGAGAGCGTCGATTAAAAGTCTATACTTAGTAAAGTCCCGGTTTTGATGGGGATAAGGCAGCTGAGACAAGCTAAACAGTGTTACACCTTTGGAAGCAGGCGCAGCGCCCCCTTTTATGATACATCTGCCTCTCGACGGACTTCAGCTGTCTCGGCGCGTAGATTGTGTCACCTGAAAAATCAAATCGAGTCCGAGATCGGGGCGCGTGGCTTCGAAAGGCAGGTGGTTTCTAGAAAACTTCCTACAACTAACTGCGGGTGGTTCCCCTTTGGCTCGATGAAATTTTATGGGGAGGTCGTTCCGTCTGATCAGGTTCCGAATGCGGAAATCGGGGAAGGTTTGTCGGGGTCGTAAAATGAGGGGGAGGTTATAAACAGGCTTCGTAAGGTTGGAAGTTGGTGTTGACTTATGTTTAGCGTTAAATAACTGGTAGGTACAGTTGAGTACTTACTAAGATATTAGTCGTTATTGCCTCGATTTCGAAAAATATATTTCCTCCATCAGGGCTCAATGGCAGTGAGCCCAATGAGTATTTTAGTTTTGTTTCCAAAATTTGTTTTTATAGTTTTTTGAGTGCTTACCACAATTCAGCTTGTTATCTATTTTTATACGTCTAAAATTTTAAATCTACTATTTTTATCGAGAACCTGCTGCTAAATGGGGAATTTGCCTCACAATTTTTAAATATTATTTTTGAAAGAGGGTTCACTGGTATGGAAGAAAACCATAGCGTGCTGCTCAAAACCCATCCAAAAAATTTAGAGAATTAAGGAAGATTGAAATTAAGGAAATAAGGAAATGGAAAATGGGGAGTCTGTGACGTGACGAGTTTCCCCTTACGACAGCAGCGCTACCTCTGGTAGCGCACATGAAACAACTAGCTTACGTGATCGAACACACGAGTGTGCCGCAAACTGACAGAAAGAAACCAGACACGAAAGTGACAAAACGAAGCAATTTGACTGACTCTTTTTAGGACGTCCCATGATTTGGGCGTCCTTATGCGATTGATCTGGGTAAAAGTTGGACAACACTCAACAGAAGAAAAAAAATAACCTCACACTATTCCGTTTTAGACCATTCTGAATCCAAATCCGCGAAAAAAAAACCCATGGGTGTATGTCTGTGTGTGTGTGTGACAAAATCTTGTGTACTCTGCCCAGGCCTTAGTTCTCAACCGATTTTTTAGGTTCTTTTTTTGTTCGACGCGGAAATCTATCTAGCCGGAATTTCGAATTTTGCCTTTTAAGGGGGTGAAAGGGGGGGTTAATTATTAAAAAACGTGCGTTTGCGGGCATAATCTTGTAAACTCTGCCCAGGCCTCCATTTCCAACCGATTTGCGTGTTTCTTTTTTCTTCGACTCAAAAATCTCCCAAGTTGCTCATTATTTCATCAGACTTTAACATGGGGAGGGGGAGTGGGGGGATAAAATTCACAAAATATCCAATTTTTCAATATTTCGGTTCATTTACAGCTTACGAACTGTCCCCAAGCTTTGAAATTGAGGAAAAATTCTCATTGTACCTCCGGATTTTCATGACTTATTCTCTGTACCGCTATGGAACTGATAGTGGCTCTGGCCAGAGATCAGTCGCAGACATCAATGTTTCTAAAATTCGAAAATATGAAGTTGACGCATTAAGAGACTGCAGCAGCACTTGCAAACATTCAGCGAAACCAAATTAAGGTGATTGGAGGCACTATCACCTGGCGAGGGATACAGCATGGCAAGTCAGCCAGGGATCTGACTCGGGTTGGTTACGGTTACTCGGACTCTGAAACCAAGCAGCCAGATGGATATAACTGCTGAGTGCTGAAAGTGCTGACACAATGCTTTGATGTAAATATTTATTTACAATACCATCGATTGCAGTGGTGAAATCGATTGCGGTTTCTACACAACAGGCGAATCCAGGGAGGGTATATCTACACCTTACCTTATTCCTATGAATACGAATGCAATTAAATTGACAAGCGATCGTCTTCACAATAGGGTCAGATATCGATCAATCGGGATAATATTGTTCAGTTTGTAAACTAATCAACGGCTTTACTCACCACAATTTGCTTACATAGATCGAAGGTTGTTCCAAGATCAATTGCCATATGAGCCAAGGGTGGCCATAGCCATATCTACCTTAACTTTCGTCTAATGCCGTCATTATTCTGTGTTTCAGGTGAGGAAAGGCTCCTCGGTGAGGATTGGTTGGAATGATTATCAGCTGGCTGATTACATCAGGATTGGGCTATCCAAAGAAATTAAGTAACATAAATGAAATAAAGTACAAAATAGAAAGTTTGTAATTAGAAACCATTCATTTCAAGACCTTTGGTAGGGTGACTCGCCCAGTGAATGAACACGGGGGGTGTTCACTGGGGTTGTGAAGGAAACAGTACGAGGTTATTTGGGAATAATAAGGTTTGTGATGCACCCTGGTGATAACGGCGTTTTTCATTAGTTCCATCAACAAATCATAGATAGCAGGTGAAGCAGTAAATAAAAAGAAGTCTGCCTTCTTTTTCGGTTTTGATGTTATCAACAGGTCAGTCTCCAAGAACGTCTCTGGGGGTAAGAAATGGAGTTGGCCATTACGTGGGGATTAGTGTTTAGAGGTAAGTAAAATGCTAAATTAGTCAATGTCATGCTTTATTATTGTAGCTGATATGTTTTTCTAGAGAGAACTAATTGGGTAGAAGGGAATTTTTTTGATTATGATTTGTTTTGTTGGGTGTTCATACTGTGGGAGCTAAAATATGACCTCCAACCAGTAAATGAACGGCTGTTCATTCACTGGCTGGAGGGTTATTTTTTATTATTATTTTTTTTATTTTTTATTAAATCGAATGGAGGCTTCCCAAGTGAAGAAACAACTAAACTGCTGATTTTTTGCCTCAACTTGTTTAAATAACTATCCTATCCAGTGAATGAACAGGTGAATGTTTCTGGGAATGAAGTGTTCATTCACTGGAATTTAAGGGTTCATTCACTAGAAAATAGTGTTCATTCATGGGTGAAATACATTAACTCCTTTATTGTGGAAAATTAGGTATAAAAATCAACTTTTCTCGTCTTCTCCCATGCTATTCTTGTTCCTTATATAATTTTAAACAACATCAGACAAATTCAAGTAGTGTAGTACTGCAAATTTAAGAACTATAGACATTAAAGTTCGTCACTAGTGTGCTAAGAGCTTAAGTGTTCATTCATTGGGCGAGTCACCCTACTTGGAATAATTCTAGGTAGATACTACAGGAATTTTGTTCAAAAATAGTTTCTTGCTTCTCCTGAACAATTTGATGGTTTTTAGGACGTCCCACAGTAAGACTTGGGCGTCCTTATGCGATCGATCTGGGGTGAAGGAAGACAACACTCAACAGAAAAAAAAATAACCACACAGTAATCCGTTTTAGACCATTCTGAATCCAAATCCGCGAAAAAAACCATAGGTGTATGTCTGTGTGTGTGTGTGTGTGTGTGTGTGTGTAACAAAATCTTGTGTACTCTGCCCAGGCCTTAGTTCTCAACCGATTTTCCTGGTTCTTTTTTTGTTCGACGCGGAAAACTATCTAGTTGTGCACTACGTCGCCGGAATTTCGAATTTCGCCTTTTAAGGAGGGGAAAGGGGGGGTTAATGCTCAAAAAACGTGCGTTTTTGGGCATAATCTTGTGTACTCTGCCCAGGTCTTAGTTCTCAACCGATTTGCGTGTTTCTTTTTTTGTTTGACTAAAATAACTTCGGAGTTGTACATGAATTCACCAGAGTACCAAAATTTGCAAGAGGAGGGGATGGGTGGGGGGATAATATTAACAAAATATCCAATTTTTCAATATTTCGGTTCCTTTACTGCTTATTAATTGTATCCAAGCTTTGAAATTGAGGAAAAATTCTCATTATACCTTAGGATTTGCATGAATTACTTTCTGTACCACCATGGAAATAAAAGTGGTGCCAGCATGGCGCCAGGGCACCATAAACCTCATATTTCTTGGGTTTTTTGGTGTTTCACCTTGAATACGGATGTGACATTCGACGGACTCCCTACTAAACCTAATAGATGAAAGTTCAATGTCACGACGTATTTCAGCTTTGGTGCCAGACTGGCACCATTGGTGGTGGTGGTGGGGGGAGGGGGGGGTGAACTCGAATTCGCATGTTGGGTATCGTAGATCATGGATTTTAAAATGCTCTTCAGATTCGAGGCTCCCATGATGCTAGAGATGTTAAGGTGGATAATGGTGAGGGGGGGGGGGGGGTCACTATTTCTTGCCTAAAGTAATAAATAAATTACATCGAGTGAAACAGTTTTATCGCTTAACAACTGGTTAAACTGATCCAATACTTATCCAATGGGACGTCCCCTGGAATGCATGCATTACTAAACAATATGTTTCTCACATAGGGAGATTACGTCTTGAATTCACAATCGTGCTGTTATTTTTAAATTTATAAAACCGGCTGATTAGTTGATCGTGAAATTCATGTTTCATATCGAGTTGGGTACTTCTGTCAGTGCTCTGGTCAACGCATTCATCTTCAATTCAGTCTTGTACGCGTCCGTGTTGTTCTTCGAGAGGACATTTACTGCCCACCTAACTTGGCGGAGGTTTTTTGATGATGTTTACTTGGAAATTCGATAAGTATATTTTAAGAAAAACCTTCCCGTTATGATAATGACCGACTGACCAGGAACCTTCGAGATGGAGACTCGCGTACATCTGCTCCCAATGGCGGGATAAGTCCAGCTGTATCCCAGGGCAGGTGTGGACGGGATAACCCTTTTGCCGACTACACCTTGAGCCTCACGGCGCGTGGCTCTCCCCTACCTACCACTACTATTGAGGGAAAGGCCCTTCCCTACCTCTCCTACCGCCACCCCCGCTAGCTACCTGACCTATACATGTCACAGGTCCTATCAGGTAGGTCCTTTTATTCTTTTTCCCGCGGTTTCGGTGGGGAAGGCTCTTCTCGGGAGTACAATGCGGATTTTTATACCCACCCCAGCATCCCTTCGACATTCTTGTAAACAGTCTTCTCCTTTTCCATTTCGGCGAGTAACTCGACTCCTCTTCATATTTCTCATAAAGATTCCCTCCGTGAGACTCACAGTAGTTCCTGCTTCCGGTACGAAATAGAAACGCTCAAATTACCGAAAAAAGTAACGAACATTTTGGTACCAGAGAATAAAGACTGCAAGTTCTGCCAAGTTTGGAGGGCTTAAAGGTTCTCCAAATAGACACAAAATCTGATGATCAGAGCACTAATTGGTGACACACGAAAATTACAATCAAGTTGTTAGTTTATCTACATTTCGTCGGTGAAGCGGCAACATGCAATAACTCAATTTTTTACCAAAATGAGTTATACATCAATCTTGATTCAAAATTTCCCGCCGGATCCATTGGTGAAGTCAGATTGTCGAAAAAGCTATTTGTTTCGGCGTTATTTACAATATTGCCAACATGAAATAATTCATTTTGAAAAGCAACATGTGATAACTCAGCGGTTTTGAATAAGAAAAGCTTAGGATCATGGTCGAGCCGGTAAGTTTCCTTGTTTTTGCAAACAATTTGCGAATGATTCCTTTGTTTTTCGCTTGATAATTGTGCACTAGGTTATCCTCAATTAGTAACGCTAAAAATCTCTTTGGAAGCATCGGCAATTGTTATTAAATCGCCGCTTGAAAACCACAGAGGCAGTTCCATTGAATTATAGCATGTTGAAAATATCGGGCTTTTTGAGTTATAGCAAGTTGTATCCATTATTTTCCATTGTGAAGAAGGTACCTAGATAATATCTAAGTAACTATAATAAAAGATGATTGCAAGTAGTACATATTATGTAAGTTACTACTTGCAATCATCTTTTATTACAGTCCACCTTTTCTTAGGAAAGTACCTCGGACAACGGCGCAAATTCTGCGACGAACAGAAGTGATTCTTCAATATTCGATCAGTATGATTGAATATTCTCTCAAAACGTGGTCTCTTTTTAGGACGTCCCATCACTTGGGCGTCCTTATGCGATTAATCTGGGGTGAAGGAGGTCAACACTCAACAGAAAAAAATAACCACACAGTAATCCGTTTTAGACCATTCTGAATCCAAATCCGCGAAAAAAAACATAGGTGAATGTCTGTCTGTGTGTGAGACAAAATCTTGTGTACTCTGCCCAGGCCTTAGTTTTTGATCGATTTTCGTGGTTCTTTTTTGTTCGACACGAAAATTATCTGGTTGTGCTATTGTGATGAAATGGGTCTAATTGTTGATGAAATTGTCAAAAGTTTTTGTTTCGAGGAAGTAGTGTTGAATTTAGACAGTTTTTTGTGTCTCCTGAAAACTTGGGAAAATTGAGATATAGTTGCCGCTTCACCTACGATTTAAGGCTTAATACGATTTTTTTTTGGATAGATGGCAGCACATTCGAGGAAGAACTAGAATAGCTTCTCATTTGTAAACCAATAGGAATATTTCAACCCTTAAGACCTCATAGGGAGCAAACGGTTAGTCCTACAGAGCTCCGGATGGTCTCATTCGATTCCAAAAATTCGATTCTATCTTAATTCGGCGGAAAAACGATATAATATATCGTTTTTCCGCCGAATAGATAGAACATATTATGTTTCGAGTGTTTTTGATATCAGGCGTTTTGAACATTACCCCAAATTTTCACCTCTTAGAAGTGACTGATATCAACCAGGTCTTCGGGGCACAACTAGACCCCAAATGAAGCCCTTATACCAAATTTCATCAAAATCGGTCCATGGTAACTGAAGAAAGTGACGCGTACGGCGGACGTGTCGGAAATGTTTTATTCTATTTTTGGATTCTATTCATCTTAAAACGTGAATCAACAAAAAAAGTCTGCCAAGTGGGTGTGGCACATAGCTTCCTCGTATCCAAAACCCAAATATATAGAAAGTCCGATGCATAGTTGTTAATATCAAAACATTAATATCCAAGTACCTTCCACTAACCTCATAGGGGACCATCTACACGCTAATCTGAACAATCCTGAGCTCATATCAGTCCGGGCGTGATGATTTTCATAAGGGACCGTCTACAACCTAATCAGCATAATAACTGAAAATTTCATCGAAATCTGATGAAAAATGTGGAAGTTATGGCTGTTACAAGGAATCCACTTTTGCGCATGCGCAGCAACTACTATTAGTCCGGGGTGATGATTTTCATAGGGGACCATCTACAACTTAATCCGCATAATCCCTGAAAATTTCATCGAAAACGGACAATAACTTTCTTATAATTATGCCGGTTACAAGGATTACGCCTTTGCCTCGATATTCAAACTAGAATTACTTAACCAAATTAACAATAGTTTCTTAATTACAATTAAAAAAAAAAAAAAAAAAAAACAGTGTCTATTAACTACTTGTATATATTATATATAAGTTTCATTTTTATTTTGTCTATTTGATTACCAATGAAGATTTTACCGTTATATGTTGTAAGATACCTATACCTACACCGAAGAGAAAAGATAGGTAATGGTTATGGATGTGAATATATTATAAAGTAATTTCAATTACTAGTCATGAAATTATCAGCAATACATTGGTCACATGATCGATCGAACTGTACCCCCCACCCGCTATATGAGCAGAGCTCGAGCGGGGGGTATTATTTTGTAAATTAGAATAATATTACGTACCTATAAGTAAGTAATTATCATTGATTTGTATATAGATTATTGTACATGACATAAATAAAGATATTTAAAAAAAAAAAAATTCATTACAGACAGACAGACGCGGAACCAAAATTGTTCAGAAAGGTCTGAAACGTGAGTGAAAATTTCAATTTTGGAGACCTTTTTTTATCAATCTTGAAAAGTGAAAACAAAGCTTCCGCTACCGTGGTAGACTCCGAGGCAAAAGTCAAATTGTTGAAAAAAATAATAAACTTAAATGCTGAGAGGCACTTTTTGCTCGTCTTGAGTCGTAGAATTTAACCCTGGTTTATGACAGTTAGGTGAGCTTAACCCTGTGTAGAGTTCTAGGGGTAGGAACGAACATGTCCGCAATTTTCTATGTAGGAATATTTTCTAACCTCCATCAATGATATAAGCAATCCGCAAATACAAGCAATGTCCGCTTCAGCAATGAATGAAGCCTAAATTTCAACTCTTGGCCACATGATTTCTAAATCCATTTTCGATATGTTTTTGAAAGTCATCTGTGTAACATTATCAAAAATATTATTTTTAATATCGAAAATATATATTATATTCTGGTCTAAGTTTCTGTGCGGAAAAGTTCGTATTTTCGGTTCTAAGTTAAACTTGAGATAGGTATTTCCTTAAAAAGTGTGTGTAGTGTCGTCAGTGGTATTATTCGTGATAGAGTGATAACTAGTACAGACATTACAGCAATGAAGTGGAAAAATCATAACAATCGACATAAAAATATTTCCCACATCGAGGGTTGGTAAGTGCGCGCTCCTCGTACAGAAGGAATATTCAGCAGCCCCACTTTTCCAAGGGCGCTCGACAACCCTCTCGAATGATAAAGAAACGCGATCTCCTTGATAATAAAATATAGGTTTTGGTACAGGAAACGGTTCTCTTACGGCGGCACCGAATTCAGGTGGACTGCGGGCACCTGCGCGACCTCTCCGTCTTCAGCTGCCTCTAGATGAAATTGACGTCACCTCGCAGCTGCCCCTAAATATTATCTTGGCCCGACGAAAACGTCTTCCGGAGATTAGGAAAATTGGGAAGGTTCTTTCCAGTAATACCTTCCACATAATTGGGGTTGATGTATGCAATATTGCCTTTGGCGATGTAGTTACAGTTCATACAGTTTTTTTTGTTTTTAAGCGTTTATTTGTCAATATATCAACTAGTTACAATTGAGGTATTATACATCAGGTAACTATCTAGATATTTACTTCACATATATATTACGCGTTTCTCATGCTAGTGTTAGTCCAATGACTTTCACTACATTAAAGTTGCACTTCAGCATCCAAGGTCCAGTGGCTTGGTCCTTTTTAGACGTCGGATTTCTTGAGTGTTGTCCAGAAGCTGGATGGCTTCTGGGTTTGTGTGTGCGTGAAGCCTCTAGTTCATACAGTAAAGTCGAAAGCGTTCTTCTTCTAGTCATTCTTGTGTTGTTGTTTTAGTCCTGGTCTGTTTTGTGTCGTATGTATGTTACCTATATGTAAGTGTATCTCCAGGCTAGGCCATTGTGACGTACTGGCTTAGGCTAAGACCGTTTTATTCATCTTCGCAGGGTTGCACTTTAGAGTAGGTACTTCACATTAATATTATTACAAACACTCATTATAATTTGTTATTTCAATTTATTTAGATACTAATTTTGGTTCGTCTCACCAAAGTTGTATATTAAGGATTTTTTATTATTATGACAATCAATGCACACTGTGTACAACGGCAAATAAATCTATCTCGTGGGTCATTCTAATGGCAGGCAATACGGAACTTTTGGTTTATTATTCAATCAAGCAAGAAACTGTCTAACCCCCCCCCTCCCCTCAAAATATGGTGTTTTACGTTTCAAGGTAGTTTTACGTTTCTACGTAGAATCCGAAAATCGAATTTTAAAAAATCCGTCCGGCCGCCTACGCGGCATTTTCCTCAGTTCCCATAGACCGATTTTGATTAAATTTGGTATATGGGCTCCATTTGGGGTCTAGTTGTGCCGCGAAGCTTTTGGTTGATGTAGGTCACTTCTAAGGGGTGAAAAATAAGGGTTGACATTTTCAAGAATGCCCTAGCTTGAATACTTAAAATAAAGGTATTGGTTTTCCACAGATTAGAAAAAGTATTAAATTTTTAAAATTGTTAGAGGCTATGAGGAGCTCTGTACGAGTCCTTTAGGGGTTTCCTTCGTTAAAACAGAAACACAGTGTGAATCACCAAAGAGGCCTAATCTCCGTTGAAATTTTAGCTAACCAAAATGCGATTGCTGTTCGTCTCTTCGAGTTGTACTCAGTTTTGCTTCCTTAGTAGAAATAGGTATCGATACCCGATATTTTAAAATATCGATGCATCTGTTACAGATCGGTACAGTACCGATACTCGCTATTTTAGTATCATACTGTACTATCTGATATTTTCGGATATCCATACTTTGGATCCGATATTTCTAAATATCGAATATCGATACAGTTCTCGCGGATAATTGAACATAATGGCTAAAAAATAAAATTATGAAGAAGGTAGGGAGGCTGTTGGGTCTTAACTCGGATAAAATTATAATATTATGGAGAAAATGTTCAATAAAATTTGCAGTGGGGATTTTCTCCAAATTTTCGAATGTTTAAAAAAGATGCCTAATTCATTCTATGACATAAGCTCACTTGTTGGCGAATTTTCAAGGAAAATGAAGCTATTGCAATTGCCACAAAATTTTTAAAATGGAGTTTTGTAGAAAAAAGTAATTGAAATCCGTTTTGGAGCGTTCTAATCTCCAGTGTTGACTGTGAAAAAACGCTGCAAATCATTGCTCAAAGGTTTATTATTTTCTGTATAGATCACCCTTCTGTATAGATCACTGGTTCTACATCAATAGCACCTACCACCATCTGTATTCTCCCTTGACCTTCCCTCTCAAATTTCAGCTTCCTGCGTTCAATAGGATTGAAAATGGCTTCGGAGCTCACTCAGCTGATCAGTGATCTGAAGAGTGAAGAAGATCTCTTCGAATGCTGGAGACGCCTGGAAGAGCACTGATCAGCTGAGTGAGCTCCGAAGTCATTTTCAATCCTATTGAACGCAGGAAGCTGAAATTTGAGAGGGAAGGTCAAGGGAGAATACAGATGGTGGTAGGTGCTAGTGATGGAGAACCAGTGATCTATACAGAAGGGTGATCTGTACAGAAAATAATAATCCTTTGGGCAATGATTTGCAGCCTTTTTTACCTACCAACATTTTTTTACCTACCAACTATTGGTAGGTAGGTACTACCTACCACACCATACTGCCTTCACACCTTCACAATCAAGTTTATTAGAAAGAACTAAACGCTTCACACTCGATTCGAAAAATAGAAAGCTTCATATGGAAATTTGATTACTGGTTACGCAGAAGGCAAAACTGTATACAAATCGAAGAAATGAACAGCGATCGCATTTAAGTCAGATAAAATTTGAACGGCGATTAGACCTCTTCTGCGATTCACACTCATGATTCTGTTTTATCGAATGAAAACCTTCAAGTACTCGTAGGGACCGAACGGTTTGTCCTACAGAGCTCCGGGTGGTCTCAAAAATGTTTAAAAATTCAATGCTATTTAAAATTGGTGAAAAAACGATACCTTCATTTCGAGAGTTTTCGAGCTAGGGCACTCTTGAAAATTTCAACCCTTAATTTTCACCCCTTAGAAGTGACCTACATCAACCAAAAGCTTCGCGGTACAACTAGACCCCAAATGGAGCCCATATACCAAATTTGAACCAAATCGGTCCAGTGTTGCTAAGAAAAGTGCCGCGTACGGCGTACGGCGGACGGACGGAAATTTTTTTATTCGATTTTCGGATTCTACGTACCTTGAAACGTTTAACATCAAATTTTGAGGGGGGTTAAATTTATTTTTCTCGCTCGATTCCAAAGGCTTGTTATTGAAAATAATAAACCAAAACCATACTAGATTTCTATTAAAATTCGCTCATCATCTCATGCTGTATGAATGGACTTTTGTTTCTTATTCAGTCCAGAGAGCCACAAGTTCACACATAAGTGGTTGCTCCTCTAGGCGATTCTTGGAAAAGACAGGTTCTTGGTACCTGGACTTCTTCTTGGTTCTTGCTACCTACACGTGCTGGTTCCTTGGGGTTCCTACCCAGAATCCCAGGGTTTCTACAACTGTGTTTGTTGTACTTTGAGCTTCTCAGTCAGTGAGAGGGCTGTAAAATCACCAGTTAATTTGACTTTTCCCAGAATATTCGCTCATGCAGGTACCTTCATGCTCTGGTGGTAGGGCGGGGGGGGGGAGGTCTTTCGCATTACAAACTAGCCTGATCCCATATTGGGATTTCTAGGAAACGTCTTGAGACAATAACGAGGCCAGGACTGGACTGTGACATCACATGGGTAGGTGGAACCCTTTTATTACCTGACACTAGCTCCCTTGAATCAACCAAGTATTGACTCTCATTTTGAGACAAAATAATTTCATGAAAAACAATGAATTCGCAGGTGAGTACGTACCTACTTCTAGATTTCCCAGTTATGACTTAAAAAATTTGAATATTTCGGAATTTTCAACATTAAATGTTGAAATTTTGTCGCTCCAAAAACTACTTCCTAATTTTTTGGACTAGATTAGGGGGATTAGTAAAGTAATGAAATACCTAGTTTACTCGTAAATACGATAGTACTAAACTGTAAACTACTTAGTTACCTATTACAGTTTTTGATCACGACCCCCAGCTAAAAGACATATTTACAAATAAATGTAAATGTGTAAATAGGGCTTGGACTCTTGATAGTAAGAAATGAATAAACAGAGATAAACATTAAACTGTTCCACTAGGCTCTTTCACATGTCACACAAATACGTATATAGCTTCTAAGTCCTGAAGATGCTTTAAGAGTTCCTATTATTATTATTGAACTGATCTAATCAAATTTAGATTTTACTTTATAAATTTGTATAATGAACTAAGCTTAGAGTTTCTCACTATTTATAAAGGTTGTACAACATATTTTCGGCTATCGAATCGCGATGAGATTTGTAAGTAGTCACTTTGGAACAAAAATTATTGTTGGTCATTTAACATTGTTAACCGTCTGCGTGGTATAGTAATTAGTTTCTTGAAATTAGACACTCTTAAATTGATGAAACGCTTCACACTCGCTTCGAAATCATAAAGTCAATTACGAGTCTGCATACGAGTCTGCAACACATTTGGACATTTTCATGTCAACCACTACACAACAAGGTAGTGAAGTAAGGTTGTTAGTTCATGTACCCAAGCATCAAAGTTTTCGTGACGATTTTTCAGTTCATGTGCCAAAGCAAAATGTAAGGTTGATTGTTCTCTACGCAACACAGTGAGTCTATTTTATTTATTGGTCGCGTGAGCAAGATTTGTTCAGTTTCCGTGACGATTTTTCAGTTCATGTGCCAAAGCAAAGACATGAAAATGTCAAAAAATATTTTCCTTGAGAATATTAGATAATATTGACATTTTATGACCCCAAAGTATCGATACTCGATATTTTGAAATATCGATACTAATGCCAGACAATACATGGAGAATCAATTCTCAAATACGATACAGTATCGATAGAAAATATCGAAACTTTTGTAACGATACCCATCTCTATTCGGTAGCAACCAGTAATCAAATTTCCATATGAAGGAACCTCAACTCCCTATTTTTCGAATCGAGTGTGAAGCGTTTATTTCTTCCAAATAAAAGTTGGTAGTAGTATACTACATGGTTGGTAGGTAAATAAAATTGTGACAATAGCAAAGCTGTGATCTTCGCAGATCAGTGATCTATACGGGAAAATAATAAACCTTTTTGTAATAATTTGCAGCGTTTTTTTTACACAAAGCCAGACATTGTAGAGTTATGATTTCTCATCTTCTTGTAGGAAGAAGAAGAAATACGTTTATTATTAGGTACGTACATAATTAATTATAAATTGAATATTTCTCAACGAAATTTAAACGCTATGGCATGGGTTTTGGTTTTTTTTCCCGTCCAACATCGGTACTGGGTGAATATTATTAAGCTGATCAAATTAAATCAAATTGAATAGGTACATGTACATTTTCAAATATTGACAATTTTAGCAAATGGGGGTGCGCCTTGATTTTTTTTTAGATTTTTAATCGAAAGTAGACTACATTCTGAGAATTTTGGCACCAACCGCGACCTTCTAGCGTGAGTAGATCTGTTTCTATGATTTTTCAAAGTTTCGACCGTTTATGACGTCACGCGCCCCTCTCGCCTGGGCGGGACCCCTCAGCCCACTGTGACGTCATAAACGGTCGAAACTTTAAAAATTCATAGGAAATGATTTACACGCGCTAGAAGGTCGCGGTTGGTACCAAAATTCTCAGAATGAGGTCTACCTTAGATTAAAAATAACAATAAACAGTTTTTCCTACCCAGGCGCACACCCTATTAATCGGGTAGAAATCGGTAAGCCTCAAAAATTTTAAATTAAACTGTTCCACAAGGAACATTCGGTATCTCCAAGCTGCTCAACAAAAATCCACCACTCAAGACCGCCCTCTTTCACTGTTCATTACGGCTATGGCTTCATCTTTGGAGAAGGTGCCACAGCCAAAAGAAGGCCACCTGAACTCACGGAGACCGGACAGACGCACAAGAAATGGAAAACATCCTCCTGCTCAATACAATACAATCCCATGCCCTCAATGAAGCTGGCGCACTCGATTCTCGGATGCAGTTCCCTGTACAGCCTGTAGGTACCTACGTTTCTGACTCGCTGGCTCTCATCATAAATCCTGCACACTTCTTGGCATTTTGCGAGAGTCAAGATGTCATTGACTTCAGCTGTGGAAGATCAAAAGCACCATGCCTGGTCACCAGGGAATCATAGTGGTCAGCCCAAAAAATCCTTCCTCTTACGCAGACATCCATATCAGACTTATACGATAAAACGTTTTATCTAAAATGTATATTTAGGGCGTAAAGTATTTCGAGGGGTCTATAAGACTTCCATAAATGTACTTCCGAGGGTTCGAAACGGGTATGGAATAAAACTGTTCGAAAAACTGAGGGTAAATTAATTTCAAAGTTATATAGAGGACCACTAAAAAGTGAAAAATAAAAAATAATATAAAATGGAAAAATAATAAAATAAAAACCTTTTAACAAAAAATAGGACCGACCTCAAAAATGATGTCTTTAAACACCAAAAAGGGAAAAATAATCATCTCAGCGAATACATACTTGATGTAGTAGGTTGTTGGACATATACATATATATAGTCAACAGATGGTATGTTGGAATACCAACAATTATTTTAAGTGGGATTCACACTTATTGTCACACTCATATCATCCATCATACGATAGCAGTGACATACTGCCCAATAGTTTTGGAACACTTATATCTACTCGTATTCATGTTGCACGATCGACGCATGTTGTGATACTCACCAGATCATGTGAGTAGTACTTAAAAACCACAGCGTATCCAGATAGGTAGGTAGGTACGCATTGAAGTCGCCGCCGTGCCCATCTGTAAACACAAACTAACTACCGATTAATTATTCGATGATCTGGTTACCATTGACCTAAAATGTGCTCCCCAAACTATCAGGTACCTTGTACGTCTCTGCTGCCATATGAGTACGATAGTAAGTATGAACCTCCCTAGGAATGGTTGTGACGAGTATTTTGGGACTTTATTATTATATGAGACTTTAATATTATATTGGTGGACATATTATAATGTAGCTACATACCTTCGGAAGCGTTGTTACCCAATTAACGTTCAAAACCTCCCCCAATCTCAAGCGAACAGATATTTACATTCATACTCAGTGTGGGAGCATGTTCGTAGTATGAGAGGTATGTATATTTGCGAGAAAAAAAATATGTTGGTATGCAGAAGATCTAGTAGATGTTTGTGTCTACAGATGGGCACGGCGGCGACTTCAATGCGTACCTACCTACCTATCTGGATACGCTGTGGTTTTTAAGTACTACTCACATGATCTGGTGAGTATCACAACATGCGTCGATCGTGCAACATGAATACGAGTAGATATAAGTGTTCCAAAACTATTGGGCAGTATGTCACTGCTATCGTATGATGGATGATATGAGTGTGACAATAAGTGTGAATCCCACTTAAAATAATTGTTGGTATTCCAACATACCATCTGTTGACTATATATATGTATATGTCCAACAACCTACTACATCAAGTATGTATTCGCTGAGATGATTATTTTTCCCTTTTTGGTGTTTAAAGACATCATTTTTGAGGTCGGTCCTATTTTTTGTTAAAAAGGTTTTTATTTTATTATTTTTCCATTTTATATTATTTTTTATTTTTCACTTTTTAGTGGTCCTCTATATAACTTTGAAATTAATTTACCCTCAGTTTTTCGAACAGTTTTAGTAATACTGTGAATCATTTCAGTAAGGTGAACCAGAAGCCGTAGAGTGGACCACATTCTGTAATCCAGATCAGTTTCCATATATATAGATGAGTTTCCGTTTTAGGATCAGTTTCAGGAGGTATTTGGTTCACTTGCCTACTTGCCAATCTACTCTCTTATCCCCTAACTGGTAGACTTGGTTTTCATAATTGCTACAAGGTACTTGGTAGTTCTGACAACACAATTCAACCATGACATGATTGACGAAGGAGCTATGTGCTACATCCACTTGGTAGAAAACCCTCTCATCACCTAATTGCGCTATATACCTACCTCATATTTGGTACTGCACTATTCAGTTCTGATCTCCTATACCATTACCTACCCAACTATATTATGGATGACGAGGAAGCTATGTGCTACACCCACTTGGTAGTACACCCTCTCATTACCGAGTTGTATTATATACCTCATATTTGGTACTGCACTATGCAGTTCTGACGATCTTCTATACCATTACCTACCCAACTATATTATGGATGACGAGGAAGCTATGTGCTACACCCACTTGGTAGAATACCCTCTCATCACCGAGTTGCATTATATACCTCACATTTGGTACAGCACTATGCAGTTCTGACGATCTTCTATACCATTACCTACCCAACTATATTATGGATGACGAGGAAGCTATGTGCTACACCCACTTGGTAGAATACCCTCTCATCACCGAGTTGCATTATATACCTCACATTTGGTACAGCACTATGCAGTTCTGACGATCTTCTATACCATTACCTACCCAACTATATTATGGATGACGAGGAAGCTATGTGCTACACCCACTTGGTAGTACACCCTCTCATTACCGAGTTGTATTATATACCTCATATTTGGTACTGCACTATGCAGTTCTGACGATCTTCTATACCATTACCTACCCAACTATATTATGGATGACGAGGAAGCTATGTGCTACACCCACTTGGTAGAATACCCTCTCATCACCGAGTTGCATTATATACCTCACATTTGGTACAGCACTATGCAGTTCTGACGATCTTCTATACCATTACCTACCCAACTATATTATGGATGACGAGGAAGCTATGTGCTACACCCACTTGGTAGAATACCCTCTCATCACCTAACTGTACTATATACCTCATATTTGGTACAGCACTATGCAGTTCTGACAATGCCCACTGCTATTACCTATCTAATCATGTTATCGGTGATGAGGGGGCTATGTGCTACACCCACTTGGTAGAATACCCTCTCATCACCTAACTGTACTATATACCTCATATTTGGTACAGCACTATGCAGTTCTGACAATGCCCACTACTATTACCTATCTAATCATGTTATCGGTGATGAGGGGGCTATGTGCTACACCCACTTGGTAGTACACCCTCTCATCACTGAGTTGTATTATATACCTCATATTTGGTACAGCACTATGCAGTTCTGACGATCTCCTATACCATTACCTACCCAACTATATTATGGATGAGGAGGAAGATATGTGCTACACCCACTTGATAGAATACTCATCAACTAACTGCCATATATCCCTCATAGTTGGTACGGCACTATGAAGTTATGACGATATACTGTCTACTCTACTATTACCTACCCAACTTTATTATGGATGACGAGGAAGCTATGTGCTACACCCACTTGGTAGAATACCCTCTCATCACCGAGTTGTACTATGTACCTCATATTTGGTACGGCACTATTCAATTCCGACAATCTTCTATATGGCATCCTCCCTCCTACCCGACTATGTTATGGATGACGAGGAAGCTAAGTGCTACACCCACTTGATAGAATACTCATCAACTAACTGCCATATATCCCTCATAGTTGGTACGGCACTATGAAGTTATGACGATATACTGTCTACTCTACTATTACCTACCCAACTTTATTATGGATGACGAGGAAGCTATGTGCTACACCCACTTGGTAGAATACCCTCTCATCACCGAGTTGTACTATGTACCTCATATTTGGTACGGCACTATTCAATTCCGACAATCTTCTATATGGCATCCTCCCTCCTACCCGACTATGTTATGGATGACGAGGAAGCTAAGTGCTACACCCACTTGATAGAATACTCATCAACTAACTGCCATATATCCCTCATAGTTGGTACGGCACTATGAAGTTATGACGATATACTGTCTACTCTACTATTACCTACCCAACTTTATTATGGATGACGAGGAAGCTATGTGCTACAACCACTTGGTAGAACACCCTCTCATCACCTAATTGTACTATATACCTACCTCATATTTGGTACTGCACTATTCAGTTCCACCAACCTCCTATATGGCATCCTCCCTCCTACCCGACTATGTTATGGATGACGAGGAAGCTATGTGCTAAACCCACATGGTAGAATACCCTCTCATTACCTAATTGTACTATATGCCTACCTCATATTTGGGACTGCACTATTCAGTTCCGACAATCTCCTATACCATTACATACCCAACTATATTATGGATGACCAGGAAGCTATGTGCTACACCCACTTGGTAGAATACTCTCCAACTAACTATAACTGTACTATTACATACCTCATATTTAGTTGGGCACTATGCAGTTCTGACTATACCCTCTACTATTACCAACCTAATCATGTTATCGGTGATGAGGGGGCTATGTGCTACACCCACTTGGTAAAATACCCTCATATCACCAAATTGTACTACATATCTCATATTTGGTACAGCACTATTCAGTTCTGACGATCTTCTATACCATTACCTATCCAACTATATTATGAATGACGAGGGAGCTATGTGCTACACCCACTTGGTAAAAAACCTTACTAACAGTACTATAATTATCGCTCATACTTGGTATGAAAACTCACATACTTGAGCATTCGTAGACACGTTTGATATGGCTCATGCAGGTTCTGACCTAAAAGCCACTATAATTTCCCCGTTTCTCATCCCCCGCAGCACCTTTTAGTTATCGGAACCCCCCTCATATAGCATATCATTTCAAAGCTCACAATCAGACCTTTAATTTGACTATACACAAATGGTCCTCCATCGACTCAGTCGGAAGTCACAGGGCAAGAAGAGTGAATGCGGACCAATATTCCCGAAAACGGGAACCACGTTTTTCAACTTCTTTCACAAATTTTCGATACTTTTAACAAAGTAAAATGAAATCTGTTTGAAATGGGACCACCACGGATACTGGTAGAACACATTTCAAGAAGAATCAGACAGATTGGTACCAGAATAAAGAAATGCAAGGTGTTCAGACATACAAAAAAAAAAAAAAAAAAAAAAAAAAAAAATCGTCGTCCCACGACAACCCGAATTGAGTACCTCCTCTTTCGCGCGCCTTCGGCGCGTTGAAGTCGGTCAAAAATTAGGTTTGAATGGGACACCGAGGAATCACCTTCCGCTCGTGACGTAAGACCCTCGAAAAGCAGATGCGGATCGTCAGGTGGCGACGTTGAGGGTAAGGAAAGTGACGTCAGACTACCCTTATAGGTTTACCTACGTCACCAAAGAACTCCTTGACGTATGGTGGCAATGTAATTATTTTGGTTACTAAATTCGTATCTATCGAATGTCCTAAAACATAAATTTTTGGTAACAAAAAAATTGGAGTCTTCCAAATTATACGATTTTACTCGCATTTTCTGTTTTTGAGGTGTTTGAACTACTTTCTTAGAGGCAAATAACCTTTTAGGCACAGCCCTACGATAACTAGGTAAGGCTCGATTACACAGGGCTAGTTTACTGGCCCACAATCTCACTAGCTAGCGAGTAGCTTGTAAAGTAGCCGGGTCGTCAACTTTTCCAGCAGCTCGCCAGCTAGTCTGCTAGTCAGCTAGTGAGCCGATGACACGGGGAGAGTTCACTGGCGGCTAGTGGATTCGCTGGCTAGTAGCTAGTAAACTCGCCCTGTGTAATCGAGCCTTAATTGTCAGGAATCACCCGGATAGCTCCCCACAATAAAGTCCCACCGCCATCCCATGGAAAGTACTGTTTATTCATGCTCTAACATGACAAATATGATTTCTTCAATTCGCAGATAACTTTATTTAAACAACAAAATTTTCCGGAGAATTAACGAATTAACAAAAAATTGACGGAGTTTTTGCGTTGTTTTGTGTATATTTCTGAAATCATCAACATCGCATCAGATTATGTTTCATTGTAAAAAAAAAAAAAAAAAAATGCCAAGTGGGTGTGGCACATAGCTTCCTCGTATCCATAACCCGATTATATAGATTATCCGATGCATAGTAGTTAATCTCAAAACACCAATCTCTAAGTATCTTCCACTAACCTCATAGGGGACCATCTACACGCTAATCTGGACAATCCTAGAAAATTTCATCAAATTCGGATGAAAAATTAAGTGAGTAGATGCATGTGATTGGATCAAAAAAATACTTAGCCTCGGCTGGGATTCGAACCCGCGACCCCTGGAGGACAGTTGAAGTTATGGCAGTTACAAGGAATTCACGTTTGCGCATGCGCAATCGCTTCTATCAGTCCGGGGATGATGATTTTCATAGGGGACTATCTACAACCTAATCCACATAATCCCTGAAATTTTCATCGAAATCGGGTGGAAAAAGTGGAAGTTATGGCCGTTACAAGGAAATTCACGTTTGCGCATGCGCAGTGGCTACCATCATTTCGAAGGTGATGATTTTCATAGAGGACCATTTAAATACTAATCTGTAACATCCCTGAAAATTTCATTGAAATCGGATGGAAAATGTAGAAATTATGGACGTTACCAGGAAATTCACGTTTGCGCATGCGCAGTCGCTTCTATCAGTTCGGGGATGATGATTTTCATAGGGGACCGTCTACACACCAACCCGCACAATCCCTGAAAATTTCATAGAAATCGGACAATAACTTCGTATAGTTATGCGCGTTACAAGGAATTCATGACAGACAGACAGACACACAGACACACAGACACACAGACAGACAGACAGACACGGAACCAAAATTGTTCAGAAAGGTCTAAAACGCAAAACGCGAGTGAAAATTTTGATTTTGGAGAACTTTTTTTTTTTCGTCCTTGAAAAGTGAAAACAAAGCTTCCGCTACCTTAGTAGACTCGGAAGCAAAATACTTAGGTTGTAGCGCTAATTAAATCTCCGCTAAATCGAATCTGAGCGGCTAGCCACTAACAAGGAATTCCGGATCATCGAGAAGTGATCACTTCCGTACATAGGTACCTGACACATCCATGCAGCTTGTCATGTGTCAGATCCATGCACCTGCTCAACCAGCTGGTTCCACTGGCCAGACTGAAGGAGAAGAAGGAGACGTCAAGAGATTGGAGGTGTCTGGTGAGAATGTTGTGAGGCGGCGAAGGATTCGAATGCGAGAATGGAGCGAATCTCCCTAATTTCCGAAGAAAATGATCCATTTCATCATGATCCATTTCATGAAGTCATCAGATAAGAGCTATAATAGTGTCTACAAACTACAACTTGCGAACCAATTATGTGACAAAAGCAGTGCTACCAACATTTTTGTGTTAGTGTGTTGACAGTACGGATGACTCAAGTGACTCATGTTTTATTTACTTATGCGTTTGTGGTTATCTTTGCGAGGAAGCTCTACTGCCCACCTAACTTGGCAAATGTTTTCCCCTGCTAATTTTATTATCCTGTGTTTTCTTCATGCTGTGGGTACTGTAACCCCTTCAATGTACTATTCTATACTACCCCTCGTGCGCATAATAGGCACATAATCCTACCAATAGGTAGGAATAGGCGCATAATCCTATTAAAAGACAGAGACTGAGAATGGTCCTTTCCTAAATTTCCCCGTAGATTTAAGTAATAATTTCAATTGTTAAACTGATAACTTCTTGTGTAATTTGTGATTGCGAAAAACCTCGTGGTGTCCACCTTCAGTGCCCACCTTTGGTGACCACCTTCAGTGACCACCACGATTACCTTATCTAGTGAGATTAGTTCCTTTCCAAGTCGACTACATAGGTAGGGATACTACTTATAAGAAACACCATTTATTTTGTGAGATCTATATTTCTCTTTTAATACAATTCACGTACGGAAGTACTTATACTTTTCTTTTGGCTTCTCCCACTGACCAGGTATACAACACAAATAACGTAAATTCACTTGCTATTAACTTCACTTTATTTTGCGAGATAAACAGTAACGTAAATTCATTTGCTATCAACTTCATTCATTTCAAACATATATTTTTACTTAGTCCTACTACATTAGTAGGTGGTGGCAGTACTACTCCAGAGAAGACGCACAAGACAGCTACAGGTAAGTGTGATCCGCCCTTAACTAGTTCAATTATCACAAGATCTTAAGCAGGATTTTCTCTATTAAAACTCCTGACTTGCTCTCTTCCGAGGGTTCCCTTAGAGATAAAAGGGGTTACAGTACTTTTCGTCTGAACACTCATATTTCTTGTAGAATTATTTTCAAAAATGCTCCGAGTGAGATCAACCGAGTTCATACTTTTCCTTTCCAATTCATAACGAGTTGGTAGCCTAGATTTTCACTTCAGTCACAAAACCACTCCAAACCCTGACAGGCGATTGTCCTGCTCCTTCTCGTATTCTCTCACGCCCAAGGTGAGGAAAATCCGCAAAGCTCTTTCAACCCTTTATGTGTACGCTGACCGAAAAAAGCCGCAAAAGTGGTCCATTCAAAACGGAGTAGGTGGGCACTCGAAGTGTGGCTCCTTCCCTCATTCAAAAAGCCGCAAAATCTTCGCTAAAAGCCGTGAAAAAAGGTCCCATCTTCGGATTATGAGGTGAAGGCCGCAAGGTCTTTGATAGCAACTCACCGGGGGTCTGAAGGTCCGCATTTTTTTCAGTACCGGCAGAAAAGCCGTTAAACCACTTATGAAGGGGGTAGAAAGCCCTTAGTGAGCCACAAAAGGGGTTTTCGGTGGTTGGGTGAGCTGAACAGAAGCGGAAAGGGGTTCTCGAAATTTAAGTTCACATATTCGGCCCTTCGCCAGTTTATTTCAAGAACGAATATTTGGGATTTCAAGGCCTCTTGGGGTGGAAGGGGAGGGCGTATTCCTTGCAATAAAATTTAAATATCTCACAGATCTACCAGGTCGGGTGGGCAGTTCCATCTTCGGATGGAAAAACATGGTCGTGAAGACATACTTGGTGTAAAAACTCTTGATTCTATTAGTGTGAAGAGTTCTCCGACATCAAATTTGAGTTTCATGATAATTTTGATGGGTTTCTCCGAGTTGACAAACAGCAACACGATTGTTGAATCCTTCGCGATTATGTTGCTGACTTTGCATATCTGTCCAGTCGATTGGTAGGCAGGTTGCTCAAGGAAAAAATTGATTGCGGTTAGAATTGCCGTATTGTATCTTTTTAGGGGTGCTGAATCCAAAATCTGGAGTTGTCCAACGAAATTTCCCTACGGATTTTTTGGTGCCCACCAAAAACGGGAAAGTTGTTGGTCTTTTTTTAGTTTTTCGCTCATAGCGGCTAAACAAAGCGTCTGACACCAATACTCTCAGTATACTTTTGAAGTAGAGTAAATTTCTTGTAAGTTGAGTTTAAAAGTTTCATGGCAAGTAGGGTAAGGGCACCAGTCATTGGCCACTCAACAACGTTTATCTTCATACCCGCTTTATTTTTGATGGCATTTGTTTCATTCCTGGTGTTTTAGGAAGCTTAACATCCAAATATTACGATACAATAACAATTTCAAACAAATAAAAAATCTAGTAAATTTTTGTTTCAATTAGTTCCGTAAAATCCGTTTTCAACCAGTCATTGGCCACCATATTCATCGTTTTCTGCTCCACTGTATCGGAAAACTTTACAATTTTTTTCCGGCAGGCAGGTGAGAAAGCCTTAAAGCTCTACAGATGGAGTTGGATCTCGTAAAATACCTTAACTAGACGCCTGACTATTTTGTTCTGCACCGTTTGCATGACCCAATTCTCATAAAGTGACGGAGTTGCTGATTTTTGTGCAGCCCTGTCTGCAGTTCTACTTATGTATTCACCAAGTGTGATTTTTATGTCAAACATGACACCTAAATACCTCTTCGGCTGGATTAATTGCTATTTCGGCGTTAGAAATCCGCATCGGAATGATGATAGGTATGCGCTTACGAGTGAATATGACCTGTACCTAGTGCCAGACTGTGTTCTTCCATCCACTCCATTACTTGTGACATGATCTGCTATCGTTTGGCTTGGACAGAATCCATTTTCCCTGATAATACTACTGCTGCCACATCAGCATAATTCTACAAGGAAACAGGCCTCATGTATTTCCAATCGTAGGACACCATCATAAGAAGCATTCCACAGTTGAGGTCTCAGCACTGATCCCTGAGCAGCCCCTGATATGATATCTTTCGTTCTTACCCCTTGAGCAGTCTCCAAAGTCTGTGCTCAAATGTTTTTGCATATTTTCATGAACTAAAAGGTCGGCTGTACAGAACCAAACGTGGAATTTATAGGTAATGAAACGAAGAATTGCATACAAACTCAATTGAGAACTGAAAAGAACAGAACGACAAACTACATAAAGTACGAAGGCACTTTTTGGCTAAGGCTATTTACTGGAGAGAATTCATTTACCATTCCAAGGTAAATGAATTCACACAAATTCATTTACCATTCCAAGATCTGAGAAGAATGGAAGTAATCAAACTTATTTTCTTACAGAAAGTAAGGTACAACTGGAGTCCCTGGAATCATTTTAGTGCCAGAAATAATAACTTCCTAACTAAAAATTATCTGTGATAGTTCTGGATGATCATATGAACCATTTATACAAGCATTCTTGGTAGTTGAAACCATTTGGCCAATGATTGGGGTAGGAAAAATTCGCATCATTTCAGTCATTAGAAACCCGGCCAATAACTGGAGGAATCACCCTTGCTATCATCCAGTTATTAGCCGGCTATACAGGGTGTAAGCCTAACTGGTCTGCCATACGGTACCAGTCAATTGTACAACTAATTTGCAACAAAAAACGTCTCGTAGCGATTTTTTTTAAAACCCTTCGTTTTCGAGTTATTTTAACTTTAATATTTTTTTTTCGTGATTTTGACCTTATGTCATTAAATCGGTCATAACTGCGTTAATTAGCTGTGTAAACTACAATTTGAGGATACCGTTGGAAAGAGCATTAAATTTCCTATCGGATAAATGCCTTAACTTTATTTTGAGTCAAGGTTTGAGACATGAAAAAGTCCTCTAAAAAGAGAGTTTTACGTAATTTTGGAAACCTTGCATTTTTTCAATCGCAAATTGAACTACAAGGATCAAAATTTTTTCAAGATGCAAGAACAGTAAAAACTGCGCCAGAATCTCAGCTTTCCAATGGTATAATCAAAACATATTCTACAACCGTATTTAGGGGAGAAATTCGTGTTTGAACGCGGAAAAACGTGCATTTTTTCAACGAAATCGGCGCTCCGCCTAGTCGATTTGAGGGGTCGGACGATGGGAGTGGGCGGGCGGGCGCCGCAGTAGACCGCGAGGCCTCCGGAAACTGGAGGCCAGAGCACTGATTTGGTTGGAAAAATGCTCCTTTTCCGCGTTCAAACACGAATTTCTCCCCTAAATTCGGTTGTAGAATATGTTTTGATTATACCATTGGAAAGCTGAGATTTTGGCGCAGTTTTCACTGTTCTTGCATCTTGAAAAAGTATGGGTTCTGGGAGTTCAATTTGAGATTGAAAGAATGCGAGGTTTCCAAAATTACGTAAAATTTTCATTTTAGAGGACGTTTTTATGTCTCAAACCTTGACTAAAAAAAAAGTTAAGGCATCTATCCGATAGGAAATTTAATGCTCTTTCCAACAGTATCCTCAAATTGTAATTTACACAGAAAATTAACGGAGTTATGACCGATTTAATGACATAAGGTCAAAATCACGAAAAAAAAAGTTTAAAGTTAAAATAACTCGAAAAAGAAGGGTTTTAAAAAAAATCGCTGCGAGACGTTTTTTGTTGCAAATTAGTTGTAGAATTGACTGGTACCGTATGGCAGACCAGTTAGGCTTACACCCTGTATAATATCTTCATCATACCTATTATGATCTACAATTTATGAAAATTCCATGTGCTAATGGCAGAAATTAACTAATAATTTACTAGAGACCATGCAAACACCAGAAAAACTACATCAAGTTTGAAAATAGCCACATCAAACCTAAAGGGTTTGATGTGGGGTGATTCTAAGGAATGAGTTGAGGTCTGCTTATCGTTTTCATAAGAAACAGGTGTGATGATCATAATTCTTGGACCTTCATCTCTTAAAATGAGTTTGGGCTGTTTATGTAAGGCTTCACTGTAACTTTCAAGATCCCACTGCCTTCTAGAATCCACACTCAAAATTAGGAAAACATTCAAAATGATCCAAGAGAGAATTGTGTGGTAAAAAACGCTGCAAATCATTGCTCAAAGGTTTATTATTTTCTGTATAGATCACCCTTCTGTATAGATCACTGGTTCTCCATCAATAGCACCTACCACCATCTGTATTCTCCCTTGACCTTCCCTCTCAAATTTCAGCTTCCTGCGTTCAATAGGAATGAAAATGGCTTCGGAGCTCACTCAGCTGATCAGTGATCTGAGGAGTGAAGAAGATCTCCTCGAATGCTGGAGACGCCTGGAAGAGCACTTCCATTCAATAGGATTGAAAATGGCTTCGGAGCTCACTCAGCTGAACAGTGATCTGAGGTGTGAAGAAGATCTCCTCGAATGCTGGAGACGCCTGGAAGAGCACTTCCATTCAATAGGATTGAAAATGGCTTTGGAGCTCACTCAGCTGATCAGTGATCTGAAGAGTGAAGAAGATCTCCTCGAATGCTGGAGACGCCTGGAAGAGCACTTCCATTAAATAGGATTGAAAATGGCTTTGGAGCTCACTCAGCTGATCAGTGATCTGAAGAGTGAAGAAGATCTCCTCGAATGCTGGAGACGCCTGGAAGAGCACTTCCATTCAATAGGATTGAAAATGGCTTTGGAGCTCACTCAGCTGATCAGTGATCTGAGGAGTGAAGAAGATCTCCTCGAACGCTGGAGACGCCTGGAAGAGCACTTCCATTCAATAGGATTGAAAATGGCTTCGGAGCTCACTCAGCTGATCAGTGATCTGAAGAGTGAAGAAGCCTTTGAGCAATGATTTGCAGCGTTTTTTACCCACCAACATTTTTTTTACCTACCAACTTTTTTTTACCTACCAGCTAGGTACTACCTACCACACCATACTGGCTTCACGCCTTCACAATCAAGTTTATTAGAAAGAACTAAACGCTTCACACTCGATTGGAAAAATAGAAAGCTTAATATGGAAATTTGATTACTGGTTACGCAGAAGGCAAAACTGTAAACAAATCGACGAAATGAACAGCGATCGCATTTTAGTCCGATAAAATTTGAATGGAGATTAGACCTCTTTTGCGATTCACACTCATGATTCTGTTTTATCGAAGGAAAACCTTCAAGTACTCGTAGGGACCGAACGGTTTGTCCTACAGAGCTCCGGGTGGTCTCAAAAATTTTTAAAAATTCGATACTATTTAAAATTGGTGAAAAAACGATACCTTTATTTCGAGAGTTTTCGAGCTAGGGCACTCTTGAAAATTTCAACCCTTAATTTTCACCCCTTAGAAGTGACCTACATCAACCAAAAGCTTCGCGGCACAACTAGACCCCAAATGGAGCCCATATACCAAATTTGAACCAAATCGGTCCAGTGTTGCTAAGAAAAGTGCCGCGTACGGCGTACGGCGTACGGCGGACGGACGGAAATTTTTTTATTCGATTTTCGTATTCTACGTACCTTGAAACGTAAAACATCAAATTTTGAGGGGGGGTTAAAATTTTTTTTTTCTTGCTCGATTCCAAAGGCTTATTATTGAAAATAATAAACCAAAATAACTTGAAAAACTAGGTGGCCAATGACTGGGGGGTGGCCAATGATTGGTGCCTTTACCCTACTCGTAGTTTGCAAAATGAAGCTCATAAAACTAACAATTTATTCCCCAATTGTTGTAAAATGTTGGGTTTTGTGCCTTTTGAGTACAAGTTGGTCATATTGCAGGAATAAATATTAAGGATATATCCTTGAAGATATATCTCCAAGTGTGAGAAAAATCAGTCTATTAGATTGTGGCTTCTACGTGATTGCTGTTGGTTGTCCATTTACGATCATGATGATTGTCTCCGGTCTGAACTGCATCAACCCTGAAGTTGTTATCAAAATTCAACAATGATTTGGGACTTCCAATATCAAAATATCCACGATTCATAGTACTTTGAACATCTTTGGTTCTGGATGAGTCTGCCTATCAGTCTGCCTTTCTGTTCGTTCTGAATTCGCATGTATTTTTTTTAAAATTGTTGTTTCTTACATATTGTAGCTTCTACTCATTGGGTCGTGATGAAATCAATTTGCAATTTTGCATGGCTATTCGAAATCACGGTTTCAGGGTGAAAAACTCCTCAAAACTGCTCCTCATAGTCCAAAATGTCAACGAAACCGTGATATTCGACGGCACCGTGGCTCTGCGGTTGATTAAGACGCTTTTTTTTCGTCCGACCTCAAGCGAGGGTTAACCGCATCGGTTTGGAAACATTTGAGCCATGCGGGCGGCATCATTGGTTCGAGTGCTTTGTCGGTTTTTCGTTCCATTTGCACAAATTAACTGACCAAAATGTCCTGGCCCAGATCCACTCACGAGTTACTTGATCGATATGTGGGTAGCGTGTTCTTCTCGAAATTGCAGCCCACCTTTCGTCAAAAGTGTCAGTCTTGCGGCATGAGTTGATGAGCAAATTTTTGAAAAATTAAAATCCGTCGAAATTGACTACATAAACAGGGGCGTCAGGTGAGAATATTTGCCAGACAAACAGCTTGGCCAGAGGAATAAACAATGATGAAAAACGCAGCAAATTATTAGGTACACAAAGGTTCATTATTTTTCTGTATAGCGCCAGCAAAGAATACAGCTTTGCCATTGTCACCACCTACCAACCACATTTTCGCTTCATACGCCAGTTTATTTAGATGAAAAGAACGCTTCACACTCCAATCAAAAAATGAAGAATTCATTCATTGAAAAATTTGATTACTGGTGGCTAAGGAATTTCTGAATGGTGGAGAGATAATGTGAGTGGATGGATATTGCATTTGCATGCCTTGCATTGCGGGGGTTAATTCTGCCGTGTGAAGGAAGAACGACTCAACTCAAAATTTTCGAAATCCCAGAAATCAGCTTAGAAGTTTTTCTGGAAAACTCGCCATAAATTCACTCCAGATCACTCCTGTGACCCCATTTTTTTCAGACCTGAAATTTTGTTAAACTCAATAGACTGGTACAATTATTCCTCTTTACACACGTACCTTCAATCGATTCGTGTCATTTGAGTCAAATGTCGACAACCATACGAGACGCCTCAACCCGATCTTGAAGCCAACAAAAACAACTCAACGGCGTTTTCAGCGAGTTGAGTCTTTTTTTCTCCACAAATAAATAGCAAATCTAGCTAGTTAGGGTGTTTAAATCGAGGAGTTGAGATGTTTTTCCTAAAAAGCATGGAGTTGAGACGTTTTTGCTTAAAATTAGGCAATTTTCAAATTACACCCTTAACAATTTCAACCCCTTCCGGGGTGAATTTCGAAATTTTGACTCGTCCATCGGAAAGGTGGAGTGGAAATTAAGGGGGATACGTGAAAACGCCATTTTCGACCATTTTCGAGTTGAGACGTTCTTCCTTCACACGGCAGAATTATTCATCTTCCAAGTTTCTCTGCTTCCTAGGTTACGAAACAGCTCCTCGATAGTTCGCCTTGGCTGATGCTGTGGTAGTGAGGGTATAGCAATCCTAGACCCTCTGCCTAATCACTGGCAATGGGCCACTGATCGTCGCCTGTCATCCAAAACAGTCCAACAAAATTCATTTCTCTGAACTGCTTGCCTTGCATCATCACCCCCCCCCCCCCCTGCGATAGTTTGCGTATCATCTGCAATCGATCGTAGTTACCAATCTCCACAACTTTCTGATGTGTTGCGGGCTAGTAACCAAGTAAAAAATAAATAAATAAATAAAAAAAATATATAAAAAAAGTAAAAAAAAAAATAAAAAAATCAAAATCACCAACCATCGATCGCATTTCGGTCAGCTCTAATTTGAACGGAGATTAGGCCTCTTTTGCGATTCACACTCGTGTTTTGATATATATATATATATATATTTCAATATAAACCCTTAAATTTTTGTAGGGCGCGAACGGTTTGTCCTACAGAGCTCCGGGTGGTCTCAAAAAATTCTAAAAATTCTATAGAATCTTAATTTGAAGGAAAAACAATACCTTTATATCGAAATTTTTTGAGTTAGGGCGTTTTCAAAATTTCAAAATTGATTTTGGAACCCTTAGAAGTGACCTACATCAACCAAAAGCTTCGGGGCACAACTAGACCCCAAATGGAGCCTACATACCAAATTTCATCAAAATCGGTCAATGCTAAATGGCAAAAGTGCCGCGTACGGCGTACGGCGGACGGACGGCCAAATTTTTATTCGATTTTTGGATTCTACGTACCTACCTTGAAACGTAAACCATCAAATTTTGAGGGGGTATTAAAATTTTTTTTTTCTTGGTCGTTTCCAAAGGTTCATTATTGAAAATAATAAACCAAAATGGAAATATAGAAAACAAAAATTAATTTATTCATTTTGCGTATTTTGGTTTATTATTTTCAATAATGAACCTTTGGAATCGACCAAGAAAAAAAAATTTTAACACCCCCTCAAAATTTGATGGTTTACGTTTCAAGGTACGTAGAATCCAAAAATCGAATAAAAATTTGGCCGTCCGTCCGCCGTACGCCGTACGCCGTACGCGGCACTTTTGCCACTTAGCATTGACCGATTTTGATGAAATTTGGTATGTAGGCTCCATTTGGGGTCTAGTTGTGCCCCGAAGCTTTTGGTTGATGTAGGTCACTCCTAAGGGTTCCAAAATCAATTTTGAAATTTTGAAAACGCCCTAACTCAAAAAATTTCGATATAAAGGTATTGTTTTTCCTTCAAATTAAGATTCTATAGAATTTTTAGAATTTTTTGAGACCACGCGGAGCTCTGTAGGACAAACCGTTCACTCCCTATGAAAATTTAAGGGTTTATATTGAAATATATATATATATAAATCAAAACACGAGTGTGAATCGCAAAAGAGGCCTAATCTCCGTTCAAATTAGAGCTGACCGAAATGCAATCGATGGTTGGTGATTTTGATTTTTTTTTTTGATTTTTTCGATTTTTTTTGGATTATTTTATTTTAATTTTTTTATTTTTCTCTTCATATTGGATGGTTGGTGATTTTGTAGACGAGTGATCTATATAAAAATAATAAACCGTTGTGTAATAATTTGCAGCGTTTTTAGTAAGGCAAACAGTGTTTGCTATGTTTGCCTGGAGGAGACGCCACTGTACATAAATACATAAAATCCCAACCGTATGTGTAAGTCGCCGATCGTCTGGGAAACCTGGTATGAATAAAGTCACTCGCGACGAGATTGTGGAAACAATTTTAATAAAATACGGAGTTTGGAAGAACGTTGTCTATTTCCACGAAAGTAATGAGTTACAAGTTAAATCGATTTCGACGGTTAGGTCATCATCAATAACATACGACTATCAATATCATAACGTACGATAACTACAATTAGTTATATTGTTTGTTACTGATGATGACCTAACCGTCGAAATCGATTTAATTTGTAATTTTCGGGGAAATAGACAACGTTATTCCAAACTCGGTTTTTTGGTTTATTATATTCCTTAATGAACCTTTCGAATCGACCAGGAAAAAAAAAAAAAAAATTGAACCCCCCTCAAAATTTGTTGGTTTACATTTCAAGGCACGTAGAATCCGAAAATCGAATAAAAATTTTGCTGTTTCCTGGTTCCCATTGACCGATTTTGATGAAATTTGGTATGTGGGCTCCATTTGGGGTCTAGTTGTGCCCCGAAGCTTTTGGTTGATGTCAGTCACTTCTAAGGGGTGAAAATTATGGGTTGAAATTTTCTCAAGTGCCCAAGCTCAAAAACTCTTGAAATAAAGGTGTCGGGTTTTTACCGATTTTAAATAGGATTGAATTTTTAGAATTTTTAGAGACCACGTGGAGCCTTGTTGGACAATGTTGGACGCTCCCTCCGAGAACTTAACGGTTGGACTTACGATAAATCAGAAACACGAGTGTGAATCGCAGAAGAGGCCTAATCTCCGTTCAAATTTTAGCTGACCGAAATTCGATCGATGTTCGTTTCTTCGTGTTGTACTCAGTTTTGCGTCCTTAGCAATCAGTAATCAAATTTCTGAACGATGGAATTCTTTATTTCTTCGAATGGAGTGTGAAGCTTTTATCATTCATCTAAATAAACTCGACTATGAAGCGAAAACTTAGTTGGTTAGTGGTGACAATGGCAAAGCTCTGTTCTTTGCTGGCGAGTGATCTGTACAGAAAAATAATTAACCTTTGTGTAATAATTTGCGTTTATTTCATGGAAAACCTGAGTTTGATTCCAGGCAGAGACATCAATTTTTTTTTTCACCTATCTACGATTTGTTTTTGTCTGCTTTTAGGAGGCATTTCAGCTAGTTAATAATAATCTATTAAATTCAACAAATTTCTCTAAATTAATTTTCTTAATCTGTATCAAAATATTAGTGCTCTGATCGATTCAATTACGGAACTATCAGATTTCTTTGTATGTCCACAGTAGGAGTCTTTACGAAGAAGCTTTACTGTCCATTCATCTTGTCAGATTTTTTTTGCCCCCTCAATTCTCCAGTCAATTTTGTTTAACATAAATAGAATAGACAAAAAACTTGTACGATAAAGGGTACAGGTTTCATATTCGTCAGGTGCGGCGGGTACTTCATCACTAGTCAATCCAATCACTTTTTGATGGGATTCCATTTAAGGCTTGAAGGTCGGCGAGTGCAGATCAAGTGCACCTTCGGTGCAGCCGGCCTTTAACCATCTTGACGTTTTCAAATCGACCTTTAATAAATTTCCGAATATATTTCAATTCTTTGTAGTAAAGGCGGCGTGTAACTGCAGAGGGAAAAAAGTAGAAATCGATCAATTTTGGATGCTTACAGAAAAGGCCCTCGAAGGTAAGAAAATATGTGCCAGTATCTTCTTGGATGTGGCACAGGCCTTTGACAAGGTTTGGCACGAGAGATTGGAGTACAAACTGCCCAGAGATCTCCCAAAACAGTACAACTTACTGCTAAAATCCTATCTTGAAAACAGACATTTCAGGGTGAAGCAAGAAGACCAATACTCAGGCTTGAAGCCAATAAAAGCTGGAGTCCCGTCTTAGGGCCAGTCCTTTATCTTCTGTACACACGAGACTTACTCCAACAAGAAGGTACAACTGTTGCCACCTTTGCAGATGATATGGCTGTCCTCTCCGTCGATGTTGATATCGAAGCTGCGACTAGTAACCTACAGCCGTCTATTACTGAGGTTTCTAAGTGGACCAAGATGTGGAGAATAAAGTTGAACGAATCAAAATCAGTTCGCATCAACTTTATTAACCGAAAAATTCCAGTCATGGATGTTGAGATCAATTAAAATAAAATACCCCATACTGATGGAGTTAATTACTTGGGTATGACCCTCGACTCCAAATTAAACTGGAAATAACACATAGAAAAGAAAAAATAGGAAATTGAAATCAAATTCAGAAAGATGTATTGGTTGATGGGAAGGAATTCTCGTCTCTCCCCACAATAAACTGCTTATTTATAAGCAGATCGTTCGCCCTATGTGGACCTATGGAATTCAGTTATGGGGCTGTGCCAAAAAACAAACATTAACAAAATCCGAAGCTCCCAAAATAAAATACTGAGAAGTATCGTGCGTGCAGCGGGCACCTTAAGACATGAGGAACGATGATATTCATCGAGACTTGAAGATGGAAACAGTCCACGAAATTATCGCTAGGTACTCCAGGAGGCAGGAACTTCGCCTCCACAATCATAAAAACCCGGAAATGCTCTACGTTTTGGACAACAAAGACGAACTCTGGCGACTCAAGCGAAAAAAAAACCACTGAACTTAGTTAGAACTGTTAGAGTGCAGTTATAGCACAGTGTTGTAGATACTGTTATGAGAAGAGGCTGGGTTTTACTGTAAACGGGCTCTCAAAGAGTGTAAAAAAATTACATGTAATATTGCTAGATGGATTGTATTTTAATATTCAGTTGCAATAATACGAGTAGATCACGTAAAAAAAAAAAAAAGTCTGCCAAGTGGGTGTGGCACATAGCTTCCTCGTATCCATAACCCGATTGTATAGATGATCCGCTGCATAGTAGTTAATCTCAAAACATCAGAACATCAAAACGAGATAATCTGTAACATCCTTGAAAATTTCATTTAAATCGGATGGAAAATGTAGAAGTTAGGTCCGTTACAAGGAAATTCACGTTTGCGCATGCGCAGTTGCTACTATCAGTCCGAAGGTGGTGATTTTCATAGGGGACCATCTACAACCTAATCCGCATAATCCCTGAAAATTTCATCGAAATCGAGTAGAAAATGTGGAAGTTATGGCCGTTACAAGGAAATTCACGTTTGCGCATGCGCAGCGGCTTCTATCAGTCCGGCGGTAATGATCTTCATAGAGGACCATCTAAATACTAACCTGTAACATCCCTGAAAATTTCATTGAAATCGGATGGAAAATGTAGAAGTTATGGCTGTTACAAGGAATTCACGTTTGCGCATGCGCAGTCGCTACTATCAGTTCGGGGATGATGATTTTCATAGGGGACCGTCTACACACCAACCCGCACAATCTCTGAAAATTTCATTGAAATCGGACAATAACTTTGTATATTTATGCGCGTTACAAGGAATTCATGACAGACATACAGACAGACACACAGACAGACAGACACGGAACCAAAATTGTTCAGAAAGGTCTAAAACGCAAAACGCGAGTGAAAATTTTGATTTTGGAGAACTTTTATTTTCGTCCTTGAAAAGTGAAAACAAAGCTTCCGCTACCTTGGTAGACTCGGAAGCAAAAATGTATCCTCACTACGGAAAGTCGGGAAGTTTTGAATTTGTAAAGCAGATCAACTTGCTCTTCATGTTCTACGCAATGTTTGATCATTAAAACGATGAACCTGACAAATAACCAAAGAGTTTCCAATGGATTCCAGGACATGTATTACTTAGAGGCAACGATTTTGCAGACAGAGTGGCGAAGCAGAAATCACTACAAACTCCTCAAGAAGAATTTCTTGACGAACCCCACAGTGACTTTATTCTCGCTATGCCGAACGAAATTCTTAAACATATTTTACTTACTGCTTTTACTTCACTATTCTTGCCCAATTCAAAGTAGAAGTAGGTTAGAATTAATTTATTTTCACGAAATGTGAAGGAAATTGTGATTTTGAAATGACTGCAATATTTAGAAAGTGATTGCTAAAGGTACAAATTTAAAAGGCTGGGGAATTTTTTGAAACTCATTTCAAGTTTATAAAGTAATAATTCGGATTTTGAAGGTATTAAGGGTTATTTTTACTTATTTTGCGACCAAACAATCGTTACAGGAACCTGGCAAAGTGTACCTCAGTCACCCTACTCGCACTCATGAACCTGGCATGGGTGACTGATGTACACCAGGTTTTTCTTTAACCATAGAAATGATTGGATGTCCAATCATGATTGGATCAATTCATGATTGATTCAATTCATTCAATTGATTCAATTCATCCATGATTGGATCAATTCCAGTGAAATGAAGAATAAGGAGAAGGCACTTCACGAAATTATCACATTGACATTTTGATCATTAAACTTGGTAATTATTCGTGTTTTTTAACTTACAATCTATATATTTGCCATTATTGCTTTAAATAGTGAAATTATGCTTATAATGGTTAACGCTACTACTGCTGATCATCAGATCGTCGCAGGGGGGTTACACTTTTGACATGGATATGTCTTAGTTCTGGGGGTCATTCCAAAATTTTCGTCACACAAAACAATGCAGCGTTTTTTTCTGATGCTGTTGAACGCAGGAAGCTGAAATTTGAGAGGGCGGGTCAATGGAGAATGCTGAAGGCGCCTGAGTGGTCATTGATCAGCTGAGTTAGCTCATCATTTAAATTGCCATCTTAAGACGTATCCATGTACAGATGTATCAGCATGCAGTGTAGATACTCGTTAAGTTTTTCGTTCTGTAATCAACTTTCCATAAAATAGGTTCAAGTCATACATCGATATCTTAAAGCACAGAGGCGCTATGTCCAAAAATCTAAATTCCTAAAACAATGGCTTACCACACTTAACACTTGACTCTTTAATTCTTCAACAAAATTTCAAGCTATAATCGTCAAGAAGGTAAGTAATAGTTTTGTGAAACTTGAGTTTTTCTTAAATTAAAAAAAATAAAAAATTTTGGAAGATGGATAGACATACCTAGTGTCTTTGTGCTTTAAGGTACCGACATGTTATAGTTCATTATTACTATGTCAATAAAAATTGTGTAGTAATAATGAATTATAACACGTATGAATTGAATAATAATAATTCATTATTAATATATCATTAGTATATATAATTCATAACTACTCATAAACTTTTCTTTTTGTCTTTTAAATTCTATTAATCTTATCTTATGCTTCTTAGCTTTGCTTATTTTTTCAGTACTTGACAAATTTTGTTATTCATAAGCACAAGTCGCTTTGAGACTTCATTGTGTTCATTCAAACTTGGTTGAGCGGGTATTGGTACAATATTATCATTGCTGGTTGTGGTGGAATGTGTTCATCCTAAAATTAGAAATCAAAAATACCTCTTTTCTGTACAATCATAAAGTTGAATAACTTTCCCACGAAATTTTTCCCATCAGAAAAGGAAAAAAAAAAGGCTGCACTGATTCAAAAATAATGTCCAGAATCCACTCAATGGAAAAGAGGCCGAATTACAGGGTCCCCTTCGACGTGTCGGCGCTCGAAGGCGGAATATAAATGCCTCAGGGCCGCTCCAGATCTTCGAAGGGAAGCTACGCAGGTAGAGAATAGCGTTATTTGGAGTGAGAAAGAAAAGAGCAGGGAAGACCGATGAGTGAGTAGGTAAGATGAGGCCTGGAGAATGATCGTCGTTCGTGTGAAGAACCGAGAAATCGCGAAGGTTTGAAATCTTTCCCTCGGGTATTTACGGGAGTTGGAAGCCGCTCTTTTCATGCAAAGCGTGAAGAATCTTCAAGAGTGAAGTAGAAGAAGAATGGACGGGTCGGGAATGCATAACGTGGTGTGGAAGACGGATGACAAAACTTGTCTTCGAGTGCACTAAACTCCATACTTCGCACTAATATGGACTGACATGTCATCAAATCACCACCGATTTAACTTCATCTAGCGTCCTCACTACCGATGGTAGTGATTTATCGAATGTAGCCCCTACAAAATCAAAATTTTTGCAAGCAATTACGTGCCAGAGCTATCGGAAGGTTTTTCTTCAGCGTCCGACTGTCCTAACAAATATCTTCATTCAGACCGTACGATAAACGTCTGTCAAGAGGGTGTGGCACATAGCTTCCTCGTATCCATGACTCGATTGTATACACCGATCTTAAATACCTTCCATTACCCTCTTAGGGTAACGCTAACCCACACAATCCCTGAGAATTTCATCGAAATCAGTCAATACCTTCGTTTAGTTTCGTTATAAGGATTTCGGGACCCACACAGACAGACACACAGGAACTAAAATTGTTCAGGAAGGCTTAAAACGTAAAAATTTCCACGAGTGGAAATTTAGATTTTGGATAACGTTTTGGTTTATTATTCAATAATTATTGAATTATTATTCAATAATAAGCCTTTGGAATCGAGCAAAAAAAAAAAAAAAAAAAATTCAACCCCCCTCAAAATTTGATGTTTTACGTTTCAAGGTACGTAGAATCCGAAAATCGAATGAAAATTTTGCCGTCTGTCTGCCGTACGCGGCACATTCCTTAGCTACCATGGACCGATTTTGATGAAATTTGGTGTAGGGCTCCATTGCGGTCTACCTAGTTGTGCCCCGAAGCTTTTGGTTGATGTAGGTCACTTCTAAGGGGTGAAAATTGAGGGTTGAAATTTTCAAGAGTGCTAGCTCAAAAACTCTCGAAATAAAGGTATCGTTTTTTCACCAATTTTAAATAGTATTGTATTTTTTAAAATTTTTGAGACCACCCGGAGCCCTGTAGGACAAACCGTTCGGTCCCCACGAGTACTTAAGGGTTTTCCTTCGATAAAACAGAATCATGAGTGTGAATCACAAAAGAGGTCTAATCTCCGTTCAAATTTTATCTGACTAAAATACGATCGCTGTTCATTTCTTCGATTTGTATTCAGTTTTGCCTTCTGCGTAACCAGTACTTAATCAAATTTCCATATGAAGCTTTCTTTTTTGACATTTTCATGTCTTTGGTTTGGCACATAAACTGAAAAATCGTCACGAAAACTAAGCAAGTCTTGCTCACGCGACCAATATATAAATAAAATAGACTCACTGTGTTGCGTGGAGAACAATCAACTGTTTTCTTATTTTGATGCCTGGGTACACGAACTAACAACCTTACTTCACTACCTTGTTGTGTAGTGGTTGACTTGAACATGTCCCAATGAGTTGCAGACTCGTATGCAAGCATTTTATTATTGAGAAAGCATGTTTACTTATATCGCAATAATCAACTTAGCTAATAATTTAGGTAGAATTAAAATTCCAACTCTCAAAATATTGTTTAGTAGGTAAAAACAGAAAAATCGGTTAGTAGGTCATAACATCAGTAAAGTTGCAGTAAAATAATAGCTAACATTACCTATACGATTACAAATATTATGTTTAAATTTTTGGTACTTTCGCATTCTACGGACGCCACTAATATACAGCGTGCTGCGGCGGTTAGGTTATCGTAATTATGTTCCTAGGACTTTCCTTGTTTCGTAACGAATCAAACTATACCCGATGAGTCATACTTTCGCCCGGCAAACTCCTTCCGTCATCACCTAGACACGTATTTGGTGGAGTACATGTGGCGGTCGGGTGTGGCGGCTAGCGGCGGTGACGCTTTCAACACTATCCTCGCAGACATCGGTGCCTTCTGGGAGGCAGAACGCCAAAACCGTTCCACTTGATTTTGTGTGATTTCGTACGTAAGTTTCCTAAAGTGTGTTTTGTATAAATATGACATATTTATACAAAACACACTTTAAAACACATTGTGTTTTTTTAATTGATTTCCGGTACCAAAAATCCTAAAAATGTAGTGGCGCCCGTATAATGCGAAAGTACCAAATTTTTTACGGCCTCCGGCACTTTCTTCGACAGGTCTAGCCAAATAGCCAGTACTTTTCGAATCGAGTGTGAAGCGTTTAGTTCTTTCTAATAAACTTGATTGTGAAGGTGTGAAGCCAGGCAGTATGGTGAGGTAGGTAGTACCTACCAATAGTTGGTAGGTAAAAAAAACCCTGAGGCAAGGCATACAATTGAGGTAGATCTGGCAACAAAGCGCTCGACTAGGTACAATATTCTATCGGTACTCTGATCCCCTTTTTCAAGACATCAGTTCATGTGCCGTTCATCAGACTTTTCTAAGAACTCGAGAAAGCTGGTCGACGAGCCTTCCCGAGAACCCTGGTTCTTGGAGTCCATGGAAAAAGAACAAAACAGGGTTCAAAGTATAATTCCTGACGGATTAGAGAGTTTCAATGCCAATATTGTTTCTTCTTCTGGGAAGACTGGGCACTTGTCAATCTTGTATGGGTTTTCTAGGAAATTACTAGTAAAACTGAGTTGGAGCTGAGAAAAGTGCTGGAGGGCCAAGTCTCCAAGTCACACAACGTTGCCATTCATCCAAGATTATTTCTACCTCAACTCCAGTAGTTGAACCTACCTTTTTCGTGAAGTTATGTTCATCAGCTAGGTACTTTGTCCTAACCAAAATAAAACTTTGCATTCAAAAGCGAGCGTTATCTCGTTTCGATAACCAAGCAATGATATTTTTGAATTATTACAGAAACAATCAATTAAGTTTATTCTGGATTATTCAGATAAAATTATAATAAAAAAACGCTGCAAATCATTGCCCAAAGGTTTATTATTTGCTGTATAGATCACCCTTCTGTATAGATCACTAGTTCTCCATCAATAGCACCTACCACCATCAGTATTCTCCCCCCCCAAACCCCCCCCCCCCCAACCTTCCCTCTCAAATTTCAGCTTCCTGCGTTCAATAGGATTGAAAATGGCTTAGGAACTCACTCAGCTGATCAGTGCTCTTCCAGGCGTCTCCAGCATTCGAGAAGATCTTCTTCACTCTTCAGATCACTGATCAGCTGAGTGAGCTCCGAAGCCATTTGATCAATCCTATCAAACCAATCCTATTTAACGCAGGAAGCTGGAATTTGAGAGGGAAGGTCAAGGGAGAATACAGATGGTGGTAGGTGCTATTGATGGATAACCAGTGATCTATACAGAAGGGTGATCTATACAGAAAATAATAAACCTTTGAGTAATGATTTGCAGCGTTTTTTTTTTTTCAATCACGAAAAGTGAAAACAAGGCTTCCGCTACCTTGGTAGACTCGGAAGCAAAATCGTCAACATAATCAGGAATGACTTCTCTGTTGTCTTGCTGATTGTCGAATCAGAAAATTAGAAAACATGATCGTGAAAATCCAATGTAATTTTGAGGAGTTCGTCAATGATTTTGTTCACTATAACTCATTCTACAAGGTGCCAAAAGTTAAGGACCGGAAAACCTCAGGAGTCGATTCTACAACTAATTCAAGTAAGAAAATGAAAAAAAAATCTAGCAATTTTGTTTTAACTCATCTTTTTTTCCAAGCAATTTTATGATTTTTTTCGTGTTCTCGACCTTTATTTACTAAAATCACCTTAACTACGTTAATTTACCGTGAAAATATAAAAATAAGGGCACCGTTGGAAAAGGCATTAAAATTTCTTAAAATCTTTCTAGTGCCTACAGAAAACGATTTTCGGAGTTCTGATGGATGAAAAATCAACTCGTGAAGTAATGTTTGTCAAATTGGCAAATTTTTCAACTTTTTCTTTTGGTTGTAAGGGTTTTTTTTCCGGAAGATTTTTCACGTACCTACCATAACACCAAGAACTGCGCGAAGATCTCAGCTTTCCAATAGTGTAAACAAAAAATATTTTACATTCAAAATTGGGGGAGAAATTTGTGTTTGAACGAGGAAAAACGTGGATTTTTTTCAACGAAATCAACGTTTTGACGGGGGAAGTGCTTGGATGAAGGGTGGGTGGAGCGGCGGCGGTGTAGACCCCGCATTTCTCCCCTAAATTCGATTGTGAAATATTTTTTGTTTACACCATTGGAAAGCTGAGATCTTAGCGCAGTTTTTGGTGTTATGGTACGTCAAAAATCATTCTGAAGAAAAAACCTTACAACCAAAAGAAAAACTTGAAAATTTAGCCAATTTGACAAAAATTACTTCACGAGTTGATTTGTCAATCATCAGAAGTCCGAAAATCGTTTTCTGTAGGCACTAGAAAGATGGGAAATTTGTATGCCTTTTCCAACGGTGCCCTTATTTTTAGACTAGCTGAAAAGCCTGCTAAAAGCAGACAAAACAAATCTTAGATATGTGAAAAGAAATCCGTAATACCGTGGCACAAAGTGAACAACAAAATTATGATTAAACAAGTAGCTTATCAAATATCAAATTACAAAAAAGTGAATGTCACGGCCTGGAATCGAACCCGGGTTTTCCACGTTCGGGCGGCATACACGTACCGTAAAACCGTCAAACTTTACTCCAAGATTTACTCCAAAACAGTTCCAAATACAATTTCTCCCACTCGAAATGGGTTAAATTGATTTTTTTTTAATACGTGAATTGATCTTCAGGGCTTCCTGAACATTTTGAGTGGTCGAGCTCATTGATCAGATAATTGTAACCCCCCTGTTTAATTGTTCAAATGTTGGAGTAAGGTTACCTCCGAGTGCGTCTATCTTTACTCCACTCTGAAAAACTCACGGTTATCGCTACAGAAACGGGCAGTGGTGCAATGTTACTAGTTGGGATTGAATTCATTACCCCAGAAATACTTGATATTATCAAGTATTTATAATATTATTATTAAAAAAATTCTGAAAAATTGAACTTTTTAGCTTGAAAAATACAAGTTATACCAAAGAATAATATAAATTCCAATGATAATTTATTCATCATTAAATGAAATAAATTTTATTTCAACGAATTTGCATGAAATGCAATATTTCTGGTTAAGGGATCACAATTTCAGTCTTCCAGTATAGACAGACTTATGTAGGTAATCGAGCAAAACTTTCTACAAGTAAAGAAATATTAAAGGACAATTAACGATAAACGAATGACTTAACAAAATCACAGAAAAAGTCTGTTTCACATTCGATAACTTTCACATGAATTGCAATTGTAAATTTCGAAGTTAACCCACGAGTGAATAATGTTGTAAATCACAACTTATGAGACCAAAGCACGTTTATGTTCATATCATTGTTGTAAAGTTTCGGTAGGGGCGCGTACCAAGCTTTTTCTCATTTCTTCTCCCCATCCCTTACTTCTGCAACATGAGATACACTAGAAACCTTACATTCAACACTGCGAAATTTATAAAACTCACATTTTTTCGAGATTAAATAAGAAAAATATGAGTGAGGCTACCTTTATCCCAACCTTTATAGTGGAGTAAAGATACCCGGTTTTTGGAGTAAAGTTACCATCAAATTTTTGGTAAACAAAAGCATAACTAAGAAAACAATTTTTTGAGAATTTGATTAGTGTATTTTGTTCAAAATAAGATATTGAAAGTGATATGATGGGGGCTTGCCTGGTAAATCCACTCCAAACACCTGATATGGAAGAAATTTTGGAGCACAAGAAACAGGACAAAAACAGCTGAACAGGAAACTATGACTGAAAACAGCTGATAAAATGGATAAAGTCGCAATCGCAAGCCGCATCGATTCTCTGGGATGTGGAGAATAATGAAAACACAATAGCTAACTTTTACCTAAGTTCTACCACGCTTACGTCACAATTGAAGATTCTCACTTTTTGGGGTAAAGTTACCCCTGGTGGGGTAAAGTTTGACGGTTTTACGGTACCTTCGGTATGGATTCTAAGTACCTGCACCTATTAGATTTTCGCGGTAAATTATGGTACTTATGGGAATTTCAGTGGCATAAGGTCAAAAACACGAAAAAAATTAAATTTAAAAATTTTGAAAAACCAAATAGCTTCAACAAAATTGCTAATAGACAGTTTTTTACTTGAATTAGTTGTAGGTTCCCGAAATTTTTGGGTCCCTAAGATGGGACACCCTGTACAAGTTTTTGTTATTCAGCGTGGGGAAGCCATACTGCTTATCCTACATGGTAGACCTTTTGGTCAACATTTCTCTTGAAAAATCCCCACCGTCACCTCCACAACTTGATTCCTTCGGTGAACCGCGTATTTCTCGAATAACTTAATGATGGCACGGGATCAACAAAAGATGATTTGTAATGATAAGGCGACGGCATTTTTACGATTCTCCTCGAAAAAGAAGAAGCCATTTCGAATGTCACTCGAGACCACCTACGAGACGATTTTTCCCCTCTTTCTGCCTCGCATTCCTCCGAGAAAAGAGGAAAAAACGGATGTCCCCACGATCGAAAATTAGGATGCAAATGAGCGAAGGAAACCCAGGACGGGTTCAACCCTTCGAGAAAAAGCCCTTTTGACACAGAAAAAAGGGTCTCCTGGTTTTCACCCTTTTACGACTATGACTTAATGACTTCAGGTAGCACTCCGGCGTAACTTTTTCTTTCAACCGATAAAAATTATTTCTTTTTTTTACTTTTCGTCTCGTTCAAGCTGACTCTAATAAGCATTATGCGTAATTCCGTAATGAAAGGACCTCTCTCGAGTACTACAATTTTGAGGGCAATTATGTCGAACACGCGTCCATTTTTTTCGTGAAGAAGAATATTAATTGGAATTCCCCTCATTCGATAGTTTCCTATAATGCCGTGAGAAGGAAAAACAGTTTAAATAATAAAATCGCGAAATTGAAAAATTTGGTCAGAAAAGCTCAACTAGAAAGTTTAAGTTCTAAGTTTAAGTTTAACTTCTAAAGCTGTAGTTTAATGTGGAGGAAAAACAGCTTGCCTTTGATCGTTCGGAGGAAAAAGGGCTTATCTTTGACGGTTAGCACGCCTTGGCCTGGTCTTTCGTAATTTAATGTGGAGGAAAAACCACTCAACTATACATAAGCTGTTTTTCCTCCAAATCGTTCGACTAGATCTTTCATGCTGAGCCATTTTCCGCTTCAGCCAAGTGGTTTTTCCTCCTAATCCCCTCACTCCATTGGTAACATCAGATGAATGATAAAACAGCTCAAGTGGTATTTCCTCCAAATCGCTGCCACAGTTTTGGTTATTAACTGAGAGAAAGAGCTTAACTATGAATAATCGAAGTAAAATCGATGTTTCTTGTATTTAATCGATATCAGCACGATCGATAGGATGTAACCTAACAGACGATCGAAAATGTGGACTTATAACTATAAACTGGAGACGAATAATGGAGTGGTAAGCTCAAAATCCTTGAGGCATTTTTCGGGCGCCCAGAATTTCATTGATGAGCTGTTTTTCCTTCTCACGGCAGTATAGAGGTTTTCAGGTTTTTTTTTTTTTTTTCATTTAACTTTGACTAAAATCATTCAAATTTGGTAAATGAGCTCCATTCGGTGAATACGTAGATTGTAGATTGTAGCTGAATCCGCGGATCAGGGTGATGAAAGCCCAAAGCGCTGAAGCCTAGTGGCTTATCGTGCTACTCCGCGGATTCTGTTTCTAGTCAAAGAGTCCTAGCCCTTTGGTAAGGGCCAGTAGTGGTTTGGCTAGATTTGTGCTGGGAAAAGTCTCCATGGGTGTGGGTGACCCGAATACCTGCGAATTGATGGTGAATAAGTGGCTGCTGGTCCGATTGCGAAAAACAATAAGGGAAACCATCAGATGCCTACCCCTCAGAAAACCTGAATTTCTCAAGATCGGACCCTAGTTTTGTACAGTTACGCCCTAACTCAAACAAAAATAGTTCAAAAACCAGTTTTTTGAATTATTGAGATATTTCAAATGAATTATTATTTTTATATTATCTATATTATAAAAAATATTATATAATATAATATAATAAATATTATATTATTTTTGAATTATTGAGATCTTTCAAATGAATGCCAGCCTCTTTTAAAAAACTCTAACAATTCTTCAATTTTGGTTTAGTATTTTCAATAATGAACCTTTGGAATCGACCAAGAAAACAAATTTTAACCGCGCCACAAAATTTGTTGGTTTACGTTTCAAGGTACGTAGAATCCGAAAACCGAATGAAAATTCTGCCGTCCGTCCGCCGTCCGCTGCACATTCCTGAGTTACCAAGGACCGATTTTGATGAAATTTGGTATAAGGGCTCCATTTGGAGTCTAATTATGCCCCGAAGCTTTTGGTTGATGTCAGTAACTTCTTAGGGGTGAAAATTAAGGGTTGAAATTTTCAATAGTGCCCTAGCTCGAAAACTCTCGAAATAAAGTTATTGTTTTTTCACCAATTTTAAATAATTTTAAATGTTTAGAGACCACGCAGAGGCCTGTAGGACAATCCGTTCGCTCTTTACGACGCTCTTTACGGACTTACGATAAATTAGAAACACCAGTGTGAATCGCAAAAGAGGCCTAATCTCCGTTGAAATTTTGTCTGACCAAAATGAGATCGCTGTTCGTTTCTTCGACTTAAACTCAGTTTTGCGTCCTTAGCAACCGGTCATCGAATTTAATAATATTTAGGGCAACCTCAACTCCCTGTTTCTTCGAACTGAATGTGAAGCGTTTATTTCTTCAATATAAACTTGATTGTGGAGTAGGTATGTGGTAGGTAGGTAGGTAGTATCTTTGGTTGGTCAATGGCAAAGCCGTCTTCTTTGCAGACGAGTGATCCATATAGAAAAATAATAAACCTTTGTTCTTCTATCTAGCTTTCATCCACAGTTTACCTCATTTTCTGGGAGCAAAATTTTTAGCTGCGTCCGTCTCAAAAAATTCAAAAGAGTTTGAAAATCCACAGTTTTTCTGGTGGCTGCGTAGTGTCTTCGCCCAGCCCACCCATGTTTCCTTGTTTACCACACATCTGTCACCGGAACGCACCCCGCGGAAAAGTGGAGCAGAAGAGCCGTTTTTCACTCACGTAAGCAAAACTCGGGCGACTGTTTGATTTAAAGAGGATCGAAACCTGAAGGTGACTTCACGTCACTCGTGTTTACGCTTCGGTGTCGCATCTGGTGGCGAACCAAGACGCTAAAATTAGAAGTAAGGGTTAGCAGACACGTCTGCCCGCAAACCAGGGAAGAAGTAAAGGTGGCGGCTAACACTAACCTACACTTGCTTTTTTAACGTAATAAACAAACATTTTTCTGTTTTGAGGGAGATGGAGAATCGTGGGGGTGCAGGCATCGATGTGTACAGGGTGGTCCCCAACCATAGGAAGAATTATTGGTCCTAGGAAAGGGTCATTTTTACAGAGAGCAGTAAGAGGAATAAAAATTGAGTTGATGATTCATGTCAATAACGATAATTTTTAAATTTGATTTTGACGTCACAAAATGGCTGGCGTTTTATCTGTCACCTGATGGTAAGACACTGATATGTAGAACTCACATTTATGCATTATTGCTAGAGGTGTGTAAGACAAGGTCATTTGGCGGATTCGAATCCCAAACGGTCACTCATTACAGAGACCAGGTCTTTTGAAACCGTTCACCCGTTCACTCAAGACAAACAACCAACCGGTCAGAAGTCACAAAAACGGGCGAGTCTGTAAACTGAACGAGTCGAAATAGGTTACAATGAGTAGGCGATTTGAATGAATCTAATGAGCTAAAAGACAAAAACAAATGAAAGATCGATTCGAATCATATGAATCAGTCTTTGAGTGTGTTTTGTCTTTTTAGTCCTCCGTCCATTCTTCACTTGGATGATGGAAGATTTTGCTTGGAAAACCACTTCCATCCACTTTTTTCTGTTGATACTTCCTTGTCATTTTCACACATTAATGATCCATGTACAGACATGCATGTATGTAAATATACATTATGCAACCATATTGAAAACTCGATTGGTGGGTTGATGAACGAATGACCGTGTTCATTTTGATAACCCGTTAAGTTCTGACAAGGTCATTTTGAAGATAAGGTCTTTTCAATACGTTCACTCCTGACCGACACACCTCTAATTATTGCTAAACAGTAAACAGTACTCATCTATGTTATTCATTGCGAGGTAACTATACAGCCTACTCAACTTGAAATTCGGTATTTATTACGCAAAAGCACCCAAAACAAGAAGAAATAATGCTCGAGTTTGATAATGCGGAGAACAGTTGAAGTTGATTCAGACTGAAGTCCCTCTGTTGTGACCAGATAAGGGGGAATGTCGGAGGACAGTCAGATCAGCTGCGTGAAAAGTTATCGGGAGGATGGGAGAGGAATGCCAGAGATGCTGTGCGAGAGGGTTTTCCATCAAGGGTTTAAAATTTGTCCCAAGTGGGATGAGGTGATGGTAAGTGGGCCAATTTCTACCAATCAATGCTGTCAATCACTTCTGAGAGCCGGCAAGAGCGCAAATTATTACAAAATAAGAACCCTCACACAGCTGATCTGACTATCTTCCTTCTCTGGTCACAATAGAGGAAATTCAGTCTGAATCAACTTCAACTGTTCTCCGCATTATCAAACCCCAGCATTATTTCTACTTGTTTTGGGTACTTTTGCTTAATAAAGACCGAATTTCAAGTTGAGTAGGCAGTATAGTTACCTCGCAATCAATCACATAGATGACTACTGTTTAGCAGCAATGTACAAATGTGAGTACAAAATCACTGTAATCAGTGTCTTACCATCAGCTGACAGAAAAAAAACGTCAGCCATTTTGTGACGTCAAAATCAAATTTAAAACGTCTACCAAGTGGGTGTGGCACATAAATTCCTCGTATCCATAACCCGATTGAAGTATTGATGATCCGATGCATAGTAGTTTATCTCAAAACATCAATCTCTAAATACCTAGCTCAACCCTCTTAGGGGACTCTACATTGTTAGAAAATGTAGAAGGCTGTTACAAGGATTTCACGTTTGCGTATGCGCACAAAACACATCCAAATTCCATCGAAATCGGATGAGAAATGTAGAAGTTATGGCTGTTACAAGGATTTCACGTTTGCGCATGCGCAGCGGCTGCTATCAGTCCGGGGTGATGATTTTCATAGGGGACCATCTACACGTCAACCCACACAATCCCTGTAAATTCCATCGAAATCGGATGAGAAATGTAGAAGTTATGGCTGTGGCAAGGAATTCATGACAGACTGACAGACAAGGAACCAAAATTTTTCAGGAAGGTCTGAAACCTGAAACGCGAGTGGAAATTTTGATTTTGGGCAACATTTTTTTTCAACTTTGAAAAGTGAAAACAAAACTTCCGATATCTTTTAGACTCGGACGCAAAATTATCGTTATTAATTTGAAACATCAACTTTATGATACATTTGCTGGTGTTTTTGGTTAAAACGCTGCAAATTATTAAACAAAGGTTTATTATTTTTCCATATAGATCACTAGTCTTCAATCAACACGGCTTTGCCAATTATTACAAGATAACATAAATAAATAATAATAATAATATATGATTAAACGCTGGTTCTTGTGATTTATCATGATTTTTCCATGATTACTCACAAATTTATGTGATTAATTACGGATTTCTCAGACTAATCACCGATTTATGAGATTAATCATTCATCTCGTGTAATTAATCACACATTCCCTGTGATCAAGAATTTAATCATATTTTTAGCCATCGAAAAACATATTGTTGTAATTACAAATCTTAATCATACTCATTAGTAGGCTTTTGCCCATCTCTGCCTCCCCCTTCCGTCGTCCAATCCTTCAAATCCTCTTAGCAAGAGCACTGATTCAAACACGAATTTCTGTGATGAGCCCCATTTTCAAAATAGCAATGATTATACCGTTGGAAAGCTGAGATTTTTGCGCATCTTTTAGGCCTACAGGTAAAAATTAACATGCCAGATTACAGAACCTATGAGCGTTACAGAAAATGTGAGATTTCCTCCAAGTTTTGACCAATTTTTTGTTTCAGTTTCAATTTTCACTCGTTTTTCCGACTTTAAAAATCTTTTCATCGAGGAAATACGAAATTCAAGCCCTTTCCAACGGTGTAATCAGATTTAATTTTTCATGAAAATTAGAAAAGTTATAGCCGTTTTACTGAGATAAGATCAAGACCACGAAAAAAATCTTAAAAGTGAAATAACTCGAAAACGAATCCTCTAAAAAAAGTTGGTACCTAAGAGACATTTTTTTGTTGCAAACTAGTAGTAGAATCGAACCCTGCCCGGTGGTGCGCCTGAAAGGGTGACGCCGTGTAGAAAAATAATGACAAAAATTATAAATTAAGAAATAAAAGCTTAGGTAGGACTTCATTTAGGTTATACTCTGCATAATTAAAATTATTATAAATCATTTAAATTATAACATACATGATACATTTATTAAAAAGGTCTTTCCTATTCTTCTGCATACTTCTCCAACAGTAGTGCTGTAAGTTGTTTTTAACAGTTTAAAATTTAATTGATGGTACTCATCGTGCACTGTTATTCCCTGGATGATGAAGGATCTTTCAGATATCACCGTGGGATGGATCGGTGTTTCAAGCATAACTGCTAACAGAGTAACTACCGGTTTCAGATGAGAACGATGTTCCACCCTTTTGTCATCGGAATTGTGTTTGTGCCCACAATTTCTCGTCTCAAGTTGGAATAACGAGGGTAAATGAACATGTTAACATAAAAAAACGAGAAAAACTTCTTTAAGATACCTCGAATAGGGTGAATAGGGGTGAAATTCCCCGCCGGGACAAAAGGAGGGTTAATTCCTGCCGATTGTTTATGCTCGGCGAAGCGTCGGAACTTCTTCAATAAACGCTGAACACAAAAACCGAGGCGGGAAAAGGGAGCCCATCCGAGGACTACCTGGACAAAGATGCCTTTTATTTTACTGCGATCCTCCTCCCCTCTCTCGAGAGAAATATGAATTAACGCCATTCATTGAAAATATACACCCTCGGAGGGGTTTGAAATTTTTCAAAAGGAGAATTTTTCGACAATAGAATCGGACTCGGAGGGGAACCCTGGTTGAAGCCGGGCGAGACCTGTCAACTTCCTTTTGTCATCCGATCAGGTAGACAATTCATTGTCGTACCGCCGAAAAACCTTTTCTATTTTTTTTCCCCCATTTCAACTCGTGCCGTTTGTGAAAGTTCTCTACCTTCCGTATCTGTTACAATTAAAGGAGTTTATAGTTCATTACACTTTTTTTCTACGGACAAATGATATTTTCGCGGTATTTTCAAAGGGTTCCGACCGGTTCATTCATGTTTGCTTCCTCCTCCCGCCAGTTGAGAAGGAGGCTGAAGAAGTTCATTTGGCACAAGGGACGTATCGGTGAAAAATTGTCTCCCCCGTTGGTTACGAGCGTCTAAATCACACCTACATCATTAGTTGATGTATCCTCCGCTGGGGATAATGAAGCATTTTTCCTTTGAATCAGATGAGATAAGCTCAGTTACCTATTTTAGTAATCGTCGCTGCCACAGCAACACTGGCTAAGTGACATTATGGCGATTTTCAGGTTTTGACGGTTTCTTAAGTAATTTTTCGTGCTGGATCGATTGGTGAAGTCGGTTTTTGGTTTATTATTTTCAATAATGAACCTTTGGAATCGACCAAGAAAAAAAAAATTTTAACACCCCCTCAAAATTTGATGGTTTACGTTTCAAGGTACGTAGAATCCAAAAATCGAATACAAATTTGGCCGTCCGTCCGCCGTACGCCGTACGCGGCACTTTTGCCACTTAGCATTGACCGATTTTGATGAAGTTTGGTATGTAGGCTCCATTTGGGGTCTAGTTGTGCCCCGAAGCTTTTGGTTGATGTAGGTCACTCTTAAGGGTTCCAAAATCAATTTTGAAATTTTGAAAACGCCCTAACTCAAAAAATTTCGATATAAAGGTATTGTTTTTCCTTCAATTTAAGATTTTATGGAATTTTTAGAATTTTTTGAGACCACGCGGAGCTCTGTAGGACAAACCGTTCGCTCCCTATGAAAATTTAAGGGTTTATATTGAAATATATATATAAACAACATTAAGAAATAAACAAATAACAAGGGGGACTCACTGTAGTACGTTTCGGACGATCCGTTTTCAACTGACGCCCCTTTCCTCCTGCAGCAAGGGTATCTTCTGCGATGAGGTGGGTTGTAGAAGGGGGGCATGATGGGGGGTGATTGAAATTCCGATGTTATGGTGAGTTTTGTACAGAAGTGTGGTAATGTGGGGTGTATGAGGAAGGTATGGTAATGGCAAGAGGATGGTGATGAAAGTTGAATAAGAGGGGATGGAAAATGTTATGAAATAAAATTTGGAAATTGAAAGTAAACTCAAAGTAGGAAGGGAAATTTAGAAAAAAAAGAAAATGAAAGTAGGATAGGAAATTTTTTTAAAAAAAGGAAATGCCCCCGCCCGCCTACTTATAGACGTTGATGCCTGGCGGGCGGAAGGCACCCAGCACCCACTGATAAGCCTGCTCCCTAAAACGTACGTCCATATCAGTAGCTGTCTTGGGCAAACTCTCCAGGACTCTCACCCGGTAGCACTCATCGAAAGTGGCTAGTCCATGTGACTCAGCATGTCGCACAGGGGGCTGATCGAGTCTCCGGTTCATTGCAGACCTGTGGTTATTCACTCGCTGGTTGAGTTGAGTGGAGGTTTTGCCAATATAGAATGCCTCGCAGTGTTGGCATTCCAACCGATAGATTACCTTCGCTGTTTGACAAATAGCCGGCAGCCCTCTGGTTCGGTACGAGAAAGGTGTGTTTGGCGACGTAAAATCCGATCCCGGCACCACCAACGGACACAGTTTGCAACGCCGGTTCCCACAGCCAGTCAGGCCAGGTGCTCCACCAGAAACAACGCCTCTCGACATCACTTTATGGCTCAGCTTGTTCTCAATGCTGGGCGCGCCCCTATAAGTTGAAAATATATAAATATATATATATAAATCAAAACACGAGTGTGAGTCGCAAAAGAGGCCTAATCTCCGTTCAAATTTTAGCTGACCAAAATGCGATCGATGGTTGGTGATTTTGATTTTTTTTTATTTAAAAAAAAAAAATTTTGATTTTTTTTTTCTTTTTTTTTTATATTGGATGGTTGGTGATTTCGTAGACGAGTGATCTATATAAAAATAATAAACCGTTGTGTAATAATTTGCAGCGTTTTTGCTATTGGCAACACTGACCCCGCTATCACGAAAAAGGCAACACTGACTAAGTGATTTTAGTTCAGAAACAGTGGCTATCTACATGTTTTTACCTTACAATCTCCTACCTCGTGTGACCACGCCATTGGTTTTCATGATGATTGAATGGAATAATTTCTACTTTTTCACTCATTTCGGGAAGAATGAAGTTCGATTATCAATATTTGAGCATTGATTTCATTGAATTCGGTTGAAACATTTGGTTTTGAGGTGATAAAAGTTTTTAGTGCAGATAGCTTATGTTGTTGTGCACTCTTGATGTAGTTAGCCTCTGTTATTTAAAACCAGTTTTTTCGCTCTCCTGAAAAGTTGGCAAAAATCAGATAGCCAGTGTTGCTGTGGCAGCGACGTAATGTAATGTACCCTCCAGCAGTTATCACTTCTGTTTGATACTTAACACCTACAAACTATGTTGGTAACAATTGTAATTAAGATTGAGATATGGAATAAAGGAGGACTCCGTTCTGAGATTAGAAATGAAATATTCGGTGTTCCGTAATTTTATTCTATTAAGATTTTAATACTTCAAGTATTTTATTGTGGAAGAGTCACAATTATGGCGCAGTCAGTAGGACCCGAACCTACGCTCCCATCCTATAATTATAATATAGGATATAATTATTCTTATAATTATAAGTATAATTGTGACTCTTTCACAATAAAATACTTGAAGTACCTATTCAAATTTTAATAGAATAAAATTACGGAACACCGAATATTTCATTTCTAATCTCAGAACAGAGTCCTCCTTTATTCCATATCTCAATCTTAATTACACTTTTTACCAACATAATTTGTTGGTGTTGAGTATCAAACAGAAGTGATAACTGCTGGATAACATTACAAACTTGTAATGTACCCTCCAGCAGTTATCACTTCTGTTTGATACTTAACACCAACAAACTATGTTGGTAACAAGCTTTACTTGTAAAGCTTGAGATAATGCGATGCAGATGATTCAAGGGAAAAAATGCTTTACTATCCCTAGCGGAGGAAATATGAACTGAAGCTGTAGGTGTGATTTAGACGTTTGTGATTTGGTTGAGTTTTTCACTGTCAAAGTCAAATTAATTTATTGCATGAAGTTTCCTTGTACATTATTTGGAGAGTTCTTACAATTTCTATGAACGAATAAGGTTATTTCATTAAAAATATTCCTTCCAAAAAATGAATAAACAAAAATGACAACAACCAACAAGAAAAAAAAAATGACAACATCAACCAAGTTTTTACATCCTCAGGACAAAAAAATGGAGTGAAGATTCCATGTTTTGAGTGATGGGCACCATTTTATATTGTAAAACAGAGGAATATTCCCGAAATGTTTACACATTTTACACATTTTTTACAATTTACTTAATTATGTTAAACACATTGTGCTGAACTACTCAAGTTACCTACCTATCATCCGAATGATGATATTCACATAAATACATATTCGATTTTCGGAAAAAGTTCGGAAATCGTTTCAGAATGCTCCAAAACGTATTTCAGTGAAAAACAATTCAAACAAGTACATGCTGAAAATTCTTCTGCTGATAATTCTGAAAATTTTACTAAAAATTCTGAAAATTCTTCGTGCTAATTCTTTTCCTTCGAAAATTCGCTAAAATCACACTACAAGGTAAGTTGGGGGGTGCTTCGGTTGGAGGTGGTTTTCCAGCACTTTGAAGTCAAGAAATCTCTTGACTCATCTCCGAAATTCGTTTCTGAGTAGGAAATTCGAAGGTGGCCTCGAGGGTGGCCTTGAAATCTGATCACTCAGAATAGGTTGAGGAGGCTGGAACTACCCTTGAGGCTAGCCTCAGCTCAAACATTAGGTCGCCTCCAAAGTCTTGCCACTCTGAATACGGATGCGTAGAAACTTTCCTCGAAAGCCACCTTGAGGCCGCCCTCAGTCCTGAGGAGGGACTCTGAATTCCGCCCTTAATGTGACCACCTTCACTCCATTTTTTTGTCCATTACATCCACATCACACCCTCACCGTTTTTGCATCGTTTCCTAGGTCCGAGCTTAATTGTGTTGAAGCATCGAAGTATTGAAACGTCAACATCCGTGACCTACATCGGGAGACGACGACAGGTGCAATGCTAATCAACGCCCTCTCTCGGGTTCCCACGTTTACCAATAAACTCTTTTTATACTGAGACGCGGGCGTGCGGCCGAAAGAGGATATGACTTTCGTGAAAGTGCAACCAAGTTTTACGGCCTCGCAAAAAAATGTCGCATTTTTTTGTGGGATATTGGCGGATACCATGACATCAATTAGCTAAAGTTCAATTTTAATTTTGAATACAATGATTTTCTCGAGTGATTACGACGCTGTGAGAACAACATCATTCTACCGCTATGCTCATATATGTGACGTCTGCACATAACTTCCTCGTATCAATAACACAATCAGGAGAATTTCACACAGATCAGTAGAGAATTTCATTGAATTCAGAAAGAAACTTCTGCTCCTTACAAGGATATCACGTCTGCGCATGCGCAATGACTGCTATTAGTCCAGGAGCCCAGGGCCAAAACCAATATTGCAGCAAACTTAAGAGTTGATGAGCAAATTTTCAAGGAAATCTTCAAAATTACGGTTGAGAAAATCGAAATATTAGCTGTACGACAGAGTACTGAGCCCTGTGGGAGTATCACATAGAACTGGTCATTAAAATTTTACAGTCAACCTCTTAGTTAAATTTTTTCAACTCAAAGAAAGTGGGTGTGGCAGCTTCCTCGCATCCATAACTCGATTGTATAGATGATCCGATGCATAGTAGTTAATCTCAAAACATCAATCTCTAAGTAGCTTGCACTACCCTCATAGAGGACCATCTACACTCCAATCCGCATAATCTCTGAATATTTTTGGAAAATGTAGAAATTATGGGTGATTCAAGGATTTCACGTTTGCGTATGCGCACAAAATACTTTCAATTGGGGGCCTTGGTTTTCATGGGGACCATCTCCAGCCCAACTCGCAAAATTCCCGAAAATTTCGTCGAAATCAGATGGAAAATGTAGAAGTTATGGCTGTGGCAAGGATTTCATGACAGACAGAAAGGCACGGAACCAAAATTATTCAGGAAGGTCTAAAACGTGAAACGCGAGTTGAAAATTTGATTTTGGAGAACATTTTTTTCAACCCTGAAAAGTAAAAAAACGTCTGCCAAGTGGGTGTGGCACATAGCTTCCTTGTATCCATTACCCGATTATAAAGATGATCAGATGCATAGTAGTTAATCTCAAAACACCGATCTCTAAGTACCTCTCACTACCCTCATAGGGGACCATCTGCACGCTAATCTGGACAATCCTAGAAAATTTAATCAAATTCGGATGAAAAATGTAACTGTTATGGCTGTTACAAGGATTTTAAGTATGCGCATGCGCAGAGGCTTCTGTCAATTTTAAGGCCTTGATTTTCATTGGGGACCATCTACAACCTAATCCGCATAATCCCTGAGAATTTCATCGAAATCGGGTAGAAAATGTGGAAGTTATGGCCGTTACAAGAAAATTCACGTTTGCGCATGCGCAGCGGCTACTATCAGTCCGAAGGTGATGATTTTCATAGGGGACCATCTAAATACTAATCTGTAACAGCCCTGAAAATTTAATTGAAATCGGATGGAAAATGTAGAAGTTATGGCCGTTACAAGGAATTCACGTTTGCGCATGCGCAGTCGCTTCTATCAATCCGAGGATCATGATTTTCATAGGGGACCGTCTACACACCAACCCGCACAATCCCTGAAAATTTCATAGAAATCGGACAATAACTTCGTATAGTTATGCGCGTTACAAGGAATTCATGACAGACAGACAGACACACAGACACGGAACCAAAATTGTACAAAAAGGTCTAAAACGCAAAACGCGAGTGAAAATTTTAATTTTGGAGAACTTTTTTTTTCGTCCTTGAAAAGTGAAAACAAAGCTTCCGCTACCTTGGTAGACTAGGAAGCAATACTTGTCACCCCAAACTAGAGTACCCTCTCGGCTATTGCATTTATTTGGGTCCAAAAAATATACGCAGGTTTTTATTATTAATATTATTTAAACATTTTCGACAAGGGTAGTGTTCATATGTGAGTGACAACGCCAAAACCTTGACATTCATCTTAGTAGAAACGTAGACTTCTTAGTTACCTATTATATTAGGAGAAAATTGCAGGAACACGAGATACAAACTTGAGTCAGCAGTCACCCTTGCTTTAATCCATTGCAGACATGATTACTGAACTGACTAAAAGGTCGAGGTTAGCCAATGTTGCCAACTGTCTTCTAATAAAACCCCCTCAACCGCGGTGGAAAAAACTCTGAAAACACTCAGAATCAAATCCTTAATAACCTCTGAAACCCCTACATAGTTAATGGTGAAAGAGTCCCTACTAATGTGCCCACTAATTTGGTTACGGAGAGAGGTTTTTAGTTTAAAAAAATCACATGCCGTAAGTGAATGAAACATAAAACTATAGTAGTATTACATAACACTAGATTACAAAATTTAGGGGTGGTCTGGCTGCCTCGTTCTTTCACCACTTTTCTCATGGTATTTGGTGCGTATTCCTTTCTTCTATATTTTTTATGCTTGTATAGAGTAAGATCGAAAATAGGTACTCAAAGGGGGAGTAAATCATAATTGGGAAACTCTTGTTTTGTTAAGTGATTTTAATTCAGTTTTACAAACGAAACACAAAAACTGCAGAAAAGTTAACGGTGTAAATCTGTTTCATGAAGGCTCAGATGAATCAAAAGTTGGTAAAATGTTTGGTTATTCCTCCACCTCAGAGGTTCCACCAAGATATGAAAACCATGGAAGAACGGTACAAAGGGTATTGGGAAGTTCTCATGATGGCGGACCTTAAAAAGAGATTTACCTCAGGCAGCGAAGTTTTCTCTACATAGATTCCGGCGATGAAACCTCTGAGGTGGGTTATCCCTCAATCAATCAATCACCTAACAAAACAAGAGTTTCCTAATTATGATTTACTCCCCCTATGAGTACCTATTTTCGATCTTACTCTTAATAGGTGACAAGCATAAAAAATATAGAAGAAAGGAAAATCTATTTGAGGAAAACAAATTTAGGAACGCACATTCTTATCTCGAAAAATTAACTAACGGTTTTTGTGAATTTTCATCTCAGTGCCATGAAAAAGCTCATTCCTTCGATATTAATGGGTTTAGGAGGCTGCGATTGGTCTCATTCTCCTCTGGGGTGTTACCCCTACAAAGTAAAAGGCCGAGGAAATTTTTTTTAGCCTTAATTTTCTTTTCAAGTGGCAAAATGTAAGGGAAAACCCGAAGAAAAAACGTTGAGAACCGGTGTTTTTTGATACGTTTTGTGGAAAATAGGGGGTTTAACACAGTTTAACTTAAAAACTAAGTACATATTCGGATTCTACATGAAATTTCCGATAATTCTGAGTACTTTTTGAGGAGATTTGAGCAAGATGAGTTCTCACCAAAAAATGAAGAAAAGTGAGAACTAGAAAAATCTTAAAACTAGCTATATCTTGAAAATCCGACATAAACAAAAAAAACTGACGTCAGATTCGGATTCAGCGCACCAAATACCATAAGAAAAGTGGTGAAAGAACGAGGCAGCCAGACCACCCCTAAATTTTGTAATCTAGTGTAATATGTAATACTATATTATACAACCTCCTCCGAACAGGCTGAGAGCTAGGGTCCTCTCAAAATTCAAACTCAACCCCTAAAAAAATGTCCTCCGAATTTACCCTTTCGTGAGAAAAACTCCAAATCTAGGGGAAACACCGACTTGGCATCACCGCTATTTGGGCTAAACTCATTGTGACCTCGGACCAAAAAGTATCGCTTCGATACGGACCTTTCACCTCCATCGGTTCAAAGTAGTTAATTCCAAAATATGAAAACTCTTGTGGCAATTTCGATAAAAGTGGCATTTTATTGTGGATTTGGAAAGGCGTCATTAAAATCGGGGACAATCAGCCTCAACTAACACCTTGGTATTCCATGGAAGGAAGCTACTCTATAGACAATTAAGATCAGAGATGGGCGAATTCTTATTCATAAATAATTGATTTTTTACGCAAATGTTCTTTATTTGAGGCAATTATTTTATTTTCCTGAACTTGGTTACCTAATTTGACAATAAATGATAATTTACTAATTAAATTAAGATTTAATGTAATAGATATAATGTACTTTTTAAATATAGAAGTACGATGAATTATTCCGTGTGCCACATAATTTCCAACTAAAATTTGTAGTAGGAGTGAGTCCTAAAGTAAAACACGTCAACCTTACGTAGCGCTACCTCAACTCGCCTAGTAGAGGTCCCTACCACTGCAGGGTTAAAATCATACAATATTGTAATAGAGATTTTCCCGAAAAAGGAAACGCTTGCATACGAGTCTGCAACACATTGAAACATTTTCATGCCCCCCCCCCTCCCCCCTCCCCTCCCGAGACATCTGGGAGCTCGATTTTCGACTCAGCTGATCTGGGAGCTCGATTTTCGACTCAGCTGATCTGGGAGCTCGATTTTCGACTCAGCTGATCTGGGAGCTCGATTTTCGACTCAGCTGATCTGGGAGCTCGATTTTTGGCTCAGCTGATCTGGGAGCTCAATTTTCGACTCAGCTGATCTGGCAATATCAAACTGTAAAGTACCTACCTAACTGTAAAGTACCTACCTGTAAAGTACCTAACAACTTCACTTCTGATGGTCATAATCATCATTGTGGCGACTTGGGACAAATTTCGTCGCAACAAATTTCGTGACGATTTTTTTTTATGTGCCATATGAAAGACATGAAAATGTCAAAACGATTATGAATACAAATCATGTCTGCGATTTTATGATTATGAATACGAATAAAGGTATGAATATGAAAACGAATACGAATGCAATCGTATTCACACTTTGAATACGATTTTCCCCCGTATTCGTATTTTGAATACGATTTTATAATCTTTTCTATGATTTCCCTGAAAATCGAATTTTTTTTACGATTTTCCCTGAAAATCATACTTTTTTAAATGATTTTCTCCCGAACTGTCGACATATTTACGACCTAACATTGTAAAAATAATCAATCAAAATTCGAAACGCTCACAAATTCTTATCGGATTTTTCACGCAGAATCGACACCTACGACCAACCAAATAGAAATTACGACAAAATTTCCGATAAAAATCATATTTTTTAAAACATTTTCAGTGCAAATTGTTTACAAAAATACGATTTTCATCGGAAATGTATTTTTTCTTAACAATTTGCACTGAAAACCATAAAAAATTATGTTTTTTACCGGAAATTTCGTCGTAATTTCTATTTGGTTGGTCGCAGCGACCTGGGGTTGGTTTCATTCGATTCTGCGTGAGAAATACGATAAGAATTTGTGAGCGTTTCGAATTTTGATTGATTATTTTGACAATGTTAGGTGATAAATATGTCGAGAGTTCGGGAGAAAATCATAAAAAAGTATGATTTTCAGGGAAAATTGTAAAAAAAATTCAATTTTTAGGGAAATCATAGAAAAAAATCATAAAATCGTATTCAAAATACGAATACGGGGGAAAATCGTATTCAAAGTGTGAATACGATTGTATTCGTATTCGTATTCATATTCATACCTGTATTCGTATTCATAATCATAAAATTGCACGTATGATTTGTATTCATAATCGTATTTATGAATAAGAATTCGCCCATCTCTGATTAAGATAATAAGATAATATAAGATATTAAGATGAATTGTTTGAAATTGATTGTCCGTGAATCTCTGGGAGTTTCTGAACTTGGTTCATAGTGGACCATCCAGCTCACACCTTTCTATTCCCACAACTGGCTCAGAGTGTTCCAGATATCCATCCGCGTCGCCCAGGTAGTCTCGAACTTGGAAAACACCGCATCTCGTGTTATCTGGAAGACCTCCGAACCTGCGGCAGATGCTGGTCAGCTGGCTTCGCCACTCGTGCCCCTTCGGACAACAGAGGTTTACATTTCAGTTTGGACGGCTCATTGTTTGAATAACTCCGTTTTTCCGGTCAAGAGAACGTTATGTAAACAGATCTGACTCGCCACCTGTTTCGGGGGATTTTTTTGTTCGAGTTTTTCGATTTGAAATCCGTCAATTCGGAAGCGTTTCAAATTACGATTCGTCGAAAGATCATATTCGACTGAGATACCTAACAATTGTACCAGGAACCCAAACGTGGTCCAACAATTCACTTTTACTCTCATTTTACGTCGCAAAGCTTTCTGAACAATATCGGCAAAACCTTAAGAAAATATGGAACGATTTTCATGGAATTTTCACATGTTAGACTTTGGACTGTCTTCGAAGACAGGAATATAGGCTGTTAGCCCAATTCAATTTCAATAATTTTAAATAAATTTTCTAAATCAGTTAGCCTAATTCAATTTCTCAGTTTCTAACTCTTCAAAATCACTGTAATTTGGATGGTTTTTTTGGTTAAGGCATAAATATAACTTCCAACGCGTTTGCATCATTACGAGCCACAGACCTCAGGAGAAAACAGAAAAAAAAACGCTGCAAATTATTACACAATGATTTATTATTTTTTATTTTTCTATATAGATCACTCGTCTGCAAAACCACCAACCATTCAACATGAAGAAAAACATCGATCGCATTTCGGTCAGCTATAATTTGAACGGAGATTAGGCCTCTTTTGCGATTCACACTCGTGTTTCTGATTTATCGTACGTCCAAACTTTAAATTCTCGTAGTGAGCGAACGGTTTGTCCTACAGAGCTCCGGGTGGTCTCAAAAAATTCTAAAAATTCTATAGAATCTTAAATTGAAGGGAAAACAATACCTTTATATCAAAATGTTTTGAGTTAGGGCGTTTTCAAAATTTCAAAATTGATTTTGGAACCCTTAGAAGTGACCTACATCAACCAAAATCTTCGGGGCACAACTAGACCAAAGAAGGAGCCTACATACCAAATTTCATCAAAATCGGTCAATGCTAAGTGGCAAAAGTGCCGCGTACGGCGGAATTTTTATTCGATTTTTGGATTCTACGTACCTTGAAACGTAAACCATCAAATTTTGAGTTGGTGTTAAAAAATTTTTTTCTTGGTCTATTCCAAAGGTTTATTATTGAAAATAATTAACCAAAACAACGTAGAATTCCATATTTTGGGACAAAATTACGTAATAAATCCTGAAATGTATGAAATTGTCAGGCAATGAGTGCGTCAGTTCCTAGACGGTCCCATACAAAGTTCATCGTAGCACCACAAATACCGTCTACAAACGAATAAACTAAACAATTTTGAGTAAAATGTTGCATACTTACGATGAGATCGTCTGATTTTGCACTACATTGGAAGGTGATTAGAAACTGATCTCATTTAGTAAGGAAAGTTCCTCGTACATGAATTATATAAAAATATACTCGGATGAAAAATTCCAAGAGATTGGAAGTTTTCACCCACCACGAGAAAAGCGAAGAGTAGATCGAGTTAGCTGGTTGGTAGTCGAGTTGCTTCTTGAGTTTTGACGTTTTCATGAGAAAATATGAATATTTTCCTTCAGAGGGAAAAACAATAGATCATGGATTTGTCCATTGTTTTTATTCATAAATACAACATTTTTTTCTACAAAAAAAAAAAAAAAAAAAAAACGTTCGCACGTAATATATCGCAGTATTCTAGAGAACCTTACTTCATAGCTACCGATATGTAGCTATGATTTTGTTTACTAGTATCGCGTTGCATTTTTGTGGCAAAAAAAAAGTGTCGCGAAAAATTACTTGACCCCCGCCAAAAGACACATCTATGTCAAAGTTTGTTGAAAATTATCAACGAAATCGTGAAGGTGGTGAATTCCCAATTTGTAGTAAGAAGCCATCAACAAAATCGAAAGTTCGTGAATTCTTAATCTTATCGTTGTAGGAAATCATCAACATAATTGTAAAGTTCGTGAAACCTCAATCGTGTAGGAAACAATCATGAAGTTTGTGATTTGTCTATGTTGTTGTCTTGAGAAATTATCAACATAATCATGAAGTACTTGGATTCTGAATATTATTGTTGAAGGAAACCGTCAACAAAATCTAGAATTTAATTAATCATTGTCAACCTTATAGTTGCAGGAAATTAACAACTTAATCGTGAAGTTGGTGAATACTCGATCTTGTCATTGATTGATTGATTGATTAACATGCTATATTTCAAATAAATATGTACGAACAAATTAACAATACATGAATAAGCTTTGGTCACATGTCCGTCGGCGGGAGTTCTCTTGCTAAATAGGCAAAATACTTCAAAAATCAGAGACACAAAATAAACAAAGAGAAAAAAAATAATGGAAGGATCGCCAGCTGAAGCTAATAGAGATAAAAATTACAATTTTTACAACCCCATAAAAAATGCCAAGTGGGTGTGGCACATAGCTTCCTCGTATCCATAACCCGATTGTATAGATGATCCGATGCATAGTAGTTGATCTCAAAACATCGAAACAAGGTAATCTGTAACATCCCTGAAAATTTCATTGAAATCGGATGGAAAATGTAGAAGTTATGGACGTTACAAGGAAATTCACGTTTGCGCATGCGCAGTGTCTACTATCAGTCCGAAGGTGGTGATTTTCATAGGAGACCATCTTAATACTAATCTGTAACATCCCTGAAAATTTCATTGGAATCGGATAGAAAATGTAGAAATTATGGACGTTACAAGGAAGTTCACGTTTGCGCATGCGCAGTGTCTACTATCAGTCCGAAGGTGGTGATCTTCATTGGGGACCATCTACAACCTAATTCGCATAATCCCTGAAAATTTCATCGAAATCGGGTAGAAAAAGTGGAAGTTATGGCCGTTACAAGGAAATTCACGTTTGCGCATGCGCAGTGGCTACTATCGGTCCGAAGGTAGTGATTTTCATAGGGGACCATCTAAATACTAATCTGTAACATCCCTGAAAATTTAATTGGAATCGGATGGAAAATGTAGAAGTTATGGCCGTTACAAGGAATTCACGTTTGCGCATGCGCAGTCGCTTCTATCAGTCCGGGGATGATGATTTTCATAGGGGACCGTCTACACACCAACCCGCACAATCCCTGAAAATTTCATAGAAATCGGACAATAACTTCGTATAGTTATGCGCGTTACAAGGAATTCATGACAGACAGACAGACAGACAGACACGGAACCAAAATTGTTCAGAAAGGTCTAAAACGCAAAACGCGAGTGAAAAATTTGATTTTGGAGAACTTTTTTTTCGTCCTTGAAAAGTGAAAACAAAGCTTCCGCTACCTTGGTAGACTCGGAAGCAAAAGATGGGAGTACAAAAAAAAAAGTTTACAAAAAAGAAATAACCAGAGATGTGGATAAAGAGCCTCCTAATTCGCGTAGTTGAATTCTGATACCAAGAATTGGCTATACCTCCACGCCTCCCTGAAGAACGTGGTATACAACGAGATGAAGCAGGATGCATTGTTCTGCTGCAGAGTTCTACTGATTGCCATACCTCTTGAAGGTGTTCAGGATCTTGTCATTGCACGAAACCATCAACATAATCGTGAAGTTTGTGAATTCTCAATATTTTTGTTTTAGGAAACCGTCAACAAAATCGTGAAACTCATTATTTATCAACCCTAACATTGTGGGAAATCATCAACATAACCATGAAGTTCGTGTTTTATATTAGAAACATGGGTATCGAATGCTCTGAACGTAATAATTTGGAACCAAGTTGTTCATTTGTGATACATTCCCCATCTAACTTGACTATCGTTGCATCATTCAATTAGTGTTTTAAAAATTAATTTTATTTACAATTTACACAACCCAGAAGGGTTGGCTTGATAGATTGAGGAGAACCGAACATCCTCGCCACCCACGAGGGGATGTACCGGGAAATTACCATAAAAATTCGATATTTTCTACCCCGGGAAACCTCACGCGTTTAACGTCACAATCCAAAACTGTCACTACTCTTCAACCCTCTTTTTCAGTGTTTCAACCCACCCCTACGGGCTATATGAATATTTCGAGCATATTTCTGTGATATCTCAATCTGGAGAGGGTTGGAACTCCACCCATTACGAGCCTCTCGGTCATTTGTTCTCAGTAGCTTATCTGTGGAGACAAACGCATCGAGAAGTTATGAGGATCTCCCGGCCTTCCTTAATAATAGGGGTAGCTGCGTCGCTACCAGGGTGGTTTCACAGATAAGAAGATCCGAGGAAAAAATGAACAGAAGTCGCCGAAAATCCTTGTCTCCGATCTTTTGAAGGAATTGAATCATAATTTCGTGTGTAAATGACGTTTATGATATATATTGTGACTCTCCGGGGGCTGTACGCCCAATTTTGGACGAATTGCTTCGGAGCCTACCAAGGTAGCGGAAGCTTTGTTTTCACTTTTCAAGGTTGGAAAAAAAAAGTTCTCCAAAATCGAAATTTCCACTCGCGTTTTACGTTTTTGACCTTCCTGAAAGAAAGAGAGTATTTTTATTTGCCATTATACAAAGTAATTGCAATAGTCATTACAGTAGTTTACTTCGTGTCCAAGAAAATACATTTCAGATTGTGTGCACCACGTGAGAGGGGGCTCTTACAACCCACCTCGTGCCGGCCGAGGGCCACCTGGCCGACCTCGGGCCCCACCCACCTTGGCGGCTCCCAAAAAATTCTTCTTCCTGAACGATTTTGGTTCCGTGTGTCTGTCTGTCTGTCATGAAATCCTTGCATCAGCCATAACTTCTACAATTCTCATCTGATTTCGATGAAATTTTCAGGGATTGTGCGGGTTGGCGTGTAGGTACCCACTGCGCATGCGCAAACGTATATTTCCTTGTTACAGCCATAACTTCCACATTGAGGGTAGTGCAGGGTACTTACAGATTGATGTTTTGAGATTAACTATGTATCGGATCATCTATACAATCGGGTTATGGATACGAGGAAGCTATGTGCCACATCCACTTGGCAGACGTTTTAATTATGTTATTATTTACGAGGTAGCTTCACCGCCAGCATAACTAAGTATGCCTTTTTATGGTGATTTTGTTGAGGAAAATTGGTTTATTATTTTCAATAATGAACCTTTGGAATCAACCAAGAAAAATTTTTTTTTAATACCCCCTCAAAATTTGTTGGTTTACCTTTTAAGGTACGTAGAATCCAAAAATCGAATACAAATTTGGCCGTCCGTTCCCCGTAAGCCGCATTTTCCCCACTTAGGATTGACCGATTTTGATGAAATTTGGTTTTTTTTTGCTTCCTCACTACCGAAGGTAGGGAAGCTTTGTATTCGTGAAAGAAGTGAAAAAAAAAATGTCCTCCAAAATCAAAATTTCCACTTGCTTTTTGCGTTTTAGAGCTTCGCTTTAGAGTCTGTCGGTCTGTCTATGGTCAATCCTTGTCCCGGGCAAAACTATACTAACCTGTGGTCCGATTTTGATGAAATTTTCAGGGATTGTGCGGGTTAGGTCCTAGACGGTCCCCTATCAATTTCAGCACCTTCGGACAAATAGGAGCGAGTGCGCATGCGCAAACGTGAATTTCCTGGAACCTCGGTTTCTCGGTTTCTAATGAACCGATTTTGCTCAAATTTGGAGGTTAGTTTGGGACTAACTTCTAAGAGACACCCTATAAGTTTCAATCAAATTGGTCAAGCAATAGCCGCTGCGCATGCGCGAACTTTAAATTTATTGTTACAACCAAAACTCCGCAACTATTCAACCAATTTCGATGAAATTTTCAGGGATTGTGTGGGTTAGGTCCTAGACGGTGGACCGCTAAATAAAATTCTACGTTGAAAATACAAATACAATATTTTGGTATTCAATAACTCTTTGAATCATAATTTTTTCGCCAACTGATTCTATACGTCCATGTTACAATGAGTGAGGAAGCTATACTGCCCACCCAACTTGGCAGACGTTTTTGTTTTTTGTTACGGAAGTGGGGGAACCCTTTAAGAGCGAAGGGGAAGTTCACCCCAACAGTGTTGGACTCCCCATGAATTTGGCCTACCAACTAAAACCCCACTCCCTCTGCTTAGGACTCACCCCGGAACCACTTGTACAGTATTACTTCAGGGTGAGACCTTTTTTTGTGCCACATGGCTGCTCCTACTTCTGGTCTCCTTCAATTCTATTCCTCATCTTCTTCCTCCCATCTTCCATCCAGCTTTTTTGCTTTGAGGACTGATGTGACAAATACTGCCATTGCGTCCCAGCTCGATTTGTTCTTAATCATCTCATGTATGATTGTCTGTGGACGCAATGTTCCGATGACCTCCTCCGCACTCCCCCTCATACCCTCCCATTGAGGACATGTGAAGAAGGTGTTGCAGACATCATCCTCCTCTATCCCACAGTATCTGCACTCTGGGTCAGTGGCTTTCCCGATCTTTACTAAGAAGGAGCGGAAGTATCCATGCCCTGAGAGGAATTGAGTCAGGTAATAGTTCACCTCTCCGTGTTTTCTCTCCAACCAAGCCTTTAGATCGTCGATCATGACCTTCCACTGGTTTCACAGACAAGGTCTGCTTGCCACCTACGGATGGTCTCCTCCCGCTCTTCCTTCTTTACTATGGATATTGCCTCTGCCTTCCTCATTCTTATCCTTTTACGCTCTAGTGCCTGGTGGTATATTGGGATAGTTCCCGCTATCACTTGTGATGCTGGACCTGAGACAGATGAAAGAGAAGAGATGAAATTTGGTATGTAGGCTCCATTTGGGGTCTTGTGGCCCGAAGATTTTGGTTGATGTCAGTCACTTCTAAGGGTTGAAAAATGAATTTTGAAATTTTGAAAACGCCCTAACTCAAAAAAGTTTGATATGGAAGTATTGTTTTTCCATAAATTTGAGATAGTATAGAATTTTTTGAGACTTTGCTCCCTACGAGAATTTAAGGGTTGGACGCATGATAAATCAGAAACACGAGTGTGAATCGCAAAAGAGGCCTAATCTCCGTTCAAATTCTAGCTGACAGAAATGCGATCGATGTTTTTCTTCATGTTGGATGGTTGGTGGCTTTGCAGACGAGTGATCTAAATAGAAAAATAATAAACCACTGTGTATAAATTGCAACGTTTTGTAGATAGAGTGCCACACCAGTTGGGTCAACCAGTGACCTTGATTCCTCACATTTGATGAGTCCAACGGTCGCTCTCCCTCGACCATTGTGCACCCTGACCTACGCCAACCCTAGGAAAGCCCTCTCCTGTACATCACCCTTTCACTCGTTGCACCCCCTTTTCGAAAATAAAGCTTGATTGACATCCTCATCTACCCCCAATCACGCTCTAAAAGAGGGAGCAGAGATATAAGGCGCAGGGTATACACTTTCAAAAAGGGTATTATAGAACCAGGGTACACCCTAATCGTCCTTCGACAAACGCCCTTATAAGAACACTCATCCTTTTTTTCTCACCCCTGTTTTTTTCCCAATTGAATGTTATTGCAAATGTCACCCTTCCTGCGGTTCGCTTCAATGCGAGAAAAATCTTCCTCAATCAGAGAGACGATTGAAATTTAAATTTTCACTTTTGAAATCAATACAGCTAATGGCAGTATGTTCCCCCTCGACTTGTGATTTGCAGTTGCTTCCTCATCAAAATAATGTCCGTTACAAATTGCAACCGTCATTCATTCGATCCCTTCGAGATTCAAGCCAATGGAATTGTTGCATCTGAAGACCTGGGATGGAGGAAGAAGAGACTGACTGATCGGCACACATGAAGCACGGAGATTGACTGAGTTCGACTGTGTTGAACCCAAATGCACACTGGGCACTATCGGCCTATCAGTTCAGGTCTAGGATCTAAACAATAATAGGTAGTTGCCTATTTGGGCCTGATCAGTTACCTACGTGTAAAGATTATGAACGTCAGGCACTTTGCAGAGCCACCCGCACTGCAGTGTTGGACAAAAATGAGCTACAGCTAACAGCTAAAAGCTACAGCTAAATTAGCTACGATTTAGTTGAAGCTAACAACTAAATATTTAGGGTCAGATGGGGTAATTGTAAACAAAATCTCTATAATTTGGATCAAAATTCTCCTCCACTCTTTATGAAACTCCGAATGTGCAAACTAATTGCTTCCTCACTACCGAAAGTAGGGAAGCTTTGTATTCGTGAAAGAAGTGAAAAAAAAAGTCTGCCAAGTTGGGTGGGCAGTATAGCTTCCTCACTCATTGTAACATGGACGTACAATTTTTCAAACGTTTTTATACGTTTTCAACGTAGAATTTTATTTAGCGGTCCACCGTTTAGGACCTAACCCACACAATCCCTGAAAATTTCATCGAAATTGGTTGAATAGTTGCGGAGTTTTGGTTGTAACAATAAATTTAAAGTTCGCGCATGCGCAGCGGCTATTGCTTGACCAATTTGATTGAAACTTATAGGGTGTCTCTTAGAAGTTAGTCCCTAACTAACCTCCAAATTTGAGCAAAATCGGTTCATTAGAAACCGAGAAACCGAGGTTCCAGGAAATTCACGTTTGCGCATGCGCACTCGCTCCTATTGGTCCGAAGGTGCTGATATTGATAGGGGACCGTCTAGGACCTAACCCGCACAATCCCTTAAAATTTCATCAAAATCGGACCACAGGTTAGTATAGTTTTGCCCGGGACAAGGATTGACCACAGACAGACTGACAGACAGACAGACACGGAACCAAAATTGTTCGGGAAGCTCTAAAACGCAAAAAGCAAGTGGAAATTTTGATTTTGGAGGACATTTTTTTTTCACTTCTTTCAAGAATACAAAGCTTCCTTACCTTCGGTAGTGAGGAAGCAAAATGTCCTCCAAAATCAAAATTTCCACTTGCTTTTTGCGTTTTAGAGCTTCCCGAACAATTTTGGTTCCGTGTCTGTCTGTCTGTCTGTCGGTCTGTCTGTGGTCAATCCTTGTCCCGGGCAAAACTATACTAACCTGTGGTCCGATTTTGATGAAATTTTAAGGGATTGTGCGGGCTAGGTCCTAGACGGTCCCCTATCAATTTCAGCACCTTCGGACCAATATGAGCGAGTGCGCATGCGCAAACGTGAATTTCCTGGAACCTCGGTTTCTAATGAACCGATTTTGCTCAAATTTGGAGGTTAGTTAGGGACTAACTTCTAAGAGACACCCTATAAGTTTCAATCAAATTGGTCAAGCAATAGCCGCTGCGCATGCGCGAACTTTAAATTTATTGTTACAACCAAAACTCCGCAACTATTCAACCAATTTCGATGAAATTTTCAGGGATTGTGTGGGTTAGGTCCTAGACGGTGGACCGCTAAATAAAATAATAAAATTCTACGTTTAATTTTAAACAAAACTCAAATTACGAGTATATAACAAATTAATACCCATAATCCTAATACGTACACCTATTATAGTTTTAGTATTGAATAATAATAATCATTATCGTCATAACTTCGTAGTTTTATTTTATACCTACACTCTTTCGTTCTTTTATTTCAGTGGTTTATATACCACAACTATTTACAACACTATTATAAACATTAATACCTGCAACCCTATCCCGCATATTATCGCCAATATTTTGGTATTCAATAACTCTTTGAATCATAATTTTTTCGCCAACTGATTCTATACGTCCATGTTACAATGAGTGAGGAAGCTATACTGCCCACCCAACTTGGCAGACGTTTTTTTTCTCGTGAAACTGTAGCATCTGCTGAGTTAGGAAGCACAACAATTTTTGATCTAATAGTATTTGGGACAAATCCAGAGCCAGTTTACATTTACCCCATAGGTTAAGGGGTAATTGTAAACAAGCATCTTCCAACGAGGTTCATCTAGGTCAAAATCGTGGCAGACACAGTCATATGGAGACTAGTAGAAGCTCCAAGAACCATTTGTGAGAGAGAAGAACGATGTTTACAATTACCCCAATCCGCTGTTTACATTTACCCCAAGTACATTTTTCAATCAAGTTCCACTGACTAAATTTTCGAATTTCCGGGATGGACGGTGCTGAATGAATTAATAAACTCAAATGGTAAACAGTAGGTATAATATATATATATATATAATGACATATAATGTCAATAAACTCCCAGTAAATAATCAAAGCAGCCTATGGAAACAGTCATATTAAAAATTTGTACTTACTACAATGGTAGATTTAATAACACAGTCTTGAATCACAATCAACTAGCAGTACGCATGAATTGAGTATCATAGTATTAGTTCATCAGTCCTTCAAACTCAGTCTTAAATTGGTGACTTGAAAGTTCAGTCTACATTTCAATTACGTTGACAGTTCCTGAAAATTTATAAACTTCCCTGCGCCCATCCTTTTCAATCTGAGGGGTAGGAATAATGGCTTTTACCTGATCCCATTCAACTGAAAATGGAGCACTCGGTTTCTTGGCTTTCTTCGGCTTCTCATTTTTTTTATCATCACATTCATTGCTTTTCTTCCTTTTTGCAACTTTGGTGGCTTTCTTTTCTTGGGCTTCTCTCAGTCTGAGCAATACATCGTCAGTCGTTAGCTCCTCTCCGTAGGTTTGATGTTCCAAGCGAGTCCCGGTTCCTGTCTTCACTGGGCTTTTTGTGGCAAAAGTAGTTTTGCTAATGCTCTTTGATAAAATCGACACCATATCGTTGGCAGTGTGTGAAGTACTTGGGGCTTGTTCATCTTCAAGATCAGATTTGCTATCCTCATCATTAGAGGGGACGATTTCACCTCTGGAAAAGCATTCATCTACACATCATACATCACACCTAGCTGTTCAGGAACTTAAAAAACTTAACTGGGAAAAATTCCCAGCTAAATTAGCTTTTAGTCTAAACTTACTGCTAATAGCTAACGCTAAAAATTGCATTTCTCCACACAAACAGCTAGTAGCAGTAGTGTCCGGGCAATCAGACAGCACCATTGACAATTAAGGGGAAAAACGGGTGAAACTGCGCAATTCATGCTCGGGTATTTCATGTGTGATAAAGCTACAACACCGAGCTATAGTACCTACTCTACTGGTTATTGGAAAAAGGATCAAAGTTTAGCAGTTTAGGTCTGCCTAACAACAATGATTATTTAGGTAATTCTTCCCAATGATTCTTGGAGATGTAGTAGGAAAAGTTCAAAGGCAATTTGTAAATATAGATTAAAGTGAAATAACTATGCAAAGTTATTGTCCGATTTCGATTAAATTTTCAGGGATTATAAGGATTAGAGTGTAGATGGTCCCCTATGAGAATCATCACCCTCGGACTGACAGTAGCCACTGCGCATGAGCCAACTTGAATTTCCTTGTAACTGCCATTCGATGACATCTTTTGAGATTGTTGATGTGTAGATGGTCCCCTATGAGTGTAGTGCAAGGTACTTAGAGATTGATGTTTTGAGATTAACAACTATGCATCGGATCATCTATACAGTCGGGTTATGGATACGAGGAAGCCATGTGCCACACCCACTTGGCAGACCTCTTTTTACTGTTTCCTCGTTCCGTTTGCAGCTTGGTCATTATCTCTAGATTTTTAGTTGTTTTGTGACCTGTTACCTGTTTAAAGTAGTTCTAATCATATTTGACACAAACAAGGAAATATTTTTTTAGGATCAAATAAAACAAAATTAAAACAATGAATTCAAAATTTAAAACATAATGATTTTAAAAAAACTTCTCTCAAGTAAGTAATCGAAAATATTGGTCACTCATAAAAGTAATTCCTAACAAATTCAGTGGATTTCATTCGAGAAAATGTTCCAAAGCTAATTCTTGCCTCCTAAAACTGAAATGGTTAGCTTGTCTACTAGCTGTTCGTGTGGATAAATACAATTTTCAGCGTTAGCTATTAGCTATTAGTCGTCAGCTACTCCTGACAGCTAAATCACCGCAGCTAAAGCTGTTAGATACGTTTCGACTAACAGCTAAATTTATCTTTTAGCTATTAAAAAAGTTATAAGTTAATTTAGCTATCAGTTGAAGAATTAACTAGCTAATGCCCAACTCTGCCGCACTGTAGACTTGAGTAAGTACTTCTTGAGAGTCATTCGCCAAGTTTACATCCGCCCTTCGAATTCTTCTCCGTGAAGCAGCTCTACTGCCCACCCTACTTGGTAGACTTCAACAAGTTGAACGAAAAATCAACTATTTCCTCGCGACTATCTTGACCCATGATCCATTTACAAACATAGTAATAAAACGCTGCAAATCATTGCTCAAAGGTTTATTATTTTCTGTATAGATCACCCTTCTGTATAGATCACTGGTTCTCCATCAATAGCACCTACCACCATCTGTATTCTCCCTTGACCTTCCCTCTCAAATTTCAGCTTCCTGCGTTCAATAGGATTGAAAATGGCTTCGGAGCTCACTCAGCTGATCAGTGATCTGAAGAGTGAAGAAGATCTCCTCGAATGCTGGAGACGCCTGGAAGCGCACTTCCATTCAATAGGAGTAAAAATGGCTTCGGAGCTCATTCAGCTGATCAGTGATCTGAAGAGTGAAGAAGCCTTTGAGCAATAATTTGCAGCGTTTTTTACCCACCAACATTTTTTTTACCTACCAACTTTTTTTTACCTACCAGCTAGGTACTACCTACCACACCATACTGGCTTCACACATTCACAATCAAGTTTATTAGAAAGAACTAAACGCTTCACACTCGATTGGAAAAATAGAAAGCTTCATATGGAAATTTGATTACTGGTTACGCAGAAGGCAAAACTGTATACAAATCGAAGAAATGAACAGCGATCGCATTTTAGTCCGATAAAATTTGAATGGAGATTAGACCTCTTTTGCGATTCACACTCATGATTCTGTTTTATCGAAGGAAAACCTTCAAGTACTCGTAGGGACCGAACGATTTGTCCTACAAAGCTCCGGGTGGTCTCAAAAATTTTTAAAAATTCAATACTATTTAAAATTGGTGAAAAAACGATACCTTTATTTCGAGAGTTTTCGAGCTAGGGCACTCTTGAAAATTTCAACCCTTAATTTTCACCCCTTAGAAGTGACCTACATCAACCAAAAGCTTCGCGGCACAACTAGACCCCAAATGGAGCCCATATACCAAATTTGAACCAAATCGGTCCAGTGTTGCTAAGTAAAGTGCCGCGTACGGCGGACGGACGGAAATTTTTTTATTCGATTTTCGTATTCTACGTACCTTGAAACGTAAAACATCAAATTTTGAGGGGGCTTCTAAAAATGCCAATTTTAGAAGAGTAAAATACCAATTTTGGTTTATTATTTTCAATAATGAACCTTTGGAATCGACCAAGAAAAAAAAATTATAACACCCCCTCAAAATTTGATGGTTTACGTTTCAAGGTACGTAAAAATCGAATAAAAATTTGGCCTTCCGTCCGCCGTACGCCGTCCGCCGTACGCGGCACTTTTGCTACTTAGCATTGACCGATGTTGATGAAATTTGGTATGTAGGCTCCATTTGGGGTCTAGTTGTGCCCCGAAGCTTTTGGTTGATGTAGGTCACTTCTAAGGGTTCCAAAATCAATTTTGAAATTTTGAAAACGCCCTAACTCAAAAAATTTTGATATAAAGGTATGGTTTTTCCTTCAATTTAAGATTCTACAGAATTTTTAGAATTTTTTGAGACCACGCGGAGCTCTGTAGGACAAACCGTTCGCTCCCTACGAAAATTTAAGGGTTTATATTGAAATATATATATATATATAAATCAAAACACGAGTGTGAATCGCAAAAGAGGCCTAATCTCCGTTCAAATTAGAGCTGACCAATATGCAATCAATGGTTGGTGATTTTGATTTTTTTTTCCTTCACATTGGATGGTTGGTGATTTTGTAGACGAGTGATCTATATAGAAAAATAATAAACCATTGTGTAATAATTTGCAGCGTTTTTTTGAGGCAATAGTGGCAACAGTGAAAGGATTCAAAACAGTGAACTACCTCCCTCTCAGGATGCATCCACTCGAAGGATTAGAAAAACTCATCTATCAGATCGAGTTTTGAAGAAAAATTGTTCCTGTTTAGAAACGAGACCGTTTAGCAATTTAAAGCTTGAAAAGAACTCGATTGATTCCTCAAAGGTTCGTTTTCCGTTTTTTTAGAATCCTTGAAAAAACTTCGAGTGTAAAAAAGCTGCCGCCAAATGGTCTTTCAAGGGAAAATGGTAACAGAAAGTAGCGATTCTTTTTTTTCTTAGTAATAATGGGACGTCAGATGGAGTCGCGGAGCAGCGTAGCGTGAACGTATCCGGAGCATTCAATAGTCGATAGAGCGGAAGTGGACGAGGTGGAGAGAGGAAAAAATAGAAAAAAATGAAAAAAATATATACAAGGGAGGCCCTTGTGCACGGAAGGGAAGAAATCTGTCGAAAATCTAGAAAATCGAAGGGGGTTGCGCGCCATATGGGCGGACTCGAGCCATATGTGAGGTGTTTCATAGGTAGGACTTGTTCCATGGAGGGATGTTAGGTGGCTCAGGCCTCCATTTGAGGATTGAAAGGACGTAAATAGTAGCTGATGTTGGTTAGTTGTAGTGTACAGAACAAAAGCTGCAGTTTATTATCTTAGGTTTCTTATTTTTGATAGTAATAGCTAATTGCGGTGATATATGTCTATGCTATATATAGCGTTTCCGAATTGGGTTAAACTTTTTCCACTTAGGTTTAGACCTTTTCCATTTAGATTGAAACCTTTTCCATTTGGATTTAGACCTTTTCCATTTAGATTTAAACCTTTTCCAATTTAGATATAAACCTTTTCCATTTGGATTTAAACTCCATCAAAACGTCAGTAGTTAGCCCCATCATAGTAAGTGCCTACCTACTAAAATTTCATTAGGCTAGAAGTAAAAAAAAGGAAGCGGTAAGAGAAAATACGCATTTTTGAAAGCTTGTTATGAATCGGAAATCTCGGTAATGGATAAGGAGCCGAAGGCGTTTGGTTGAGAAGGAATTTGTTAGTTTCTTCTCGAAGGCGTTTGGTTGAGAAGGTATTCGTCAATTCCTTATCAATGCAAACTTCTTTCCCCACAATGCTATGTTGTGTTCCTTAATCATGAATCACGCGACAGTGGAGCCAGCCAGTAGCTCTTAGTTTTAATGACTGAAAATCAGTTCCGACTTTTCAATTTGCTTGGGTTAATTCCATCTCAGCAAACATGAGCGATTCCAGTTCTAGTGAAGACGCTGTCGCAACTCGGGGTTGCAGCCGTACCTACTACGTACAATCGGATATTAAGTTCTGAAGATTCCAGTACCGCTGAAGAAAGGGAGGAACAGTTCAACCTAGAGCTAGATCCTTATCCATTACCGAGATTTCCGATTCATAACAAGCTTTCAAAAATGCGTATTAAATACGAAAATATTAATAACAGAAATTAATATATTATAACAGATTAAGCGTATTAGCATATTAATAACTTAATACTAATAATTAATAACTTATTAGATTAGCTTATTAATAACAGAAAATTTTTCTGTTACCGTTTCCTTTTTTTTACTTCTAGCCTAATGAAATTTCAGTAGGTAGGCACTTACTATGATGGGGCTAACTACTGACGTTTTGATGGAGTTTAAATCCAAATGGAAAAGGTTTATATTTAAATGGAAAAGGTTTAAATCTAAATGGAAAAGGTTTAAATCTAAATGAAAAAGGTCTAAATCCAAATGGAAAAGGTTTAAATCTAAGTGGAAAAGGTCTAAACCTAAGTGGAAAAGGTTTAAACCTAAATGGAAAAGAACTGAACCTAAATGGAAAAAGTTTAACTCAATTCGGAAATGCTATATCTGAATTTGAAAACAAATGGAGTGGAGTAGCGGCCAAACACTACCACAAATATACTCATATAACCAAAAAGTGAGCCAAGAGGGTGTAGCTCATAGCTCACTGTTAACCATAACTCCATCGTATAGATGATCCAATGCATAATAGCCAATCTAAAAATATAAATCTCTGAGTACCTTGCACTACCCACAAAAGGGACCATCTCCTCACCAAACCGCTCAATCCTTGAAAATGTCATCGTAATCGGACGATAACTTATCATAAGTACTTACCTACTCGTAGTTTCGCGCAATACAAGGATTTGATGACAGACAGCCCCACAGACTGACATGAAACAAAAATTGTTCATAAAGGTTTGAAATGTGAAACGCGAGTGGACATTTTGATTTCGGAGAACATTTTTCTAACCTTGAAAATTGAAACAATACGTCAACAAATTACAACAAATTACATCGTGTTGGTAGCACTGCTTTTCGTTCAAAATTATTGGTTCACAGTGAAATTATTGAGATATTTTTCAGAAGCCATCACAGATTAATTTTCTTGAATGTTAGGTAGGTACGTTGGTAGTACTGCGTCTCTTTCAAAATGAGGAATTTCACCATGTCGGAATTTCCTATTTTTGACCCCAAAATCGGATTCAGCACCTCGAAAAACCTCCTAAGGCAAACTTTCAGCCCGAACTTCCTAATTTACGAAGAAACAAAACAATGTAGAAAATACGATGGTTTGAAAAAACCGGGAAAATGACGTCATCCTGGAATAGTTCATTTATGGCCGCTTGAAGCGCTGAGATCGAGAAATCTATAGTCTTCAGATGCAAAATTTCACGAAAAAGTAAAGTTTGAAATCGAAAAACTGAAGAAAAAAATAGAAAAAGCAAGATGGGGAAAATTAGGTTTGCCCTGTTTTTGTTTGATAACTTTTCTCTTAGAAAACACGATTTCGTCGTCCCAATGGGCAACACTGGGAGGAGACGGCGATCTGAACAGCCCAATCAGCGAGCGTTCCCGCTCCACGTCCGTTTTCCCGGTTAGTTTTGAAATCAAAAATTTTTATTGTCTCCCAAAAATAACAGGAGACTTATTTTCCGAAATCAGCCCGATTTTCATCTATCCCACACCATTAACTATTCAGGAAAAATGCAAACAGAATTCGGTGAAATTCCTCATTGATTCACTCAGTGAAGTTAAAGGGCTACTTTTCAGAAAACGTTACAGGTTAATTTTCTTGTGTTAGACAGGTAGAGGTTGGTAGTACTGCTTCTCGTTCAAAATTGTTTCACACTGTAAAGTTATAGGGCTACTTTTCAGAAAACTTATTATTGGTTCACAGTGAAGTTATTGAGATACTTTTCCTAATACGTCACAGATTAATTTTCTTGCATGTTAGATAGAGGTTGGTAGTGCTGCTTTTCGTGCAAAATTTTTCCACACAATGAAGTTATTGGGCTGCTTTTCAGAAGACATCACTAATTAATTTTTTGAATGTTAAATAGTAGTAGAATGTTGTTAGCACTGCTTATTGTTCAAAAAGGCTCTCTGCATAACCCCTACATCATGAATTACTCATAACCAGCAATTATAATATTTTAAGCCTCAAAGCACCATAAAACAAATTGCCCAACAAAATTAAGTCATGAAATTCTACATCCGAAACACATGAATACCTGCAGTGAACGCTACATGGAAGACTTCGTTCTTTTTAAATGAAGAAAACCATCACTTGGTCGAGAGTTCTCGTTCCATATCAAAGAAATTAGTTAGTGCTCTGATCTATGCATTTTTTTGCATCATTTTTGAGCCAATCAGATTTTATGTGTACTTATGTTATTCGATGTGGGGAACCTTTACTGCCTACTCCACTTGGTAGACGTTTTTCTGTTGTTCCATCTACACCACCTCAGTACGATCTGCCGACAGAAGCGTCAACAGAGTTTTAACCCTTCTGGTAAAGAAGTAGGTAGGTGTAGTACGTCTCGCTTTTTACAATCGAAGCAAACATTCATAGGTCACGTAGGACTTCGTAAATAACTCGTCGCTTTACGGTCCTGAATAGTCACAGTTGATCTCTGAGGTCGTTGCCCTGCAACTGCGTTAGATCTTAGACTCCTCTAGAAGCTTCATGTTTTATTCGAGTCCGCCTATCAAAGTGAGTATCTCTCGTTTCTCGTCCGTGTTTAGTGTTTCTGCCAAGCGATATTGAATTTTTTCACGCAGCAAATGGATCCCAGCCGTTATCGGACTATGATCGCTATCACAAAGTAGGTGTCCACTGTAGTCTATCACGCTGTACACTTGGAATATTTGTGGATCCCCACGAAACACCTAGGTGTGACTGGTCCAGCTGCGACATCCAAAGCGGAAAACGTCCGCCAAGTTGGGTGGGCAGTAAAGCTTCCTCTCATCTAATATTATGGACCGTCGAACTGCATTGAAACTCATACAAGGCATACCAGGGATAGGGATGGCACGATACCACCGATATATCGGAGTATCGATACTTTTTTGGTATCGGTACTGATATTTGTATCGATACTTTTGATGCAAAACTCGAACCGATATATTGGTATCGATACTTTTGCCTAGAATATCGGAGGTATCGATACTTCCTTGACGATATTATCGAAACTTTTGCCAAAGTAAATTGTTGAAAAAATACCAATTAAGTAACTAGAAAATAATACCATATTTTGTCTGCCACAGAATAACACTCAGAATAGTATCAATTAAAACGATATATATCGCCACGACAGCCTCAAAATAGTATCAATATCCAATGTGAGTTTGGAAGGAATTAAAACCCGTTTTCCCGAACTTACAAGAAGAGGGAGGCATGCAAAATATTAATTGTGATGGCGACATCAGTCACGTGCGAACGGCATTTGTCGAATAATAAATAGTATTATTTGTATTGTAACTGATTTAGTACTCGATCCTTTCGATTTCTAGTGGAAGGAAAACATCATTTCATTGAACAGAGATTTCTTGCAAATAAGAATTGGAATTGGAATAAAATGGAATAATTAGGTATTCATTTTTATTACATTTTAAATTATTGGCTTTTATTACATTTTAATTGCCATTGACTTTTTATTACATTTTAAATTATCGTTAAAAAAATGCCTTCTCTCAATTAATAGGGTTTTTAGTTGGATTGAAAAATCATCGGTGGGTTAATGTGAAATATCGGTGGTATCGATACTTCGAGCCGATATTATCGAAGTATCGATATCTTATAATATCGGTATCGAAAATATATCGGGTATCGATACTTCCTGAGAAATATCGTATCGAAATGAGTATCGATACTTTGGAGTATCGTGCCGTCCCTAACCAGGGATTCCGTAAATCGAACTCAGACAGAGTGCGCGAGCTTCGTGGAAGAAAGTTTGACGAACGGGTTAAAGCTATCCTCCTAGATGCGGAACTTTATGATTCTTCGGAATTTTTTTCGGTTGTTTTTTGAATTTTATATCATGATAATATTATATAATGACTCGCTGACGGAGGAATATTTTTGTTAAGTACTCCAGTCATGCGTATTTATTTAATTAATTTAGTATACTACTTTAAATTGCCGTGATATTTTCTGTGATAGTGAAACAATAGTGTGATATTAGGATTAGAGTATGTAGGTGCATTTTTAGTTTTACTGTTATTTGTTGAGTGTTTATTATGTTTGGTGTTTCATGTGTTCATTGTTATTTGTGGTCTTTTATAGGTTAGTTTTATCGTAGTTATAGCACTCAAAGTCCCACTAAATGTACCTGCCTACCTATGCCTGCTCGCACGTTGTTGCATTAGTTTTTTTTTTTTTCATGTCAAATCTTCTATTTTATTGCTAGTACTTCGACTATTGTATTACCACCATGTGGCTGCTACAATAAAAAATCATTCATTCAGAAACAGAACCAGCATTCACTCGACATAAGAGTAAAATTTTTGATTTTGGAGGACCACAATTTTAAGATCAGCTGCAAGACCCAAAGCTCCTCTGGAAACAAAAATTTGACGAAATCGTTTTCGCTCATCAACTTTTCATACAGATTTTGAAGAGACTCGTGGATTTGAGTGGTAAATACAGTATTTTTTTCTTAGACATTAGGTATCTTCTATAAAAGCACCAGTTAAAGTCCCGTTCATAGTGTCGATGGGTGTAGTCCATGTATTGTGTCTATGATCTAAAGCTTCAAGCCTCGGAAGCCCCCCTCACGATGAACCACCCTTGCCTTGACGCCCTAATTGGTTCACGATGTGAGTCTTCAAGTCTGGTGACCTGAGTCTGACGAGATTCGTGAATTTGAGTAATAAACAATGTATTTTCTTGGATAGAGGACCTTAGATCTTGGAGGAACCTTCATATATATCGATACCTTAAAGTGCAAAGGCGCTACGTCCAAAAAAGGTGTTTTGAGAAAAACGCAATAGAAGTTTTCACCAGAGCACAATAATTCCTAAAATAATGGCTTGTTACACTAAACTCTTTAATTTCCTGTAAGATATAATCTCCAAGAAGGTCTTCCAGTAGAAAATTTGTTGAATTTGAGTTTTTCTGAACCTAAAAAAATTAAAATTGTATCAGATAGATGGACATAGCTTTTCTGGCCAAGTAAGAGTAGAGACATGGATCCTCTGGCCAAGTTCGATTGTGGACATGATCCCCTCGTGTAAAAGAATTTATCAAGATCTCGAAATAATTACAAAATCTTAATAATATAAATCTATTAGGAGCACAAAAATTGAAGGAACTCTTGGTTTTAGAGGATCACCAAAATCGTCCTCTTTAACTAGGTACCTACTATTTGTTCTTAAGTTGCCTCCTGTTCAATGAAATATCAGAAATTCAACGTACTAAAAAAGCTATTCAAGTATTATCACTAAATAATATGTACAAAAAACTATTACAAATGTGCCGCGATTAAAAAACACGGGGCAGAAGTTAACAACGCTGAAAACTACTACAAAACGGTTTTTTATTATTATTATCTGTCTGCATAGAATACTACCTACTTGCAATAAAATCGTTATCCTGATCAAATCAAAATAAATATTCCAAATCTATAATAAAATCATAATTTAATCATTGGTTGCTAAGGATGCACAACTGAATACTACACAAAACTCATTTCAATCAAACAATTATTGTTCGCATTTAATCCGCTGAAATTTGAACGGAAAATAGGCCTATTTCGTATCGTGAACAATCTTTCGGGATTCAGTTTTGGTTTTCTGATTTATAGTAAGTCTAACCCTTGATTTCTTAAAGGGAACGAACGGATTTTTTCCGACGCTATACAGTGGGATGCCTGCTATCATGCTCTAGGTAACAGTGTTCACGTTCTATAAACTTAGTACACGAAGGAGCGCTGTCCTGACAAAGCTCCAGTGTCCACAACACGATTGAATTTTATAGCTATCTTATTGGGACATAGGACTATTGTACATTCCTCTTTTGGACAAAGCATCGAATTTTTTCAATAAACTGCCAAAAGAGCTAAGGGACCTACCGGAGACCACATTTGCCAGGCGTTTGAAACCCATATTGATCGGCGCAGAATTGTATAGGGTCAATGACTTTTTCAAATTGTGTTGGTGATGACCAGACATTGTCTTGAAATTTTCAATATAATCAACTGTTATTTTATTGGATTTTTGTGGTACCTAGTTATAAAATTTTCAAGCAGCAGAGGATTATTCATAGTACTCTTGCTCGCCCCTATTTGTAGTATATGTTTTGTCGTTATTGTCTTAATTGCGCCTTCATACCTACTCATTATTTATGTTGCTGTGATTCGAAACTGACTGTGATAATTATTTGACTTTGACTGTGGCCGTTCTTATTTTTTATAAAATGCCACTATTGTTACTGTTTTGATCACATGTTCCGTTTGTAGTTATTTGTTATTGTTGTTTTATATTATTGTTGGTAGGTAGGTACTTGACTGTTAGTGATAAAAAATTACTATGTTAGTCTATAGACGATCTATTTTTGCCGGTTGAAATACCACACTGGCTGGTTTCGACAATAAAAAAACGATTTGATTTGCCATTACGTTTTGATTTGATTTGATTTGCCATTAACGATTTTTCGAGAGAGGACATAGAACCCTATCAATTTCTCCGTTTTTAAGTCATTTTAAAAGTTTCTGACGCTGCAATCATGTATCTTTATGAAAGAGTATGGTCCCAAGATGTCACTGACCCATTTATCTCAAAAGTGACATTTTTGGGCATTATTAGGTATCGATATACCTACTCCTTCGATGGACCAGCAGTCTTCTAGTCTGATGAAAGGAATCTGATGGGATTCACGAATTTAAGTAGTAAACAATGTATTTTCTCTTATATTACCTTGATAAGAGCGCCATTTAGATCTTGGAGATGCCTTCATAAACTGAGTTCATGTGTCAACGTTCGGAAGCTTCAAATCCCGGAAGCCGCCATCACTGATGGACCAGACAGCTCAGTCTTGACGTCCTAATTGGTTCACGATGTGAGCTCGCAGGTCTGGTGACATATTGGCCGCGTCACCACCGTCCTGATCAACTCGAATGTTTTCATCAGCCACCTGCCTATTACAAGATTCTCCTCTCTCTCAATCTGTTAGAAAAACACGTCTCAAGTTGTAAGTACCTAACAACCCCGAAGAAGATTTTATATTGGCTGATCTTCAACATCCCGTACAACAGGGCTCAACAATATTCAGTCGTTGGATCAACCCATGAATACTGGAAATATCTGCTGGTTCATTTTTGCATTATTTTCCAAGAAATAAATTGGCCATAAAATCTGCCATATTGGATGGGCAGTATAACTTCCTCACTTAGAATGATATGAGGGTATAAAATTATTGGTGTTGTTGTAAAAATGCATGATTATGACTGAGCAGAACGTCTGGATTATTATTTTGATACCTTAAAGCACAAAGGCGCTATGTTTTTCTCAAAACTCCGCTTTTGGACATAGCGCCTTTGTGCTTTAATCGATTTGATCAACAGCAACACGATTGTGAATCTGTTCGCGATCATGTTGATGATTTTCAACTTATTCACAGATCTAACTTGGCTCCTACTGATCTTATTGTTATGAAATTGTTGATCCTACATACTTTCTGAGCGCACCCTCTAAAAATCCTCCAAATTGGGGAAAACTCGGATTATAATAATCCGACATGATAATTATGTCGTGAGAAACTTGGGTAAAAAAATGGAAAAATTACATTTTGTGCGTGCGCACACGCTGCCGTTCGTTCAGTGTTCATGAAATTCATCAGAAAATCTCTCGAGCCGAGGAAATGACCGCAGACATTGATCAACAGACAGGCCGACAGACAGAACTAACGGACCCCAAACGGTTCCTATAGAGGAACTAACGGACAGTCATACAAAGTCCCAAAGCTGTTCAGAAAGCTTTGAAACGCAAAATGCGAGCAGAAATTTTGATTTTGGACCCAAATTTTTTCCGACTTGCTTACCCCATCTTAGATTGATAGGAAGAAACATCAACATATTGGCCGAAAATATGAGGCGTACCTGGGAATTTCTTCAATCAAAATCTCGGTATACTGACGGATAGAAACGGAACCAAAATTGTTCGAAAAGCTCTGGTTCGCGAAATAAGAGCAAAAGTAAAAAAGTTGACTTTGGAAAAATAATTTAAAAAAAAAAATCAGTTGCATGATCCAACACGTATTCTGGTGATGAAGAAACATGATTTTGACAAATCCGTTCTTGGTTATCAACTTCTCACACAGATTTTGACGTGACTCGAGGGTTTGAGCGGTAATCATTGTATTTTTTGACATTACCTCGATAAAAGAACCAGTTGAAGTCCCGTTCATAGAGTCTTTGAGTGTAGTCTATAGTAGTCTAGTCCAGTGTCTATAGCTTCTAAAGCTTCAAATTCCGGAAGACACTCTTACTTATGAACCAGACAGCTTAGTTTGATTTTGAACCCAAGTTTTTTTTTGGCGTTTCTTGCTTACCCCGTCTTACACTTTGAGAAAGCAAAGTCGGTCAGCTAAAATTTGAACGGAGATTAGGGCTCTTTTGCGATTCACACTCGTGTTTCTGATTTATCGTACGTCCAACCCTCAAGTTCTCATAGGGAGCGAACGGTTTGTCCTACAGGGCTTCGCGTGATCTCCAAAAATTCTAAAAATGCAGTACTGTCTTAAATTTATGGGAAAACAGTACATTTATATCAATATTTTTTGAGTTAGAGCGTTTTCTAATTTTCAAACCTTATTTTTCAATCCTTAGAAGTGACCTACATCAACCGAATCTTCGGGACACAACTAGACCCCAAATGGAGCCTTCATACCAAATTTCATCAAAATCGGTCGATGCTAACCAGGGAAAGTGCCGCGAATGGCGTACGGCGGACGGACGGCCAAATTTTTATTCGATTTTTTGGATTCTACGTACCTTGAAACGTGAACCAACAAATTTTTAGGAGGGTTAAAATTTTTTTCTTGGTCGATTCTAAAAGTTCATTATTGAAAATAATAATCCAAAATTGTATGTCACTGCCTGGAATCGAACCCAGGTCCCCCACGTTTGGACGACATACGTACGGTCGTACATTTGGGGTTTTATGTATTAGGATCATCGTTTCAACAAACTCTTATGAACTTGTGACTCTATACTCTCTCACAGTTCTCTGGAAATAATACAATAATATATATTGGGTTTTGTCTAAATGAATAGTGAAAGTTCGTAAATAACTAGGCACTGTAACTCGAGGTGGTAGGGTTCATAGGACTCTGTATTTTACTACCCACCCAACCTGGTTCATATTTTTTTTGGAACGTTACCTACCTATTTTTTTCTATACAAAGTACATACCCAATTTCGACTAATTTCGACGTTACCCACCAATCCCGTTCATTTATGACATCGTTAGCATGCAAATGAACCCCTTATTTTTATGCATAATTATGTTCACTCCGAGTAGGAATCAGAGCAACCTCTATAACTACCGTGTGGAAGCACCCACACCTCCAGGCGGTATCCCACGTTGCAGTCGTTAGTGACTCTTATGAATCCCGGACCCACTCATCACCCGATTACTACGCCATTACAAACATTTGAACTTCAAGAGGCGGCTCCACGCTATATTTCACTATTAAGCGATAAATCTTGCCCATCCCTCAACAAAAGACGCGTTGAGGCTCACATTTTATTATTAATTCCCCCCTTCATCAAGCTTCCTGCATTGTTTCATAAAAACTCCAAAAAGCGATCATTCAAGCTCAAGTGGAAAAATGCCTCCGCTCGAATATTCTTTTTCAAAATTAATTTTCGACAATTTCGAGTCGGGTGCCTCCTGTAAGGTCATTAGGCAGCTCGTGGCTGCTCCTTCATCGGTTCTTGACTCGAAAGCTGTAGCAGTCAGCTTTCAAAAGTGAGTGATCACCTTGCATTTATTAGACTGTTTATATTTTTATGGCTACCACAAGCTGATGTTGGTTGGTGAGCTTCGTAATGACCTGAAAAGAGAATGTAAATGTATCTATACAATTTGGTAGATCTCGAAGATCGTCTTCCAAGTTGGGTGGGCAGTAAGCAAAACTCAGGTTTTCTTGCATTCAAATTTGATTTACTTTTTCAATTTGATTCTTTTAAAAACTTGATAGACCGTTGGAAAGCTGACAGTTAGATCATGTTTTTTCCGAAGAGCGCCCATCGAAATGGGCAGGGATTCAGAGTCAAAGAAAGTCAAGTTTCAAAAAATGTTTAAAGTTTGCTTTTTGACTTGATTTTTTGAAACTATTTTATTGCTGCATGTATATTCCTACATCTATGTTCAGTAGTTCTCCAAAAAAGTGACGTGTAGGAAAACCCAGAGTGGCATGAGCCATCACCAACACTGGCGAGGCGAGGAAGGGAAAGAACACGTCATCTGACGTCACCTCTTTTCCACTCTCCCCTCACCATACTAACCTGAGTATATAAGCCGCACTCAGGGGTCTTCCTACGCATTCGTACCTCGTCTATCCGACTTATCATTTCTTGTCTTACCTACAGCCCAGTTCTTGCCCCATAAAGGCGCCGAACCTCTCGCTCCCCTTAGGGGCCTGTTCAGAACAGTAGGCCTCACTAGGTAAATGTTCCGCCTCCCGCCGTTGAGTCTGTTATCAAACGCCGAGGTTGTCGGATAGATTCTGCAAGTACTTATCTGTACGGTCGGCCGCGAGGCGCCGCAGATGGAGTGCTAAAGCTCTAGGCTTTAGGGATCGATCTCTCCGTTGAGTAGGATTCAGGCTAGGAAAAATGAAGCGCATCAAGAGAACCATCACCTTCACTCGACAACACGCAGAACACAACACTGAAAGATTTTGGTTTTGCACTAGATACCTTAAAAATTTAACGCTCTTTCCATTGGTGTAGTCAGATTTGAATTTCTTTCACTTTGAAGTGAATAAAAGAGGAATTTTTACAGGGTTAAAAGAAAGTTGCTAGGAGACATTTTTTGTTGGAAATACCTTGTGAATCGAATCCTGAAGTTATACCCATCTTGAGGGTAGACACTGTATAGGTTTCCTTCAAGTACCTGTTCCTTGATGGAACCCATGGACTAGGGAAGATGGATAATAGATTGATACAAATTGAACATGGAAAATATAGATTCTTGTATTTTCCTAAAACCAATGAGGCTTGTATCAATATTGGCGTGGGGGGGGGGGGGGGATGTTACCTATTAGATCTTCGGATTTGACTCACGAGGGTAAGGGAAATGATCTTAAATGAAAATAACTGCTTACAGGATCGATGTCTGGAATAAGACTGAGGAGCAACCCCTGAGTCTCAATTCGAAGGTACGAAAGTCACCGTTTAATCGCAAATCAGGAGTATGAACGGAAGTTCCGTTCATACGGAACCAGAGATGGGCGAATTCTTATTCATAAATACGATTATGAATACAAATCATATCTGCGATGAAGCCGAATACAGGTATGAATATGAATATGAATACAAATACAATCGTATTCACACTTTGAATACGATTTTCCCCCGTATTCGTATTTTGAATATGATTTTATAATTTTGGTTTATTATTTTCAATAATGAACCTCTGGAATCGACCAAGAAAAAAAATATTTTAACACCCCCTCAAAATTTGATGGTTTACGTTTCAAGGTACGTAGAATCCAAAAACGCTGCAAATTATTACACATCGGTTTATTATTTTTATATAGATCACTCGTCTACAAAATCACCAACCATCCAATATGAAGAGAAAAAGAAAAAAAAATAAAAAAAAATCAAAATAAATCAAAAAAATCAACAAAAAAAATCAAAATCACCAACCATCGATCGCATTTCGGTCAGCTCTAATTTTAACGGAGATTAGGCCTCTTTTGCGATTCACACCCGTGTTTTGATTTATATATATATATATTTCAATATAAACCCTTAAATTTCCGTAGGGAGCGAACGGTTTGTCCTACAGAGCTCCGCGAGGTCTCAAAAAATTCTAAAAATTCTATAGAATCTTAATTTGAAGGAAAAACAATACCTTTATATCAAAATTTTTTGAGTTAGGGCGTTTTCAAAATTTCAAAATTGATTTTGGAACCCTTAGGAGTGACCTACATCAACCAAAAGCTTCGGGGCACAACTAGACCCCAAATGGAGCCTACATACCAAATTTCATCAAAATCGGTCAATGCTAAGTGGCAAAAGTGCCGTGTACGGCGTACGGCGGACGGCGGACGGCGGACGGACGGCCAAATTTTTATTCGATTTTTGGATTCTACGTACCTTGAAACGTAAACCATCAAATTTTGAGGGGGTGTTAAATTTTTTTTTTCTTGGTCGATTCCAAAGGTTCATTATTGAAAATAATAAAAAAAAATCGAATAAAAATTTGGCCGTCCGTCCGCCGTACGCCGTACGCGGCACTTTTGCCACTTAGCATTGACCGATTTTGATGAAATTTGGTATGAAGGCTCCATTTGGGGTCTAGTTGTGCCCCGAAGCTTTTGGTTGATGTAGGTCACTTCTAAGAGTTCCAAAATCAATTTTGAAATTTTGAAAACGCCCTATCTCAAAAAATTTGGATATAAAGGTATTGTTTTTCCTTCAATTTAAGATTCTATAGAATTTTTAGAATTTTTTGGGACCACGCGGAGCTCTGTAGGACAAACCGTTCGCTCCCTACGAAAATTTGAGGGTTTATATTGAAATATATATATATATAAATCAAAACACGAGTGTGAATCGCAATATAGAAAAATAATAAACCATTGTGTAATAATTTGCAGCGTTTTTCTATGATTTCCCCAAAAATCTATTTTTTTTCCAATTTTTCCTGAAAATTATACTTTTTTTATGATTTTCTCCCGAACTCTGGACATATTTCTAACCCATCATTGTCAAAATAATCAATCGAAATTCGAAACGCTCATAAATTCTTATAGGTAGCTATGACCAACCGAATAGAAAGTACGACGAATTTTCCGCAGAAAATCGCATTTTTTTAAACGATTAGCACTGGAAATAATTTAAAAATTATGATTTTTACCGGACATTTCGTCGTGCTTTCTATTCAGTTCGTAGCGACCTAGTATTGGTCGTATTCGATTCTGCGTGAAAAATCCTATTAGAAATGGTGAGCGTTTCTAATTTCGATTGATTATTTTGACAAAGTTAGGTTAAAAATATGTCCAGAGTTCGGGAGAAAATCATTTTAAAAAATATGATTTTCAGGGAAAATCGTAAGAAAAATTCGATTTTTGGGGAAATCATAGAAAAAATCATAAAATCGTATTCAAAATACGAATACGGGGGAAAATCGTATTCAAAGTGTGAATACGATTGTATTCGTATTCATAATCATAAAATCGCAGATATGATTTGAAGGATCACGGGGAAAAAGGATCAGACTATTCTTTTCCTAATTCCGAGAAAATCGAAAAACAAAGTTTGAAATCGTCCCAGACAGACGCTATGCATAAAAAAAATTAACTGGTTGGGCCACCTGACCAGGAATTTAATTATGTTCAAGTGACAAGAAAGAAAATTAAGTAGGTCGAAGATAATTTCCAGAAATAATTAGAAATTTCAAACAAGGTAAGGACTTAGATCTTTTTTCCCCACAAATATCCGCGTTTTGGTCACCATGATACCTAAAATCATATCGCCATGTTACCTATTGTTTATTCAAATCTCGTAATTCACTTCAGTAAATTTACTAGGGTTTGTAGGTACCTTACTGTCACCTCCAGAAAAATGTTGGGCAAAAAGTGGCTTTATTTTCCAAATTAGGTATAGTTTTGTACAAAATATGAATTGCAAAAAGGCAAAAATTCAATAAATAAATCATTCATCTTAAGGATCGTCGCAATATGAAATGGTGTCATCATCTCCTACATTCCCCAACCTGTTGGACAGTTACTCAGAAAATGTTAACACCGGAGTTGACGAGAAACTGACACAAGTGTTTTAAATCCTTTGATTTTGCTGGTTTTGATGGGTATGGGGCCGTTGTGAAGGTTTCCCAGTGTTACAGCTGCTTTTGGTACTGAAGTCTTCTTCTTCGAGGTAGAAGGGGTTGTGAAAACTGTCTGGTATCTTCAGAAGTAGAAGCTTTTGTGCTTGATGAATCTTTGGTGTGATGCCGTACAACTCATGCAAAGGGGAGGGAAGGGTTCTTTAAATCGGACACTGATCTTTCTTCCCTGCGTGCGCATGGAGTCTGATCCTTTTTCCCCGGAGCCCCGTATTTGTTTTAGCTTTAAAAAGAATGAATGCGATCTTTCTTCCACAAAGTGTACAAACCCTTCGATTCTACTCCTCCCAAAAAGTGGAGTTTGATCCTTTTTCCCCGTGACCCTTCATTTGTATTCATAATTGTATTTATGAATAAGAATTCGCCCATCTCTGAACGGAACTGTTCATAGTTCGTAACTGTTACTCTGTCACACGAGTCTGCCGTTCTACTGAACTGATCCGAGCACAACTCTCTTCAGTACGTCAACCAGGGTTTGGGTTGGTTTTGTCTGACAGTTCACCCTGAGGTTTGTGAATCTTAAAAAAATGCATTTCAGTCTCACGAAGCGACACTAACGAATTTTGAAGTCTTCGAACCGGAAGAAGCCGCCATTCAATCGTGCCTTTTCTTTCATTCTCCAAAAAATACTCGACCGAGCGACAACAACGAAAATCTTGACTGAAATTTGCTTTTGTCTGAAGTGAATGACTCGAGAAAGCGTTTCAACCGGTGTTATTTATGTGCCGGAACAGTAGGTGTATTCCACAAAGTAGGTACTTCCATTCTGACGCTCAAGGAGCGAGAAAACTGGACTTCAGCACGTTCGGAATATTGTTTGAAAAGTGCTTCAAGAGTCACAAAAAATGATAAACACTCCGAAAACTCATCTCTTTACTGCATTGTCCGATTGAGTGTCCGTCTGTTACCAACTTACTTGTATTTCCATGTTGTTTTTTGGAATTTATGGCAAAGCCCTCGGGGATGTCTGATATAGTGTGTATGATGAAGTAAAATCTTAAGCTGATTGTCCACCTAGAGGATAATCAAGGATTGATTGTCCTGTAGGTGGAAAATCAATACTGTTCGCAGATAGAAAGAATGCGGCTGGCCCATTTTTCAAAGGGTATACCTGCTAACATAGACGACTACCTGTTCAAAAATCTTAGGTAGCCTGGTGAGTCAGGCTGGGGAAAGGGCCGAGCCTCCATTGGACCTTCGTAATTTGGGCATTGAGCAGCTCGAGTCATGATGAGTTAGAGAGCCCCTCCACTCTGCCTATTGTTAGGAAAGAATTCCATCTCGATTGTGAGTTCACTTGCCCTTCAGGTTTACTCTTCAATCGCCTATAAAATTTGAAAGAAGCACCACCCTTCACTGAAAATAATTTTGCTTCCAAATCTACCAAGGTAGCGGAAGCTTTGATTTCACTTTTCAAGGTCGAAAAAAAAAGTTCTCCAAAATCAAAATTTTCACTCGCGTTTTGCGTTTTAGACCTTTCTGAACAATTTTGGTTCCGTGTCTGTGTGTCTGTCTGTCTGTCATGAATTCCTTGTAACGCGCATAACTATACGAAGTTATTGTCCGATTTCAATGAAATTTTCAGGGATTGTGCGGGTTGGTGTGTAGACGGTCCCCTATGAAAATCATCATCCCCGGACTGATAGAAGCGACTGCGCATGCGCAAACGTGAATTCCTTGTAACGGCCATAACTTCTACATTTTCCATCCGATTTCAATGAAACTTTCAGGGATTGTGCGGGTTGGTGTGTAGACGGTCCCCTATTAAAATCATCACCTTCGGACTGATAGTAGCCACTGCGCATGCGCAAACGTGAATTTCCTTGTAACGTCCATAATTTCTACATTTTCTATCCGATTTCAATGAAATTTTCAGGGATGTTACAGATTAGTATTTAGATGGTCCCCTATGAAAATCACCACCTTCGGACTGATAGTAGCCACTGCGCATGCGCAAACGTGAATTCCTTGTAACGGCCATAACTTCTACATTTTCCATCCGATTTCAATGAAATTTTCAGGGATGTTACAGATTAACTTGTTTTGATGTTTTGAGATTAACTACTATGCATCGGATCATCTATTCAATCGGGTTATGGATACGAGGAAGCTATGTGCCACACCCACTTGGCAGACGTTTTTGTAGGAAAATGGGAAATTTGGCGCCCTTTCTAACGGTGCCCTTATTTTTACATGTTTACGGTAAATTAAGGTAGTTCTGGGAATTTTAGTGACATGTTCAAGAACACGAAACAAAAATTTGAAATTGAAAAAAAAACTTGGAAAAACAAGGGGTTAAAACAAAGATGCTACGACACATTTTCTCTCTTAAATTAGATGTACTATCGATCCCTGAAGTTTGGTCGACACCCTGTATAGAATTGGGAACCACTGCCTTGAAGTACGCGAACGGTCTGTGGAAATCAATCCTTCTACTTCATGATTTGTCGGTAGTCAACAACCCTCGGTCTCATTTTCCCTGGCTTGAGTGGCAGGTAGAAGAAGGAGAATGTTTTTGGGACTGTAATACACAAGGACACCTCACCAAACCATCCGCATTCTTTCCATCTGCAAACAGTACCTGTGTTGTAATATTCGCTGCCAACATCACCGTCTAGCATCATACGAATGTTGAATTTTCTGACGAATAAAAATCATATAATATCCCATCCAAATCATAAGAAATCCTGTGTCTCCCATTCTCTTCTTTCAGTGCCGTCTCGTGAGTGAGGTGAAATAATTCTGCTGCTCGGCCAATACCTGTCCAGCTCCTGATGTTGGCGAGCCACGAGACCCTTCTTCGCCCAAATCCCCTTCTGCCACTTATTTTCCCCATCATGATGGTGTGCAACAGGCCATACTTTTCTCCTCTCATGATGTGCCCCAAATAAGCTACTTTCCTTTTCTTAATTGTTCCCAGTAGCTCACGGGATAGGGAATTCTGCTCAAGTATATAGTCATTCCGTAACCGAGCAGTCCACGGGATTCTAAGCATACGACGAATCAACCACATTTCAAACGCTTCCATCCGGTTGATGTCTACTGCTTTCAACGTCCAAGTTTCCACTCCATAACATTTGACGATACGCCAACGAAGCGGAAAGTTGAGGTCCCGGCGGCACAGCAAATTACGCATATTATTGAATGCACTACGCGCTGTCTCAATGCGACATCTGAGCTCACCCTCAAGCGACCAATTCTCTGACACCAACTGACCCAGGTACTTGAAACGAGCGACCTGCTCTTTTCGCTTACCATGTACCATCAAATTAACCACGGGCCGTCCACGTTTGGTTATAACCATCGCCTTGGTTTTGTGAATGTTGATTGCTAGGCCATAAGTTGCACATGCATTGGAAACCCTGTCAAGAAGCGCCTGTTATTCCAATTCAGAATGAGCGAGGAGCACCGTATCGTCCGCGTATCTCAAGTTCGACACAGGTAAACCATTCACGATGATGCCCAACTCGCAGTCATCCAGACTCTCCTTGAACACCTGCTCAGAATAAATGTTGAACAAAAGCGGCGACAACGTGCAACCCTGTCTTACACCCTTGGCTATACTGACCCGATCCGAGAGTGTTCCATCTACCCGCACCTGCGCCGTTTGGCCCCAGTACAGGTTTCTGATGAGCCTGACATCTTTGAAATCCAAGCCAACATCCTCAAGAATGCGGATAAGCTTCTCATGTTGTACATTGTCGAAGGCCTTCTCAAAGTCAATAAAGCAGGCATACACTGAACACTGCTGGTCCAAACACTTCTGCACTAGGACCTGCATGGCAAACAGGGCTTCTCGCGTACCAAAAGCACTTCTGAACCCGAACTGGGAATCACCGATCTCCGCCTCAACCTTGCGCCACAAGCGATAGTGCAGCACTCGTAAGAGAATCTTCAGCGCATGGCTCATCAAACTAATTTTGCGATAATCCTTACACTCCTTTGCAGTGTCTCCCATACGTCAGTTTTATTGCTGCTTTACGAGGTTATGTGCCCAGCTCAAGAAGCAGCTGAAGAAATCAGATCCAATAATCAACAGATAATCAACGAAGAAGTTCTCGAGTGAAGCAAATACCATCTTTTTCGTGTGATAACTACGTGTTTTTGACAGTTAATGAAATTAATGTTTTGCAACCTTTCAATTAGATAACAAAGATCTGTGGAAAGAAGCCAAGCAAAAATTTTTGAAAAAAAAAAAAAAAAAACGATCTCTAAGGGTCTGATGATGGAAATGGAAGCGTGTGCAGACTGAGCTGCCACATAGTTGAATCAAAGAAGATGTTTAGACGAAAAGTCTACCAAGGACGTCCATCCAGATAGGCTTCAAGTGTTTCATGTTTGATAGGGAGTGATGACGTCAAATCTGAATTGATTGTCCACCAAGTAGAGTTCATCGGTGTCAACATCACCACACGTAGCATCACAAGACTTTTTAAAATTTTCTGATGTATCATAAAAATCATTATAACAAATCATCAAAAATCAACAATAATTTATTTTGTCTGTTTCTTTGACTTCTGCATCACTAATATCCTAAAAACCTCCTCCTCCATCGTGAAATCGGGCTTTCGTTTTAAAATTCATCAAGTTGTTCCCAGTTCGAAGATTATTCACAGTTCGCTGCAAAGTATTACACAACGGTTTACTTATTTTATGTATAGATCACCCGCCTGCAAAGAACACGGCTTCATTTTGACGGAAACTGACCAAAAAATTGTTATCCGAGAGTTGTGGATGCCCTTATATTCATAACGGAATGAAGTTCTTGCTTGCTATGAAAGCACAGCTGAGAGACTCGAATTCATTTCGAAGAAACGAACAATGATCGCATGAACAAAACTTCCTCCTAGCTACATTACAATATGTCCACCAATATAATAATAAAGTCTCATCTAATAATATAAAACGCCAACCGTACGTACGTACGTATGCAAGGAGGGGTTGGAGGGGTCGTGGGAGGAGGAAGAGCTGAGGGCGGGAGGAGCTGGGGGCGGGAGGAGCTGGGTGCGGGAGGTGCTGGGGCGGGAGGAGCTGGAGGCGGGAAGAGTTGGAGTCGGGAGGAGCTGGAGGCGGGAATAGTTGGAGGCGGGAGGAGCTGGGCTCTCAGGAGGATTCGTTTTCGGCTACTTTTAGTAGGCTTTTCAGCTAGTATCTAATATAATAAAACGCCAACCGTACGTACGTACGTACGTACGTACGTATGCACGGAGGGGTTGAAGGGGTCGAGGGAGTGGGGAGAGTTGGAGGCTGGAGGGGTTGGGGGCGGGAGGAGTCGGAGGCGAGAGGAGTCGGAGGAGTTGGGGGCGGGCGGAGTTGGGGGCGGGAGGAGTCGGAGTGAGTGGGTGGAGGAGAGAGTCGGAGGAATTGTTTTTGCCTACTTTTTGTAGGCTTTTCAGCTAGTCTAATATAATAAAACGCCAACCGTACGTACGTACGTATGCACGGAGGGGTCGTGGGAGGCGGGACGAGTCGGAGGGGCGGGAGGGGGGGAATCGGAGGCGGGAGGAGCCGGAGGTAGTGGGATGCGGGGAGAGTCGGAAGAAGCGTTTTGCCTACTTTTAGTAGGCTTTTCAGCTAGTATAATAATAAAGTCCCAAAATACTAGTCACAACCATTCCTAGGGAGGTTCACACTTACTATCGTACTCATATGACAGCAGAGACGTACTAGGTACCTGATAGTTTGGGGAGCACATTTTAACTCAACGGTGACCAGATCATCGAATAATTTATCGGTAGTTAGTTTGTGTCTACAGATGGGCACGGCGGCGACTTCAATGCGTACCTACCTACCTGTCTGGATACGCTGTGGTTTATAAGTGCTACTCACATGATCTGGTGAGTATCACAACATGCGTCGATCGTGCAATACAAAACATGAATACGAGTAGATATAAGTGTTCCAAAACTACTGGGCAGTATGTCACTGCTATCGTATGATGGAGGATATGAGTGTGACAATAAGTGTGAATCACACTGAAAATAATTGTTGGTATTCCAACATACCATCTGTTGACTAGATATCTATGTCCAACAACCTACTACATCAAGTATGTATTTACTGAGAGAATTATTTTTCCCTTTTAGCGAATTTTCAAAGAAAATGAAGCTATTGCAATGGCCTCAAAATTTTTAGAATCGACTTTTTCGAAAAATGTTCACACTGAAATCCGTTTTGGAACATTCTGAAACAATCCCTGAAGTTTTTCCAAAAATCATATGTATATATATATGTGTCATTCCGGACGATAACTTGAGTAATTGTTTAAAAATTTTTTTTTAGTTTTTGCCAAAATGTTTGTAACAACAAACCATAGGTCAAGTTCGTTAACCAGCAATTTTGGACAATCCAAAGTGGTCCAAAATTCAAAAAAACTCCAAAAAAATGGGGTTTTCCAGTTTTTTGTGGTTTTTACATTGAAAATCATGGTAATTTATGGTATATTCGGATTCAGCACAAAATTTCTGATATGAATGCATTTTTCAAAAATGAAAATTGTCCAAAATTAAGAAAAGTTTGTAGCTATATATATATATATATATATATATATATATATATATATAATGAATACGCGCGTATATTTGTTGTACCCAGAAATGGAGTAGCCGTGTGGGTACTCTATGAGTTCGTAGAGACGAGTAGAACATGAATATGGACTCCTAACGTCTTCAAAGCATACCCAGCAATAATTTGCAGCGTATTATTAGCAAATGTTCATGCGAAAATCATGTCGACAAAAAAAAAAAAAAAAAAGAGTCCTCGTTCAAATATTTTATCGACAACTGCCACCGATAGAAACGTTTAAAACCCAGTGTATTATTGAAAATTGCACGATTTTTTCGTACATATCGCGAATATAACTAAATGTTATCAAATTAATTACTTAGATGCGGTAACGCATGAAGGAGAAAAATGTTTGATAAACAAAAGGTGGCTTATTGTGACGAGGTTGGGAACATACGATTATGAACGCGATCTGTCGCACTCATCTTTAACTACGTCCTGGAGCTTCCACAATCAGAACGCTTCTAGGGCTTCCAGATTCAGCTTTCCTTCTTCCAGGACGTCGATTATTGGTGTAAAAGTATGTAAAAAAAACATATATACATATATATAAACCAAGAATCGAAAAAAAAACTTTTACAACAAATTGCAACACCATTGGTCCTTTTCTTAACCACACCTTAAACTGAATGATTTCTTTGAAAATTCGCTCATTAATTCATGCTGCATGAATGGACTTTTTGGTGTTTACAGACATCATTTTTGAGGTCAGTCCATTGTTTTGTTAAAAAGGTTTTTATTTTATTATTTTTCCATTTTATATTATTTTTTATTTTTCACTTTTTAGTGGTCCTCAATATAAATCTGAAATTAATTTACCCGCAGTTTTTCGAACAGTATTAGTAATCACAGTATTACTAAAACTGTTTGAAAAACTGCGGGTAAATCATTTCAGTAAGGTGAACCAGAAGCCATAGGGTGGACCACATTCTGTAATCCGGATCAGTTTCCATACGTGTAGATGAGTTTCCATTTTAGGATCAGTTTCAGGAGGTATTTGGTTCACTTGCCTACTTACCAATCTACTCTCTTATCCCCTAACTGGTCGACTTTGTTCATAATTGCTAGGTACTTGGTAGTTCTGACAACACAATTCAACAACACAACCATGACATGATTGACGAGGGAGCTACGTGCTACATCCACTTGGAAGAAAACCCTCTCATCACCTAATTTTACTATATACCTACCTCATATTTGGTACTGCACTATGCAGTTCTGACGATGTCCTCTACTATTACCTACCTAATCATGTTATCGGTGGTGAGGGGACTATGTGCTACACCCACTTGGTAGAATACCCTCTCATCACTTAACTGTACTATATACCTCATATTTTGTACAGCACTATTCAGTTCCAACAATCGCCTATATGGCATCCTCCCTCCTACCCAACTATGTTATGGATGGCGAGGAAGCTATGTGCTACACCCACTTGGTAGAATACCCTCTCATCACTTAACTGTACTATATACCTCATATTTTGTACAGCACTATTCAGTTCCAACAATCGCCTATATGGCATCCTCCCTCCTACCCAACTATGTTATGGATGGCGAGGAAGCTATGTGCTACACCCACTTGGTAGAATACCCTCTCATCACCTAACTGTACTATATACCTCATATTTTGTACTGCACTATTTAGTTCCGACAATCTCCTATATGGCATCCTCCCTCCTACCCAACTATGTTATGGATGACGAGGAAGCTATGTGCTACACCCTCTTGGTAGAATACCCTCTCATTTTCTAATTGTACTATATACCTACCTTACATTTGGAACTGCACTATACAGTTCCGACAATCTCCTATGCCATTACATAGCCAACTATATTATGGATGACTAGGAAGCTATGTGCTACACCCACTTGGTGGAATACCCTCTCATCACCTAATTGTGCTATATACCTACCTTATATTATAACCTACCTTATATTATAAACAAAATTTGTTCATGCGATCATTGTTCGTTTCTTCGACATTTAATGTTCAGCTGATATTTGAACTGATTTTAGGCCAATTTGCGCCAAAGAACAGTCTTGCGATTTTTTACAAATTGTAGAGTAAACAAGGTGTAATTTGATCGGCGTCCAGGACCACTAAATGGTTGCAAGCTCCTAAACAAAGAAAAAACGTCTGTCAAGTGAATATAAACCAGGAACATCGAAGGAAAAATTTTTTGGAAATATTTTATCTTTTAAATATTACTAGAATACTACACCTAATTATTGCTAAATACTCACCTATTATTTTATACACAAATTCACCTTAAATATCTAAATACTGACTTCCAAAAAATTTTTCCTTCAGTGTTCCTGGTTCATACAACTTCTTCATTTCCCGACCGTGGTTTGATGTTCAAACCTAAACTCATCCTCTGAGTAAGTTCCCCATAAAAAACATAACAAATATTTTATATTCTTAGCTCTGTCGAAGCATTATTGTTGATTATTGTATATTGTATGTTATACTCATGAAGGAAATAAATTTTTCGAAAATTTGGTGAAAGAGGAGGATTTTGCTGTTGGACCCAAATCCCAATGAAGTTGACATAATCTCTAAATACGTTGCACACTGAATATTGTTGGAAAATGTAGAAGGCTGTAACAAGGAAATATACTTTTGCGCATGCGCAGTGGCTACTATCAGTCTGGTGGCGATGATTTTCATAGGGGACCATCTACACGCCAACCCGCAAAATCCCCGAAAATTTCATCAAAATGTAGAAGTTATGGCTGTGGTAAGGATTTCATGACAGACAGACAGACACGGAACCAAAATTGTTCAGGAAGGTCTGAAACGTAAAACGCGAGTGGAAATTTTGATTTTGGAGAACTTTTTTTGGTTTATTATTTTCAATAGTGAACCTTTGGAATCGACCAAGAAAAAAAAAATTTTAACACCCCCTCAAAATTTGATGGTTTACGTTTCAAGGTACGTAGAATCCCAAAATGGAATAAAAATTTGGCCGTCCGCACTTTTGCCACTTAGCATTGACCGATTTTGATGAAATTTGGTATGTAGGCTCCATTTGGGGTCTAGTTGTGCCCCGAAGCTTTTGGTTTAGGTAGATCACTTCTAAGGGTTCCAAAATCAATTTTGAAATTTGGAAAACGCCCTAACTCAAAAAATTTCGATATAAAGGTATTGTTTTTCCTTCAATTTAAGATTCTATAGAATTTTTAGAATTTTTTGAGACCACGCGGAGCTCTGTAGGACTAACCGTCCGCTTCCTATGAAAATTTAAGTGTTTATTTTGAATTATACCTATATGTATACATATATAAATCAAAACACGAGTGTGAATCGCAAAAGAGGCCTAATCTCCGTTCAAATTAGAGCTGATCGAAATGTAATCAATAGTTGGTGATTTTGATTTTTTTCTAAATTTTTTTTTTTTGATTTTTTTTTCTTCATATTGGATGGTTGGTGATTTTGTAGACGAGTGATCTATATAGAAAAATAATAAACCATTGTGTAATAATTTGCAGCGGTTTTGAACCTTGAAAAGTGAAAACAAAGCTTCGGCTACCTTGGTAGTCTCAGAAGCAAAAGCGATTCACACTCGTATTTCTGCATTATCATTTGTCTCAACTTCAATTTCTTATAGCGAGTAAAAGATTTGTTCTACTGAGTATTTGTACTGGTCTCATTCGATTCTATTTAAATTAATTGAAAAACAAGACCTTCATATCGAGAGTTTTCGAGCTAGAGCGTTTTGAAAATTACAACCCTCATTTTCTATTACTTAGAAGTGAATAACACTAATCAAAAGCTTTGGGGCACAACTAGACCAAGAGCCCAGCCACCTAATTTCATCAGGGTAACTTAGGAAGGTTTTTGGTTCGATTTTCGGATTCTGCGTACCCGATTTCATCTCCGTCGCATCTTAAGTACCGTACGCACAATGTTCCATGCTTTTGTGAGGAAGTTATACAGGGTGTCACCCTCACGGGCGCACCACCGGGCAGGGTTCGATTCTACTACTAATTTGCAACAAAAAATATCTCCTAGCAATTTTGTTTTAGAGGCTTCGTTTTCGACTTATTTCACATTTAAGATTTTTTTCGTGTTTTCGATCTTACATCACTAAAATGGCTATAACTCCCTTAATTGATAGAGTAAATTCAAATTTGATTATATCATTGGAAAGAGCGTCAAATTTCCTATATCCCTGATGGGGTTTTAGAAAATTGCAAATGAAACAAACGGGTGTAAAATAAACCAAAAGTAAAAAACTGGTAAAGTTTCGAAAGTTTTAACTTTTTTCAAAGTTTGTTTCTCGAAACGTCGTGAACGGAAATTTCCATGCTGTAGGCCTAAAAGTTGCATGTGAATCCCAGCTTTCTAACGGTGTAGTCATTGTTTTAAAAACACCACTTATTCAGTTGGAAAATGACGTTTTTAGGGCAGAAAACGATCATTTTAGGGTGTAAATCGGCGTTTTTCACCAGAAATGCTTTCCAACTTAGTTAATCATTTGACATGAAATTTTTCGTACTTTTTGACGCTGAATCGAATGGTAAAACTTTCCGATCTCCTCGACAAACAAATAGTACTTTTCAAGCCATTTCTCGGTTGAACAGGGTACAACAACTGAGTCCTCGACTCCCAATTTGTTATCTAACGAAAAGATAAAGCTTTCCGCAAATGATCGGGACGATATTTTCAAGACAGAGGGCAAAAATTAGGTAAATCAACAAAGTGGAAGGAGTGCGAGTCCCAGATAACCCAGACCTCCCTTAATGACAATTTCGGATAAAACGAACAACGAGATTAAGCCCTTCGCCCAACGGAAAGGGCTTGAAAAGTACTATTTGTTTGACGAGGAGATCGGAAAGTGATTCAGCGTCAAAATTACGTAAAATTTCATGTTAAATGATTTATTAAGTTGGAAAGCATTTCTGGTGAAAAACGCCGATTTACACCCTAAAATGATCCTTTTCTGCCCTAAAAACGTCATTTTCTAAATGAATAAGTGGTGTTTTTGAAAAAAATGACTACACCGTTAGAAAGCTGGGATTCTCATGCAACTTTTAGGCCTACAGCATGGAAATTTCCGTTCACGACGTTTCGAGAAACAAACTTTGAAAAAAGTGAAAATTTTCGAAACTTCACCAATCATTTGAAATTTTCTAAAACCCCATCAGGGAGATAGGAAATTTGACGCTCTTTCCAATGACATAATCAAATTTTAATTTACTCCATCAATTAAGGGAGTTATAGCCATTTTAGTGATGTAAGGTCGAAAACACGAAAAAAATCTTAACGAGAAAACCTAAGAGAAACGAAAAATCTTAAGTCGAAAACGAAGCCTCTAAGAAGAAATTACTATCAGACATTTTTTGTTGCAAATTAGTAGTAGAATCGAACCCTGCCCGGTGGTGCGCCCGTGAGGGTGACACCCTGTATAGCAAACTTGGCAATGTACATGAATATTACTCCGATCTTGCACTATTACGTTGAGAAGAGAGGTGTGGATCTGTCCATTCTCTTCCTTGCGAGAAAGCTTTACTGCCCACCCAACGTGGCAGACGTGTTGATTACCATTCGATTCAACCGCGATTCGCTCCATTCAAATCAAGCTCAAACAAACAAGCGACCCACCGTCGAGCAGCTGATTGACACGTGTCAACACAAAGAGCACACGTGGGCGAATCGTCCGGGGTCTGGGTAATTAGCATCAAACTGGCATTGTCACTACAGTTGTTCACTTGGCAAAGGTGTAATCAGTGTAGGAGGACCGACAGGCCTCTAATGGCTTATTTAGCACCGTTAGAGAGTCGCAGTATTAAACTCTCGTTGGGTGAATTATCCATATTTATCAGTAATATGGTAAAACGCCGGCTTTTGTTGGCCGCTGTTTAACATAGGAACAATGTGAATAATTAAAAAAACGCAACCTAAAAAGGATGGGGGGACAGGTGTGATGGGCGGTACAATACAGTTTGGCACTCAGAGATGGCGGCCCATTCATCAAAGTTCAGCAGTTTTGCTCGTTACAAGTGTTATAAGGTAACCAACAAACCAACCTCCAACCAACCAATCTCAGGTTGGCGTTACTCCAGTTAGCGTGAGAGAACATTGTATATCGAGCAAGTCAACTTCTTCCATTATTGGTCTTTTAAAGCCGATTTTTGCCCGTTGGGGTATACCTACTATTCTTGGCAGATAACGATCCTTGTAATAGCTATGAATTCAGGCGTTTTGCTGGTGAGTGGGAATTTGAAATTGTAACTTCCAGTCCTTTATAACCTAAAAGCAATGGTTTGGCTGAGAAGGGTGTTGGGATTGTCAAGGGGATGTTACGAAAGTGTGGGTATGATACCAAAGATTTTAATCTGGCCTTACTGAACTATCGCAATTGTCCAGTCAGTAACTTGGGAGTGTCCCCAGCCCAGCTCCTTCAGAGCAGAGAGCTACGGACAAAGTTGCCAATCAACAACGTGTGTCTTATGCCAAGTCTGTTGACTAACGTTCAGGAGCGCATGGTCAATCAAGTGAGTCAAAAACATTATTACGATAGAGGGGCAAGAAAAGAAATATTGTTTACTGTAGGAGAGCGTGTGTTGTTTCTCGAAAATAATGTGTGGGAGAAAGCTTCTGTACTCGAAATTGTTGACAGTCCTAGGTCATACTTAGTGCGTACTGATAAAGGAGGGATTTATAGAAGAAATTCTTCTTTTTTGAAAAAGATGTCAGAACCTAGTGTAAATAATGCTCCATCTAACAACTCTTGTCCTTTGTCAATGCCAATGAACAGTAATAATGATGTGAACAAACCTAGGCGTTCTGATAGGCCTGGAAAACCTAAGGATTTTTCCAATTATGTAAAGTTTTGAAATTATGGAAATGTTCTAAATATTGTTTTTTTAAATGTAAACAAGTTTCATAACTACTGTATGTTCATTCCAAGGTTCTTTTGTTTTGCAATTTTTTTTAAAAGTGTTTGATACTCCAGTTAGCGTGAGAGAACATTGTAGGTATATCGTGACCATACATTTTTGTAAAAGACTTTAATTAAAAATACAAATTGTTTATGCAAATTCATGTTGGATTTTACTTAAAACAACAAGGGGTTGCTCAACCAAAATTGTTCAAAACGGTCTGAAATTTGAAAATTTAAATTCCAAAAATTATTTCGAAAAATTAGGTTTTGGTAACCTAGATAGAACCTTGGAAGCTTTGAGGTTTCGATTTGTTTTTTCCTTTTTGCAAAATGATGGCAAAGTTACCGGGGAGGTTATAGGCGATGCTAGTTGTTGTCCCAAAAGCTCCTTCATCGTGGAATCGGCTCTACTTGACTCGAAATTTTTTCCGTAATTGACTCTTGACGATACAATTGTTTTATCGGTCCAGTCGGAGGTTTCACCGATTTATCGCCTTCCTAAATCGGCTCGCAATTGTTTTCCGCTGACAACGAGCTCAATTCGAACAATTGGGATATCCGACCTGACAATGACATCATTAGGTCCGTTCAAAGGACAATACGAACGTAAAGTAGTTCCAAATTTCCCCCTATTGGAATATTGAAAGAGCAATAAAATTCGGTACGGAGATCCGATAAAGGATGTGTGATAGAGATCTCCCGCCCGGGATCGAAATGCCGATTTCCACGCCGATTTATTCGTCTAATTAAATTGGCATTACGAGAGGTTAATGGGGGGGAGGGGGGGTACCTCAGGTGACCAGAGTTCCGGATCTCCAAATCACCCCAATTTATTAAACATTTGAGCGTAGAAACATTTCGTAGAAACATTTCGTAGAAACTAAAGCGATTGGCTGTGGTGGAAGGCTATTTGGTGTGATTCTCAAAGAATAGATGGAGTTTTTTTTCCTCCGGAAGTGACGAATTTTCTTTCAGTCTGAAGATGCGAATGTGCTCAGAATTTACAAATAAAGCAGCTGTAATTGTAGTTTTTGAGATTCTACTTCAATTTTGATTAAGTATAGTAGTTGTTGTTTTGAGTAGTAGTAGTAGTTATTTATTGTTAAGAGAGATATGATTCTGAGATGAGAGATGGCACTAGTATCGCGCAAAAATTTCTTCTATTTTATCGAAGCTTGAGAGAACTTTTTCAAATCTAACCAAATGAATGTCTTCAAACCTAGCTATCATTTAATATGTCAGAAAAAAAATTCTAATGTATTTTTACGTTTTAATTAAGTACCTAATAATTAAAGTTTGGTTTTTTATTAAAAAATCATAAATTCGATTGAAAATCGGTTGGTTGATTGTAGAGATAATTGGGAACGAAGTTTGGTATTCTCTCTCTCTTTTGCATTACTGTCTTCCCCTTTAGCCTTCAGTGTATAGACGTAAATCATGTCCATAATTCTATATCATAAGCATAACCATGGACTTTCAAATCATCCCAAATAAAATCAAACCACTATTTGCGATGGCTGTTGAAATATAAAATTACCTTGATTGTGTGAATGGGAAATTTTGAGACTTCCAAACGAGATCTCTCTGAAAATTATAATAAAATACTGATTATTATTCCTAATTTAAATAAGGCGGACGGACGGATTTTTTTAAAATTCGATTTTCGAATTGTACGTACCTTGAAACGTAAAACATCAAATTCAGAGGGAGGGGAAATAACTTTTTTTTCTTGCTCGATTCCAATGGTTTATTATTGAAAACAATAAACCACAAATTAAAAATCGACATAGTTAAATATACATGGAATTGGTTTAGATAAACATTTATTTGAAAATTCGCTCATCAACACATGCGACAACTTTTGAAATGTTAATTGTGTTATTCTATTTAAAAAGTTATTGTTATGTTAATTTATATGCATAGATTCACGTGAGTAGTTTTGCAGAAATGCAATTCAATGGCCTTAACATTTCCAACATGTAGTAACCTATAGACATTATTCAAAGTTTTCTCCATAAAAGCAAATCAGGAACATTATAAAAATCAAGTTTTCACGAAATAAGTACTAACAATACGCTGCAATTTATTACACAATGGTTCAATATTTTATGTACCTACAGATCACCCATCTCCCGAGGTCACAGCTTCTTTCATTGCTCAATTTCTGTTGAAATAATCGTAAACTTGGCAGAGACCCAGTCAATTTTCTTCAAAATTTGGCTGCACCCTAGCGTCGAGTGGTTGAACTGGAACCTTTTATTGGCGACTTGGGGCAGGCGTCTGAAAAATGGCGCATCATGTTTCTGAATAATTTTAGGCAAATTGGTCCTGCAGAGCTCTGAATGATCCCATTCAATTCTAAAAAATTAATACTATTTTGAAGTAAAACCACACCATTATTTCAAAAAATTTCATCCCTTGTTCTTCTTTACTTGAAATTGACTGCAAATGACCAAAAATATTTCTTTTTTTCAAGTCATGATTTTACCCAAATTGCACCCATTAATCAATTTTTTTTATTATTCTTCATTTTTTACGATTGTTTTCTGTGAGTGCAGCTTTTTAACGTAAAACATCAAATTTTGAGAGGTTAAACTGGTTTTTGGTTTATTATTTTCGGTTAATTGGGATCGATCAAGAAAAAAGTGTAATTCCCTCTCAAAATTTCAGTCATTTCAAGATACGTAGAATTCAAAAATCGTCATCACTTCGCGGCACTTTGCCCACCTCCCATGGACCAATTTTTGATGAAATTTGGTACATCGGCTCCATTTGGGTTTGGGGCTGTTTATTCCCCTAAGCAATTGGTTATTGTCAGTCCTTTCTAAGTGGTAGAAAGAAAACGTTTCAAAAACGTTTCGAAAACGTTTTCATAAAGCCCTGGTTTGAGAAATTTTCATACACATTTATCGTTTTTCATAAATATTTTAAATAGCGACGAATATCAAGATTTTTTTTACTCGAGAGCTTTGCGGTACAAACCGTCCGCCTTATAAGGATAATTAATTAATAAATCAATTAAGGTCGTTTTTTCATCAATTTAAGAGATTGTTTTGTTTCAGGAATCGAATGAAAAGCACCCAGAAGGTCAGTGGTAAGCTCTTTGGAACATCTATTGCTAAATGAGCAATTATTGAGGGATTTATCAGAATATCAACACCCACGTGTCGTCCCTGTTAGCCACATTAAAAGATGAGTGCCTTCATATTCATAAAAAAATTTGGTTCATTATTTGAATTTTGAATATTTGATTTTGAACGTAAATTTGGCCTAATTTTGTGTCGTGAACATTTATTCGCGATACACACTCGTGTTTCAGCTTTACCATTCGTCGAATCTTCGAGTGCTTATTAGGACGCGAACGGTTGGTCCTGCAGAACTCGAGATGGTCTCATTCGATTCCAAAAATTCAATAATATCGTAAATTAATGAAAAATCAAAGTTTTTAATACAGGGCTTTTTGAAATTTTCAACTCCTTTTTTTCACTTCTCATGACTGACAGTAACCAAAAGCTTAGGGGCACAACTAGACACCAAAAGGGGCCTTTGTAACAAATTTCATCAAAAATAATCCATGGAAACAGCGCAAAGTGCCGGGAACGGTGGGCGGACGTAAAAGTTTGGTTTATTATTTTCATTAATGAAACCTTTGGAATCAACCAAGGAAAAAACAACACAAAATCCTTGATACCACTTTGCCACAATAAACTTGCTGTGAAGTGGGAAATGAAGTGGTACCCACTACAATAGAAACTGTTCATTGTTCGATGAGACACAAAATTTCACGTTCAAGTTGCTGTTTTTAATATATTTAAAAACAACAATATGATTGGGAATTTCATCCTGTTTTCATGTTTGTGTCATTCTTCTTATTGGTTTACCCCCCCCCCCCACAATTTGTTGGTTTACGTTCCATGGTACGTAGAATTCAAAAATCGAATAAAAATTTGGCCGTCCGTCTGCTGTGCCCGGCACTTTCCTTAGTTCCCATGGACCCTACGAACTTAAGGGTTTTCCTTTGATAAATCAGAAACACGAGTGTGAATCTCCAAAGAGGTCTAATCTCCGTTCAAACTTAAGCTGACCAAAATGAGATCGATGTTCGTTTCTTCGAGTTGTACTCAGTTTTGCGCCCTTAGCAACCAGTAATCAAATTTCCTCATGAAGGCACTTACAACTCCCTGTTTCTTCGAACAGAGTCTGAAGCCTTTATTTCTTTCACATAAACTTGATTGTGAAGTAGGTACGTGATAGGTAGGTAGTATCTATGGTTCATTGGTGGTGAGAATGGCAAAGCTGTGTTCTTTACAAACGAGTGATCTATATAGAAAAATAATAAACCTTTCTGTAATAATTTACAGCGTCTTTTATTAAATTTTTGTATTCTACATGGAACATTTTTTGGTTTATTATTTTCAATAATAAGCCTTTGGAATCGAGCAAGAAAAAAAAAATTTTTAACCCCCCCTCAAAATTTGATGTTTTACATTTCAAGGTACGTAGAATACGAAAATCGAATAAAAAAATTTCCGTCCGTCCGCCGTACGCCGTCCGCCGTACGCGGCACTTTTCTTAGCAACACTGGACCGATTTGGTTCAAATTTGGTATATGGGCTCCATTTGGGGTCTAGTTGTGTCGCGAAGCTTTTGGTTGATGTAGGTCACTTCTAAGGGGTGAAAATTAAGGGTTGAAATTGTCACGAGTGCCCTAGCTCGAAAACTCTCGAAATAAAGGTATCGTTTTTTTTCACCAATTTTAAATAGTATTGAATTTTTAAAAATTTTTGAGACCACCCGGAGCTCTGTAGGAAAAACCGTTCGGTCCCTACGAGTACTTGAAGGTTTTCCTTCGATAAAACAGAATCATGAGTGTGAATCGCAAAAGAGGTCTAATCTCCATTCAAATTTTATCGGACTAAAATGCGATCGCTGTTCATTTCTTCGATTTGTATACAGTTTTGCCTTCTGCGTAACCAGTAATCAAATTTCCATATGAAGCTTTCTATTTTTCCAATCGAGTGTGAAGCGTTTAGTTCTTTCTAATAAACTTGATTGTGAAGGTGTGAAGGCAGTATGGTGTGGTAGGTAGTACATAGCTGGTAGGTAAAAAAAAGTTGGTAGGTAAGAAAAATGTGGGTGGGTAAAAAACGCTGCAAATCATTGCTCAAAGGCTTCTTCACTCTTCAGATCACTGATCAGCTGAGTGAGCTCCGAAGCCACTTTCAATCCTATTGAACGCAGGAAACTGAAATTTGAGAGGGAAGGTCAAGGGAGAATACAGATGGTGGTAGGTGCTATTGATGGAGAACCAGTGATCTATACAGAAGGGTGATCTATACAGAAAATAATAAACCTTTGAGCAATGATTTGCAGCGTTTTTTTCTTAATTCCAAAGTGAAAATAGAAATTAATAAACCAAATTGGTTGAAAAATAGTGTTTATGCCCATAAAGTAATTTATTTATTTAGGTATTTATTTCTTAAGTTGTACAATTCATTATATAAATTAATTCAAACACCTTTGCACTTAGAAAATAAAACAACTTTATTGCGAGGCAGAAGGCAAAATGCCTGTAGCGCCCCACAAGAGCCGCGCCAAACTAAAATTTGATTATACAATTCAGAAAAAAAAAAAACAAAAAAAAAAGTTATTTCCTCTCTATCGATCACATTATTGCTTCCATTATTGTAATGTCGACGAGTTTGGAGTCTGGCCCAATCCTGAATCTCTATAAGGTTTTTCAAATATTCGCTCATTCACTCGTGCTGGGTTCCATGGATGGTGTTTATTGAATTGGTTCTTATAATAGCCTCTGTCCACTGAACTGTGTCGAAATAGGAAAGACCCAACGGCTAGCGGAGGTCATGAGAAAAACGCCGTAGAAACCCAGCGAGGGGGCTCATTCTCACATATCACGCACCCCTCTATACCCTCTATAGATCGATTCGGGAGATTCCTTTTGTGACAGACCGTTGCATCCCCCCCGAAACGGAAACAAGGCATTTCATCCCCTAGTGGAAACAACGGGGACAAAAGCAGTGGAATAAGGGGAACTGCTGGCCCTCGCTTTAATTAGACCAATTTTGGTTCGCAGGGCGAGGGAAATTGGGAGTCTCACGCGAGATGAGCTTTCCGATGACTCTAACGTGAGAAATATGTCATTCAGTACGTCATCGAGCTTTTGTAGTTGTGGTTGACACGAAAGACGGTGAAGTTTGAGATCATTTGGTGCTTTTCGCACGTTTATCAGGCTGTAATAAACTTTTCATAGTACGAGTATATTTCATTGTAGTGATGTAAACAAAGAAGTAAATTGAATAAAGAACTAAACAAACCCTAATTTCGATGTAAATGATGTAAACAATGGAATAAATTATATAAATTAGGTAAAGAACAAAACAAACCATAATTTTCATGTAAACATTGGAATAAATTATATGAATTAGATAAAGAACTAAACGAACCCTAATTTTGATGTAAATGATGTAAGCAAAGGAATAAATTATATAAATTAGGTAAAGAGCAAAATCAACCCTAATTTTGAAAAAAAAAATTTCCTTCATTACTTCCAATGTTAAGGATGCTCCAAATATAAAAAAAATGTAGTACTACTCCTATAATATAGTGCCTACACCAATAATATTCTCCAAATCAAAGTGTAAAAAGTGCTATTAAATAGCAAATTAAGGTGCTATTAAAGTCAAATTTTGACTTTGTGAAATCTATAATGTTAATTCTGTTAATGTTGTTCTTTGTTAATTTCTGATCTAATATACTTCTCGACAGTTTATTAGCGAATTTTCAAGGAAAATGGAGCTATTGCAGTGGCCTCAAAATTTTTGTAATGGACTTTCTCGACAAATTTTTTCACTGAAACTTGGAACATTGTGAAACAATCCCTGGAGACGATAAAGAACTGCTACATGTATCTATCTATCTATTAAACATAATATTGTCATCAACGAATAGATTAGTTTAATAATTAGCAACCAAACACAAAAAGCAGCATCCGAAACTTCCATTCATAATAATCACTTCTCTCTTGAACTCTCCTGCTATCTGTCCTCGTCTGCTGTTCATGGATGCTATACGAAACTCCATGGCAAGTGCGTGGAGAAGTACAAAAGTAAGTAGGTGCTGCACTCAGACTTGGGGGAATAGGAAGGAACTATCCAGATTCCTGCACGCCCACATACATATATCAATTCATTATAAAACTGGAAAAAATGCATTAATTTATTTTGGCAGCTGAATCCTACTTTTATGACAATGATAAGTTTTTGTATTCCCTTGATGTGGCACCCTTGTACCCAGAAACTGTAGGGTAAAGGCTCAAGATGAAAATTCATAATTTTAAGCCGGCACATTGGCTTTTGACGAAAAATTTCAGGGAACGGCTTCTCAATCGAGTTGCTGTTTATCGACTCCAACAATCAGTACCATGATTGTGAAGATTCAGATGTAATTTTGGTTTATTATTTTCAATAATAAGCCTTTGGAATCGAGCAAGAAAAAAAAAATTTTAACCCCCCCTCAAAATTTGATGTTTTACGTTTCAAGGTACGTAGAATCCGAAAATCGAATAAAAAAATTTCCGTCCGTCCGCCGTACGCCGTCCGCCGTACGCCGTCCGCCGTACGCCGTCCGCCGTACGCCGTCCGCCGTCCGCCGTACGCGGCACTTTTCTTAGCAACACTGGACCGATTTGGTTCAAATTTGGTATATGGGCTCCATTTGGGGTCTAGTTGTGCCGCGAAGCTTTTGGTTGATGTAGGTCACTTCTAAGGGGTGAAAATTAAGGGTGGAAATTTTCAAGAGTGCCCTAGCTCGAAAACTCTCGAAATAAAGGTATCGTTTTTTCACCAATTTTAAATAGTACAGAATTTTTAAAAATTTTTGAGACCACCCGGAGCTCTGTAGGACAAACCGTTCGGTCCCTACGAGTATTTGAAGGTTTTCCTTCGATAAAACAGAATCATGAGTGTGAATCGCAAAAGAGGTCTAATCGCCGTTCAAATTTTATCTGACTAAAATGCGATCGCTGTACATTTCTTCGATTTGTATACAGTTTTGCCTTCTGCGTAACCAGTAATCAAATTTCCATATCAAGCTTTCTATTTTTCGAATCGAGTGTGAAGCGTTTAGTTCTTTCTAATAAACTTGATTGTGAAGGTGTGAAGCCATTATAGTGTGGTAGGTAGTACCTACCAATAGGTAGGTGTGGTAGGTAAAAAAAATTGGTAGGTAAAACAATGTTTGTAGGTAAAAAACGCTGCAAATCATTGCTCACTGATCAGCTGAGTGAGCTCCGAAGCCATTTTCAATCCTATTGAATGGAAGTGCTCTTCCAGGCGTCTCCAGCATTCGAGGAGATATTCTTCACTCCTCACATCACTGATCAGCTGAGTGAGCTCCAAAGCCATTTTCAATCCTATTGAATGGAGGTGCTCTTCCAGGCGTCTCCAGCATTCGAGGAGATCTTCTTCACTCCTCACATCACTGATCAGCTGAGTGAGCTCGAAAGCCATTTTCAATCCTATTGAATGGAAGTGCTCTTCCAGGCGTCTCCAGCATTCGAGGAGATCTTCTTCACTCTTCTGATCACTGATCAGCTGAGTGAGCTCCGAAGCCATTTTCAATCCTATTGAACGCAGGAGCTGAAATTTGAGAGGGAAGGTCAAGGGAGAATACAGATGGTGGTAGGTGCTATTGATGGAGAACCAGTGATCTATACAGAAGGATGATCTATACAGAAAATAATAAACCTTTGAGCAATGATTTGCAGCGTTTTTTTTATTTAATCAGAAGAAAGGGGTTGGAGCACCCAGTAGGGTACTCCCTCTTCGTACACCCAAAACTGCTGATTTCGTTTTTAAAAATTCGTTTTTCCACGTTCAAACACAAATTGCTCCCCTAAATTCGGTTGTGAAAAAAAAAAAAAAAAATTGGAAATAGATGGAAAGCCCAGAGCTTAAAGAAATTTTTCTCGCAGATTGATTTTAAAGAAAAACGCTGCAAATCATTGCTCAAAGGTTTATTATTTTCTTCTTACATTGACAAGGCAACTTAAGGTAGTAAAAAATTGAATAATTTAGTGATATAAGAAAACACGAAAAAATCGTAAAAATTAAAATACAAAAACAAAGTGCTGAAAAACTGTAAGAGGAACTTTTTGTTGGAAATTAGTGGTTCAGTTGATCCTTTGAAGGTACAATGAAATGTATTTATTAGTCCATGTCAATTTAGCAAGCTATAATGCCCACCTAACTTGGCAGACGTTTTATCGTTTATATAAAAATATTTAGTAATAGTACATTTTCAGGATGTAGGTACATATTTCCACAATAATGCCGACTTGGAAGGTTTCTATTGTACGAGACAAGTCCCGTTAAACCTTCCAGGTGTCGAGAACGCACAGATGCAGCTTGGAAGAACCTTTAAGCAGCCACCAGCTGTGTCCAAAACGACCAATCAGAGCCCTTCTGTACCAAGTACCGAGATTACATGCCTCCGGAAACAATATAAGGAGGTACCCGTAGGAGATGTAAGTAGACGGTAGAGTGGAGAAAAAAAATTCTTAAAGGGAAAAAGGGAGGTGCTCCACTCAACATTACGCTTTTACGCATTAACACTACCTTGTAATCAAAGTTCTGAGGGTGCTCTCCTAATATTAAATCAAGGATTGCTTTAAACTGAGATTATCAAGGGTCATCGACTTCGAGGAACGTGCCAGGTAGGTTGAAATTTTCAAGATAAGATTACTTGTAGACCTGCACACCCTACGAGTATAATGTTGTGGATGGGATCATGTGATATTTCGAAATAATTTAGTTATTGTTTTAAAAAAAGTCTGCCAAGTGGGTGTGGCCAGAGTTGGGCATTAGCTAACTAATTTATTAGCTAGTTAATTTTTCAACTAATAGCTAAATTAGCTTATAGCTTTTTTTAATAGCTAAAAGATAAATTTAGCTAACAGCTGTTGAGGAACAGCTAAAATTTCCAGCTAAATTAGCTATCAGTCGAAAACTTATAGCTAACAGATTTAGCTGCGGTGCTTTAGCTGTTCCTCGACAGCTAATAGCTTTAGCTGTAGCTGACAGCCAATAGCTAATGCTGGAAAAAAAAAATTCTCCACACGAACAGCTAGTAGTTAATCTAACCATTTCGGTTTTAACTGGCATCAGAATTAGCTTTGGAACATTTTATCGAATGAATTTGGTCTTTTATAAAGCTCAACCCTTATATTTCTACCCTTAAAAGTGACTGACATCAACCAAAAGTTTCGGGGCACAACTAGACCCCAAAAGGAGCCCATATACCAAATTTCATCAAAATTGGTCCTTGGTAACTTAGTTGTTTGTGACCTGTTACCTGATTAAAGTAGTTCAAAACATGTTTGACACACACACACATGAAAATATTTTTGTAGGATCAAATAAATCAAAATTCAAACAATGAATTAAACATTTAAAACATACTGATTTTTAACAAAACTTCTCTCAAGGTGATCAAGAATGGGGTCTCCCATAAAAGTAATACCTAACAAAAAAATACGTTATATTTCAGATTTGGTTTTTAAGTAGCCAGAGAAGAGAACACGTCAAATTGGGTTTCTGGTAATATCATTGGAATTCATTCGATAAAATGCTCCAAAGCTAATTCTGATGCCAGCTAAAACTGAAATGGTTAGATTAGCTACTAGCTGTTCGTGTGGAGAAATAAATTTTTTTTCAGCATTAGCTATTAGCTATTAGTTGTCAGCTACAGCTAAAGCTATTAGCTATTAGCTGTCGAGGAACAGCTAAATCTGTTAGCTAGGGGAGTGGGGGGCACATTTGACATAGGGGCACATTTGACAATGGCTGTTTGTCACACAAGATTTGAATTTTACCGCGATTTCGTGTTTTTGTATTGTGAAGAAGAACCATTCCAGGTGAAAACCGTGCAGGTTACAAATCATCTAATTTTACCGAAATCGCTGTAAAATTCAAATCTTGTGTGACAAACAGCCATTGTCAAATGTGCCCCTATGTCAAATGTGCCCCCCACTCCCCTATAAGTTTTCGAATAATAGGTAATTTAGCTGGAAATTTTAGCTGTTCCTCAACAGGTAATAGCTAAATATTTAGCTGTTAGCTTCAGCTAAATCGTAGCTAATTTAGCTGTAGCTTTTAGCTGTTAGCTATAGCTAATTTTTGCCCAACACTGGGTGTGGCACATAGCTTCCTCGTATCCATAACCCGATTGTATAGAAGATCCGATGATAGCAGTTAATCTCAAAACATCAATCTATAAGTACCTTCCACTACCCTCTTAGGGACTATACATTGCTGGAAAATGTAAGAGTTATGGCTGTTACAAGGATTTCACGTTTACGCATGCGCGTAAAATATATTCAATTTGGGGGCCACGATTTTCGTTGAGGACCATCTACACGCCAACCTGCATAATCTAAAAAATTTCATCGAAATCAGATGAGAATTTTAGAAATGATGGCTGTGGCAAGGAATTCACGTTTGCGCATGCGCAGTGGCTACTGCCCGTCCGGGGGTAATGATTTTCATAGGGGAACGCCAACCCGCACAATCCCTAAAAATTTTCATCGAAATCGGATGAAATATGTGTAAGTTATGGATAATGCATGGAATTCATGACAGACAGACAGACACGCCGTTGTTTTCGATCTTCGGTACTCCTTCTTACATCCACTCAGATCGTGGAGCAGCGTTCATGTCCGTAGATCTCAATTTTTGACTTCTCAAGGTGTTGCCACGATAGATACGAGTAGAACCACAGCGTACAAGCCACGGGGGGATGGGCAAGTCGAAAAATACTATGGAATAATATGGAAATCCATCCAGTTAGCCCTACGTTCAACTGGTCTGAAAATAGAGCATTGGAAGCAAGCTATCACTCAAGCAAGCTTCATTCCATTCGTTCCTTACTATGCACTGCGACTAATGTCAGCTCAATAGGTATGTATTGGGCGAAGGATTGGGAGAGCTTAAATGAATAGTATTGTATTCCACCTTTGACACTTGAGAATCTGCGTAACTGGAAGTCGCTCATAGAGGAAAACATAAATATAATAGGCAGGCTAGTTTATATAGAGTATGAAGGGCAAGCGCTTTGTTCGCAAAAACATCCTCAATATTTAGCTCTACGAAGACTTGAAAGAGATGTGATGCCCATGGACCAATGCAGGGACTTTCAGTTTTGTAAGTGGCTTCTCAAAGTTGCTAGGGGGGACCTTCTGCCATTAAACTATAGACCATATGATTCAAACAACCAGGCTTGCGACATCTGCAGCAGTGGGGAAATTGAAAACTGCTCTCATTTTGTTGGTAGGTGTAACGCACTAAATGCAGTGAGAAGGAGGTATTTGGGTAAGGTGGAATTGGACTGGAATGAATATTTGACATTATTGAAGAAGGCAGATCCAAATCTAATAAAATATTGTAAGATGGCTTGGAACCTGAGATGTGCAACGATAATTGAATATGGACTTCACAAATAAGATAAAATCTGACCTTGAATCCAGAACCTGATATATATGGTAATAAGTGATCGGTAGTATATAATGTATGTCATCTGAACTTATATGATATAAATATTCGGTGAACTCATCGGACGGTCCTGCGGACCACGATTATTTGCATGTCTCCTTGTAATAACACGATTTATAAATTTTTCTGTTCTTAATTGAATAAAGCATGTTTTATCTATCTATCTATCTATCAAATGTCACTTCCCATGAGAGAATGTTTAATCATCCTCGAAGATCCATCAATGGTCATTCTCTTTTGTCACTTGGCTTACATCGCCCGGCCTCTACTCATGAAATGTCCTCCCTCCAATAGTAAATACGATCCGGCTGTGATGGAGGAAGAGTTATTGAAAGTAAATCCTGAGTATTCGCTCGTGCGATTACCTGATGGAAGGGAGACCACTGTGTCAAATTGCCTCCCAGCCCCAATAGGAGACTCGGTTCCAAATTTGCCAATCTATCCAGAACCTGCAGTCTTGGAACCTCAAAAAAAGAATCTCTCGACCAAGAACCCGGAGATCAGTCCGATCTTCTACAGCTTCCTCTTGATAAAGAAATTTCTGATCCCCAATCTGAAGAAACCTTTTAAACTTCTCCCGTCCAAGATTTGAGGAGATCTCAGAGAAACGGACGACCACCCACATATTTGAAGGAATATGTTTGAAAAACTAGACGGTTAGAATGTAATAGTCTAGTAATTATTACAATACGTGTGTCAGCCCGTTTGCTTAGTTACGACAAGTAATTAACATTTGTAAATTTCTAATTCGTTCCATTCCAACTTTGTATGTGTGAAGTTATATACTGAATTATGATTTATATTATTTGCTAGAAATGATAGAACGCACAAGCTGGAATGAATCTCACAGAATAATGTTTTATTGAGCTGACGTGGTAGCTATAATACTCGTTGCTAAGCAACACATCATTACAAAATGATAGTAGTAGCTCTAACACCACATCTCCCTCTCCTCGTCCTTTCCTCAAGTCTTGCATCTTGAGGGTGTCTGAGTAATCTGGCATTTGAGGGTGTTTCACCAGTATTTGAATCCTGGGGTAGAGATGGGTCGCTCATTAAAGATCCGGCTCTTTCAGAAGAGCGAGTGAACCACGGGTCAGCAAAAATGAACCGCGGCTCTTCGGATCTTTTGAGCTCAGTGCTGGTAGTGTTCGGTGAAGATCGGTTCTTCAAAAGAGCGAGTGAACTGCGAATCAGTAAAAATGACAAATGAATCACGGTTCTTCGATCTTGGGATCTCTTGAGATCCAGTAAAATAAATGAACGGCGGCTCTTCGATCTTCGGTTTTTTTGAGATCGGCAGTGTTCGGGAAAATTAGGACCTCCTTTTCGTCAGCTCACTGTTGCCAACCCGTACGATAATTCCGAGGGAAAATAATTGTATAATACCACCATATGCATTATTGTATTTTTGGTCGTAAACTTTACCGTATTTTTCCAGTGTTTTCTGTGACCCACTTTCTGATTCTTTCCCTTGTTTTTTCTCCCTGTTTAATTTTTACATCATGATTTTTTGTGAGGAGCTTTCTGATACAAGTTCAAAAGGCAAGCAAAAGCACATCCTTATCTTACCATTATTATCAATATTGAAGCTTACGTACTTATTGGTTCGTTTATTCTCTTTCAACTTGGTTACCTTAATTTCCTTTGTTGAATACCATGATATAACATCAAAATGTTATACCTACTAAGAAATTTTTTTTTAATTGTGGTTTGTCATTAGAGGCATAAAAAAATGCAGATTTCATATAAATAAATATTTTACCAAAAAACTGTATTTTTAAGTCTTACTTATTCATTGCTTTCATCTTGTTCATTTACTGAATTTCGTTGATTTTTTGAAGGATTTGTTGAGCATCTTAATGAACAACAGCGCTTTTTGGGTTATTTTCAATGATGAACCATTGGAATTGAGCAACAGAGAATTTATTCCCTCTCGCCCTCAAAATTTCATGGTTTAGGATTCAAGGTAGTGTAGAATCCAATAATCGAATAAACATTTCCGGGCAGTACTAAAATAAACCGTTGTGTAACAATTTGTAGCGTTTTTATCTTATTTTCATCTCTACAATAAATACGAGCTCAAAAGAGCCACTGATCCGTCGAAAAGATCCGGATCTTTTGAATGAGCGGAGCGCTCAGTTCTTCTTCTTGGTGAACCGTTTTGCCCATCTCTATCCTGGGGTAGCAAATTTAGCAGATGTCACCGATTTCTTCTCACCTCTGTACCACCATCACAAGTAACCAAATACGATCGAGGGAATTCAGCATTGGCTTTTACAGTGCCCCTCCTCCGTAGATCTTTCACCCAGACTTTATCTCCTATATCCAATGGTGGTAATTCTCTGACTCGTCTTCTTGCATCAAAATTTTTCTTCATGCGCATCTTAACATTCGTCTCGTTCTTGGAAGGTCTTTATTCGTTATTTCCCAACAGGTTCAAAGTTATTGATAGATTCCAGCTTCGTCGTCTTAAACGCTAATAAACAAAGATTTGGATCTAGGCATTTAAACAATATTCTTTTAGCGATGGACACAGCATTTTCAGCCTCCCCATTGGATTGTGGGAAATGAGGACTTCAGTCTCAGCTGCCTGTACCTGATAATTTTGATTTTACGAATCCCGCGATGTGGCCGAGGTGGATAAAGAGATTTGAACTTTATCGAGTTGCGTCTCAGCTGTACCTCAAACCCATGTGGTGTTGGAGCTACTTCTATCGGTACCGGATTAGGAACTGCGTATGGATTAGGACTGACCTTATTACCGACGCTTGCCTTGGTCTTTCTTCGAGTAGTATTCTACGGGCCCGTAGTATCTTCACCTGACTGATGACTTCCAAAGAACTCGGATCCGTCATCATCAAAATCATTCTTCTTTTCCACTGTCCTCTTACCGGTTTTCTTCTTAACCTTTAGCCATAGTTCTACTTCACCGTTTATTTGAGTCACCTGACACCATGTGAAGTTATATCCTGAATAATGATTTATATTATTTGCTAGAAATGATAGAACGCACAAGCTGGACTGAATCTCACAGAATAATCTTCTATCGAGCTGACATGGTAGGTACAATACTCGTTGCTAAGCAACACAACATCATTACAATAATGATAGTAGTAGCTCTACAGCACAGTATGTACGAAATTTCGTACATCCTATTATATCCACAGCCTATTATTTCCAATGGCCTTCATCATTTCACTCTACGAATTCAAAGCCTCTCAATCTCCTTTTGTGAGAAAGATCCTCCGAACACTGTGGTCGCGTGGTTCGACTCTTCGGTTGTTCCAATTTCCAACTTCCGACGTATTTCGGCTCCCATAAAACCCCTTCATCAGCCCTAATTCCGTCGACTACCGTGTTTGCCGAGATAATAACCCGAACTAAAGTCGTCATAACCACCACCCTCTAGGAGTAAACATAATTAACTTTACTACCCGAAAACGATTCTCGCAAAACTTGAAGAAACTCCACCGAAACTAAAGGCCGAATTTCAACCAAAAACGAAGTGTCGAAAAAAACCTATTAGGTTCAGTTTTTTTTCTTCCCAAAAAAACCAACTTAAGTCCCATCCGTAGAAAGAACAAACAAAAACCTCCCTTTTCCGTTTCTCTTTCTCGAGTTGCGGTTCATTTTCGCCCGGTTTTTAGAAAGGTCGAATTGGAAGGGTCGAGACATGCGAACCTTTGTGTGGGGTCCCCGATAATCTTCTGTGGATGGTAACACTAATTAGTGACGGAGGGCCGTGTTATTATCGAATCAGTGAGATTCCATTTTTTCAAGGAGGTATTTTTGTGGGTCAAAACTCGAAAACGGTCTTTCAAGAAAACTCGTAACGCGTCGAAGAGAGTCGATTCACGTGAGATGGATGGGTTACGGGCGAAGTTGGTTGGAAGAAGAAGAAGAAGAGAGGAAGAATTTTTTCTTCTTCGCGATGGAAAATTGGAAAACTGTATACAGAGTGATGTCAAAAATATATTTGGCTCCCCCAAAATCAAAATGCCTACTCATATTTTGCGTTTCAGAGCTTTCCGAGCAATACAGCACAATATACTCGCTTATTGGGGGAGAAGTGGGTGATTTCGGGAATTGCAGGCCCTTCTCCATGTTCCAGATACTTCTCCATCAAAAGTATTAGAACAATTTGTCAAAAACCAACTGTACTCATAATAGCTTGAAGAAACGCTGCAAATTATTACACAAAGGTTTATCATTTTTCTATATAGATCACTCGTCTGCAAAGAACACGGCTTTGCCATTGTCACCACCAACCAACATGAAGAAAAACATCGATCGCATTTCGGTCAGCTAAAATTTGAACGGAGATTAGGCCTATTTTACGATTCACACTAGTGTTTCTGATTTATCGTACGTCCAACCCTTAAATTCTCGTAGGGAGCGAACTATTTGTCCTACAGGGCTCCGCGTGTCTCTAAAAATTCGTTTCGAGGTATGTAGAATCCAAAAATCGAATACAAATTTGGCCGTCCTTCCGCCGTACGCCGTTCGCGGCACTTTCCCTGGTTAGCATTGACCGATTTTGATGAAATTTGGTATGTTGGCTCCATTTGGGGTCTAGTTGTGCCCCGAAGATTTTGGTTGATGTAGGCCACTTCTAAGGGTTGAAAAATAAGGTTTGAAATTTTGAAAACTCCCTAACTCAAAAAATATTGATATAAATGTATTGTTTTTCCATCAATTTAAGACAGTATAGAATTTTCAGAATTTTTAGAGACCACGCGGAGCCTTGTAGGACAAACCGTTCGCTCCCTATTAGAATTTAACGGTTAGACTTTCGATAAATCAGAAACACGAGTGTGAATCGCAAAAGAGGCCTAATCTCCGTTCAAATTTTAGCAGACCGAAATGCGATCGATGTTTTTCTTCATGGTGGATGGTTGGTGACAATGGCAAAGCCGTGTTCTTTGCAGACGAATGATCTATATAGAAAAATAATAAACCGTTGTGTAATAATTTGCAGCGTTTTATTAGATTTTTCGATTCTACGTACCTTGAAACGTATACCAACAAATTTTGTGGGAGGGTTGAAAAAAAAATTTTCTTGGCCGATTCCAAAGGTTCATTATTGAAAATAATAAACCAAAAACGCTGCAAATTATTACACAATGGTTTATTATTTTTCTATATAGATCACTCGTCTACAAAATCACCAACCATCCAATATGAAGAAAAAAAAAAAAAAAAAAAAAAAAATCCAAAAAAATAAAAATAAAAATTACCAACCATCGATCGCATTTTGGTCAGCTCTAATTTGAACGGAGATTAGGCCTCTTTTGCGATTCACACTCGTGTTTTGATATATATATATATATATATATATTTCAATATAAACCCTTAAATTTTCATAGGGAGCGAACGGTTAGTCCTACAGAGCTCCGCGTGGTCTAAAAAAATTCTAAAAATTCTATAGAATCTTAAATTGAAGGGAAAACAATACCTTTATATTGAAATTTTTTGAGTTAGGGCGTTTTCAAAATTTCAAAATTGATTTTGGAACCCTTAGAAGTGACCTACATCAACCAAAAGCTTCGGGGCACAACTAGACCCCAAATGGAGCCTACATAACAAATTTCATCAAAATCGGTCAATGCTAAGTGGCAAAAGTGCCGCGTACGGCGGACGGACGGCCAAATTTTTATTCGATTTTTAGATTCTACGTATACCTTGAAACGTAAACCATCAAATTTTGAGGGGATGTTAAAATTTTTTTTTCTTGGTCGATTCCAAAGGTTCTTAATTGAAAATAATAAACCAAAATGAATGATTAAACCCCAATCAATTCGGTTTCCGTGAAAATCCGGGAGTAAATGATGCAGTGTTTTCGCTAACTACTGACCTCTACAGAATAAGATAGTTGAGTAATATGTGAGGCGGAAAGCGAAAAGGGACCTCTTGTCGGCGTTCGTCGAAATGGAGTTATTGTTATTTTCTCAATCTGTATAGATTTATGAAGAATTTAAGATCAAAAGCATCCTTGTAGCTCAAAAAATGACGAAGCTGCAGTATTTCAGTGTTTTATAACAGAAAAAATGGATTTTGAGAAAAACGACCATAAACTTCAAAATGCTACCTTAAATTCTTAGATTCTTAAATCGATATTTTCTTATTTAGGTTACTTTTGATTCGATTCGATCTTTCAGGCCTGTAAACTTGGGTTCTAGAGGGTCCAAGGATCAATAATCGATAGAAAGTGAAAAATCGATACTTTCGACCTTCTTCCAGTTTTTAGCCTTTTCCTCGAAATCAGCTTTGCCGACAAGAGGTCCCTTTTCGCTTTCCGCCTCAAATATTAGAATAATATATTCATAGCTGAGTTACTTGTATCAATTCTTGAATTCATTTGCCTGGTCATTGCTCGTCTCGGGAGCATATTTTCGAGTAAGTCGGTCGCAGTTCCCCTCGTCCCATCCCAGGGCGGTGAGGCCAATGGGAAGCCATGAGCGAAATCATCAGAACAAATTCTGATCTTCCCTTAGGAAGACAGCTGATGACGTCCGCGACGCCAGGAATGGCAGACGTACGAAAATCCAACCTGAAATGGTTGTTTACTTTACTTTTTACTTTTACTATTAGACTAATGTTATTCTAGAGATAATATTATTAATGTTATATTAGAGCAATATTAGAATAACCAGAAAGGTGTTCTAATATTGCTCGATATAGCTAAAGCTTTCAATGCAATTCCTAGGGAATCGCTGATGAACAAATTGGTGAAACTAGGAATCATAGAGGCTACCTTAAAATGGTTCAGAAGCTATTTGACAAACAGATAATATCAATTAGCGACATTTTGCTAGTGAAGAAACAAATAATGATTTTGAAGAGGTCCAAGGAAGTATATTAGGACCACTACTATTTCTATTATACATAATTTAAATAAAGTATCACATCTAGAACTACTACGTCAACTAATTGGGAACGGGGTCAACTGGAATTCAACTCTTTCTTTGCTTTCCGTAAATTCTCTAAAAATTCTCAAATTTTGGTAAATTCAGTAAACCTTCTTCAGGGCCTATAAAACAAAAACAATATTCACCCTTAATGGGGTAATCTCTAACAATCCTATGAGTATAAAACAACAAAATTACGAATCAAAACAACAATGAAAACCTGATAATATTCAGATTTTACTCACTCGAAGGACGTTTTACTCAGTGACAATACCGTCAACACAAACGCTGCAAATTATTACACAATGGTTTACTATTTTTTATTTTTCTATATCGATCACTCGTCTGCAAAGCCACCAACCAACCAACATGAAGAAAAATATCGATCGCATTTCGGTCAGCTAAAATTTGAACGGAGATTAGGCCTCTTATGCGATTCACACTCGTGTTTCTGATTTATCGTACGTCCAAACTTTAAATTCTCTTAGTGAGCGAACGGTTTGTCCTACAGAGCTCCGAGTGGTCTCAAAAAATTCTAAAAATTCTATAGAATATTAAATTGAAGGAAAAACAATACCTTTATATCAACATTTTTTGAGTTAGGGCGTTTTCGAAATTTCAAAATTGATTTTGGAACCCACAACTAGACCCCAAATGGAGCCTACATACCAAATTTCATCAAAATCGGTCAATGCTAAGTGGCAAAAGTGCCGCGTACGGCGGACGGACGGCCAAATTTTTATTCGTATTTTGGATTTTACGTACCTTGAAACGTAAACCATCAAGTTTTGAGGGGGTGTTAAAAAAAATTTCTTGGTCGATTCCAAAGGTTCATTATTGAAAATAATAAACCAAAATGAGATGGTGGAGGAACCGCTACAAATAAATAAGGACTTAGTTAGTTTAGATTTTAGAATTGTTTTTAAAATATATTTAATTTTTTCTCGTGAGTGGGGGAATTCTTTAAGAGCGAAGGGGGATTCCAACACCCCAACAGTGTTGGACTCACCGGCTTGGGCCTACCAACTAAAACCCCACTGCCTCTGCTTAGGACTCACCCTGGAACCACTTGTACAGTATTACTTCAGGGTGAGCCTTTTTTTTGTGCCAAAAGGCTGCTCCTATTCCTGCTTTCCAGTCTGATCTCTCCATCAATTCTATTCCTCATCTTCTTTCTTTATCCCATCTTCCATCCTGCCGTTTTTTTTTTTTTTTTTTTTTTGAGGACTGCTGTGACAAATACTGCCATTGCGTCCCAGCTGTAATGTACAGTATTAATTTATTAACCGGGATGGAGCAATTTTGCAAAGATCCTACACTACAACACGGGCCAAGCCTAACGTCGGGTAGGAAATCTGAGCAAATCTCATCCCTTCGTGCATTTTTCTCCTTCTAAACTTGAACAAAATGGCGCCAAATAAACAAAGCGAACTACACTATTGCAGTATTTTTCGTCGCTCAAATCACTAGCCACTACAGTGTTTCTAATATTAATCGATAAGGTTCCCTAAAGTCTTTGGATCGGTTCCCTGTATATCTTCCCTGACTATATCTCTACTAGTAACGTGCTCAATGTAACACCCTCCATTGAAATTTCCTCTCTAACCCTCCTAGACACACAATCCATAAATTTCATCATTCAATTTTTCATACTCCTCTGAACCCGAATTATAAAACCGTCACATTAATTTCACGACTTATTGAACGTCACGCCTCCGTCATTTCCGGACACAATACGCCCTGTTCCCCTCAACTTGGCTTCCGCTACGGTTTAATCCCACTAAGAAAGGGTTCTGAGTCCATATTTACACTGTTTTTCCATCACGGAAGCAATAAATCCCACGAGATTCAGGGGTTTTTCGGTCGTCGAACAGAAGCTATAGTTTTTAGAACGATAAAGCGATGTTTGTTCTGAATATGGAGCTTCCAGCGCCCTTTTGTGTCAATGCGGTTTCTAGTTGAAAACACGTAGGTGTCGTTTCAGGGGCGTTTTTCAAGCCTTCCTTTTGTGGGAGTTGCCACGGTGGATTCCCACGCCCTTCGGCCCTTTCGAAAAAGGGGTGGGAAAACCATATCACACTCCAGGTGAAGCGATTCTTCGCATGGGAACGATTTACTGGCGAAAAACCTTGCCGTTTCGGAAACTGTAACTTGTCGTTCCGAAGGTGCCGAAAACAGGTGATTTTTAGTGTAGAACACTCCGTGAGAACGTTTCTTCAATTGGGCACATTTGTATGGGAAGATCCGCACACATGGATTCATTTTTGGGAACTTTGGTTGGTGTGAGAAAAACGTTGGTGAACGAAAATGCCCCGTTTTCTCATAGAGAGAAACTAGACCATCGTCATTGAAGATGGTTCGATCGTCAAGGGTCGACGGGTGTTCATTTCAATGGCCCTGAGGAAGGACATCTTAATCAAATTACACGAAGGTAACGGGGTGAAGGCACCAGTTATTGGACACTTCGTAGTATTACCTGAATTTGTGAGAATATGGGAGGAAATGTTTTACTGCGAAACTATCTATTATAGTAGTTGGAGGAACTTTCTTGGATCGCACTGATGTACATTAGAAATATCTAGAATGTTTTTACAATTTCTGGTGTGCTTTGAAACTTCATGAGGTCCTCATCGGCCGTGTTTCTTGTGAGATCGGTAAGCAATCCGATCCCATTCATTATGGATTTTTCACACTTCATCACTGATTTTATGTTTTCTTCGAGTTACTCTCTGTTAGGTGAGTAGTTTTCCGAGCAAATGGTGTGTAGAAATTGTTGTTTTATCGTTTTTAATTTAATACAAGTGGGGTGTCCAATAACTGGAACCAGAAAGTTGATGATATCCAGTTATTGGACACCAGTGAAAAGAAAAATTTCGAGAGAAGGAAGCGAAGGAGCTACAGCCACTCGCAGAGGGCGATAATGTCTGGGAGCGAGACTTAAAAGCAAATGGCAGCATTAAGGCAATTAGGAACTCCCTCGCTCATAATCAGTTACTCTAAGAAAAAGGTAGCGAATAGTAGAATAGGGGGTTCGGTAGTCATAGGGTAAAAATAACCTTTTTCGTGACCCATTATCTAGACAACGGTAAGTTCGATCTGCATGATTTTTTTTTCTCATGTTGTTCAGCTACTCAAGGACAACAAATGAGCATATTGCTTTCCAAAAATATCTTTAAACTTTTTTTGTACAGATATTTTAGATAACCCTTTTTTTGAGTCAAACAAAAAAAAATGTTCTCGGCTTCCAAGTATTTTGCTTACAAAAAGCATATGCTAATGTGTAGAACTATTATTCTTTCAGAACACAAAAAAAGAATCATCTCGATATCATGCGTAGTTTCAGAGATAATGGGTCAAACGCATTGAAAAACAGTTCTGAGAAAAACGCAATAAACTGAAAAGTTACCTACTACGACGATTACGTCACGATGCGTGCCAACTTGTTTCTCTTTTCCATGAACCTTTATGAAACCTCGTCACCAAACTTTTATGAAAGGAAGAAGAAGGACAACAACAACAACAATAACAACGAAGGGTTTATGAGGTTATCTAAAATTTACAGGTTTATACATCACAATTTTCTTTTCTTTTTTGCGGTTGTAGAGAGAGAAACGTTGGTAGTGCTAGTGCTTTTAGCTGCGTTTGCTCTGTGAATCGTTGTTACTCTGTGAATCGTGGCAAAGTTTTTTTGTGGAGAAGAAAATGACAAAACCTCGTGGCATTTTCAAGAAAACAAAACGTTGTAAAACGCTCGTTTTAGAGCAATGGCGCTAACAACAAGAGGCTGATCAAGAAGCTGGCCCTTCTAATGTTGGAGTGTCTGTTCAACTTGCTTCCACTCCGGGCAGTTCGATTTCTTCTAGATCGTCTTACACCTCTTCATCAGAGGTAAAATCTAACCAAGATGTTTATGATAAATATTCTGGAGAGTGGAATAGTGGAAAAAATGGCTTGTACAAATGTTGAACAAGCTATAGCATAGTAACTCCACTGGTACCGAAAAGCTGTTTGGAGATACTCAACTTCAGGCAATTGCAGGACATTTCCTGACTCAAACATGAAAGTTTTATATACCAAAATGTCGGGGAGAATGTGTAGAATAATATTTTTTTTAAATCTGAAAAATGAAATTTTTGAAAATTTTCGACTACCGAACCGACTACCGAATCATTAGTTATTATTATTCGACTACCGAATTTTCAAACCGAACTACCGAAATCGGTGGCATTTGATACCTACCAGAAATGAATCGTGCAGTATCGGTAACTCGAGTGAAGAAGGAAAAACAAGTGGGGAGATCCTTAGAAGATCCACGAGAATTCGAAGATCACCGAGATATTAGCCAAATTTTGAATGAGTTTGAAGAAGGGGGGATGTAGTGTTACTTACCTTCTCAGTAATTATTATTACTATTTGGAGTTTTTCATTGCAACCCGTTTTATATCACGTCGGTGAAGTTAAATAAAAACACTTACTTTCTAGACATGTAACCAACTCGCGAGTTCTGATATTAGTTTATAATATTAATTACACATTTTGCATAATACCACAAGGTTTAACACCAACCTCGAACCCGACTGGATCTTCTCTGACCAGAAACTGAACATTTAGAGGCCGTCTCTCTGGCATATGCGTGAATGACGATTTCAATAGCTTCTCAACCAAAATCAATCTCTTCAACCGCTTCAGTGGGATCTTGTCGTTGAAAAGCGACGACATAAACGCCCTTCAGATCTTACAAAAGGGGTAACTGGTGACGCGGCAGGTAACAAGCTGAATGGGATGGCACCTCGTGACGTCGACTTTTTCGGTCTAAAGGTGCAAATAAACCTCGTAAGAGCCGCTCCATTGAGTCACGCATGCGCCAGTCGTGGTCACCTGCTCCGGTTGTTGATCCATTCTTCGAGACTTGGACAGACAGCGCTTGGCCGAGTCGAAACGCAATGCAGTTCAATAGGACCTGCCGGTCTGAACATCTGCAGTCTGCAGAAGGGTTGGAGACAGCTGATGAGGTGGAATATCCCTGGGGGACCTCACGTCACCACTTGAAACGATTGCCTCGATGACGATCCATCATCCGGATATGCCAGTTTTAGGGGATCTTCCAGACCTGGAAAAGTCAGGAAGTTTTCTAAGTCTTGTACAAGAAACACACGGTGAATTCGTCAACAATATAGTAAGGAGTGAGCAGGAGGACTTCCATTACCACGTTTTGAAGGAAATTATAGTTATTTAACATTTTCTTGAGTTACGCCAATTTAGGTGGGCAATATAGCTCCCTCACACAGTGATAGGAAAAAGTGAATTTGTTGGTCTGCAAATGCACAATCATCGAACAGTACTCAATAATACAGTACCGTCAAACTTTACCCCACCAGGGGTAACTTTACCCCAAAAAGTGAGAATCTTCAATTGTGACGTAAGCGTGGTAGAACTTAGATAAAAGTTAGCTATTGTGTTTTCGTTATTCTCCACATCCCAGAGAATCGATGCGGCTTGCGATGGCGCCTTTATCCATGTTATCAGCTTTTATCAGTCATAGTTTCCTGTTCAGCTGTTTTTGTCCTGTTTCTCGTGCTCCAAAATTTCTTCCATATCAGGTGTTTGGAGTGGATTTACCAGGCAAGCCTTCATCATATCACTTTCAATATCTTATTTTGAACAAAATACACTAATCAAATTCTCAAAAAAGTGTTTTCTTAGTTATGCCTTTGTTTACCAAAAATTTGATGGTAACTTTACTCCAAAAACCGGGTATCTTTACTCCACTATAAAGGTTGGGATAAAGGTAGCCTCACTCATATTTTTCTTATTTAATGTCGAAAAATATTTGAGTTTTATAATTTTCGCAGTGTTGAGTGTAAGGTTTCTAGTGTATCTCATGTCAGAAGTTAGAGATGGGGAGAAGAAATGAGAAAAAGCTTGGTACGCGCCCCTACCGAAACTTTACAACAATGGTATGAACATAAACGTGCTTTGGTCTCATAAGTTGTGATTTACAATATTATTTACTCGTGGGTTAACTTTGAAATTTACCATTGCAATTCATTTGAAAGTTATCGAATGTGAAACAGACTTTTTCTGTGATTTTCTTAAGTCATTCGTTTATCGTTTATTGTCCTTTAATATTTCTTTACTTGTAGAAAGTTTTGCTCGATTACCTACATAAGTCTTTCTATACTGGATGACTGAAATTGTGATCTCTTAACCAGAAATATTGCATTTCAAGCAAATTCATTGAAATAAATGATCATTGGAATTTATATTTTTCTTAGATATAACTTGTATTTTTCAAGCTAAAAAGTTCAATTTTTCAGAATATATTTTATAATAATATTATAAATACTTGATATTATCAAGTATTTCTGGGGTAATGAATTCAATCCCGACTAGCATCATTGCACCACTGCCCGTTTCTGTAGCGATAACCGTGAGTTTTTCAGAGTGGAGTAAAGATAGACGCACTCGTAGGTAACTTTACTCCAACATTTAAACATTTAAATAGGGGGGTTACAATTATCTGATCAATGAGCTCGACCACTCAAAATGTTCAGGAAGCCCTGAAGATCAATTCACTTATTTAAAAAATCAATTTAACCCATTTCGAGTGGGAGAAATTGTATTTGGAAATGTTTTGGACTAAATCTTGGGGTAAAGTTTGACGGTTTTACGGTAATCAATAATACGGAACATGATTTTCACTATCATGTTGATGGTTTCCTAAGTCGACCAATAGCAACAATTTTCTGCGTGTTTAGGGCTCCCACTTCCCATTTATTTTGAGTAAAATGAAGCTATTAGACGGTAAAAACTGGTGTACAACTAAAGTCACGTTAGCTTTTTCCCAATGAAACATATAGGGGACCGCCTGAGGGTTACCTCGCATAAAATCTGAAAATTTCATCATAATGGGAGCGTCGTTTCAATTCATCTAGTTTCTATCTATGCCCGTGACAAATAGACCACCGACAGACAGAGAGTTGTCAAAGTTGTTCAAAAACCTCTGCGAAGCGAAAAATGAGTGAAATTTCGATTTTGGAGGACCCACATTTTTTTTTTTTTTTTGGGTGTTCGAATACTTTTTTTTTAAAGAGAGCAAAACGACATAGGTATTTATCTCGAGACATCTGTTCAATATTTGGAGTCCACCAAAATTCAAAATTTCCACTCCCATTTTGAGTTTCAGAGCTTTTTGAACCATTTTCTTCCGACCCAACCAGAGCATCGAACTTAAAAATGTTATCCAAAATCAATATTTCCTCACGTGTTTTATGTTTCAGGCCTTCCTGAACAATTTTGGTTCCGTGTCTGTCTGTCTGTCATGAAGTCCTAGCTAAACAACGATTTCTCTCAATCCAGAAGACCAAATTGCTAAAATATGGACGGCATTTAGGGAGTGGTTTCAAGACAATTGCCAGGCAGTAGGAACCTCGCACAATTAGAAAATCGATTTTTAGCAATCAACATAAAAGAGATCTGATTCGCTACCTTATTGACGTTTACCAAGTCCAAAAAAAAATCATTCAATCGAAGAATTCTGGCTAGAGATGGGTCGCTCGTTAAAGATCCGGCTCTTTCAGAAGAGCGAGTGAACCACGGGTCAGCAAAAATGAACCGCGGCTCTTCGGATCTTTTGAGCTCAGTGCTGGTAGTGTTCGGCGAAGATCAGTTCTTCAAAAGAGCGAGTGAACTGCGGATCAGTAAAAATGACAAATGAATCGCGGTTCTTCGATCTTCGGATCTCTTGAGATCCAGTAAAATAAATGAACGGCGGCTCTTCGATCTTCGGTTTTTTTGAGATCGGCAGTGTTCGGGAAAATTAGGACCTCCTTTTCGTCAGCTAACTGTTGCCAACCCGTACGATAATTCCGAAGGAAAATACGATGTAAGTCGATCAAACAATACAATTTTGCGCTATTGTATCGTACCACCACATGCATTATTGTATTTTTGGTTGTAAACTTTACCGTATTTTTCCAGTGTTTTCTGTGACCCACTTTCTGATTCTTTCCGTTGTTTTTTCTCCCTGTTTAATTTTTACATCATGATTTTTTGTGAGGAGCTTTCTGATACAAGTTCAATAGGCAAGCAAAAGCACAGCCTTATCTTACCATTATTATCAATATTGAAGCTTACGTACTTATTGGTTCGTTTATTCTCTTTCAACTTGGTTACCTTAATTTCCTTTGTTGAATACCATGATATAACATCAAAATGTTAAACCTACTAAGAATTTTTTTTAAATTGTGGTTTGTCATTAGAGGCATAAAAAAATGCAGATTTCATATAAATAAATATTTTACCAAAAAACTGTATTTTTAAGTCTTACTTATTCATTGCTTTAATCTTGTTCATTTACTGTTTTTCGTTGATTTTTTGAAGGATTTGTTGAGCATCTTTATTGAATAACAGCGCTTTTTGGGTTATTATTTTCAATAATGAACCATTGGAATCGAGCAACAGAGAAATTATTCCCTCTCGCCCTCAAAATTTCATGGTTTAGGATTCAAGGTAGTGTAGAATCCAATAATCGAATAAAAATTTCCGCGCAGAACTAAAACAAACCGTTGTGTAACAATTTTCAGCATTTTTAATCGTATTTTCATCTCTACAATAAATACGAACCAAAAAGAGCCACTGATCCGTCGAAAAGATCCGGATCTTTTGAATGAGCGGAGCGCTCAGAGCCGTTCTTCTTGGCGAACCGTTTTGCCCATCTCTAATTCTGGCTAATTTCATACGTCCACGTTCTTCAATGTGAGGACGCTATACTAGGATGCCACTAGGGTGTCCCTTATTTGAAGACTTTTATTATTTGAAGTTCTTACCCCCTCATTTTGTTCTTAGTACCCCAGAAAAAATGAGGTCACCCTCGGACAATGTTAACACGTGCCGCATCGCGACCTTAGTTTATAATATCCAAAGTGCCAGCTGATTACGAAAACGCCAACTTTTTTCCTGCGTCTCGTTCTAGTCTGACTGAGTCTAACTTTTTACACGTTGTTTGAGAAGGCCTGATAGAGCTCTGGTAAAAATTCGAACTCGGTCGGATTGGGATAGGGGGCCGAAGAAATGTTTGAATCAACTGAAACTGAGGTTTCCTGGCAAAAAACGGCCCTCGGGGCTGGTGCCACGCGACCTGTTTACGTAATCGCCCATCAATCGACTGAAAATTCTTTCCACGTTATCAAGATAGTTCAATGAAGAGTTAGGAAAAACTCAAAAACTTTTCAACTAGTAAACCTCCATGTAAATGTATCAAAAGACCAATTAGTCCTAAAAAATTATTCACTTGGGAGCTTCCTCTTAATCGTCTCTTCCTTACAGTTTCGGTACAATTGCCGATATCCTTGGACATACTGAAGCAAGAACTGTTTTGGTCATTGTCAGCAGTTACTAAATTGATGTAGTCATTGATCTTAAATCTATTCACCGAAGGAATTCCCTCTCATAGTCGTTGCCTTACTGCCAGGGAACAATAAATGGCCGATATTCTCAGACACACTGAAGTGAGAAGTTCGGTCTTCGATAGCGTCCATTAGTCCGTTAAAGTCTTGAGTTTACACCTCTTTCTGCTACATCCTTGACAGGTCTACGTCAGGAGAGCGTTTACTTGACAGGAAAAAATGAAAAAAGTTGGTATTTTCGTAATCAGCTGGCACTTTGGTGGTTCTCATATTATAAACTTAGGTCGCGATGCGGCACGTGTTAACATTGTACGAGGGTGACCACAGTTTTTGTGGGGTACTTGGGTACCCCATGGAACAAAATGAGGGGGTTAGACTTGCAGTTTTCGAAGATTTCTTTAACCCATTCAACGCCACCGGACTCACTTGAGTCCAGCAGCTGGCGACCCCTGTGGCCCCAAAAATCGATTCTCTCCATTTTTTGATATGTTGTAGCAGGTTGGCCAACGGTCAAGAATATATATAGTGGTAAGGGGGGTTAAAAGGTATTTTTCTCGATTTATCGGCAACACTGTGCGGACTCACTTGAGTCCAGGAGCCACTGGCTTCCTTCTGAGTATGCAATCACGCAACACTCGCTCCAATGGGGAACCCAGTGGCTCCTGGACTCAAGTGAGTCAGAGCTCTGCAATCTCAGAAATCCCTCTAAATCGCGTCAAACATTATTTGAAACTCACTTCACAGCAAACCTGCTTTCATTTTGAATACTGGCGAGCGCCGGGATAATAATGATATTGAATGGAAAAAAATTAAAAAATATTTATTGTACAAATTGAACTTAGGAGGTAGATAGGTACCTAATTATTTACGGCACAAATTGGGCAAGTAATGCAGAATAATATATACAAAATTTTACAAATGGTCTGGAATATCCATCAACTCGTGGAAAATTTTGAAGCAATCCAGGCAAAACCCAGGGTTCCCAGGGTAGCCCTCACACACCATCGTGGTTCTAGAGCTCAATCCGAGGCCTGAACACCTCTTGCAGCGCACCTGCAACTTTCTTTTCACTTTATTTTTCCCCTGAATGGTGTCTTCAGTATATTTCAAATAATGTCCACCTAGTGAAGGGGGGTCAGAGGTCGCAGTCGGGCCCAATAACGATGTAATCACCTCTTGGGTGAAGGCTGACAGACTGAGGCAGGCGTCTATACAGAATTTTTTGTATAAAGAATGAGCATTGGTGACAAACATTTGAAAAACGTGGATGGCCAGTTTTTTATACCATCTAATTTGGACTTTGGGTCGCTTTCGATTTGGGACGTCAACGACTTCGGGATCATCAGGATCGGCTGTGGATGATGATAATATTCGTAACTAACTAAATTGAGTATAGGCTCCTCTTGAAGTCGATGCAAATCATGATAATACTACTTGGAAAATTGCTAGACAATAAGGGAACACAGTAAGTAGGTAGGTGGTAGTGCTAAACCTCCCTAAAACATGATACTTCGGGAGGTTTATCAACCAGTAACAAACTGTAAGTCCGCCAGACAGAATATTTTCCTATTTTATTGATAAAGCCCATATAAGGGACACTACAGCTCACCTACAGCAGACTTTTTTTTTTACACGTTTAGTGAGGAAGCGAAACTAACGTTACAAGAAATAGAAATTTAAAAACCAAAACGAGTAACACAGGTAGCGGCTATCCGTGTCCAAACCATGAAACGGATCTCAAATTTCGTCGGCAGAACAAAAAAAATGTAATTTATTCATCAACAAAGGCGTCAAAACCTCATAAGTAATTTAAAAAACGTATATCCTTCAAGCAATGGTGAAAAAATGAGGTGACTTCTATTAAGTTACTTTTCGTGGGATTTTCATAATAAATCAAAGCGTGCCGGTTTTTGGGGGGGCCGCAAAGGAATACCAAAAGACGAGCGGTCATGTTAATGAACTGAAAGTGCGCTAAACCGAGTTCTTCAGACACCTGCCGTCGTTATGTTTGAAAGCTGCTTCTGAATCCCGGTAGCGCAAGCTTCCTCAAATATCAACCGCGAAAACACTCGCTTTCTAACTCGGTCAAACCCGCCCCCCTTCGAAGAGCGACGACCTTCCTGACTCCCGTTCGAAATTGAAGGGAGAAAAGTCCCATTTTTTTGTTCGTTATTTTTCCTCCGTTTTTTGTTAATAAAATATTGCCTTGTTAACAAAACAGCTCATTATAGAAAAAACGCTGCAAATTATTACACAATGGTTTATTATTTTTCTTCATAGATCACTCGTCTGCAAAGCCACCAACCATCCAACATGAAGAAACTTCAAATGGTAATTATAAATGCTTGCATACGAGTCTGCAACACATTGGGACATTTTCATGTGTGTTTTCTTATTGTATTTATTACTACCCAAGTATAAAAATAAGAAAACAGTTGTTTGTTCTCTACGCAACACAGTGAGTCTATTTTATTTATTTATTGGTCGCGTGAGCAAGATTTGCTTAGTTTTCGTGACGATTTTTCAGTTTATGTGCCAAAGCAAAGACATGAAAATGTCAAAAACATCGATCATATTTCGGCCAGCTATAATTTGAACGGAGATTAGGCCTCTCTTGCGATTCACACTCGTGTTTCTGATTTATCGTACGTCCAAACTTTAAATTCTCGTGGTGAGCGAACGGTTTGTCCTACAAAGCTCAGGCTACAGGGTGGTCTCAAAAAATTCTAAAAATTCTATAGTGTCTTAAATTGAAGGAAAAACAATACCTTTATATCAAAAATTGAATTTTCAAAATTTCAAAATTCATTTTTGAACCCTTAGAAGTGACCTACATCAACCAAAATCTTCGGGGCACAACTAGACCCCAAATGGAGCCCATATACCAAATTTCATCAAAATCGGTCAATGTCCTGTCCGCCGTCCGCGGCACTTTTCTTAGCAACACTGGACCGATTTGGTTCAAATTTGGTATATGGGCTCCATTTGGGGTCTAGTTGTGCCGCGAAGTTTTTGGTTGATGTAGGTCACTTCTAAGGGGTGAAAATTAAGGGTTGAAATTTTCAAGAGTGCCCTAGCTCGAAAACTCTCTAAATAAAGGTATCGTTTTTTCACCAATTTTAAATAGTATTGAATTTTTAAAAATTTTTGAGACCACCCGGAGCTCTGTAGGACAAACCGTTCGGTCCCTACGAGTACTTGAAGGTTTTCCTCCGATAAAACAGAATCATGAGTGTGAATCGCAAAAGAGGTCTAATCTCCATTCAAATTTTATCGGACTAAAATGCGATCGCTGTTCATTTCTTCGATTTGTATACAGTTTTGCCTTCTGCGTAACCAGTAATCAAATTTCAATATGAAGCTTTCTATTTTTCCAATCGAGTGTGAAGCGTTTAGTTCTTTCTAATAAACTTGATTGTGAAGGTGTGAAGCCAGTATGGTGTGGTAGGTAGTACCTAGCTGGTAGGTAAAAAAAAGTTGGTAGGTAAAACAAATGTTGGTGGGTAAAAAACGCTGCAAATCATTGCTCAAAGGCTTCTTCATTCTTCAGATCACTGATCAGCTGAGTGAGCTCCGAAGCCATTTTCAATCCTATTGAATGGAAGTGCTCTTCCAGGCGTCTTCAGCATTCGAGGAGATCTTCTTCACTCTCCAGATCACTGATCAGCTGAGTGAGCTCCGAAGTCATTTTCAATCCTATTGAACGCAGGAAGCTGAAATTTGAGAGGGAAGGTCAAGGGAGAATACAGATGGTGGTAGGTGCTATTGATGGAGAACCAGTGATCTATACAGAAGGGTGATCTATACAGAAAATAATAAACCTTTGAGCAATGATTTGCAGCGTTTTTCTGTATGTAGGATTTCCAAGTCTGATTCGGAATTTTCCAGACCAATTTCGGAAATTTCCAAAGCGTATTCAGAATTTTCCAAAGCATATTCACAACTTTCCAATATAGTTTCAGAACTTTCCAATTCAATTTCAGAACTTTCTAAGTCAAATACAACATTTTCCCTCATATGGGACCATCTACTGATTTTGATGAAATTTGTTATATGGAATCCGTTTGGGGTCTAGTTGTGCCGCGAAGCTTTTGGTTGATGTCAGTCACTTTTAAGTCTTCTAAGCAGATCATTTGTGTTGAGTAGCTGGATGACATCCTCATTTACATGATCTTGGAGCCTCAAAAGGTGATTCATGGCTTGGCTGCGAATGACCTCATTGACAGATTCTATCTTCAGCTTGTAGTGAAGTCTGTCATTTCTAAAGTATCTGCATGCATCAACGCAGTATCGCAGTACATAATTCTGGAAGCGCTGAATTATGTCTAGATTGCTCTGGGCTGTGCACCCCCACAGTTTTGAACCGTCCAGACGGGCTTTAGGACTTGCTTGTACAGTATAAGCTTATTGTGGACAGACAATTTTGACCGTCGGCCCATCAGCCAGTATATTTTTCTGAATTTAATCAAAAGCTCAGCTTTTTTCTTCTTAATGTGGGACTTCCACCTTGATTTGGCATCCAGCGTCATTCCAAGATATTTCGCTTCATTGGCATACGGTATCACCTTGTTATCGAGAAAGGCTGGCACATAGTTGATCCTCTTCCTATGAGAACTTGAGGGCTGGAGGCGAGTGATCTATACAGACAAATAATAAACCTTTGTGTAATAATTTGCGCCGTTTTTGCGATAGGAAAGGGTCCACGAAGTCCGAGATTATCCTTTTGTCCGACACTCTAAGCAGCTGAAGGTGCTCTTCCCTTCCTGCTCATCCTTAGACGTTCAATGCTGCCAGGTGCATCACGATGATTCTTTATTGAAATAATTATTCGAAATACGTTAATACGCTTACTTTTGAGTTGTGGACAGTCGGAAGTACATAATTCTCGTTACAGACTTGTAATTGCTCGCGTGTTGCACCGACGCAATGATAATTTTTCACCTCCGTTTGACACTCAACGACCCATAAATTCTCATTAGTTCCTCCTCGCACGTGCAACTTGTTTCGGGGTGAGAGGTTTTGGCACTTTTGGAACGTTTTGACCTGAAGATGGACGCAGGGAGTGAGAATAGCCGGAAGAGCCTAAATTGAGCTGTTAATAAGGGCGGGAGCAGGCGGTGGTCAGAGGAGGTCCTCAATCATAACGAGGTTATCCGAGCGTTGCACGGGGAGGAGTCAACTGTACTTTGCTGGGCTGCCCATGTAATCCGAGTTTGTGTCTTCGAGAAAAATAAGTGGTGCAAAAATACATCCCTGGATTAATTACTGATGAAAGCATGTTACTGATGTCGAGTTTCACATCATGAACTCTATCTGTAAGGGACTCTATTTGAACATTTCATCACATCACTCATAAACCAAACCCCCTTGTTGTGTCATCTTTACCTACTTGAAGATACATCAGCTCATAACCTGTGATTTAGTCCAGGGTGGTCCAACCTGGAACACCGAATTTCCCAGACGCTCCCTTGAAACAACAAAACGCTGCAAATGAGGAATTTCACCATGTCGGATTTCACCTATTTTTGACCCCAAAATCGGATTCAGCACCTCGAAAAACCCCTTAAGACAAACTTTCAGCCCGAACTTCCTAATTTACGAATAAACAAAACAGTGTAGAAAATACGAATGTTTAAAAAAACCGGGAAAATGACGTCATCCTGGAATAGTTCATTTATGGCCGCTTGAAGCGCTGAGATCGAGAAATCTTTAGTCCCCAGATGCAAAATTTCATGGAACAGTAAAGTTCGAAATCGAAAAACTGAAGAAAAAAATAGAAAAAGCAAGATGGGGAAAATTAGGTTTCCCCTGTTTTTGTTTGATAACTTTTCTCTTAGAAAACACGATTTCGTCGTCCCAATAGGCAACACTGGGAGGAGACGGCGATCCGAACAGCCCAATCAGCGAGCGTTCCCGCTTCACGTCCGTTTTCCCGGTTAGTTTTGAAATCAAAAATTTTGATTGTCTCCCAAAAATAACAGGAGACTTATTTTCCGAAATCAGCCCGATTTTCATCTATCCCACACCATTAACTATTCAGGAAAAATGCAAACAGAATTCGGTGAAATTCCTCATTATTTCACAAAGGTTTATTATTTTTCTGTATAGATCACTCGTCTGCAAAGAACACGGCTTTGCCAACCATAGTTACTACCTACCTGCTTCTCATATCTACTTCGCAATCGAGTTTATTTGGAAGAATGAAACGCTTCACACTCAATTCTATGAGCCATTGCCACTAACTTTTTTTTTTTTTTTAATTAACTCCCTTCAAAGACAAATTGTCTTTTGTGACGGAGGGGGCACGCCATAAATTAAAAAAATAAATAAATAAATCAAATATAACGGGAAGGACGCCCAGGACTCACCCGACGCCGGCCCTAGGGATAAGGGAAGATGAGGAAGGTGGGGGTGGGAGAGAAGGATGAAGGGAAGTGCCTCTATAAGTGGAACTATAACCATAGTTCCATAGTTACTTCCTACTTACTACACATACTGCCTTCACACCTTCACAATCAAGTTTAATTGGAAGAAATAAAAGCTTTACACTCAATTCGAAGAGTAGGGAATTTGATATGGGAATTTCGATTACTGGTGGCTAAGGGCGCAGAACTGACTAGAGGTGTGTAAGACAAGGTCATTTGGCGGATTCGAATCCCAAACGGTCACTCATTACAGAGACCAGGTCTCTTGAATCCGTTCACCCGTTCACATACCTACTCACTCAGTAGAATGAACCACCAATCGGCCACAAGTCACAAAAACAAAAACGAGCGAGAGATCCAGGTCGTGACTCGAAAAACCGAACGAGTCGGAATAGGTTACAATGAGTAGGTGAGGAGGCGATTTGAATGAATCGAATGAGCTAAAAGACAAAAACAAATGAAAGATCGATTCGAATCGTATGAATCAGTCTTTGAGTGTGCTTGGTCTTTCAGTTTTGTCTTTTTAGTCCACAGTTCATTCGAACTTACTTCTTCACTTGGATGATGGAAGGTTTGCTTAGAAAACCACTTCCATCTACTGCTTTCTGTTGATACTTCCATGAAATTTTCACACATTCATGATCCTTGTACACACATATATAAATAGGTACATCATACATCCATGTTGCGGGCAATTAATTTCTTTTGTTTGGCCTTTTGCCATTGTTCTCGGAACTTTTTCGGAAAACTCGATTGAAGAAGAAGAAGAAGAAAATACATGTATTTAACATATTGAACATACATACAAAATTATGAACAAAATACATGATATGACTATGGGCTATGCCCGTCTGTCAGAGGTCTGCATATAATTTCCTTTTCTTATATTTTAGATTTTATTACATTATATAAATTACTTTAAATTTATCATTCATTTACTTACGTACACTTATTAATTACATTTTTAAATCATGATTTGCCACATTTATTAATTTACTATTATTACTAGCTAGTTTTTTTCTCTTTTTAACATTTGACTAGCAGAGAAAACATAATGTGGTTACCTAACTCCGATCCCAGTTGAAGTGGCTCACTAGTTCGCTCCGGTAGGCCCATGCTGCGCTGCAGAACTTAGCAAGGGGGAGCCAGTTTAACCCATTCATTATGGACAAAACCATTTCGTGGGACAACCTAGATGAACCAAAATTCGCCATTCTAAATTCCCCAAGCACCTGACAATCTGCTAAAAAGTGCATCATGTTTTCTTTTTCTCCCGAATTACACAGTGAGCATGCTTGGCTTAAACCATCCCCATCATCAGAAGAGTGCGGTCGACCATTGAGTTGCAGCAGGTCACCTCGAGCCCTGCACACCCACCCCAGCACGAACATTGATGCCTTCTGGGACTTCGCCGTCAAATCCAGACTCCTCACACTGTGATCCAACAGCCGATATATCCGATCTTGTGAAGCAAGAGGGTTATTTTTGGTATTTGCCAACCATGTATCTTTGATCTTCTGCTGGAGGGAGTCCAGTCGTTCCTTAAGCACTCCACCCCGCTCAAATGAGAGATCAAATTCACAAGCATTCTGCTCACACAATGACTTGAGGGCTTTGTTCCAGAATATGCGGCGTTTAAATATTTCCTCAGCCAATATGGGCGGGTAACGGCCTGACGTCATATTCACTACTGTCTGCAGATATTTGCAATGCAGGGCGAGTGTGAAGAAGTACAGGGGTTCTACTCCTGCTTCCAAGTACAACACGTAGTCCGGAGTATTGCGGAGAAGATGGAAAAGCCGTTTAATGAAATACTTCAGCACCTCTTCAACCACTCTGTACTGCTTAAAACCCCACACCTGCGTATTGTAGCAAATAATGGAACGAACCGAGGCCTGGAACACTTCATATTTAGTACTGAGTGGCACCTGTGGTCGCCTGAGCAGGGAACTATACATAATCGCTATACTGGCCTTCGCGGAAGCAACTCTCTCTTTGAGGTGAGACTTTAATGACAGCCCAGAGGTCAGAGAAACTCCAAGGTACTTGTATAATCCCACTATCTCTATGGGGGACCCATTGAACGACCAAGATTCAGAATTCCTGAGTCGTGCACCTTTGCGGAACACCATTATCTTGGATTTAGCAAGATTAACCTGAAGCTGCCATCTCTCACAGTAGCTCTGCAGCGCATTAATGTTAGCTTGTAGAGTGCTTGTACTCTCGGCCGTGATTACAATGTCATCTGCGTACACGGAAAACTCGATTGGTGGGTTGATGTCTTGATGAACGAATAACCGCGTTCATTTTGACAACCCGTTCAGACAAGTTCGTTTCGGAGATAAGGTCTTTTCAATATGTTCACTCCTGACCGACACACCTCTAAAACTAAGTAAAATTCGAAGAAACGAACAACGATCGCATTTTGGTCAGCTAAAATTTGAACGGAGATAAGCCTCTTTCGCGATTCACACTCGTGTTTCTGATTTTGTCCTATAGAGCTCTGGGTGGTAACAGTGGACCCCCCCGCCCCTTTGTGAGTTTATCTGGAGGGATGTTCTTTTGCTGGGAGTAGTGAGTTGACCTTATGAAATACTGAATATTGGAGTTGATTATTCGGTTCAGTGGAATTGGTGTTGTGAAAAATTACTGTGATGACGTTATTTGACTGCGATGTACGTAAATTGATGTGAATTTATCATTTGTAACGTCCGTAGTTTTCATTGAACGACCTTATTTTATTGATAGCATAAGTGGGAAAAAAACTAATGCAAAGATCAGTCGGTAAGTTGTCCTCAATCAAGGTTTTCAAGGCAAATAATGTGCGAGTTGCTGGTCTTGAATTTCATCTCCCCCTCCCCCTTCATTCGCACTAACCAACGCAGCATCATCGTTTCTGGGTCATCAATAGGTTCACGTCATCAAAATGCATTAAATGGATTTTTAAAAATTTGATTTTCGGATTCTTCATACTTTGAAATGTAAAACATCAAATTTTGAGGAGTTTAAATTCTTTCCTTGCTTGATTCCAATGGTTCAGTATTGAAAACTAGCTGAAAAGCTAGCTAAAAGAAGGCAAAAACAAATTGTAAATATGTGGAAACAATTTTGATGTCGCGGCCTGGAATCGAACCCGGGACCCCCACGTTCGGGCGACGGGACATTCGTACAGTTGGGGTTTTATGTATAATATACATAAAGTACTTATATTATAAATAATAGACCAAAACCACCTGACCATAATTTCTTAATACAATTATCACATAATAAATGCTAACTTTTTGGTTTATTATTTTCAATAATGAACTTTGGAATCGACCAGGAAAAAATAAGTTAATTCTAAAATAATTAATAACTTAAAATTTGTAGGTTTACGTTTCAAGGTACGCAGACCATGCTTATGCGCAGTGGTCTTAACTATTTTAAATAGCTATTTCATTAATTATTTCTAGTAATACAATCTCGCTGATGGAACACAATGGAATAAATTTTGTATTGAAACTGGAGGGACAAACTAAAATCCAGACAATCGCTTGATATTCTAATACAAGGTTAGAGATTGATGTTTCGAGATAAGCTATTACGCATCGGTTCATCTATTCAATCGGATTTCGGATCCCAGGAAGCAATGTGCCTCACCCACTTGGCAAACTTTGTGGTTATTTAGAGTGGAGTGAACATCACAGATTTCCCAGGCCTTAAGATTTTAACAAAAATCTCTTGAGTTTTGATCGATTTCCTGACTTTTCTCCGAAGAATTCACTAACTTTTCCAGTCTGGGGCCACCAAGTAGTTGAACAAACTGGTTTTATTCATTACTTCCTTCTACCCTCAGTTGATCTACAATCATTTACAGACAGAACAGTCATCTGACGGCAAATTATTGTAAATAATCCACTCCACCTGTAAATGGGTAAAATTCATAAATATTCATACGATTCACACCACAGTCTCCAGCCATAATTTTCCCACAAACTAAGGAATTACAACCCCATTTATTCACTCCTTTCGCTTTCCGCAATTACGCCTGTATTTCAGCGTCGTTTGCAAATAAGATAGGGGCGGAAATTTCTTCTTATTTGGCACTTCGTTGGATGTTCTGTAGGAGAGACCAAGGAAATGATGGAATTCCCACACCCGCTCCCGCAGCTTTGCTAACATCCTGTTTTGAATCGTTGTATCGACGAATTTCCATATTAGTTGGGACCTTGATGGAAGGACGAATGGTACTACCACTTTCTTTCGGACGTCCGAACGGCTCAAAACGCTGCAAATCATTACACAACGGTTAGGGTAAATGCACCAGGAGTAGCCACCCTTAACCCTAGAATGATACCGATCATCTATACCGCTTTAATTGATATCGATCGGAGTAATTTTGACTCCCATTGAAATTTTATCATTTTAATTTTTTTCACAAGGAACTGATAAAAAATAAACGAGAAAATTGTATCAACTGTATTTGAACTTGTTTTCAAGCCAATAAAATTTACAAACATGAAAAAAATATCACTTTCATTTATGTATCAAAAGTAGAAAAGTAGCTTACTCAAGATATCAGTCTTGTAAGAATTTCACAGTCAGTATCACTTATGTGGTTGCTCATCATGTGTAGGAATTGACAAAGGTAACTTTCATCAAGGAATTGAAAAATTACCTTGCTTACTAAAATACTGAAGTACTGAATGTTTATCACTTACCTACATTTCCATTCTCAGTCCACAAAGCATTACATTTCCATTTCAATCCAGTTTGGGAACGCATCCCCAATAAATATAATAAATGAACTTTGTCAAATAGAAAAACCCAAATGAAAAATATAAACTCCGAAAAATAAAAAGGTAAAATGCTGCTCCCTTTGATAAATAACAAAATGACTTGTTCAAAATCACAGAAAAAGACGTTATGAAAGCATATCAAGAATCAGCACATATTTTTTTCGCTATGTGCTCATCACAAATCAGCCTCTCACATTTGGAACAAGTTGTGGAAGTTTTCCGCTTGAGAGAGGTTGGACAAGAAATGCAGTATCTTCTTCTCTTTTGCTTGTCCGGATTCTCTTGGCCCTGGTGCAGATGTAGAGCTAGCTGTGTTCGATGGAGCAGCAGCTGCGGTAGAAATTGATGGTGCCTTCTGAGTTTGTTCATCAACACTAGCAACCGGATTTGAGATTGGAGGCTGTTCCGAAGACATCTTCAGGCTCTCTCGAATACTCGATTCCAGTGTGTTATTCAATTTTGGATGTTTTTCCAGCCTCACTTTCCATTGGTATGAAAGTTGCTCATTGAGCTTGAGCATGAACTCAAGTCGCGTCATAGGTTTTTCTGATTGCTCTCTTTTAGCTGTTTTTGTAACGTACCTATGGAGTCTGAATGACTTTGCTCTACCTATCTTATTATTATCGAGAGTCAAATTGACTCCATGGAGTTTATTACTTACTTCACTGGGAGACTGCAAACGCCCCAACCACACCATCAGCCCTTGCTGTATTGAGGGTCATCCAAGGGGAGGCATAGGTGGAGGGGGAGCCCCCTCCCGCTCATGCTGTAGTTTCTATTCACAGGAGTGGGGAATACAGAGTCATTTTGACCCCACGATATCATTCTAGGGTTAAGCAACCCAGATTAGGATTTTACTTCGTGGTTTGTTTTCTTTCACTCTTGATTTTGCTCTATCTCCCACCTGCTTTATCGAATGACTATTTCAAAAACTCAAGTGCAGTGAATGGTTTTCCAAAAATTGAAGGAAAGCGAACCTACGTTTATCGCCAGTGGTAGCCAACTACTGGCCACCTTTCCCTAAAAACAATATTTTAATCGACGAGAATTCCTAAAATATTCAGAACTTGAGGTTAATATAAGTAAGATTCAATTCCAGATACAGATGGAAAGTAGGTACCTAAAATTTTGTTTAAAGATCACCAGTACATGCGAAAGATTGCATCTGCTCAGCTGAAATTTGCCTCACTTTCTTTCACCGATGTTCATAATTCACAGTCGTGTTTCTGATTCCCTCAACCGACGGAGCTACGGAGACACGAACCTCCCTGAAATGACCCCAAAAGGCTTGTTTACTTCTCAAATTGATGAAAAAATGTCACAAATTAGTAACTAATTAGGTAATTTATACTTACTAAGTTAGGTAGTTAATTACTTAAATTATTAATAATTAATATATATTAATTAATTAATTAAATTATTAATTAATTAATTAATTACAAACGGCTGGTCCTACAGAACTGTGGGTGGTCTCATTCGATTCTAAAAAATCGTAGGTACGTATTTAAAATTAACCGAAAAGCAATTATATCGCAAGTTTTAGAGGCAGGGCGTTTTGAAAGTGTTTTCCATTTTCCCCCTCAGAAGTTACTGGCATCAAACAAAAGTTTACCGGCACAACTAGACCCCAAATGGAGCCCTCAGAACCAAGTAAATTAAAATCGATCCATGGTGCCTACCTAAGGAAAAGGGAATTTTTTATTCGATTTTTGGATTCTACGTATCTATGCTGAAATGTAAACCATCAAATTTTGATTCCAAAGATTAATTATTAAAAATAATAAAACGAACAGTTATCATAATAATAGTTTTGGAATATTTGCTCATTTAATCATGGTGCACGAATTGGACTGTTTCAATGTCATCATTTGGTGACTCATCAAACTAAATTTACGTTCTATAAATCTAGAAAAATTACTTTTTTAGAAGGCTCAAATATATTTTGGATATTATTGTCTAATAATAATAATTTACTAATTATTTTGGATGCTATTTTCTTCTCTCAGTACGTTGCTTGAATGTTAGTACCGCACTTTGACCAAAAAGAGACTTAATTTTTTTTTCAAATTCGCGTCATTACGAACTCTCTCCGCCTTGTATTGACACTTTCGTTCCCGTTTCCAAGCGGAGGTTTACTCCAGTAATAAACGTTAATTTTCGCCCGTCTGCCCTTTTCACACTTACGCCCTTTCCAGGCAAAAAACCAACAAATTTTTGTTCTTGTTTCGCACTCGGAGTCCGGGAAAATCATCATGACCCTTGAGTTATGAGCCGGGAACAATAAGATAATACGTCTGGGAGGCGCGAAACGTTTTGAATTACGAGGTGTTAAGTGAAAAAAAAGCCTCGGCGGACAATCGATCATTTTGCTCAGCGGGTTCAATTTTCCTTGAGCAGAAATTACTCGGTGAAATTGCTTTTTCCGTTGCAAGCGGCGCCCCCTCCTTACTGAGCATCGAATCCGTTGTTTGGAAGTGTTGTGGTTCAGTCAAAGGGCATTTCGGTACTCTGTAAGGATCAAAACCAGTAGGGTGTGCGCCTAGGTAGGAAAAACTGTTTATTGTTACTTTTAATCTAAGGTAGACCTCATTCTGAGAATTTTGGTACCAACCGCGACCTTATAGCGTGTGTAAATCTTTTCCTATGAATTTTTAAAGTTTCGACCGTTTATGACGCCACAGTGGGCTGGGGGGTCCCGCCCAGGCGAGAGGGGCGCGTGACGTCATATCATCACAGAAGCCACCAAACGATAGAAAGGAGTCTGATCAGTGTAGAATGGAAAAACGCCCAAGGTATCACACAACGGTTAATCTCTTCAGATCAAATTTTCCTAATCTTCCTTCTAATCTTCAATATAATCCTAAGGAGAAGTGAAAAAAGTAAAAACAAAGTCTGCCAAGTTGTTGTGGCACATAGCTTCCTCGTTTCACGTCATCCCGCACATTCTCTGAATACTGTTGGAAAATGTAGAAGTTGTGGCTGTTAGAAGGGTTTCACGTTTGCCCATGCGCACAAAATACTTTCAATTTGGCGGCCATGATTTTAATAGGGGACTATCTCCACTTCAACTCTCATAATTCCTGAAAATTTCATCGAAATCAGATTGGAAATGTAGGTGTTATGGCCGTGGCAAGGATTTCACGTTTGTGCATGCGCAGCGGCTACCATCAGTCCGGGGGTGATGATTTTCATAGGGAACCATCTACATGCCAACCAGCACAATCTCTGAAAATTTCAATGAAATCGGGTGAGAAATGTAGAAGTTATGGCTGTGGCAAGGATTTGTTGATAGACACACAGACAGACAGACACGGAACCAAAGGAAGGTCTGAAACGTAAAACGCAAGTGGAAATTTTGATTTTGGAGAATTTTTTTTTCAACCTTGAAAAGTGAAAACAAAGCTTCCGCTACCTTGGTAGACTCGGAAGCAAAATTTGGAAAATCAAGGGGTTACAATTTAGTGATTTTTGTGCTTATTTCAATGAAATTAAAAATGTAAATTTCATGTTATAAGGTAAAAAATATATAATTATAATTTAATTATAATAATTAAATAATAATTAAATTATAATGTAATTTCATGTTATAAGGTAAAAAATGTTTAAAATCTTAAAGTTGAGAAAAATTTGGAAAAATAAAGAACGAAATTGCTAGGAGACCTTTTGTGAAGGCATTTTTGGCGAGTGAAGTCTGAGACACCCCCTATTTTGTTGAGCAATCTCAATATGAATATTGTAACAATTTTTAATCATACAGAGATCACGAATCCATTGCTGAACCTTAATTACCTTCTAATATAACGCCACTCGTCCGGGAACGACATTTCCATTCCCATCAAAGCCCCCCCCCCCCCCCTAGCATCTATCGTAACATGTCTGTAACAGTGTTAAAATGGGTTAGGTAATTTATTTTTCCAAAAAAAGGAAGCTTTACATTTTTTAATAACATATTTAACGTAGGTAGATGAAAGAAAGCACGTAACGATTTGGAATGCTGGGCGAACCGTCGGACCTGAGGTTCTTCATTTGCACAAGTTCGTTAGTAACCAAAAGACCTAAAGAGGAATGAGTTATTATTATCATTTTTTGTACTACTCGGTGTATTCCATAATTGGTAATCCTCTCTAATTGGACGGCTGTACCTTATTATGAGGCCGTGATAGAATGATCCAATTATGAAATGTCGAAGGGACGTTCTCTAAACCTACGAGTCGTCCCTTGGGATTCTTCGGATGTCCGAGTCGATCCCGAGGTTGTTTTCGTTTATTATTTTCAATAATGAACCTTCGAGATATGGCGTGTCTCTATGAATGACAGTTATCGTGGAACGAGGGCCGACTCTAATTGATTTATGAATAAAGAATAGAAAGAAGGTTGTTGAAACTAATAATATCAATAAACCGTATCTAATAACGTGAAATTAAGTTTTGAAAGTCTGCCAAGAGGGTGTGGCACATAGCTTCCTCGTATCCAAAGCCCGATTGTATACATGATCCGATGCATAGGGGAATTTCCAAGTACCTCATACTACCCTCATAGGGGACCATCTACAGGGTGTCCCCAGAAACGTTCCCCCCCCCCTGCTAAAATCGTCCAGGTAGTGGTAAAAAGAAAACTATTTTTTCAATCTTCATGATTTTTCCCAAGGATCTCAAATATGACCACGGTGCGCATTGCGCACGTGCGCAATCGTGCGCAACGCACACCAACTTCGCTTTTTCAAGTGAGACCCCCCATTTTTTTATTGCAGATTCGGATTCTACGTAAAATTTCACGAACATTTCACCCCTCAACCGACTTTTTTTGTTGCGCGCAACCCGCTCAGTGCGCGCTCAAAGATGCGCAACCGCAAGGTTGTGTCAAAATGTGCATGTACGAAGTACCTAAGTGTGACACATGATATTTTAGTATTTTTTTACGCTGAATCACGTGGTGATGTTAGTTTCTTGATTTTACTGCATTTTTATCAAATTATCGACGATAAATGAACTTTTAAAAAAGGAAAAGTGCATTTTTTAAGGGCAAAACCACCCTGTCTACTTAAAAACTTGTTTCCAAGATAATCGAAAAAAGATTTTCAAGTAGACAGGACGGGTTTTTCACGAGAAATTACAAGTAGAGAGTCCTCGTGAAATTACTAGTGAAGAGTCCAGTGTGACAAACAATCGTTTTGACATAGATATGTCTTTTGGCTGGGGGTCAAGGAATTTTCAAGGCACTTTTTTTTATCACAAAAAATGCAACGCTGCAACCAGTAAACAAAATCTTAGCTACATATCGGTAGCTATGAAGCAAGGTTCTCTAGAATACTGCAATAAATTACGTGCGATCGGAGAGTTTTTTTTTTAATGTCAAAACATAAATTTCAATTTACTAACAAGGGTGAAGTTAACGGATGGGCACAGAAGATGCGTAATAACTAAAAATGCAATTTTCCTTTTTTAATAGTTCATTTATCGTCGATAATTTGATAAAAATGCAGTAAAATCAAGAAACTAACATCACCACGTGATTCAGCGTAAAAAAATACTAAAAAATCATGTGTCACACTTAGGTACCTACTTCGTACATGCACATTTTGACCCAGCCTTGCGCGCGACAAAAAAAATCGGTTGAGGGGTGAAATGTTCATGAAATTTCACGTAGAATCCGAATCTGCAATAAAAAATGGGGGGTCTCATTTGAAAAAACGAAGTTGGTGTGCGTTGCGCACAATTGCGCACGTGCGCAATGCGCACCGTGATCTTATTTGAAATCCTTGGGAAAAATCATGAAGATTCAAAAAAAAATTTTTCTTTTTACCACTACCTGGACGATTTTAGCAGGGGGGGGGGGGACGTTTTTGGGGATACCCTGTATATCGAAAAATCTCTGGACATATCTTCGAAATCGGATGGAAAATGTAGAAGTTATGGCTGCTACGAGAAAATTCACGTTTGAGGATGATGATTTTCATAGTAGAAAAATGTAGAAAATATTTTCATGTAGAAAAGGCTCTTAACACGTTCACTGCTTCGCCAAAATCTCGGACCTCGCCCCATGCTTCAAACACTTCTTGACTTCGATTACATTCTTGTGTCGTTTTTTATGAATTTTAAGCAAGAAAAAACAATTTTTAGCGGAAAATTTTTTTTTTTTAACAATTTGTGAAAAGGCCAAGTGTTGTGCCAGACGCATGTGGGAATAGCCGAGGTTATGCAATCCCGCAACGACTCTTTCATTTCCTCTCCTGGTACCTACTTCCATAACATGTTTCGTTGTAAATGCAAGGTAAGTATAAGTAAACAATGGGTCAAAGGCACTTCAGTATAATACTTATGTAGTCAAATTTAAAAAAAGTCTCTACTTATAGATTTTTTTTAAAATACAAAATTTCAAACTTTTTCTGCCTGTGCCATTCTCTGAAGCAGGTAGGTTAGGAATGAGCGATTGTGATGAAATTTGGTACTATGAGGGCTTATTGTGGGGTCTAGTTGTGCCTGAAGCTTCTGGTTAATGTTAGTTACTTCTAAGGGTTGAATTTCTGATATATTAAAAGGTTTCTTATTATTTTTAAAAAATATAGAAGGTGATTGTTTTTTCATTAATTTGGTACAGTAATAAATTTACGGAATCGAATGGCACCAACCGTTCGGTCACTATGAATTTTCTGCTGGGGACAGATTCGGCACCTTGGACTTACTTTGAGTCCATTTTTTAGGTCCCATAGTTGTAGAACTCGAAAGAAATACTGACCTAACAATGCTGAGAAAACAATGTCCATGATCAAAAAACAGAGTAACTCATGTTGGATGGTAAACATTGAAAGACGGCTTCCAGCGGCAATTACATCATTTAGAAACATTTCAGGTTCACCCCTTGTCTCCTGTAGATGGCAGGGTCATACTGATTAGTAAAAACCTGCGAAACTCCCATTTAGAAGCGTATTGAGCTCTAATAAATCAAAGTCCGAAGCAAGGTGTTTCGAGACGCTCTGGCTAGCCGCAGTGAACGTTTTAAGGTTTTACGTTTGAGGTTTTTTTTTATAGCATGTGCAGAGGAGATGATTTCCATAGGGGACCATCTACACGCCAACCCGCGCAATCCCTAAGAATTTCATCGAAATAGGACAATGACTTCGTATAGTTTGGCCCGTTACTAGAATTTCATGACAGATGTTCGAACTTACCTCATGCACAACCAATAGCTGCTCATTTTGGTTTATTATTTTCAATAATGAACCTTTGGAATCGACCAAGAAAAAAAAAATTTTAACACCCCCTCAAAATTTGATGGTTTACGTTTCAAGGTAGAATTCAGTAGAATTCCTATGTAGAATTCCAAGGTAGAATTCCTATGTAGAATTCAAAAATCGAATAAAAATTTGGCCGTCCGTCCGCCGTCCGCCGTACGCCGTACGCCGTCCGCCGTCCGCCGTACGCGGCACTTTTGCCCCTTAGAATTGACCAATTTTGATGAAATTTGGTATGTAGGCTCCATTTGGGGCCTAGTTGTGCCCCGAAGATTTTGGTTGATGTAGGTCACTTCTAAGGGTTCCAAAATGAATTTTGAAATTTTGAAAACGCCCTAACTCAAAAATTTTGAAATAAAGGTATTGTTTTTCCTTCAATTTAAGATTCTGTAGAATTTTTAGAATTTTTTGAGACCACGCGGAGCTCTGTAGGTCAAACCGTTCGCTCACTACGAGAATTTAAAGTTTGGACGTACGATAAATCAGAAACACGAGTGTGAATCGCAAAAGTGGCCTAATCGCCTTTCAAGTGTTAGCCGACCGAAATGCGATCAATGTTTTTCTTCATGTTTGATGGTTGGTGGCTTTGCAGACGAGTGATCTATATAAAAATAATAAACCATTGTGTAATAATTTGCAGCGTTTTTCTCCTTCCAAATACTATCATCCGCATTATCAACTTCATTTTCCTTTCCACAAACCACCTTTCATTAAACAATTCACATTTTACATTCTTCATAATTCTACATCACCGTTATCAGCCTTATCACCACAGAACAGTTTTTGCCATCAATCTCCATAACTTATTAGTTACTTCTACTTCCACTTACATGGATGTTGCTGTTTTTTGCATCCATACTCACTTGTATATTTTCCTTAACGTATTGTTGTCTAATTATAAAACACCAAATTTAAACTTTAAAATTATTTTTATGTATTGTAACATTATAGTAATTCATGGACTACGCCAAAAATTCAACAATGCAACATCAGCCTTCAGAGTAACCCTGCCCAGCTCCTGGATTTCTGCTGGCAGCCTTCTTTCACACTTTTTCTCTATTGTTCCCTTGCCAACCTGCTTTTCTAAAACCGTTTTCCAAGAACATCAACCTTGTTGCGTGTCATTCCTCAAAATAAGTGGTTTTATTGTGATCAACTGGACAGACTTGACCATAAAAATTGTGAAGCAGTGCAATATCGCTCCAATCCTACCTATTTTGGACTTGGAATAGCTGGGCCACCTGTACTCTTCTTCAATCTTCTTTCTTCCTGGAAGCTGCCCTTTTTTCTGGTGGAAGCTGCCTGTCCTGACTACTTTCTTCTGGAAAACCGTTCATCTGGGACTGATCACCCCACAGCTAAGCCTTTTTTCTTTCTTATCTTTCACATGGCCATTTAGGGAAAGAATAGAACCTTTCAATTTAAAAACCATTACAAAACCTGCTTTTCAACTTTTCAATAAATTCACATTCCTGTTGATGTTTCATCAATTCAAACTCTGTTTTTTCTGCTTTATCACCTGATCACCACGCAGCATATTTCACTTTAGGTAGGTACCTAACCTAGCTAAGTTCTTTCCCCTTCAGGGGTGGTCCTTCGAGTCTTCAACTCTTATTCTCTTTTCATTTTGATCATTAACATTAATTAGTGTTGGATAATTACTGTATCCAAAGCAGTACTTCCATACTAAACAACAGACAGGAAACCAAAATTGTTGAGGAAGGTCTAAAATGTAAAATGTAAGTGGACATTTTCATTTTGCTTCCGAGTCTATCAAGATAGCGGAAGCTCTGTTTTCACTTTTCAAGATCGAAAACAAATGTTCTCCAAAATCAAAATTTCCGCTCACATTTTTTGTTTTAGACCTTCCTGAACTATTTTGGTTCCTTGTCCGTCTGTCTGTCATGAAATCCTAGCCACAGCCATAACTTCAACATTTCTAACCCGATTTCGATGAAATTTTCAGGAATTATGCGAGTTGGGGTGGAGATGGTCCCCTATGAAAAATATGGCCCGCAAAATGAAATTATTTTGTGCGCATGCGCAAACGTGAAATCCCTGTAACTGCCATAACTTCTACATTTTCCAACAATATTCAGAGATTGTTACAGTTGATGTGTAGATGGTCCCCTATGAGGGTAATGGAAGTTACTTAGAGACTGATGTTTTGAGATCAGCTACTATGTATCATCGGATCATCTGATCATCTTATCGGATCATCTGTACAATCGGGTTATGGATACGAGGATGCTATGTGCCACACCCTCTTGGCAGACGTTTTTCTTCCAACCAATGGGAAAGGTAACTGTCCCAACATGTCCGCACTGCCAGAATAGAGAAGATTATGATGCGCTACACACCTTTTTCAAATGCACCAAATGGGCGGCTGAAAGAAGCCAGCTGCTGTAAGAGCTGGGATTAACTCCCCAAATTTCAACACTAGAAGCTGTCGTCAGCAAGATGCTGGAAGGTGAGAGGAGCTGGAGTCTTGTGGCAGCGTACGTAGAGAGTATCCTGACAAGGAAGACATTGTTAGAACGAGAGAGACAGAGAAGGGACCACCTGGTCCGACCCGCCATCCAGAACTGATGAAGTGCCCCAGGACTCAGCCTGAAGTAATATGTTAAACAGTTCCAGGCTGAGCATCCAACGTGGGAGAAAAGGAGGTGTTTTTTTTAGTGGGTTTGAATCCCACATAACCTTGAAGTCGCGGATCCTTCAAGGTATCTTACGAGATCCAACTCCACCTGTTAATCTTGAAGATTTTCTCACCTGCCTGCAGAAAAAAAAAACCTCTAAAATTGAAAGCAATGTATTATCGGTGAATGATGGCGTAAACTTCGCCAACATAAAAGAAAAACCTTCGGATTCGACTTTATGCACCTCCAAACTTGGAGATTTGGGAGCCAATGGGGGCAGAGATGTGAGAACCACGCAGTTGGAGCGGCCAACAGACTGGTCAGTCGCAGTCCTTCAAATTTCGACCCTAAAACCGTGTTGAACGTCAAATATGACAAGTGGAAGTCGTCAAGACGGTCCCACCGTCTGTATGCGGATGTTGGTTTAGGTGGGACCACGTGCTACGGATGTGTGAGATATGTGACAAATGGATCGAGCCTGGTGCACATGTGGGCAGCAGAAGAAGCTTCCAGGAGGATACGACGGCGTGGAGACCGTCGATGGAGATCATAACCCGCCGGGAAAAGTGACTTTCGTTGTTTTGAGGGCAATTCTGGTCGAACTGAAACGAAACGTCGGGTTGGTGAAGCAATTAGGTTGAGGAATTTTCAAAAATATTTACTGGCCAATTTTCATTTTATTTGGCTTTCGAGTCTACCAAGGTAGTGGAATCTTTGTTTTCAATTTTCAAGGTTGAAAAAAAAAGTTCTCCAAAATCAAAATGTCGCGTCTACCTTCCTCAACAATTTTGGTTCCATGTCTGTCTGTGAGTCTGTCATGAAATCCTTGTTAGGGCAAAACTATACGTTTCTTATGGGCCCGGATTGTTCAGATTTCCGTGTAGATGGTCCCCTATGAAATTATCGCTCAAGATCTATAGTTGCCACTGCGCATGCGCAAACGTAAAAACCTTTGAAAATGATGAAAAAAGTTTGATGATATACTATCCATCATATTTATCCATGGGTAAACATTTTGGATGTTGCACGATCTGACTACTCTTCCACTCTGGCTGGAAGAAATTACCGCTCTTTTGTAATAGAATTTGTTCGGCTACACATTGAACTATGCACCTACCTGTCGTTCGCCATTCCGCAAACTCTGCTGGTTTCTTTATTTTTCAAATTTAATTTCGGTTTATTATTTTCAATAATAAGCCTTTGGAATCGAGCAAGAAAAAAAAATTTTTAACCCCCCCCTCAAAATTTGATGTTTTACGTTTCAAGGTACGTAGAATACGAAAATCGAATAAAAAAATTTCCATCCGTCCGCCGTACGCCGTACGCGGCACTTTTCTTAGCAACACTGGACCGATTTGGTTCAAATTTGGTATATGGGCTCCATTTGGGGTCTAGTTGTGCCGCGAAGCTTTTGGTTGATGTAGGTCACTTCTAAGGGGTGAAAATTAAGGGTTGAAATTGTCAAGAGTGCCCTAGCTCGAAAACTCTCGAAATAAAGGCATCGTTTTTTCACCAATTTTAAATAGTATTGAATTTTTTAAAATTTTTGAGACCACCCGGAGCTCTGTAGGACAAACCGTTCGGTCCCTACGAGTACTTGAAGGTTTTCCTTCGATAAAACAGAATCATGAGTGTGAATCGCAAAAGAGGTCTAATCTCCATTCAAATTTTATCGGACTAAAATGCGATCGCTGTTCATTTCTTCGATTTGTATACAGTTTTGCCTTCTGCGTAACCAGTAATCAAATTTCTGTATGAAGCTTTCTATTTTTCGAATCAAGTGTGAAGCGTTTAGTTCTTTCTAATAAACTTGATTGTGAAGGTGTGAAGCCAGTATGGTGTGGTAGGTAGTACGTAGCTGGTAGGTAAAAAAAAGTTGGTAGGTAAAAAAAATGTTGGTGGGTAAAAAACGCTGCAAATCATTGCTCAAAGGCTTCTTCATTCTTCAGATCACTGATCAGCTGAGTGAGCTCCGATACCATTTTCAATCCTATTGAATGGAAGTGCTCTTCCAGGCGTCTCCAGCATTCGAGGAGATCTTCTTCACTCTTCAGATCACTGATCAGCTGAGTGAGCTCCGAAGCCATTTTCAATCCTGTTGAACGCAGGAAGCTGAAATTTGAGAGGGAAGGTCAAGGGAGAATACAGATGGTGGTAGGTGCTATTGATGGAGAACCAGTGATCTATACAGAAGGGTGATCTATACAGAAAATAATAAACCTTTGAGCAATGATTTGCAGCGTTTTGAATTAGATCCGTCTTACCGCAGGTGGTCATGGACAATTATTTTTACTCGAAAAAAAAAAAAAAAAAATGTAACGCTAAACCAATAAACAGCAACTGGCAATTATACAGGGTGTTCAACTGAAGCTGGGCAGAAATACAGAGGTCGATTCTACGAGGTATTTCCACCAAAACTAATGGCATAGCTCAAAATGGCAGAATCCCACTCAGGATGTTCCCTGTCCTACGGTGTACATTTTAGGATGTTCTGAAATTCTCCGTACGTATCTCCGTAGAGTACGTATCTATCATATAGAACCTACAGTTGAAATGACGGTTGGAAAGTGTATTTTTAAACACACACCAATGTCTCAAAAATATCTAGATATTCTAAATACAAAAAATATCAACTATGGTTGTCCTAGTTTTTGACGGTTTTTTAGGGCACCATTTCAAGAGTATGTACATTATAGGTAAATTATAGGTAGTTACACCATTCCAAGAGTCTGTACATTATAGGTAGTTACATCATTATTTTATGTGCCTACCTACGTACAATATTATTTGAATCGGTTTTTTTCAAGGGCGTAAGTTCACAAAAATGCCATTTTTTCATGTTTCTGTTCTTTAACCCTAGGCGCATCGTTTGAAATTAAAAGGGCATGTGAATGACGTCTCTAACATGATAGAAATCGCCCTTGAAAATCACAATTTCAATTCGAAATTCACATTTCAAGGTTTAAAAAAATATGTTCTACAAAATCAAAATATATTCTACAAAATTCAGTCGCGTTTTACGTTTTAAACAATTTTGGTTTCACGATTTTCGTGTCTTTCTGTGTAATAGGCCGTCTGTAATAAAATCTTTGAAAACTCCAATTTTGATGAAATTTTCATTGAATGGGTTTGCGGGTAGATGGTCTCCTATGAAAATCATCGCCACTGAATCGATATTGAAACTGTTGTAACAGCCATAACTTCTATTTTCTCCGTCCGATTTCGATGAAATTGTCAGGGATTGCGCGGGTTGGCGAACAGATGGTTCCCTATGATGGTAGTGGAAGATACTTAGGTATTGATGTTTTGAGATTAGCTACTATGCATCGGATCATCTGTACAATCGGGTTATGGATACGAGGAAGCTATGTGCCACACCCACTTGGCACACGTTTTATTCAACTGGGTAGATCATCCGTCCTTTGAGGGCGCCGGTGTGGCTACGGTTGTTGGGGCGTCGTTGTTCGGCGGTGGACTTTGGACCGACTCCTGCGGGGATCGTGGGTTCAAGGCTCATCGCCGGCAGCGTTCGTTTTCCGGGTCTCTCATCGCCACCTCGTCCCACCCCAGGGCGTTGAGGCAATGGGAAGCCATGAGCGAAATCATCAGAACAAATTCTGATCTTCCCTTTGGAATTCAGCTGATGACGTCCTCGACGCCAGGAACGGCAGTCGGACGACAATCGAACCTGAAATGGTTGTTTACTTTACTTTGCTTACTTTTTACTCATCCGTCCTAGGGCTTAATCGCGATAGATAAAGCCCTAGAATACGTTGAGCAGATGTTGGTCCCACCGCGCACCGTCCTCATTGTGTCTGACTCAAGGAGTGCGATGCAGAGTCTTCAAAATCACAAAGCCGCAAAGAAATATTCGCACCTACTCATTCGAATAAGGAAAAGCGTCGTCAATCTGAAGAACAAGGAAGTGGTAGTGAAGTTTGTCTGGGTTAAAGCACATATTGGAATCAAGGGCAATGAGGTGGTGGATCGAGCGGCAAAAGAGGGATGCAACAGCAGTTGTGACAGCAATGTTTACATACCCTATACGGACCTGTACGCGAACTTCAAAAAAGCGCTCATGAACGAATGGCAACAGTACCACGATGATTATCCGGTGGGGAATAAATACAAATTTATGTTTCCCAAGATAACAAAAAAACCTTGGCGAAGTGAAGTTGCTGGGAAAAACAAAAGGTTTTACTCAATTTTATCGAGACTACGAACCGGACATTGCATATCGAGGGTCAAGCTGCAACACCACGGAACGTCATTTTTGGCCAAAATGAGTATTTTATATCGTTCGATGCGTATTCTTGCGGCGGATCCGGTAAAAATATCAGTTAGATCGATTTCTCAATAGGTAGCGTGAAATTCAAGAAAACGTCAAACTAACGGACTGTCATCGTCTCCAAGACACGATACAACACCACCGACCGTCATTGTTTCCACCATGTTTTCCATACAAAGCGACGACTGCGACGAGTTTGACGTGTCTTCCCGTTTTCAAGTAAGTTTTTGAAAGTATTTATTATTATAAATCCGTTTCCTTTTGCTATTTTCGTCTTCTCATTGCTACAAAGAATGCGATGAAATGTTTTTTCTATACATTATGACTTTTCCAGGCCTCAAGTTCGAAGCTTTAGCAAACAGTTCCGCTCAAGTTGACAGTCGGTTGAATTGCATCACCACTTCACGTTCAGTAAGTTGTGTTGCATCTCGTATTCTCGTGTTGAAATAATGTAGTTTATTCATTAGCTGTTGAACTAATAATAATTTAGTGAGAGATTCCACCATGAGCCCATTGTTGATGATCAACCCTCATGATGGACCTACTCTCAAGAATCTCTTCGCTCCACCACATAATTTTGGATAGTGGTTCAGAACCATCTTAATTTAATATTAGGTAGGTACCTATTGATGTGTCAATAGCTCGTTGCCCTACTGGTTTTAAGGGTTGAATTCAGTAGTCAACTTATTGTATGGTATTACGCGAAAAAAGTGGAATAAGCGACGATTTTTCGAAATTGATTTTTTGGTAGGTACCTACCGTTGGTTAGGCAATCAAAACATCTACCAACCAGGCTCGATTTTGGCGCCCTCTTCATTTTTCGCTAAGTTATTAAGGAATGGAATATCCGCTAAATGCCGTATCGACATCGATCTTATTGATTTTCGCAATGTTGGAACAAGCGACGTCAAATAGCCGAAGATGCGCAAACAGTGGAACAAGAAACATCCTCCAAAATCAAAATTTCCACATACGTTTTACGGTTTAGACCTTCGTGTAAAATGTTGGTGAAGTTTTCAGGGTTTGTGCGGGTTGTCGTGCAGATGGTATTCTACGAAAATCATCACCCTCGGATTGATGATATCTCTGTCGAGATTTCAAGTCGATTAGGTACTAAAAAATAAACCTAGTAGCACCATGGGGACCTGAAATCGTTTTTTGCTTGTCCTGAAAAGTTGTAAAAGATGGAATGCTTTGTTAGTGAAATAATGATGTCTTTTCCAGGCCTCAAGTTTGAAGTTTGAGCAAACATTTCAGCTCAAGTTGCCCTAGTTAAGTCCGTTGAATTGCATCACCATCCACACTTAGTAAGTTGTGTTGCATTTCGTATTCTCAAGTTGAAATAATGTAGTTTATTCATTAGTTAAATAAATAATAATTTAGTGAGAGATTCTTGAGAGTTGATCATAAACCCTCATGATGGACACCTCCGTCAAGGATCTCTCCCCTCCACCCCAAAATCGTTGATCGTGATTGAGAAACATCCCAATTTTATATTAGGTATTGATGTATAGCTGGTTGCCCAACTTTCTTTAAGGGTTGAAGTTAGTGGGCACCAGTCAACCTATTTAACAAAAAACTGCTTTGCTACCTAGCAAGGTACTACCCTAGTATTTGCAGGGAATTGATGTATCCTTTTTCTTCCTTTTTCACAGATCCCTACATCAGTTAAGATTAAGAACGACGACCCAGACTACAAAGTATCCTCGTGGCTCAAACGAGGGGAACAAAAATATAACAAAAAAAAAGAAAACCTGAGTTTTTGATGAGAGATGAGACATTCATAAGACTGATTTCTTGTCACTAATATCTTTTCTTGATTATTTTTCTGCATTTTTCTTGGCATATTATAGTTTAAAAAAATATATTGTGATACTCTTAGTAACAATGTTTGTGATATTTCTTAGATAACAATGTTTGTGATATTAGATAACAAAACATTTATCGTGATATTTCTTAGATAACAACGTTTGTGATTCACGCTGTGATTTTTTCCTTGACGAAAAACCCACTTTTATGAAACGTGTTCTGCCCATTTTTGCGTACTTACCCTATTCTAATTCCCGAAGGACACTTTTGTATTCATACATTCATGATTATGATGATTTTATTTTGAGCAATAATTTGTTTTGTAAATGAAAGCCCGTTTTGTTCTCATTTTTGGTGAAAATATCATACTAAAATCATTAGCTGTATCAATATCGTCGATATCAATAGTGCCGACCCAACCAAACTGTGTAAACTGGTGAATATCCATGAAAAAGGAGGATACAATTGAAATGGATTGGATTCATGAGTTGAAAAATCCAGCGGGAAAGGAAGGCGCAACACAACTTACTGTCAAGCATTGACAAAACAACACCACTTAGCGTCATGATTTTCTTTAAAAACATTTATTTGGCTTAAAACTGTTTTTTCTCGATGAAATACGTATTTGTGAACATAAAGAACTAGCTGGAGGAGAAAAAACATAAATATTGTGGATTTAAAACATTGAAAACCAGTCTTTTGGCTCTCCTGAAAAGTTGGCAAAATGACGTTCCGTGGTGTTGCAGCTTGACCCTCGATATGTAAAGCCTACCTCTGCAAAATAGGACAAGAAGCAACTGACCAATGTGAGGTGTGTGCTGTGCCGGAGGATATTGTGCATGTGATCTTTGAATGTAAAAAATACGACACTCAGAGAAGAACGTTTCTGGATAGAATATCCGTTAATCTACCCTGTCCATTTAATTATACAACCTTAATGTTGCATCCAGAAGTGTACGAGGAAATAATGAGTTTTTTAAACCAGATTGACCACAATGTATAAAAATTTTTCTTTTTAATTTGCACTAGACATTGAATTTTAATTTACTCAATAATTATTTTATTATTGTATAAATATATATATGTATATATATATGTATGTAAATAATATCATGGCTGTATGGAGCAATCAAATGCCAAATAAAATAAAATATATACTCATCCGTCCTTTGATGGAATAGTAATTCGTAGTGCTTTGAGTGCCCTCATTACGTATTTGTTTCTTGGTCGCTAAGGAAGCCCAGCTGGATGACTTGAGACTTTATTTGAATATACGTACCGGATCTAACTGGCTAACTCGTTGGGGAGAATTTGATCACCTGAAATTTGAACGGAGATTAGGCCTCTTTTGTGATTTACACTCGTGTTTTTGATTTATCATAATTCATTCTCTTGAGTCCTCAAGAGGAGCGAACGGCAAAGCTCTATGTGGTCTCATTCGATTCAAAAACTTCAATTCTATCTTAAATTTGTGGAAAAACAATACCTTTACATTGATAATTTTCGATTGATGAAGTAGTGATTTGAAAATTGCAACCCCTTTTTTCACTTCTTAACTCTAATTTGACCAAGGTGTCACTAGTGACACCGAAAACTTCTTAGTAATTCCAAAGCTGCATCAAGGTAAATCAACTAAATTTAAATTGCAATATAAAAATTAATGCATTTTCTAAACAATTTTTTGAAAGTTTTGAACAGTTTTTTTGAAAGTTTGAAAAAATTAAAATTTTTCCATAGATTTCCTTGGAAATTGTTGTCATAACTTTATTTTGAGACTTCCAATTGTCCAAAACAAAATTCTACTGTCCGTCAAATTTAAAATTGGAATTTAATTTTGATTACCTACTCTGGTGACACCTGGGAGATCTGTGGAGTTCCTGAGATGTTTTCGGTGAAACCAGTGACACCATGGTTCAAATAGGGTTAAAAGTGGCTGACGAAGTCCTCAAGGGGAGCGAACGGCAAAGCTCTATGTGGTCTCATTCGATTCAAAAACTTCAATTCTATTTTAAATTCGTGGAAAAACTATACCTTTACATTGATAATTTTCGATTGATGTAGTAGAGATTTGAAAATTGCAACCCCTTTTTCACTTCTTTACCCTAATTGGACCAAGGTGTCACTAGTGACACCGAAAACATCTAAGTACGAGTAATTCCACAGCTGCCCCAAGTTAAATTAACTAAACTTAAATTGCAATTTAAAAATTGATGCATTTTTTAACAATTTTTTGAAAGTTAATAAGCGTCAAAAAATAATTTAAAATTTTTTCCATAGATTCCCTTGGAAATTGTTGTCATAACTCTATTTTGAGACTTCCAATACCTAGTCCAAAACAAAGTTCTACTGTCCGTCAAATTTAAAATTGGAATTTAATTTTGATTACCTACCTACTCTGGTGACACCTGGGAGATCTGTGGAGTTCCTGAGATGTTTTCGGTGAAACCAGTGACACCATGGTCCAAATAGGGTTAAAAGTGGCTGACGAAGTTCGTCATTCGAACTCTGCTGCCTCAGAGAGGAATTTGTTGTTCGAAACAGCAACAAGTAACTACTTAATGAACACAAACATACTCAATACCGTGGTCTGGGGTGATACTGATATGCTGGGGTGATACTGATCAACAAGCCTTTTTTTATTTGCATGCGATTGCAGCGCTCCACACAGTCTTAAATGGAAATTTAGGTCGTGTTAATATGTGTTCGTAGCAATGTTTTCTCTGGGGGGATATCGTTTCCGCCCGATAGTCTAGGTTACCATGGTAGCTGATAAGGAAATAAACAAATCTCAAAATCGGACCCAGCTGACATTGTGATTGTAACTTCTGTTGTGCCGGTGTCGGGTGTTGTGTGGTGAAGTTCTAGTGAAAAGATTTTGTTTCTACTAGAGGTAAGCATGAAATAACTGCAATTAGTTTTTTTTCCGGGTTACTACAGTTGGTTATCTGTTAAAAACAAAAACAAATCATTTCCAGGGGGTGATAGTGATCACGGCCGAAATGCCCCGAAACTATCAAAAAGTGATTGGTCCATCATTATTTTTGGTAACAAGTGCTTTAAAATAAGTTGTTTCTTGTCAGCAGTGTTTCCACTTCGTGGGAATTTTTCCCTTTTGTGGGAAATTCCGGGGGTCCGAGGGAAAAAAAAGGGAAATTTTTTTCTGTGGGAATAAATTCCCACAGTCAATATTTTTGACCGATTCTTTCATTTTATCACGCTTTTTTGTACAATGATATAATCTAGGGTCGTACCAATACCTCACGTATCCTACATATTTTTTTTACTACCTACATGTTTTTGACCAACAAACTACAATACAAAGCTGACGCATGATCACGCTTGGTCAAGGCAGAAGTAAAGATGAACAACAACAACGTGCTTATCAGTAACAAGAAGCTTCGAGTTCGAGACAAAGGTCGTCTCGTCATCATGTTATTCTCGTTAGTCAATGTTATTGTAAACAGTGAGTCTCTTATTTTTCACCAACCGTGCGACGTTAACATCATTCGTCTTTTCCGACACCCATTTTGTTTGAGGTATGTATCTATTCAATAGTAATTATCTGCATACGATATCGTTTGAAGTGGCAGGGGAAGAATAGTGTCTTGGCTTCTTGTCCACTCAAACTAGTTTCGAGAGGAGGCATCCTGTATCAGAGCATTTCAAATATGAGGATAATTGACTAGGTCTTCGAAGTGAAAAGAAAAAATATATCATGGAAAATCATTTGTCCAGTGTAAAGAGTCTAAATTTAGACTCTTTAGTCCAGTGAAAGGTAGGAAAAATTCATCAAGGGCTATGGGAAATTAGGAGGGAATTTTTTACTTGTCTGTGGGAAATCGTGGGAAATTTTAGGATGGGCTGTGGGAAATTTTGGTTTGGTGTGGTGGAAACCCTGCTTGTCAGTTACCAAGCATTTGCCACGAATGGTCTCATTATAATAGTAAATACTGAAGAGGATATTACGAGTCTTGAATTTTGGTTTTATTCTGATTTTTGTAAATAGAGAGTTGGTTTTCATTAGGTTTTCAATAAAAATTGTTCTGAAATGAGTTGTTAGTGGTTTTTTTACCTCAGGGTACTAAAAAACAATTTTTAATTGTTCAAGTTCAATTTTAAATTGTTTTTAATATGTTTAAGTTTGATTTTAAATTAGTGATAACTATCACCCCCTATGTGGGGGGTGATACTGATCAATTTAATTATTTTTTTAAATGAGCTTAATTCAACAAAATTTCAAAGTTTGATATAGGAAACTGTTTGTAAGATGTGGGAGAATATAAACTATTTTTTTCAGATTTTTTTCGAAGTATTACACTGGTAGTTTTCAAGGAAAAACTGTAGAAATTGATCACTATCACCCCAGTCTACGGTACCCAACTGATATCAATTAATTTAGCTCACTCAGCTGATCAGGGAGGAGCTTGGATTTTCATTATGATATCAACTGAAAACAGCTAGACCGATTGGATCGATAGTTTTTGAAGAACTATCGAAATCTCAAAGTATCGATAGTTTAGCACCACTCAACTCACTTGCCACCACTAATTGGCAACCGTCGTACGTCGATTTTTCCCTCTTTTTCATCACCCGCGGCGGTTTTGTCGGATTCCGCACCTCATCGTCAATACGCATAAATTTGTAGCTCAGACCCACTTGAGTTGTAAAAGAAGAGCGAGTGAGTTATAAAAGACGATTCAACGCTCCAATCTCAGGAACATTAGAAGCCCGTCGGCCCCCGAGAAAAAGCCAGTAGTCTCCACCGGATCCGACCTTGAAATACTCGAATAAGGAAAAAAACCGTATAAATTCTCCTTAAACGAAAAACCCACTTGTTTCATGTAACGTGCAAATCGAGCAAAAACGCTTCAAAGAGAAAACGAAAACCAAAATAAAAAATTTTCCCTACAATAAGATGCGGGAAAGGTGCGGGATACGTCTAGCAGGTGCTGCGTCTCGTGCCACCCCCTTCCTGGCCTCCTTCTTCCTTTTATTAGTTGATTTATTTATAAAGATCGCAGATTCTATTCATGAAAAATAATGACGGCAAAATAAATACGCGATATCGAAACAAATAAACCGAATCGCATGAATCAACGGTTGTTCGTAAAAACGGGACCACTCCTTTGCGAGCGATCAATTATCGTGTATTTTATAATCAGATCGTTATTGAGACATTGAAATTCATCGTTTGCTTCGTTTGGAGTCGAAAAAGTTCATCACGTCGCACTTTATTTTGCATCGCTAATCGTTTCTTGGAATATCGAAGGGAAACAATCAGTCGGATTGATTGTAAGTGATTATTTATTGGTTTGGCGCATCAAATGTGAGTCGATCGATCGAGATTTGAAAATTTGAATATCGGAATATTCATCGGTCTGTATCATTGATTTGTTGGGGTTCAGTTGGGATGCGAAGCATCGATTCGGTGTTCGATCACGTCTTTATTACTTGAGAGGCTGGAAATACAGTGTCCGACTGTTTCTCTCCCCCCCCCCCCCCCAACGGAGCTCGTCAAAATTATGGTAAAATTTTGCTTCTGAGTCTACCAGGGTAGCGGAACCATTGTTTTCACTTTTTAAGGTGCCGTCATACGGGGTCGCTTTGCTCCGGTTTTTTAAATTTTTTCAGAAATTATCATTTTTTCTTTACTTGATTCACTTGAAAAAATTTCATTTTTGAATGAACGTCAAGTAGGTACTTCCTATTAACAGAACCTGACGTCACAAATGTTTATACATCTTTTAAAAGTTGAATATTTATTGTTGAAAATTGGAGCAAAGTTACCCGGGGGTATGATGACTTTGCTCCAATTGTATAATGTAACTGAAAACCAACCTGAAATGAATCTTGGTGCATTTTAACCCCGTCCATTGGAATAATTGGACCATGTACACAGGAAAACACGAACAACAATGTATTTCCTCAAAATTTCAAGTTAAAACAATTTTCCAATTAAATTATAAAAGTTTATACAAAATCTTCTCTCTATTACAAAAAAGTATAACTTTCATAGTTTAAGGCTAAAGGGGACGACAGTTGTGCGAGTGAGAGGGTGAATACCAAACTTATATCTAGCTAATCTCCACAACCGGTCGACCGATTTTCATTTTTCAATACATTTTGGATTTGTATCAACAAAACTAAACCAGCTGTCATGCAAAAATTTCAAAAAAATCCACCAAAAAAAAGTTGTCTTCTTATTTTGCCCATAAATATACTTTTGAGCGATTTTTCCCGCAAAAACGATTACAGCCGCCATTCTCAAAGATGTCAAGTAGCTCTCAAAATATCCCTCATAAATAAATATGGTAACAATCCGCCCGAAACAGAAAAATTTACAGTAACTATGTAGCGCGAATTTGAGGTTGAGGAGAGAGAGAGAAAAGATAAACTACTGAGTCATGTAAGTGAGTGAGTAAGTCACTAGGTATGATGCACTATAACCCAATCGTCCGATAGTAGCAACTGTTGAGGAACTATTTCTTGTCATGCCCAACGTTTAAATCTAGTTTTTTGGACATCATACAATAATATTATAGGTACCTACTATGACAATATTATACTTATAGTATGATAACGTATGATCACTACTCGATGCGCGAGCGAATGAAATACCTTAGAAAACCATTGGAAAATCGCTTTTTGGTCTACATTGAGAAGAGATTCGAAGAGAGTGCATCTCCTGCGGGAACCAAACCTGCTAGATGTAGTGATGAGTACTGATGAGGGAGTAACAACCATGGAGGAACTATTTCTTATCATGCCCAACGTTGAATCTAGTTTTTGGATATTGGATTGGTAATTATTAATTAATTTCACCTTTTCAATTTTGAATTCAACCTTTTTGCCTCCGAGTCTACCAAGATAGCGAAAGCATTATTTTCACTTTTGGAGGTTGAAAAAAAAAATTTGTCTGGAGTCAAAATTTCTATTCCCGTTTTACGTTTTAGTCCTTTTTAAACAAGTTTGGGTCCGTGTCTGTCATGAAATCACAACATCTATACAACCGAGTTATTATGAATAAGGGGAAGCTATGTGCCACACCCACCAGGCAGACTTTTTTTTACATTTGGCACCTGTTCAAATACATAGAGAAGGTTTCTCTATTTCTATTTTCGAAAATTAGCGAGCTTTGGGTGCTTAATTTTCCCTAATTATATTACAACCAATTTACCAATTTACATACATAGAAAAGGTTTGAAATGCCATCTTAAATTCTTGACATTACATAAAATGTATTTTTATTTTTGAAAACTAGCGGCCTTTGGGTGATTATTTTTCTCTATTTAGTGACATTTTTGTTTCTTACATTATTTGGCACCTGTTTAAACACATAGAGAAGGTTCGAAACACATTTTTAAATGTTTGACATTTCGTAAAATGTATTTGTATTCTGAAAACTAGCGGGTTTTGGGTGATAATTTTTCTCTAATTGGTAAAATGTCTTATTTTTTGACATTTGGTACTTGTTTAAACTCAAAGATTTATATTGTTTTGAAATACATTTTAAAATGTCTGAAAATACCTACTTGAAATGTACTTTTTTCTCGAGATAGCTGTTTTTTTTAGATCTCCGAGCCCCTTCGAAGCCCCAAGGTCATCGCTTAGAGCCTCCCGGTGAAATTCAAGAAACATGGAACATGCTTTAGCCGTGTTTATCTTATATCACACCCGTGTTCCAGGTTCCTTAGGTTCCATTTCGTAAATTCGCTGCCTTTACAAATAACACCTTCCTTCGAAATGAAACCCTCTTACAGTCTTACTTCCTGATGGCTCTTACAGCGAATGTTGTTTACAGTTCTTTCAACTCAGAGGTATACAGGGTGTCCCATATGTTATCCACCAAACTTTGGGAGGCGATTCTACAACTAATTTGCAACAAAAAAAGTCTCTTAGCAATTTTTTGTAACCCCCTTAAAATCCGACTTTTTTGACTTTTATGATTTTTTTCGTGTTTTCGACCTTACACCTTTAAAACGGTCATAACTCCCTTAAATTGCACTCAAAATTAAAAAAATAAGGATACCGTTGGAAAGAGCGTGAAATTTCTCAATAGATGAGCTGTTGACAAATTGAGAAAAACTGAACGCTAGAGTTACCTCAAACTTTAAAATTTGTCAATTTCTGTTTTTTTCAAAAATGTTGATGATTTTTCCCCATGGAAACACGGTATTTTCCAGAGTGGCTCAAAAGCTTAAAAACTGCTCCATTTCATCAGCTTTTCAATGATCACCCAATTTTTAGTTTCACTGTGGAATTAGAGGGAGAAAATGGTGTTTCAATGCGAAAAAACGTGTATTATTTTCAACAAAATCGACGATTTGACGTGGGGACGTGGTGCTTGGGAGGAGGGGCGGCGGAGCAGACCCCGGATTCCTCCCGTCCAACCGTCAATTTCGCTGAAAAAAATGCACGTTTTTTCGCATCGAAACACCATTTTCTCCCTCTAATTTCACAGTGAAACTAAAAATTGGGTGACCGTTGAAAAGCTGATGAAATGAAGAAGCTTTTGAGCCTCTCTGACAAATACCTTGTTTCCATGGGGAAAAATTATCAAAATTTTTGAAAAAAACAGAAATTGACAAATTTTAAAGTGAGGTAGAAAAACTACTCTAGCGTTCAGTTTTTCTCAATTTGTCAACGGTTCATCTATTGAGAAATTCCACGCTCTTTCCAACGCTATCCTTATTTTCAATTTTTGAGTGCAATTTAAGGGAGTTATGACCGTTTTAAAGGTGTAAGGTCGAAAACACGAAACAAATCTTAAAAGTAAAAAAAAGTCAGATTTTAAGGGGGTTAAAAAATTGATAAGAAACATTTTTTGTTGAAAATTAGTTGTAGAATCGACTCCCGAAATTCGGTGGATAACATATGGGACACCCTGTATACTGAAAGAGATCATTGTTTTGCCCAAGAAAGTCTGAACTAATCTCTATTATGCTCTAAGTAATATTTTCCATGGTTTTACTGTGATTGATTATAATTAAAAAAGGTGAGTAGGTACATATAGTAGGTATATATAAGAATCTGGGTTGATTTTGTTGCTCAAATCATGAACTATGACACACGTCGACTACTGATACAAATCCCTTGTCGACTACTAGCACCTACGTCGACTTCTGAAGACATCTTTTTACCATCTTTTAGTTACTTTTCCCATCAACTACTAGTCAAATTTAGACTCTGGAAAAACCCTTTTTTACCCTATTAAGCTCAAATTTGACCAAATTGCCCGTTGTATTGCATGGGGGACGGTTTTGTGTCTACTTGAAGCCGGCAATAACTTGGAAAAACTAAATTTTGTAGGTGAAAGGGAAGAAAAATTGTCGAAATTTCCAACGTGCCGACTACTAGTACGTTTACCTCATGCATAAATTTAGGGTTCCAACGAATGATGAACGATTTTTCTACGGAGACGAATGACGAAGATAAAGTTCCATAGTAGGTAACGACTCGGTTGTAAGTGGAAATCATTGCAAATTTCGAGACACTTCTCCCAAACAACGTGACTTTTGCCAGTTAGCTCAAGTCTAAAGCATGTTCCATGCTGAAAATCACCAGTCCTATTTAGCCTAACAAGATTTCTGTGAACAAATTGTTTTCCTCCTGGCGGATCATAATTTGGGGTTGAAAGGGTTAAGACTAATACGTCTCCATTTCCTATTCAATTTACCGATTCCTCCCCCGTGGATCCCATAAGTAATTTAGGATGTCTGCGAGTATCACAGGTGTGCGACGAGCCACCTGGGGCCCCAGCCACACGGAAGTGCCTCCACTGCAAGTATCCGTTGGCTCGGGGAACCCTGGGAACTTTACCCGTCGGTTAGACCCTCTCCTGCCTGTAATGGGTTAATGTTTTTACGTTCAGTAGTTGTAATGAAGGTGTAATCCTCGAACCCCTATAATGTTCTTTCCCGAGTCTCTCTTATGAGTTAGCTGCGTTTCCCACGTTTATTACAACCATAACAAAGTGGGTTTCGTTGTAGATCGAGCCTTGAATGAACCTGTTTCTCCTCCGAGTAATACTAACCCATTAACGCCCGTAAATATTTTTATCCGAATTTTCTTTGAAATGCCATGTAGCGGTCACATTTTGGTCTAGAAACACGGAAATTTTTTTAAATAAAAATGTCCATCCCTCATTCTGGAAATAGGGTTCAAGAAAAGTTGGGTGCCGAATGGCACCGTATGGGCGTCAGGGGGTACTGGGTCTCCAAATAGCTACAATAGACGAGAAAGGGACTTAAAATTTGAAATTTATTTAACCCATTTCAAGCCGAGTTTAGAAATAACAGGGTAATGAGGGGAGGAGGATGAACTTTTTTACAGAATGCCGGCCGAAATAAGGCATCATTAAATTAAATTCTCACCAATCGAGAGCAAAAATGCTCCAAATTTTATGAATTTTACATTTTAGTAGGATTTCAGAGGTCTCAAATTTCCAAATAGACATGATTTATCCACATCGTCGTCAAAAATCAAAAAAAATCTATAAAATCTAAAAATCTATTGTTATGATCCGGAATCTGTTTCGACTCAAAGCCCAGAACGCTCACTCTCCCAGGACCAAATTTGAGCCACCATAATCACGCTTTCGGCCAAAAGGCCACCTTTTCAAAAAAGTTTGCCGAATGTCATTGAGCTCCCAAATGTCGAAGACATTAAAAAGTTACGAACAGCATAAACGAGAAAAAATTCTTCTACAAAGATTTTCCACTATTTCGATATCTAAAAAAATCATGGCCGGAAATTTGTTAAATAACTAAATTACAGCAAGAAAATAACTGAAAACATGAATGATAAAAAGTTGAGTACTGAGTAGGTAGGCACTACAATGAAAACACTGCAAATTATTACACAAAGGTTCATTATTTTCCTATGTAGATCACTCGTCTGCAAAGAACACGGCTTTGCCATTGTTACCACCAAACCACATGAAGAAAAACGCTGCAAATTATTACACAACGGTTTATTATTTTTATATAGATCACTCGTCTACAAAATCACCAACCATTCAATATAAAGAAAAAAAGAAAAAAAAATCAAAAAAAAATCAAAAAACTTTTTTCTAAATAAAAAAATCAAAATCACCAACCATCGATCGCATTTTGGTCAGCTAAAATTTGAACGGAGATTAGGCCTCTTTTGCGACTCACACTCGTGTTTTGATTTATATATGTATATATTTCAATTTAAACCCTTAAATTTTCGTAGGGAGCGAACAGTTTGTCCTACAGAGCTCCGCGTGGTCTCAAAAAATTCTAAAAATTCCATAGAATCTTAAATTGAAGGAAAAACAATACTTTTATATCAAAATTTTTTGAGTTAGGGCGTTTTCAAAATTTCAAAATTGATTTTGGAACCCTTAGGAGTGACCTACATCAACCAAAAGCTTCGGGGCACAACTAGACCCCAAATGGAGCCTACATACCAAATTTCATCAAAATCGGTCAATGCTAAGTGGCAAAAGTGCCGCGTACGGCGGACGGACGGTGAGATTTTTATTCAATTTTTCGATTCTACGTACCTTGAAACGTAAACCAACAAATTTTTGAGGGGGGGGGGGGGTAAACAATTTGTTTTTTTGGTCGAGTCCAAAGATTTGTTACTGTAAATAATAAACCAAAAGGCCTTTTTATGCCCTTTCTGACCGACCTCAACGCGCCGAAGGCGCGCCAAAGAGGAGGTACTCAATTCGGGTTGTCGTGGGCCGACCTTTTTTTTCCTTTTAGTTATCGGAACCCCCTTTATAAAGCATCTCATTTTAAAGCTTACAATCAGACCTATAATTTGACTATACACAAATGGTCCTCCATCGACTCAGTCGGAAGTCACAGGGCAAGAAGAGTGAATGCGGACCAATATTCCCGAAAACGGGAACCACGTTTTTCAACTTCTTTCACAAATTTTCGATACTTTCAACAAAGCAAAATGAAATCTGTTTGAAACGGGACCACCACGGATACTGGTAGAACAAATTTCAAAAAGAACCAGACAGATTGCTACCAGAATAAAGAAATGCAACGAACTCGGACATACAAAAAAAAAAAATCTCTTTTTCTCAGAAATCATCCTTACAATAAGGATATTCACGGTCGGGCCGTTCTCGACGTGTTAACGTGTTATACGTCGAGAACGTGTTAAACGTCGAACGAATCGGTCGTAAACATGTTATCAAAGTGTGTTATCAGTCGTCGTAAGTCAACACACCCAAATGGTCTGTTAAAGTGTGTGCTAAACGTGTTATCCGTCGCAACATCAGAAAGAAAATGGCCGACAACTTGCCAGCTGTTTTTCAATGAGTTTTGAATTCCAAGGAACAAGCAGTACCTAATGGACATTGTAGATTTTTTAAAAATTTTACCGAATTTATGCCATTTTTCCTTACTTGTTCACACTTCCTCCACCGAATCATGCCTCACAACAACCATCTATGACCTTCATGGCTGCAGTCTAGCCACCTAATCGAAGAAGGAGTGATGAGACTTAAACAACTATAGCAGGTTTAACACTAGTCGACTGGGGTTGCTCACGATTTTGATTCCGAGTCTACCAAGGTAGCGGAAGCTTTGTTTTCACTTTTCAAGGACGAAAAAAAAAGTTCTCCAAAATCAAAATTTTCACTCGCGTTTTGCGTTTTAGACCTTTCTGAACAATTTTGGTTCCGTGTCTGTGTGTCTGTCTGTCTGTCTTGGATTCCTTGTAACGCGCATAACTATACGAAGTTATTGTCCGATTTCAATGAAATTTTCAGGGATTGTGCGGGTTGGTGTGTAGACGGTCCCCTATGAAAATCATCACCTTCAGACCGAAAGTAGCCACTGTGCATGCGCATACGTAAAATCCTTGTAACAGCCATAACATTTACATTTTGCTTCCGAGTCTACCAAGGTAGCGGAAGCTTTGTTTTCACTTTTCAAGGACGAAAAAAAAAAGTTCTCCAAAATCAAAATTTCCACTCGCGTTTTGCATTTTAGACCTTTCTGAACAATTTTGGTTCCGTGTCTGTCTGTCTGTCTGTCTGTGTGTCTGTCATGAATTCCTTGTAACGCGCATAACTATATGAAGTTATTGTCCGATTTCTATGAAATTTTCAGGGATTGTGCGGGTTGGTGTGTAGACGGTCCCCTATGAAAATCATCATCCCCGGACTGATAGAAGCGACTGCGCATGCGCAAACGTGAATTCCTTGTAACGGTCATAACTTCAACATTTTCCATCCGATTTCAATGACATTTTCAGGGATGTTACAGATTAGTATTTAGATGGTCCCCTATGAAAATCATCATCCTCGGACTGATAGAAGCGACTACGCATGCGCAAACGTGAATTCCTTGTAACAGCCGTAACTTCAACTGTCCCCCAGGGGTCGCGGATTCGAATCCCAGCCGAGGCTACGTATTTTTTTGATCCAATCACATACATCTACTCACTTAATTTTTCATCCGAATTTGATGAAATTTTCTAGGATTGTCCAGATTAGCGTGTAGACGGTCCCCTATGAGGGTAGTGGAAGGTACTTAGAGATTGGTGTTTTGAGACTAACTACTATGCATCGGATCATCTATACTATCGGGTTATGGATACGAGGAAGCTATGTGCCACACCCACTTGGCAGACGTTTTTTTGTTTAACAAGTTTACCACTTAACATGTTTAACACGATAAGCTCAACCGTGAATACCCCTAAAGTCTCCAGGAAACTTCAAATATGCTCAAGCCGTGTTTTCCGAACTTCAGACTGCGACTCGAGCAGGTTTTCTCGCTCCTGTCACTTTTACCCAACTTTTCTGGGAACACAATCGTGAGAGTCGCATGTTGTTTTTAGCCCCTGAAACGAAAGTTGGGAAAGATGTCGTATTATCGTATGAAAGAGGTGATTTTTTTCGTATGGAAGAGGTGAGTTTTATGTGACTCAGTTACACCCTGAGCCACCAAAATCCAAATTTCGAGAAGAAGGGACTCGCAGCTCTCGGATACCGATGTTCTTTGCACACCGGTGATTTATGCGGTAATCTAATAAACCATTGTGTAATAATTTGCAGCAATTTCAGGTTAAATATAAAGTTTGAGGGAAAAAAATGAGTTTGATCAAAAATTGGACATTTTAGTTTTGTAAATAATTTACAATCAATAATTTACAATAATTTTAATCAATTATTGATTAAAAAAATAATGTTTATTAAATATTTTTTATGAAGGTATTATTATAAAAATAAAAAAAATAAATACAATTGTGAAGGTTAATTATGTGGATTTTGGAGCAGGTTTAATTTATTCTCCGGGCAACGCACGGGTAAAATTGGATGAGTTGCAGACAGACAGACAGACGAGGAGTGTGGGTGTGGTGTTGCACTGGTGGAGGTCACGGAACCCGGAAAACGCTAACGATGAGACACGGAGATCAGGCGGAGTCTGAAAGTGCTGCGAAAGTGCTCTCGGTACTCGAGACACGCTCAGGACGCCGCCCTCCACTCGAATCGAAACGCCTCATCCTCGCGGCATCACGTCGAAAAGCGACCAACCCGCTGAGGTCAGCAGTCCGAAACAGATGCAGTTACTCCGTGCTCCCGCGGACGCATCTCCCGAAGTGGGTCAGACGGGCGCAGCGGGCCTTCGAAATGCACTTCGAGCGGTTTTTCTCGTTACCGCCGCGGTTCACTCGCCGCGCGATTTGCGACGTCATGCGAGCGGAGACGGCCGGTTGCAGTTCGATCGGCCGGTTGCAGTTCGATCGGCCGGAGAAGTGCGAAGTGCAGCGCGAGTTCAACCACCTCCCGACGTCTCCGAATATGAGCGAATTAAAAAAAAAAAAAAAATCCTTTGCGATTCACACCGAGTTTTTGATTTATCGTAAGTCCAACCCTTATTTTCTCATGGGGAGCGAACGGTTTGTCCTACAGAGCTCAGGGTGGTCTCTAAAAATGCAATACTACTTAAAATTGGTGAAAAAACGATACCTACATTTCGATATTTTATAAGTTAGGGCGTTTTCAAAATTGCAACCCTTTTTTTCATCCCTTAGAAGTGACCTTAAATTTTGAAAACGCCCTAACTCAACAAATTTTGATATAAAGGTATTGTTTTTCCATCAATTTAAGACTATAGAATTTTTAGAATTTTTTGAGACCACGCGGAGCCCTGTAGGACAAACCGTTCGCTCCCTACGAAAACTTAAGTTGGACTTACGATTAATCAGAAACACGAGTGTGAATCGCAAAATAGGCCTAATCCCCGTTCAAATCTTAGCTGACCAAAATACGATTGTTTCTTCGAGTGTACTCAGTTTTGCGTCCTTAGCAGTGGCGCCTCCTCCAGGCAAACATAGCAAACACTGTTTGCCTTACTAAAATAAGCAAAATGAAAAAATTAATTTTGGTTGAGATGCTCCTATATTCCCATTTTTTGCAAGTAATACAATAGCCAATTTTGGAAAATTTTAATATAATTTAGGGACTTTTTCATTATTACCAAGTAAATTAGATGACAATTTCATCTAATTTCATATTTAATAGGAGAATGGAATAAGAAAGTACGTATTTTGCCTTGGATACTAGCCCGCAACACACCAGAGACTTGGAGAGGTCGGTAATGTAGATGATTGCAGATGATAAGCGAACTAGCGAGGGGCAAAGCGATGCAAGGCAAGCAGTTCAAAAACCAGAGTTCTGTGAAAATTCGCTCATTCGCTAAAGGGTTAACCCTTTAGCGTTCCTTGGTACAACTGTTGTACCAAGGTAGAAGCAGTTTGAATTCTGGCGTGTTTTTCGTTCCTTTCCTTCTCAATAGGGTGCAGCATCATGGGAAAAATGATAGCATCTCTTAGCTCCGCCTATATGTCGAGATATTGCAAAAGTGGGTGTTTTGCGGTACAACTGTTGTACCAAGGAACGCTAACGACGAAGTTTTTTTGCTGTTGTTTTTTATTCAAACCAAAACATTACGCGGTGATGTCCACACGGATGAATTTCGTCTTCTGTTCGAGGAACATAATTTTTCTAAAGCTATTCAAGTATCCATAATGAAAGCATAACACTGGAATCGTGTACTCGCAACGATGTTATTGAAGTTTTTCGGGGCGGGCGCCCCATGATTTCTCACTGGAGATTGGACGCGCCGCATACCAACGCAACAAGTCCTATTGAAATGTTGTTTGCTGTCGAATTTGTCATCTGTTTTATATTGATTGAAAGCAAGATCATCCAGAATAAACTCAAATTATGGTCATTCCCTGATTACCTTTTACTGGTACAAATGTTGTACCAAGGAACATTATGGCCGAAAAGTGCACCTGGTGGTCCTTGGTACACATGCTGTACCATTTTATGACGCGTGAACCATTTTTTTCGCAAAAAAGGCTGAAATATTGTTAATAGATCCATAAAGACCCGACTAGATCGGAAAAAAAAAATTTTCCCATGACGCCCGAGTTTTGCCCGCTAAAGGGTTAACTCATGCTGCATGAATGGGCTTTTGTTTCCTATTCAGTCCCGAAAGATAGGTACCTACCGCAGATGTACCCAACTTCGGCCATTTCAAATATTGGCGGTACTGATGAAGCTGCGCTCTTCAGGGGTCATTAAAAACTTTTAGTTTTTTCTCAATTTCATCAGGTGTCGTAGGGGCCTAATGTTGATATCTCCCGTGCTTGTTACTCTTATCACTTTCCCATGAAAAAAATCAAAATGTAAACAAGCAGTTTAGACATTTTTCAGCTTTTGTGCTTTATAACTATTTTAGTTTTTGATGTGATGTGATCGTAGAACTTGCTCTTGCCGTTTCATGTTCGTAGTTTAGTGTTCTTGAAGGTGAGTGATAAGTCATTTTTTTACTTCGTGTTTTGAGGGAGTTCTGGGGAGTTTTTTCCGATAACTGAGTCAGTGTACCTAACTACGGCCATGGGGGGGGGGGGGGGGGTCCGTCTCGAAGACAGAAAATTAGTGGACGTGAGTACCAAAACTATAATCAGATATACCTATATGGAAAACGCACTGAAGGAGATTAGGGCTAGGAAATTGTCAATTCGGAAGGCATCCTAAAAATATGCAGTACCCAGATTGACTTTGCAGGATAAGATAAATAAGAAGCATCCTCTCAAGGTGGGTCACCCCAATGCATTTCCATTTTCACTCTAATGTAGTGATATTATTATAATGACTAGTCATGAGTTTATAGTCGTTTGAGAATATTACACAAAGCATTCAAGAGAACACAGATAAGTTAATATTACCAATGAATGTTTTAAATTTTGTTCAAATAATTTTGGCTGTTTTGTAACTAGTGTGACGACCTCGTATTTTTGACATTATTAGCACTGATAATGATGATATTTTTGAAATGTCGACCTAAAAATTACCATAATTTGAAGTTTTAAAATTCAAATAATAATATTATTATTATCTAATTATTATCTAATATTATAATATTATGATTATTATAGATATTTTTTACTGCATTTCGCCTCTGTTTGGATGTTTTCCATGATATTCCTAAGGTGTTATTGTATTATAGGTGTTCCAAAAAAGTCTTTGTATGGTTTTTATAATTTTTAAATTCAATAAAGCTTTTTTAAAAACTTATTCGGTGGCCGAAGTTACAATATAATTACTACTTCTTCGTTTTTAATGCATTTTTCATAGGTGGCCGAAGTTGGAGCACAACTAACTTCGGCCACACTTCAAGTTTTTAAAAAAGGCCAAAGTTGTGATGATAAAAAAAAATTATAGAGACATCCTATAGAGCAGATCTGCTGCCATCTAATTTTTTTTTTTTCAGATTTTTACTCATATATTTGACTTTAAATAAACTCAAAAAACCTCCAAAAGTGGCCGAAGTTGGGTACATCTACGGTACTGAACTTCATATCGCACCTCGAGAATGAAAGGGGCACAACTGAAAAATCGCACTTTTTTTTAATGCCCTTTTCAAACTCACAAAAGCGAGCTCTACAAGAAGCACTGACGAGATTCTTCCTAGTGTCAGAATTAGCCGCGTGGGAGCGCTAGGTGCCTCTCTTCCTCTTACCAAAATGGGGGTGGCTTGGAATGAAGAAGGGCACTATCAGTCTACCTTTCAAGTAGTGCCCCTTTCAATCTGACATGGTATGTCACTTTGATTCATTTTAGTCAAGTTGTGCCTTTATCAAACTGCTAATTGATGAGGTTTGCGTTATTGTGCCCTTCTTCAGATTATCAACAACTCCCTTTTAAATTGAGTTATTGAGATTATCAATGGAAAGATAGGATAGGTATTTGGGCTGAATCCCTCCTATTCAGACTATTATTTGCAGACCAGCTTAACTATCAAGTGTTGTGATAGCAATATTTTTTTCAGGCTACGTGGTCAACCTTGACGTTCAGAAGAGTCAATCATATTTTTTCACTTACGCCCCTTCCAATAGCATCGCGTTTTCTTGAAGATGGAAACGTGTGGGAACGCCTCCCCTCTCACTTGGAAACTTCCTGATTCACAAATTCGGCTAATTTCAAGGAGTTCGACCTAATTTCGCTGAAAGCGTTTGTGAAGGACGATAACAACGATTTTCCCTCTCTACCGGTACGATCGGAAGTGATTGAACCACCTGGGAAAGTGGGAAACCAGCGTTTATGGTCCATTTCACTACAATACAACCTCTCAGGTGTTATACCTTCAAGCAAAGTTGGAACTTCATTTCTGCCATTGACAAACACGCCTCTACAGACTGAGTCGCCAGCAGAGGATTTCCTGGTGTATCCAAGGCCAAACGGAAGTGAAATAAATTAAAACCATGTGCTGGTAGAACAAAGTTCATTCTTTGAATCAGCCAAAGAGGAAGATCCAACTGCTCTGATGGTTGAGGAGACTCCAAAGGACAGAAAACTTGTGTGTGATGATCCTCCCTTGTCTGACACCGAATTACATTCAAGAAACCATTTCCCAGAAGGAGCTGTCACCCAGCCTTGTGATATTTCGTCAAACTCATCTGAGGATTTTGAAGAATCATTTTCGGTAGCTGCCAAGGAGTATGGAATTGACAGTCTCGATTCGACATCTGATCCTGAATACGACCCAGAGGTGGATCTGTCAGATATAACTGTAGAGTCTGATGACAATGATGACAAAAAGAGACTGAGAAGTGAGTTTCAGATTCGCTTTAGGTACTTACTTCTTTTTGGTTGAAGTACTAATCTGTTTTGGTTGTTTTGTATTTCTTGCTTTCAGTTTTTGATCGAGGTAAACGTGACTGTTCTATGGGTTGTGTTGCTTTATTTCAGCAATAAGACCAAAAGAGAGTAAAAATCTCTCTACATGCTTTAAAGAAATCAACTTCAACTCGGGTCCAACAGTCAATTGCAGCCGTACCTCACCAGCTCTCTCCTCTGCTTGGAAAGAGCAGGGTATCATCAGCCTCGACGATCTTGAAGCCCAAAAAGATAACGTGAACAACGATGATGTTACCGTCCGATTGAAAATTACTGTGATTTTTTGCTGGTACCTTCTAAGATGTCTAGTGGTTCATTAAAGCTCTTTTTTATGTAGGCGTAGCGAATGATTATGCAAGTAGGAATAATTATTTTGAAGTTTTTGCAGTCGGTCTAGTCACAGAGATACGATAATAAAAGTGATACCTACTTATAATTTCAACGTACCGACCTAAGACTGAGAATAAAGTTTAGACTGAAAGGACGCGCCTGTGATATAGTAGAAATAACTCTGGTCATTAAAATCACGTCAAGTTTCGTTGGAAGTTCCTACAATAAAAAAGATACGTTGTACACAATGTTTTGTTCTATTTCCTATTTAGTTTCCTCTATTGCTTCGATGTTTTCAATTTGGTAAGTACCACAATCTTATTTTTTAGCATGGGCTCAACTGCCATTGTTTGAGGGAGCAGCAGAATGAAAAGGGCACTACTGTGTTTCATAAGGGCACTATTTCTATAACTTAGAGCTTCAGTAGAATGAAAAGGGCACAACTACGTTTTTTTATGAAATGCTGCTTTTTTTTACCAATACGGTTTGGGAATGTTGAGATAATCTTTAGCAGGCCGAAAACTGCGGAAATTAATCAGTGAAAACCAAAAGAAAACTAGAAATTATCTCGTTCCATGCATCTTAGGCAAGAATTTTAAAAAATTGAAAACTTTAACAGCGATTTCCCAAAACTCCCCTTTTTAACTTGTGCCCCTTTCATTCTCGAGGAGCGATATACTCAAGTGGTTGCTCCTCTTGGCGATTCTAGGAAAAGAATGGTTCTCGGTACCTGGAGCCTGAGACCTACACGTGCTGTCTCTCTGGTGTTCTTACTCGGAATTCCAAGGTTTCCACTACTGTGCTTGTTGTACTTTGAACGTCTCTTACATTGGGAGGGCTGCAAAATCTCCAGTCTCATCGACTTTTCCCAGATTATTTGCTCATGCAGGTACCTACATGCTCTTGGGAGAGGGTCTTTCGCATTAGAAACTCGCCTGATCCCTAACAGCCATCTTGGGATTTCTAGGAAACGTCTCAAGACAATAACCAGACCAGGTCTAGACTGTGACATCATTTGGAGAAGTAGAACACTTTTTCTACCTCTCTTGAATCAACTAAGACTTCCGTTTTGAGACGAAATAATTTTATGACCAGCATTCACACACGAATGTGAATCGCAAAAGAGGCCTTATCACCTTACACTGTTCGTTTCTTTGGGTTGTACATGTTTTGCTTCCTTAATCAACCTTTAATCAAATTCATCTAAACTGTCTTCTGTCTGTCTGTCTTTCTGTTGTTTATTTCATCTAAATAAACAACATTATGAAGCGAAAACATGATTGGTAGGTAGTGACGAGGGTAAAGCTGACGCTTGATCTTCAGAAAAATAATAAACCTTTGTGTAATAATTTGCAGCGTTTTTCATTGTTTATTCCTCTGTGACTGGCCAAGCTGTTTGCCTCACGAATATTCTCACCAGACGCTCCTGGTCCTTAGCAACCGGTAATCAAATTTCCCAATATTTAGGGCAACCTCCCAAGGTTGGTGGCTTTGCAGACGAGTGATCAATATAGAAAAATAATAAGCCATTGTGTAATAATTTTGCAGCGTTCTATTCGATTTTTGGGTTCTGGGTACCTTGAAAGGTAAACCAACAAACTTTGAGGGAGTGTTAAAAAAAATTGTTTCTTGGTCGATTCCAAAGATTCATTATTGAAAATAATAAACCAAAAGGAAGGAATGTTCAAGGAAACATAATAATGGAATTTATTTCATGCACGTTTTTCACGTTACAAATTGCGAGAACTGATTCTATCACGTGATTTAACACTCAACAATAAACTCGTCGGCTTACAAGTGAAATCCACTAAGTCAGGAAAAGTAGTTTTGAGAAAATCGAAGTTGAAGTTTTTCAATTTTTGAATCACATGTTTTTTAGGGAAGAAATTAGATTAAGGGGTTGAAATTTGGAACGTAGCTTCCTCAGGATGTCTAGACGCCTTCATGGGAGTTTCAAGAGGCTGGCTTCAATCAAAAGTACTTTTCATGGTACTTTTTCCATAAAAGTGCCTGACTTAGTGATTTTCACCTGACTATAACGACTTAATGGTTTTCACTTGACGAAAAACTCTTCAGGCGTGATGACTTATGGATTCCAACCCTGATTCTTGATCGCAATTATAAGGGGGAAAAGGATTCTTTTTTTTTAAGTCACGGGGTTTATCTTTCTTTCTTTTCTCTTCAACAATAATTTTGTTTCTCTAATTTCAACTTCTTATTCATTCTTATTTTAAACTCTTCTTTATTTCTCTTCGACTTGGTTTTATTTTACACAGTCATTCTGAAATTCTACTTGAATAAAATTGCTAGGAACAGCGTGGAAAAAAATTAAAACTTGAATTCAAAAGTACTTTAAATAGGAAATCACTGGAGCTACCCAAACTGGAGTTCAACCTGGAGCTACCCACCATTGTCCAACAGACAGGAATATCTTAAAACTTAAATCACTCCAAAGTCCTTCACTCGGTCATGTTATACTTATGTGAGGCAAAATGATATCACCTTTGTGGCTAATAATATTAATTAAAATATTTAAAAATGTTTTTTGAGCATATTTTGTTTTGTTCAACTTCCTGCACCGTTCGCGGAATAAAATCATCACGAATTTAAACGTTTCGAGCGGACTTTAAAAATACACTTCGGCTGAGCCCTTATCGGCTGTTTCGATCGTCTGAATCGTGGGAACGACGTTTTTCCTTCTACAACTGCAACTCAGAAGACTGCGAAGATCGAGACTGCATTCCTGGCCGAGTCCTGAGATAATGGAACTGCATCTCAAGCGAAAGTGTACTCCTTGCAGTTACGCAACCACCTGCATTGTAAGTGTGCCATCGCCGGCAGGTCCCCCTCGAAACCCACCCAACGGATTTTTAATTTCGATTTTTCTCGATCGACGCGCTCGTTAATAATCGCAGAAGCCTTGTTTTACGGTCTGAAAACGCTCTCTTTGACGGGAGGACCGGTTTTTCTATTCGGAGCTTGAAACGACAGCTCGAGCAAAACGACGGTGAGCTACTCGTTTTATATTCATTTTATGACGAAAAATTCAAACCTCCCAAAATAAAATACTGAGAAGTATAGTGCGTGCACCTTGGTACATGAGGAACGATGATATTCATCGAGACTTGAGGATGGAAACAGTCCACGAAATTATCGCAAGGTACTCCAGGAGGCGGGAACATCGCCTCCACAATCATGAGAACCTGGAAATGCTCTACGTTTTGGACAACGAAGATGAACTCCGGCGACTCAAGCGAAAAAAACCACTTGACTTAGTTAGTGCTGTTAAAGTGCAGTTATAGCTCAGTGTTGAAGATTCTGTTATGAGAAGGGACTGCGTTTTACTGTAAACGGGCTCTCAAGGAGTGTAATAATGATATGTAATATTGCTAGATGGATTGTATTTAATATTCAGTTGCAATAATAAATCACGTTGAAAAAAAAAAAAAAAAAAAAATTATGACGCGGGAGATGGGAGATACGCCGACTATCTCGACGATAGAATAAGTGAGAAGTTCACGTCGATATCCTGGAGATGGCGCTGGTGTTTCCAGCAGTTTCATCAAAATATGTGATTTTCTTTGTAACCAAATTGAATTACAAGGTGTTTAGGGGGTCTCAGGCGGTCGCCTACCTCGTTCCGGGTTAGTCTATTCTCTTACAATCCGACGCTCAGTCGCACCTTCCCCCCCTCCTTCCCTGCTCTGTAGGAGCATCATTGCCACCCACCTCCACCCACAGCCTTCTCACAGCTGGTTAGTTTTTGCTTCCGAGTCTACGAAGGTAGCGGAAGCTTTGTTTTCACTTTTCAAGGACGAAAAAAAAAAGTTCTCCAAAATCAAAATTTTCACTCGCGTTTTGCGTTTTAGACCTTTCTGAACAATTTTGGTTCCGTGTCTGTGTGTCTGTCTGTCTGTGTGTCTGTCCGTCTGTCATGATTTCCTTGTAACGCGCATAACTATACGAAGTTATTGTCCGATTTCTATGAAATTTTCAGGGATTGTGCGAGTTGGTGTGTAGACGGTCCCCTATGAAAATCATCATCCTCGGACTGATAGAAGGGACTGCGCATGCGCAAACGTGAATTCCTTGTAACGGCCATAACTTCTACATTTTCCATCCGATTTCAATGAAATTTTCAGGGATATTACAAATTAGTATTTAGATGGTCCCCTATGAAAATCATCACTTTCGGACTGATAGTAGCCACTGCGCATGCGCATACGTAAAGTCCTTGTAACAGCCATAACATTTACATTTTTCATCCGAATTTGATAAAATTTCCTAGGATTGTCCAGATTAGCGTGTAGTTGGTCCCCAAGAGGGTGTTGAAAGGTACTCAGAGATTGGTGTTTTGAGATTAACTACTATGCATCGGATCATCTATAAAATCGGGTTATGGATACGAGGAAGCTATGTGCCACACCCACTTGGCAGACGTTTTTTATTTATCAACAGTTCAATCATCATCCAATTTTCATGTTTCTTGCGGCATTCTTCTTATTGCTTCCGAATCTACAAGGTAGCGGAAGCTTTGTTTTCACTTTTCAAGGTTGAAAAAAAAATTTCTCCAAAATCAAAATTTCCACTCGCGTTTTACGTTCGACCACTAAGTGTGTCAGTCTGTGTGTCTGTGTGTGTGTCTGTCTGTCTGTCTGTTAGTCTATCTGTGTCTGCCTGTCTGTCTGTCTTTGTGTGTGTGTGTCTGTCTGTGTGTCAGTCTGTCTAACTGTCTGTCTGTCATGAAATCCTTGCCACGGCCATAACTTCTACGATTCTCATCCGATTTCGATGACATTACCAGGAATGATGCTAGTTGGAGTGGAGGTGGTCCCCTATGAAAATCATGGCCCCCAAATTTAAAGTATTTCGTGCTCACGCGCAAACGTGAAATCCTTGTGACAGCCATAACGTCTACATTTCCCGACAATATTCAGAGATTGTCCAGATTGATTGTTGTGATAGTGGAAGGTACTTAGAGATTGATGTTTTGAGATTAACTTTTGTGCATCGGATCTTCTATACAGTCTTCTATTCTTCTCTTCTATCTTCTATTCTCTGGCACCTCACCACACCTCGGAGTTTGCAGTAACTCTCGTATTTGCTAAGAAATCGCTCAGATCTTCTCCGACTGGTTTTCTCCTCTTGAACCCCACTAAACAGGTAAACTCAGACGTCAAATGCTCCACTGCTCGAACTCAGCTGACGTTTGAAACCTAATAAGGGGTTTTTATTCCGTTTATTGGAATCGCAACTCAATGTAGGTCGCGTTTAATAGCCGAAAACCCATCGAAATTACCTCACATCTCCGCCGCCTGCATCTCACGTATTTAAAAACCGCTGCACTCGATTATTATCCCCGTTGTGTTAAGCCCGGTAATTTCCTGGTGGTCGATAAGTGGGAAAAGACGCTGCTCGACGGATTGCGTCACCTCGTCTCGGATGCAGTCTGCGATTCGCCTTGGAAGGAATGCAGTTGGCCGCAGACTAGGAAAGTGGGTCTAGGTGAGAGATGCACTCGGTCGATGCACTTCTGACTGGTTTTTCCGCGAGCCGGTTTGTCTAGTTTTCGTCTACGAGGACGACCTTCACCGCCATTCATTCAACTTCCTCCGAGAACTCGCGATTTGCATTTTTCCTTCCGCCTCGGTGAGACCGCCCGTGCGTTGCGCTGCTCGGATTATCACCAATTAAAAGTCACTCATTTCACCCGCAATTTCAATAAATAATGGAATAAAACCCCCTTATTAGGTTTCAATTGTGTGTGAGAGTGCAACCATAGTGTGATATTAGGATTAGAGTATGTAGGTGCATTTTGGTTTGTTATTTTCAATAATAAACCTTTGGAATCGACCAAGAAAAAAAAACTTTATACCCCCCCCCCCCTCAAAATTTGTTGGTTTACGTTTCAAGGAACGTAGAATCCAAAAATCGAATAAAAACACTCCATTTGGGGTTTAGTTGTGCTCCGACGCTTTTGGTTGATGTAGGTCACTTCAAAGGGTTGAAAAATAAGGTATGAAATTTTGAAAACGCCCTCACAATTACAAACTTAATCGCAATGAAATCCCAAAAGTAGAAATAGAGGGAGTGTTTTTGGAATATGAACATGAGTTTAAAAATCTTGGAGTGGTGATCCAAGACAGACTCTCGTGGGATAAACAAACGGAGTCAGTTTGTGGTAAAATGTTTAGGGGAATATACCAATTGCGTCGAATGGCAATAGATTTTCCACAACATGTACGACTGCAGCTGGTTCAATCTTTGTTACTGCCAAATTTGGATTAAGTATAGCATTTTGCGACCTTAATGCAGAACAGGTGAATAGAATTCAAAAAACTCAAAACGCTGCTATAAGATTCATCTTTAGGCATTCATCTTCATGCTGGACATGCATGTAACACCTTACTACAAGAAGTTAGGAATGTAGAAATTTAATGACAGAAAAAAAAGTAGCAATGGCAACAATGATTTTCAAAATTCTAAAATTCAAAACTCCTTCTTATTTATATGAAAAGTTGAAATTCGTTGACCATATACACGAAAGAAGCACAAGGCATGCAAGCAAAACGCTCCTTTGTCCAATGCATAGAACAACGATTTACGAGAGATCCTTCCTTGTTCAAGGAGTTAGAATTGTTGTGATCAGCGACCTCTTCGCATTTCTGTCCATTCGCTTCCTTAGCTCAGTGGTAACGAGCTCCGACTCAGAAGTGTAAATATAGTTTAGTCGGACGATAGGAGATCGATCCCCGGTCGAGGGAAGTTAATTTTTGATGATTCAACAGAATGTATAATATGCACATTGACAAATTCGACACCACAATGTCCGTAAGTGCTTTCAAGACTAACCTTAAAAAGGAGTTTTTGGAAACTTATGAATAGATAGTATAGTAGTATTAATAAGCAGTATAGTAGTTATAAATTCATATAGATGAATGTAATGTATCCGAAATTGTAGACATTATTCAAAGTACATGTAACCATCACTTAATGAGAAGACACACTTTATTTTAAAATATTTAATAGACTTTTAATCTTAAAATAACAAGAATGTAATTGTGATTAAGTACCTAGCGAGGAGGTGTAAATAATTTTTGCCAGGGACGGAGTAAGAGAGGGCCACTTGGCCCTATCCATCCCTGGTTATGTAAATAAAACGCTTAATCAATCAATCAATCAATCACTCAAAAAAATTTGATATAAAGGTATTGTTTTCCCATTTGTTTTCCCATTATTGTTTTCCCAATTTGAACTTTACAAAGAAAAATTGATGAACCGTTGGAAAGATGAAAATTTTAGCATGTTTTTCCCCGAAGAGTGGCCACCAAAATAGGCAGGGATTCAGAGTGAAAACTTTGAGAAAAATATTGAATTTTGGGAAAAAATTTAAGTTTTCTTTTTGCCTTGATTTTTCAGAAATTGTTTTATTGCTACAAAATTTTGGTTTAACTCTGATTAGGTAGCTTGGAAATTTAACGCTCTTTCCAACGATATCTTCAAATTTGAATTTTCTTGGTAAATAGCAGGAGTTATGACACGAAAAGAATCTTAAAATTAGAACAACTTGAAAAAACAAGGGGTTGAAACGTAATTGCTACGAGACATTTTTTTTGGAAATACCTCGTAAATTTGAACCCTGAAGTGATGCCCAGCTTAAGTGTGAATATTTATAAACAATATCCAATCGGTTTTGTCATTCACCGAACCGATTTCTCAAGAACGCGATTTCCTCATTCAAATTCCATAAAACTTGAAACTGTGTCGCCCGTAAAAATTACTCTAATCGCCGGTTTTTACGAGTCTTGCCCCCCAAAATCACGAGGGAAACCCAATCGACATCGATAAATATTATGACACTACGAGCTAATTCATGCAAATTTTTCGGCCTCCGGTGCAGTTGCAGTTTTCGGGAACTTGTTTCGGTCGTTACAGAGACCATAACTATAAAAGTTAAGTGCAGCGGGAAGGTGCAGCTAATCCTGACTGCACCGATTTCATACGACGTTATATCGAAGGTCGTCGAACGTCTGACGCGTTTTTTTGTCGCCGAAATTTTTGAATGACATCGCGGTGATAATAACTGACCAGTCGTTATACGTGTAACCCAGATATCACCGTAACGAGGTCATTCGAAGGGAACACGGAGAAAACCCCTATCATCGCCAAAAAGCTGATTTCGAGAAAAACGCAGTTGAAAGTTTACAAATGTGAAAGTTTTTTTATTTAAGCGAAATTGACAACATGCTCCATTGCAGTACTACAATTACATGTCATGTAATTTGATACTTAATTAAGCTAGTTATGCAATACAAAAACGCTGCAAATTATTACACAAAAATTTATTATTTTTTATATACAAATAACTCGTCTGCAAAGAACACGGCTTTGCCATTGTCACCACCAACCAACTTGAAGAAAAACTTCGATCGCATTTCGGTCAGCTCTAATTTGAACGGAGATTAGGCCTTTTTAGCGATTCACACTCGTGTTTCTGATTTATCGTAAGTCTAACCCTTAAATTCTCGTAGGGAGCGAACGGTTTGTCCTACAGGGCTCCGCGTGGGCTCAAAAAATGCTATGCTATCTTAAATTGATGCAAAGTTTTTGGTTTACGTCAGTCACTCTTAAGTAGTGAAAAAACGTCTGCCAAGTGGGTGTGGCACATAGCTTCCTCGTATCCATAACCCGATTATATAGATGATCCGATGCGTAGTAATTGATCTCAAAACACCAATCTCTGAGTACCTTTTACTACCCTCATAGGGGACCATCTACACGCTAATCTGGACAATCCTAGAAAATTTCATCAAATTCGGATGAAAAATTAAGTGAGTAGATGTGATTGGATCAAAAAAATTCTTAGCCTCGGCTGGGATTCGAACCCGCGACCCCTGGGGGACAGTTCTATGCGCTACCCTCTGAGCTAGTGAGGCCTAGTAATGTAATGAATAGGATTTGAGATTCTCACAGGGGACTATCCCTGTTTGAATGAATCCCTCACGAAAAACCATTCTCTATGATTTTCATAGGGAACCATCTAAACACTACTCTGCAACATCCCTGAAAATTTCATTGAAGTCGGATGGAAAATGTAGAAGTTATAGCCGTTACAAGGAATTCACGTTTGCGCATGCGCAGTCGCTTCTATGAGTCCGGAGATGATGAATTTCATAGGGGACCGTCTACACACCAACCCGCACCATCCCTGAAAATTTCATAGAAATCGGACAATAACTTCGTATAGTTATGTCCGTTACAAGGAATTCATGACAGACGGACAGACAGACACGGAACCAAAATTGTTCAGAAAGGTCTAAAACGCAAAACGTGAGTGAAAATTTTGGTTTTGGAGAACTTTTTTTTCTTCATCCTTGAAAAGTGAAAACAAAGCTTCCGCTACCTTAGTAGACTCGGAAGCAATAAGGGCTGAAAATTTCCCAAAGCTCTAGTTCAAAATCTTTTGGTATAAAGGTACTGTTTTTTCATCAATTCAAAATTGATTTGGAGTGTTAGAGTCGAATGCGACCAGCCAGATTTCTATAGGTAGGTAAATTTTTTTTCTTGGTCGATTCCAAAGCTTTATTATTGAAAATAGTAAACTAGTAACAAGAATGACACTAACATGAAAATTGGATGAATTTCGCAATCATGTTGTTGTTTTCAAATATTTAAAAAACAGCAACTTGAACGTGAAATTTGTGTCTCATCGAATAATGGGTACCACTGCATTACCCGCTACACTGCAAGTTTCTGTGGCAGAGTGGTGTCAAAGATTTTTTTCACCATATTTCTGGGCGTTAATAAAAGTTGTCCTGCTAGAAGTGGGAACCGTCGAAGAGGATCTCACAGAATAGTAAACAGAATTTTGTTTTCTAAAAAAAAACTCTCCGATCGCACGTATTTTATTGCAGTATTCTAGAGAACCTCGCTTCATAGCTACCGATATTTACTGGTATCGCGTTGCATTTCTTGTGGCAAAAAAAAAAACGCTGCAAATCATTGCTCAAAGGTTTATTATTTTCTGTATAGATCACCCTTCTGTTTTGATCACTGGTTCTCCATCAATAGCACCTACCACCATCTGTATTCTCTCTTGACCTTCCCTCTCAAATTTCAGCTTCCTGCGTTCAATAGGATTGAAAATGGCTTCGGAGCTCACTCAGCTGATCAGTGATCTGAAGAGTGAAGAAGCCTTTGAGCAATGATTTGCAGCGTTTTTTACCCACCAACATTTTTTTTACCTACCAACTTTTTTTTACCTACCAGCTAGGTACTACCTACCACACCATACTGGCTTCACACCTTCACAATCAAGTTTATAAGAAAGAACTAAACGCTTCACACTCGATTGGAAAAATAGAAAGCTTCATATGGAAATTTGATTACTGGTTACGCAGAAGGCAAAACTGTATACAAATCGAAGAAATGAACAGCGATCGCATTTTAGTCAGATAAAATTTGAATGGAGATTAGACCTCTTTTGCGATTCTCACTCATGATTCTGTTTTATCAAAGGAAAACCTTCAAGTACTCGTAGGGACCGAACGGTTTGTCCTACAGAGCTCCGGGTGGTCTCAAAAATTTTTAAAAATTCAATACTATTTAAAATTGGTTAAAAAACGATACCTTTATTTCGAGAGTTTTCGAGCTAGGGCACTCTTGAAAATTTCAACCCTTAATTTTCACCCCTTAGAAGTGACCTACATCAACCAAAAGCTTCGTGGCACAACTAGACCCCAAATGGAGCCCATATACCAAATTTGAACCAAATCGGTCCAGTGTTGCTAAGAAAAGTGCCGCGTACGGCGGACGGCGGACGGACGGAAATTTTTTTATTCGATTTTCGTATTCTACGTACCTTGAAACGTAAAACATCAAATTTTGAGGGGGGGGTTAAAATTTTTTTTTCTTGCTCGATTCCAAAGGCTTATTATTGAAAATAATAAACCAAAAGTGTCGTGAAAAATTCATTGACCCCCAGCCAAAAGACATATCTATGTCAATAAGAGTGTAGTTAGGTACAGACATCAAAGTGGTGACCTCGAATTAAAAAAAATGGCAACTGAAATGCAGAGGGAAATTTTGAGAATCAAGGCAGTGAAGAAGAGAAAGCTCTACCACCAGTACAAGCCCAGTCATCTGTGAGTCAAGACTGAAAGATAGTAGCAGGCACTTCCTAACTCCGACTTTACCCCAAATATAAATATTGAAAGACCTAGACTGCAATTTGTTATTAGAATATTGATAATCTGGGTTTATTAGAGCACTTTTACACCTGAGAGAATTTATATTTCTTATCATAATAGATAAAAGTAACGTAGGTAGTGACGTTATTTTAGACCTCTGACTCCAAAAGTTCATCAGTTTTCCAAGGAAAATGTGAAATTGTGGTTCCCGCAATGCGAGGCATCTTTAGGGCCCACGTTGTTTTTTGTGGCCTTTACTGCTCACCCTACTTGGCAGACTTTTTTGTTACTTTCTGAAAGCACTAACATGTCTACCTTGAGTAGTGGAAAAACGAAAATAACTAAATGAATTGCAATGAAATTTGAAAAAGAAACGTCGAAACGTTTTTGGTGTCATCGAGAAATATGCGAAACATGTGCGGGAAGCGCAGAGAAGAAATGGGAACCAATCGTTTAACGTCCAATTAGATCAAGTGATCCGCTTGCATGTTGATTCATTCGATCCATCGAAGGGAAAATCGATTCTTACCTTTTACGAAGCGAATTTCGCGAAGGGGAGATACGACTCGCGCATTTGAAAGCCCTTTCCGTTGCGGCCTGTTGAAGGCGGAATGCCGATTTGAAAAGAAACGTCGGAGGTATCTTTCGACGCCACGCTGGTTGTTTACCAAAATGAGTGCGTTCGATCGATTTTGAGTCGTTTTTTTATGAATCCTATCCCTCGGACTTCAAGTTTCAGGGGTGTTTGACCTCGAAAGTTGGCGATATCCAAGTGCACTCAAATCGTAAAATTACCTTACATAATCTTTTAGGTGTTTAATCGCAATGAACAGGGTTGCCCAGACAACAGATATCTCAGTAAAACTATCAATTTTCTTCTCGCGAACCCAAAACTTCTTCAACGGTTTTCGAAATCATAAGAACAGAGTTTCTAGATGTGCAAATTTTCAAAGAAAATATTGATTTTCGAACTTTTCTTTTTATAATTGTTAGTGTAAAAGCACCAATTGTTGACACTATTCCTAATGTCGACACTTCAATTTTGAAATCTAAAAATACGTTTTTTTTTAATTTTTATTTTGCTTCCTCACTACCGAAGGTAGGGAAGCTTTGTATTCGTGAAAGAAGTGAAAAAAAAAATGTCCTCCAAAATCAAAATTTCCACTTGTTTTTTGCGTTTTAGAGCTTCCCGAACAATTTTGGTTCCGTGTCTGTCTGTCGGTCTGTCTGTGGTCAATCCTTGTCCCGGGCAAAACTATACTAACCTGTGGTCCGATTTTGATGAAATTTTCAGGGATTGTGCGGGTTAGGTCCTAGACGGTCCCCTATCAATTTCAGCACCTTCGGACCAATAGGAGCGAATGCGCATGCGCAAACGTGAATTTCCTGGAACCTCGGTTTCTCGGTTTCTAATGAACCCGATTTTGCTCAAATTTGGAGGTTAGTTAGGGACTAACTTCTAAGAGACACCCTATAAGTTTCAATCAAATTGGTCAAGCAATAGCCGCTGCGCATGCGCGAACTTTAAATTTATTGTTACAACCAAAACTCCGCAACTATTCAACCAATTTCGATGAAATTTTCAGGGATTGTGTGGGTTAGGTCCTAGACGGTGGACCGCTAAATAAAATTCTACGTTGAAAATACAAATATCATACTACTCGTGCCCACACTTACTTCCAGGTTTCCGTGTAAATTGCTTCTTTTATTGTGTGATCAAATGTTGTGGTCTGCAGGTCAATTAATGTTGAAACCAAATTGACCCCTCATCACAGTCTCTTTTGCATCTTTCTTTCTGTCATCGAGTTAGTGGTCCACAGGTCAGTTTTGAGATGAAAATTGGCACTTCGCGTTTTTTGAATGCGCCGAACTAGGATTTTACAATGCGAATTTACACTCAATTGATTTATACGTTATAATTATAATTTATACGTTATATTTATACGTTATAACTGATTCTATACGTCCATGTTACAATGAGTGAGGAAGCTATACTGCCCACCCAACTTGGCAGACGTTTTTTTAAAAATAATGGTTGTGTTTTATTATTAAACATATAACCAGTTGAATTAGGTAATTACAATTTCAATTTATAAGTTATTTTTACAATCTAATACCTGCTTTTTTCATAAATGCAATTTATAACTTATAATTTTAAATTAACTTATTAACTTATAATTTTCTTATAATTATAATTAACTTATAATTTTCCTTATTTGCGGTTTTCAAGTAAAATAAGTTATAGGGCCACTGTAGATACTCGGAATTGGCGTCATTCTGTTGATAAGAATGTAGTTATTGAGGTTGGCCGGCTCCACTAATTATAATACACGATAGAAGTCGGCTGGCTGAAATTGAAGCTGATGAAATCTGTATGTAGAAATAAAATTTAAATAAGTTAGAAGAGCATAAAACCGCTAGTCACTCGAAAAAAATCGCTTTATTCACAAGACTACTCCACGCTACAAAACAGAATCCAAACATACGCGGTTCCCCGAATTCTTTTTCCCCCGCCTCACAGCTGTCATTAGCCCTCGACGTTTACTATGGAAGTATTCTTCATTCTTACTTCCATGCAGCCCGCTTGTTCTTCTTCGTTCTGTGTTGTTGAAGTAATTCCAAGAGGCGTGGTTTAGTAGCCATCTTGTGCACGTTTGGTAGGTTATCCAGATTTCCTCAGTCGCGTGTTTAGGTCCTGAGATGTATAAATAAATTACTCCAGCGACGCGATCCTTGTGCCACAGGTAGGGATGTCAGATTCCTCAAAATGAAACTATTTAAACTAAATCGATCTTTTAAAAAAAGAATTTTTAAAAATCGATACGATTTTATTTTAAAGTATCGATTTTTTCAAGAATTGATACTTTTCAAGCAAAAGTCATACCCCAGTAAAATTACCAAAAGCTGGAGCTATCTTTTGATCCCTATGTATACAAAGTTTGCTTAAATTCTATTAATATGAAAGATGCAGCTAAGAAGTTTACCTTAGTCGGATTTGAAATTTTTCTATGTTGACAATTTATGTCACGAAAAAGGTGAATACCTCCTGAGAAATGATAACCAACTAATTTTTCTTCGTGAACTGGGGACAAGAGAATGACGTCATGAATTTATTATCAGGATAGGTTCAGGTGGTGTTTCTCATTTTGTGATCATTAGGTTGTAATTATTAATGATCTTCAACAATTTTCCTTTCCGATTGAGGTTGTGTTGGTTGTTGACAAAAATAGATGGTTTTTTTTAAAGAATCGATTTTTTTTAAGATTCGATACTTTTTTGTCATCCCTAGCCGCAGGTTTGTGAAGTAAGTCAACAAATTAAGACTTTTGAAGTAAAATTGTGTGAGTATAATTATAATAATAGCTCTATGAATAACATAAGGAAGAATGTGAAAGCATTAAAACCCCAAATTTCGATAGAAAAACGCTGCAAATTATTACACAACGGTTTATTATTTTTATATAGATCACTCGTCTACAAAATCACCAACCATCCAATATGAAGAGAAAAGAAAAAAAAAATAAAAAAAATAAAAAAAAAAAAAAAAAAAATCAAAATCACCAACCATCGATCGCATTTCGGTCAGCTCTAATTTGAACCGAGATTAGGCCTCTTTTGCGATTCACACTCGTGTTTTGATTTATATATATATATATATTTCAATATAAACCCTTAAATTTTCGTAGGGAGCGAACGGTTTGTCCTACAGAGCTCCGCGTGGTCTCAAAAAATTCTAAAAGTTCTATAGAATCTTAAATTGAAGGAAAAACAATACCTTTATATCGAAATTTTTTGAGTTAGGGCGTTTTCAAAATTTCAAAATTGATTTTGGAACCCTTAGAAGGGACCTCCCTCAACCAAAAGCTTCGGGGCACAACTAGACCCCAAATGGAGCCTACATACCAAATTTCATCAAAATCGGTCAATGCTAAGTGGCAAAAGTGCCGCGCACGGCGGACGGACGGCCAAATTTTTATTCGATTTTTGGATTCTACGTACCTTGAAACGTAAACCATCAAATTTTGAGGGGGTGTTAAAATTTTTTTTTTCTTGGTCGATTCCAAAGGTTCATTATTGAAAATAATAAACCAAAAATATGCTTAAATTCGGTGTCATCATTAGGGTCTCATTAAATAGTTGTGTGTCCTGATGTTGACACCGGTGTCAACATTAGGGGAACTGTTGATTTGGTTGCTAAGGTGATATTTTGATTTGAGCAATTTTGTAGTATATCGCGACTTTCGATTTAAAAAAAAATTTAAACTAGTGGAACCGTCTGACACCGTCTGACCCCACTGTGGACATTCGGTTCCTAATGTTGACAACACCTTTTTCAATATTTAAATGAATGTCATCATTAGGAACTGCAGATGCCAACATATGGAATTCTTGAGGACAAATATGTCAACATGGGGAATTCATAGAGTACCACACGGCTATTGTTGGTTTTTTTCTATGTTCAGCATACCATACCAACATAATGTATGCACAGATTATGCTTCGAAGACGTTAGGACCCCATATTCATGTTCTAGTCGTCTCTACGAACTCATAGATTACCCTCACTGCTACTGCAATTCTGGGTACAACAAAATTTGTTGTATATTTAATATACTCAGGTTTTCATTCGCGGACTGCGGTGAAAGCTGCATTCATCAGTCTGTTGAAAATAAACTAGATTTTTAAGGAAAGTTGTCTAGTAATATCTTCTACACGAGTTGATCAATCTGGGGTCTTCTTGTTTGGAGATTTTATAATCCTTTGCACCTCTAGGGTAAGTTGGGGTATCTGGGCCATGGGGTATTTGGGCCATGGGTCGTTTTGGCGCCCTCAAGTTTGAATTTTTAAAGTTTTCAATGTTGGTACCACTGGCAGACAATGGGAAGTGTCTAGAACAACGACCATTTTGAAGCTCAGTTGCAGTAAGTCTGTCGTGGAGGGCTGTTTCTCGCTCGTTAATATCACGGTGAGTACAACTTGTTGAACCATGCTTCTTAGTTCAACTCAAAACCTTCAAATCATATTATTTTTCATTTGTTTACTATTTGCTGTAGCTTTAGGGACCTCATTGAAGTAAAATAGCTCGTAAAACTCAAATGATTCTGTTCTACTAAGTAAGGGGTGGGGTTGTCCAGTTACCCCCAAAAGAAGGTCTTGGGGGGTATCTGGACCATATGTCTGGGGTAACTGGGCCAGCCTGTGGTCCATTTACCCCGTGTATGGTCCAGATACCCCATCAATATTTTTTCTTGATATATAGTTTTTTCATTCTATTTCCATCAATTTCAGATGGTGCGAACATATATAAAGCGAACTGATAGGGGTGCTGGTGTCAAATATTCAGAGGAAGACCTCCTTACCGAGAGAAGTGGCTACATGTGCCAATTTTATAAGCGACATGGACAGACACTGAAATTCAAGGAGACTGAGGAGGAGAATTATTTTTCTACGAACGACATTGTTCGAAAACTATCCAGGCCACTAAAAAGTAATTCAACCAGATTTGAAAATATGGTTTCCTTCTCAACGGACCTTTCCGATCTCTCCAACATTTTTTAAGAGTAGGTACCTAGGTATGTTGAACGAGATTCTGTTAATTTTTTTTTTTTTTTTTTTGCTTTATAAAACTACACATGTCTTTTCTTTTTCCTGTGATTCTTTTTCTAAGACTGATACAGTAGGTCCTATTAGGTTCGTAATTACCTGGTCAGGTACCTATGCGTTCTTTATTCAACGAGATTTAGTTTAGTTCGGTATTCAGAGTTCAATTTTTGCTGTGATTCATCCCTCAGAGTCAGGGTAATTTAGAGGTTGTAATATAATTAGAATTGAAAGTGCAATTATTAGGCACTTAAAAAAAACGAGACTGTTACCATGTGTTCTAGTTGATATACTATTATTTTTTTGTTCCTAGCAATTCTACCTGTTAGTGTTCTTGAACGTGATTGTGTTAAACTACTGTTGAAAGCCTACCAAAAGTTGCTAAAAGTAAACAACACTATAAATATGAAATAAAGGAGGATTTTTAAAATTTTTTTGTACATTTCTTCACCCACCGGCTCCACACACTTTTGTACTACAGTAGTTACAACGCCCGTTTTCGGAAGCCTTTGAATAGAAAAAAAAATCCATACAGTTTCAACATCTGCATAAGTACGTGAGTTGGCCAAAATACCCCACTTCCGAATACGGGTGCGCAGCGTGGGAAACAGATAGCGCGGTCCAGTTGCCCCATTCAACTGGGGTAACTGGGCCATCACGCCTATAAAAAAAAATATGTGACAACAAAAAATATTAAATACGAGAAATTTTATTTTTTGATGCTGCAGTGTTGAAGGTCACATACTGAATGTGTGCAACACGTTTCTTTTTTTTTTTCTCTTCAAATTCTTATAATTTATATCTACGCCTGAAGTCTGATTTTCTCGTTTTTCTCAAAAGAAGGTGGCCCAGATACCCCAACTGACCTTAAGAATATTGAGAATAATCGAGTATTGTGAATAAACTAGGAAAATAAGGAGAAACGTTGAATTGCGGGAAAATAATTCGTAAATTGAGGGTAGTTTGCGAATAATCCTTAGGGATCCTAACAACAAATAAACCAATCGCAGATACCCCCGCCATTGCAATGATATTATTAAATTGACTGGCTGAACTAGATTCAGTTTCCATTGTAAGGCAGTTGTTAGCGGTCACTCTGTCCCGAAACCGAGATACAATCGAAACAGCCTCGTTTCTTGGAAGAAACGGAAAATATCGACAAAAACGGCTAAACGCGATGTTTATAGGGGCAAAAGTCACACCTAGTCGCTTCGAATCGCAGATAACAGGCGAAATGCTGATTGACGTTAGTCGTTCTTGTGTGGGGTCCACAAGCCTCCATGATTTTAACGACTAAATCTCGAAATGGGTGCCCTCATTCGCCCTTGTTTTTGGCGACTGTAAATCCTAGTTTGACACCGGGAGATAACGTTTTCCTTCGTTTCTTGAAACAAAGATGTGATCAGGGGTGTCCAGCGGAGGGCCGGTGCGAAGCCAGCGGGCGGTCAGTCGATATTCATGAACGAGCTAGGAAATGCACCTGCTCCACATCAGCTTTCGATCCCAGAGAATAGAAAGATATCTAACCTTCCACGGAGAAGCATGGTGGTGATTGCTGAATTATTTCCTTCTGAATATGAATACTTTAGGGAGTTGAAAGTTCAAACGAGACTTCTTCAAAAGATTGATTTTTCCTTCAAATGACCGGAAAACAAAAGGAAAACGCTGCAAATTATTACACAATGGTTTATTATTTTTCTAAATAGATCACTCGTCTATAAAATCACCAACCATCCAATATGAAGAGAAGAAAAAAAAATAAATAAAAAATAAAAAAAATCAAATAAAAAACAAAATCACCAACCATCGATCGCATTTCGGTCAGCTCTAATTTGAACGGAGATTAGGCCTCTTTTGCGATTCACACTCGTGTTTTGATTTATATATATATTTTTTTCAATGATATTGATTTATATATTTTTTTTTCAATAATATATATTTTTATAATAATATTATAAACCCTTAAATTTTCGTAGGGAGCGAACGGTTAGTCCTACAGAGCTCCGCGTGGTCTCAAAAAATTCTAAAAATTCTATAGAATCTTAAATTGAAGGAAAAACAACACCTTTATATCCAAATTTTTTGAGTTAGGGCGTTTTCAAAATTTCAAAATTGATTTTGGAACCCTTAGAAGTGACCAACGTCAACCAAAAGCTTCGGGGCACAACTAGACCCCAAATGGAGCCCACATACCAAATTTCATCAAAATCGGTCAATGCTAAGTGGCAAAAGTGCCGCGTACGGCGGACGGACGGCCAAATTTTTATTCGATTTTTGGATTCTACGTACCTTGAAACGTAAACCATCAAATTTTGAGGGGTATTAAAAATTTTTTTTTTCTTGGTCGATTCCAAAGGTTCATTATTGAAAATAATAAACCAAAAGGTTAAAATTCCCAAAATTTCACACATGGGACAAGACTACCTCAAAAGCCTGTTTTCTCCTTCAAAAGACCGAAAAAGTAAAGGAAGAAGGTTGAAATCATCGAAACTTGTTGGTTCACACGAGAGACAAGACTACTTCGAAAGCGTTTTTCGGTCATTTCAAGGTGAAAACAAGCGTTTGAAGTAGTCTTGTCTCTCGAGTGATCCAACATGTTTCGACGATTTCGACATTCATTCTCGAGTTTTTCGATCGATTGGAGGTGAAAACAAGCTTTGGAAGTAGTCTTGTCTCTCGTGAGAACCAACAAGTTTCGACGATTTCAACCTTCTTCCTTTACTTTTTCGGTCATTTCGAGGTGAAAACAAGCTTTGGAAGTAGTCTTGTCTCTCGTGTGAACCAACAAGTTTCGACGATTTCGACATTCATTCTCGAGTTTTTCGATCGATTGGAGGTGAAAACAAGCTTTGGAAGTAGTCTTGTCTCTCGTGTGAACCAACAAGTTTCGACGATTTCAACCTTCTTCCTTTACTTTTTCGGTCATTTCAAGGTGAAAACAAGCTTTGGAAGTAGTCTTGTCTCTCGTGTGAACCAACAAGTTTCGACGATTTCAACCTTCTTCCTTTACTTTTTCGGTCATTTCGAGGTGAAAACAAGCTTTGGAAGTAGTCTTGTCTCTCGTTTGAACCAACAAGTTTCGAAGATTTCAACCTTCTTCCTTTACTTTTTTGCTCATTTCAAGGTGAAAACAAGCTTTGGAAGTAGTCTTGTCTCTCGTTTGAACCAACAAGTTTCGAAGATTTCAACCTTCTTCCTTTACATTATCGGTCATTTCAAGGTGAAAACAAGCTTTGGAAGTAGTCTTGTCTCTCGTGTGAACCAACAAGTTTCGAAGATTTCAACCTTCTTCCTTTACTTTATCGGTCATTTCAAGGTGAAAACAAGCTTAGGAAGTAGTCTTGTCTCTCGTTTGAACCAACAAGTTTCGAAGATTTCAACCTTCTTCCTTTACTTTTTTGCTCATTTCAAGGTGAAAACAAGCTTTGGAAGTAGTCTTGTCTCTCGTTTGAACCAACAAGTTTCGAAGATTTCAACCTTCTTCCTTTACTTTTTTGCTCATTTCAAGGTGAAAACAAGCTTTGGAAGTAGTCTTGTCTCTCGTTTGAACCAACAAGTTTCGAAGATTTCAACCTTCTTCCTTTACTTTTTCGCTCATTTCAAGGTGAAAACAAGCTTTGGAAGTAGTCTTGTCTCTCGTTTGAACCAACAAGTTTCGAAGATTTCAACCTTCTTCCTTTACTTTTTCGCTCATTTCAAGGTGAAAACAAGCTTTGGAAGTAGTCTTGTCTCTCGTTTGAACCAACAAGTTTCGAAGATTTCAACCTTCTTCCTTTACTTTTTCGCTCATTTCAAGGTGAAAACAAGCTTTGGAAGTAGTCTTGTCTCTCGTTTGAACCAACAAGTTTCGAAGATTTCAACCTTCTTCCTTTACTTTTTTGCTCATTTCAAGGTGAAAACAAGCTTTGGAAGTAGTCTTGTCTCTCGTTTGAACCAACAAGTTTCGAAGATTTCAACCTTCTTCCTTTACATTATCGGTCATTTCAAGGTGAAAACAAGCTTTGGAAGTAGTCTTGTCTCTCGTTTGAACCAACAAGTTTCGAAGATTTCAACCTTCTTCCTTTACTTTTTCGCTCATTTCAAGGTGAAAACAAGCTTTGGAAGTAGTCTTGTCTCTCGTGTGAACCAACAAGTTTCGAAGATTTCAACCTTCTTCCTTTACTTTATCGGTCATTTCAAGGTGAAAACAAGCTTAGGAAGTAGTCTTGTCTCTCGTTTGAACCAACAAGTTTCGAAGATTTCAACCTTCTTCCTTTACTTTTTTGCTCATTTCAAGGTGAAAACAAGCTTTGGAAGTAGTCTTGTCTCTCGTTTGAACCAACAAGTTTCGAAGATTTCAACCTTCTTCCTTTACTTTTTTGCTCATTTCAAGGTGAAAACAAGCTTTGGAAGTAGTCTTGTCTCTCGTTTGAACCAACAAGTTTCGAAGATTTCAACCTTCTTCCTTTACTTTTCCTGTCATTTGAAGGTGAAAACAAGCTTTGGAAGTAGTCTTGTCTCTCGTTTGAACCAACAAGTTTCGAAGATTTCAACCTTCTTCCTTTACTTTTTCGCTCATTTCAAGGTGAAAACAAGCTTTGGAAGTAGTCTTGTCTCTCGTTTGAACCAACAAGTTTCGAAGATTTCAACCTTCTTCCTCTACTTTTTCGCTCATTTCAAGGTGAAAACAAGCTTTGGAAGTAGTCTTGTCTCTCGTTTGAACCAACAAGTTTCGAAGATTTCAACCTTCTTCCTTTACTTTTTTGCTCATTTCAAGGTGAAAACAAGCTTTGGAAGTAGTCTTGTCTCTCGTTTGAACCAACAAGTTTCGAAGATTTCAACCTTCTTCCTTTACATTATCGGTCATTTCAAGGTGAAAACAAGCTTTGGAAGTAGTCTTGTCTCTCGTGTGAACCAACAAGTTTCGAAGATTTCAACCTTCTTCCTTTACTTTATCGGTCATTTCAAGGTGAAAACAAGCTTAGGAAGTAGTCTTGTCTCTCGTTTGAACCAACAAGTTTCGAAGATTTCAACCTTCTTCCTTTACTTTTTTGCTCATTTCAAGGTGAAAACAAGCTTTGGAAGTAGTCTTGTCTCTCGTTTGAACCAACAAGTTTCGAAGATTTCAACCTTCTTCCTTTACTTTTTCGCTCATTTCAAGGTGAAAACAAGCTTTGGAAGTAGTCTTGTCTCTCGTTTGAACCAACAAGTTTCGAAGATTTCAACCTTCTTCCTTTACTTCATCGGTCATTTCAAGGTGAAAACAAGCTTAGGAAGTAGTCTTGTCTCTCGTTTGAACCAACAAGTTTCGAAGATTTCAACCTTCTTCCTTTACTTTTTCGCTCATTTCAAGGTGAAAACAAGCTTTGGAAGTAGTCTTGTCTCTCGTTTGAACCAACAAGTTTCGAAGATTTCAACCTTCTTCCTTTACTTTTTCGCTCATTTCAAGGTGAAAACAAGCTTTGGAAGTAGTCTTGTCTCTCGTGTGAACCAACAAGTTTCGAAGATTTCAACCTTCTTCCTTTACTTTTTCGGACATTTCAAGGTGAAAACAAGCTTTGGAAGTAGTCTTGTCTCTCGTTTGAACCAACAAGTTTCGAAGATTTCAACCTTCTTCCTTTACTTTTTCGCTCATTTCAAGGTGAAAACAAGCTTTGGAAGTAGTCTTGTCTCTCGTGTGAACCAACAAGTTTTGAAGATTTCAACCTTCTTCCTTTACTTTTTCGGACATTTCAAGGTGAAAACAAGCTTTGGAAGTAGTCTTGTCTCTCGTGTGAACCAACAAGTTTCGAAGATTTCAACCTTCTTCCTTTACTTTTTCGGACATTTCAAGGTGAAAACAGGCTTTCGAAGTAGTCTTGTCTCTCGTGTGAACCAACAATTTCAGACGATTTCAACCTCCTTCCTTTACTTTATCGGACATTTCAAGGTGAAAACAAGCTTTGGAAGTAGTCTTGTCTCTCGTTTGAACCAACAAGTTTCGAAGATTTCAACCTTCTTCCTTTACTTTATCGGTCATTTCAAGGTGAAAACAAGCTTTGGAAGTAGTCTTGTCTCTCGTTTGAACCAACAAGTTTCGAAGATTTCAACCTTCTTCCTTTACTTTTTCGCTCATTTCAAGGTGAAAACAAGCTTTGGAAGTAGTCTTGTCTCTCGTTTGAACCAACAAGTTTCGAAGATTTCAACCTTCTTCCTTTACTGTTTCGCTCATTTCAAGGTGAAAACAAGCTTTCGAAGTAGTCTTGTCTCTCGTTTGAACCAACAAGTTTCGAAGATTTCAACCTTCTTCCTTTACTTTTTCGCTCATTTCAAGGTGAAAACAAGCTTTGGAAGTAGTCTTGTCTCTCGTTTGAACCAACAAGTTTCGAAGATTTCAACCTTCTTCCTTTACTTTTTCGCTCATTTCAAGGTGAAAACAAGCTTTGGAAGTAGTCTTGTCTCTCGTTTGAACCAACAAGTTTCGAAGATTTCAACCTTCTTCCTTTACTTCATCGGTCATTTCAAGGTGAAAACAAGCTTAGGAAGTAGTCTTGTCTCTCGTTTGAACCAACAAGTTTCGAAGATTTCAACCTTCTTCCTTTACTTTTTCGCTCATTTCAAGGTGAAAACAAGCTTTGGAAGTAGTCTTGTCTCTCGTTTGAACCAACAAGTTTCGAAGATTTCAACCTTCTTCCTTTACTTTTTCGCTCATTTCAAGGTGAAAACAAGCTTTGGAAGTAGTCTTGTCTCTCGTTTGAACCAACAAGTTTCGAAGATTTCAACCTTCTTCCTTTACTTTTTCGCTCATTTCAAGGTGAAAACAAGCTTTGGAAGTAGTCTTGTCTCTCGTGTGAACCAACAAGTTTTGAAGATTTCAACCTTCTTCCTTTACTTTTTCGGACATTTCAAGGTGAAAACAAGCTTTGGAAGTAGTCTTGTCTCTCGTGTGAACCAACAAGTTTCGAAGATTTCAACCTTCTTCCTTTACTTTTTCGGACATTTCAAGGTGAAAACAGGCTTTCGAAGTAGTCTTGTCTCTCGTGTGAACCAACAATTTCAGACGATTTCAACCTCCTTCCTTTACTTTATCGGACATTTCAAGGTGAAAACAAGCTTTGGAAGTAGTCTTGTCTCTCGTTTGAACCAACAAGTTTCGAAGATTTCAACCTTCTTCCTTTACTTTATCGGTCATTTCAAGGTGAAAACAAGCTTTGGAAGTAGTCTTGTCTCTCGTTTGAACCAACAAGTTTCGAAGATTTCAACCTTCTTCCTTTACTTTTTCGCTCATTTCAAGGTGAAAACAAGCTTTGGAAGTAGTCTTGTCTCTCGTTTGAACCAACAAGTTTCGAAGATTTCAACCTTCTTCCTTTACTGTTTCGCTCATTTCAAGGTGAAAACAAGCTTTCGAAGTAGTCTTGTCTCTCGTGTGAACCAACAATTTCAGACGATTTCAACCTCCTTCCTTCACTTTTTTCGGTCATTTCAAGGTGAAAATAAGCTTTGGAAGTAGTCTTGTCTCTGGTGTAAACCAACAAATTTCGAAGATTTCAACCTTCTTCCTTTACTTTTCCTGTCATTTGAAGGTGAAAACAAGCTTTCGAAGTAGTCTTGTCTCTCGTTTGAACCAACAAGTTTCGAAGATTTCAACCTTCTTCCTTTACTTTTTCGCTCATTTCAAGGTGAAAACAAGCTTTGGAAGTAGTCTTGTCTCTCGTTTGAACCAACAAGTTTCGAAGATTTCAACCTTCTTCCTTTACTGTTTCGCTCATTTCAAGGTGAAAACAAGCTTTCGAAGTAGTCTTGTCTCTCGTGTGAACCAACAATTTCAGACGATTTCAACCTCCTTCCTTCACTTTTTTCGGTCATTTCAAGGTGAAAATAAGCTTTGGAAGTAGTCTTGTCTCTGGTGTAAACCAACAAATTTCGAAGATTTCAACCTTCTTCCTTTACTTTTCCTGTCATTTGAAGGTGAAAACAAGCTTTCGAAGTAGTCTTGTCTCTCGTGTGAACCATCAAATTCAGACGATTTTGTAAGCATTCTCATCATTATGTTAGGTGGAAAAATAATGTCTCCAATATCAAACTTTCCACTCGCGTTCTCTTTTCTGGCCTTCCTGAACATTTTTGGTTCCGTGTCTATCTGTGTGTGTGTGTGTGTCTTTCATAGGATCCTTGAAGCTTGCTCAACTGTATGAGGTTATTTTCTGATTTCGATTAAATTTTCAGAGATTGTGTGCGTTAACGTTTGGATGTTCCCCTATGATGGAAGTGCAAGTTACTTCGAGATTGGTGGTTTGAGATTAGTTGATATGCATCGGATTATCGATCCGAGGAAGCTATGTGCCACACCCATTCGGCAGCCATTGTTTGTAACTCCTTTTTATCCGTGGGACTCTTAAATTTATCGTAGGAGGACGGGAAAACTCTCCGAGACGAGCCGAAGACTGGTTCAAGCTCGACAAGACCGACGAGACAACTTATCCGTCAAAGGAACCCGATTAATTGAATTTTTTATTGCGCGAGAACAAACCCTTCGAGTATAATTACGCGCGGACATCCGTCCTAACATGGTCAGCCTCCCCAAGGTATTTTTTTCCTTCCATTTTTATTTCGGGAGATCCCTCCGCTCTTATTCCATTTATTTATGTCCCCTTTCGGTCCAAGGTCGGGTAAAAAGTCGGGTAACACGGGGAATCGCGCCGGATTAATTACCTAATTAATTACTAGTTTACACGCTTAGGTCTCTCCCGTGGAGTTCAGGTAAAACGGCAAACACCTAATTAAAAGCGCATCGTCCAGCCATTCATATTTTACGGTTCCCACGTTCAAATTTCAAATCATTCGCTATTTTGCTTCCACCCAATCAAAATCTTGTCATGTTGGATCGTCTGCCGAGTGGTAGTGACACATAGCTTCCTCGTATCCATAGAAGATCCAATGCATAGCAGTTAATCTCATAACATTAATCCCCTGGTAACTTGCACTGCAGGGGACCATCCACACGTAAACCCATACAATCCCTGAAAATTTCATCGAAATCGGTCAGTACCTTGGAATAGTTTTGCCCGTTACAAAGATCCCATGAAAGACACGCACAGACATGTCTACACCAAAGCTTTTGACTTATGAAAAGTTGCACCATCCAATATCTCCGTTTGTCCAGGCTGTAAAATTGGTACAAGAAATTGCTCAAACCAGCCATTAAAAACCTCTCTATCACAACAGCCTTCGAAGGTGCTATGCTAGATGCTAACTCTCTGAGTTTTCTTACCTGATATTAGAGCATGAAATCTCTCTTCTTTGCTGTAGAATCCATAAGGGTAATCGTCATCAATTTATTCTTTCCTAAATGATATTTATATCTTTAGGCCGCTGTTAAATTTTAGTCGTAGTGAAATATAAAAGTTCGCTAAGCTTCACCAATTAAAATGGATCGAAGATAGAAGCAATCATGACGTGGAACAAAGGACTTTCTCGTCCAGCGGAGATCAAAATCGGAGTGCCTCAAGGGTCCATTTTGGGGCCCTTGTTATTCATTATTTATGTAAATGATCTGGGAAAAGAGGTGTCAAATACCCGTTTCGTACGATATGCGGATGACATGACAGCTCTTACATCTGGGTACTAGGGGTGTGTCGGTCCAGGTATTTCCCTGGAACGGTTCCAACGGTTACGGTGACAAAGATGTAACCGTTCCAAATTACCAGTACAGTTCCATTACCGGTACTGGGTGGTCAAATCCCACTCTCATGACATGGATGAAGCAGACAGTCAAATCCCTATCGTCCTTCTTCCATGCTTATGATCTCAACTTGCAATACAATAGCATCATTTTCCTTGACAATTCGCTAAAAGGAAGGAATTTGAACAAGTGTTACAAAAGAGGCAATTTATTATAAATATTAGTTACCTAACAATTCAAGGAAAGAATAAAGACGTTGCAGTTTAAGAACTTAACATGACAATAATAAATTAATAAAACTGGAGACAACTTCCATGCTAACCTGTCCAGAAGAAAACTTCCCGCTCAAGAGCCATTCCATGTCCATGGAAGTAGTAAGGGCGCTTCCAGGTACAACATGGAACAGAACTGAGAACAAGATCCATGCATACCGGTCCAGAGCCATTGAACCATTCTCTATGATATCTTATTGGTCCGGTTCCATCCTTACCGGTCCAGTTCCATCCTCACCAATCAGAATGATCAGATTGATGAGATGATTGATCAGATCATTCTGATTGGTGAGGATGGAACTGGACCGATGGAAAAGATTCTCTTCCCGGTCCAGAGCCATCTTAAGATATCTTATCAGTCCGTGGAACTGGACCGGTAAGGGTCGAGTTTTTGTCACTGCGTGGAACCGTTCCAACCTGATACTCGGTTCCACAGTCCCGGTACAGCTGTACCGACACACCTCTACTGGGTACACTTTTGAGGAGGTGGTTACTCTTAATGAAGTGGCTAAACAATCAACAGCTGAGTGGATAGAGTCAAACAAATTATGCCTGAACAGTGAAAAGACCAAAATCATTGATGTCACTCTTAGAAAGCCTCGAACTGTCATGTCTGATGCCCTAGAGTCTGAGCCGGTTAAGTTTCTGGGAGTTGTGATTGACCCTTCATTGACCTGGGCTGCTCATTGCGATCAGTTGGCTGGTCAATTGCGCAAAGCAATTTATTTTTATTTATTTTAGCCTGTCTTCTCAGGTTTCTCCGGAGGTGCTCCGTCATGGATACTATGGCTGTTTCCACTCTCTGATGACCTATTCCATTGTGTCCTGGGGACACTGCTCATCTGCTGGCAAAATCTCTGGCATTCAGAGAAACGCAGTTCGAATTTTGGCTCAAAGAGGTTATCGCCAGGACTGTCGTGATTGTTTTATATCATTAGGTATACTCACATTACCTTCTGTTTTTATTAAAGAATGCTTGGTTCTGGCACATAAAAACAGTGCGGATTGGAAGAAGGGTAGCGACGTCCACGATTATCAAACTAGAGGCTGCGATAAGTTGATTTCAATATTCAATAGACTGAAAAGATGCCAAAATTCCAGTAACTATTGGGCCATAAAATTGTACAATAAACTGCCGATTAACTACAAGAAATTAGACATGAACAATTTCAAAAAGCAAATTACAAATTTTTTGAAGAATCATCCATTTTATTCAACTGATGATTTCCTCCAGTTTCACTTTTAACACAGTTTTGTTGAATCTCAAAATCACTTAGTTTTCTTTTTCGTCATAATTGAGAGGAAAATTGAAAGTAGTCCGCTCATTTATGTGCCTGACTTTGTATCTACAATTTTAATTATTTACATTGTTCTTGTTATGATGGGGTTTTAATTATTCTGTAATTTGTTCCTTGGCAGTGATAGAAGCCTGGGATTTCGATTTTTGGGCTGTGATTGTATTTTGTTTTGCATTTGTTGAGTTTTAATGAGTATTGTTGTGAGACATGATCTGTAAAGGGCCTTGGTCCATCTCCGCTGTGTTTTTATTTTTATTGCTTCCGAGTCTACCAAGGTAGCGGAAGCTTTGTTTTCACTTTTCAAGGACGAAAAAAAAAGTTCTCCAAAATCAAAATTTTCACTCGCGTTTTGCGTTTCAGACCTTTCTGAACAATTTTGGTTCCGTGTCTGTCTGTCTGTCTGTCTGTCTGTGTGTCTGTGTGTCTGTCATGAATTCCTTGTAACGCGCATAACTATACGAAGTTATTGTCCGATTTCGATGAAATTTTCAGGGATTGTGCGGGTTGGTGTGTAGACGGTCCCCTATGAAAATCATCATCCTCGGACTGATAGAAGCGACTGCGCATGCGCAAACGTGAATTCCTTGTAACGGCCATAACTTGTACATTTTCCATCCGATTTCAATGAAACTTTCAGGGATGTTACAGATTAGTATTTAGATGGTCCCTTATGAAAATCATCACCTTCGGGCTGATAGTAGCCACTGCGCATGCGCAAACGTGAATTTCCTTGTAACGGCCATAACTTCCACATTTTTCACTCGATTTCGATGAAATTCTCAGGGATTATGTGGATTAGGTTGAAGATAGTCCCCTATGAAAATCATCGTCCCCTGACTGATAGAAGTGACTGCGCATGCGCAAACGTGAATTCCTTGTAACAGCCATAACTTCAACTGTCCCCTAGGGGTCGCGGGATCGAATCCCAGCCGAGGTTAAGTATTTTTTTGATCCAATCACATACATCTACTCACTTAATTTTTCATCCGAATTTGATGAAATTTTCTAGGATTTTCCAGATTAGCGTGTAGATGGTCCCCTATGAGGGTAGTGGAAGGTACTTAGAGATTGGTGTTTTGAGATTAACTACTATGCATCGGATCATCTATATAATCGGGTTATGGATACGAGGAAGCTATGTGCCACACCCACTTGGCAGTTTTTTATTTTCAATCTGACGTTTGTTATATATCTACCACTGGTATGAAAAACAATAAAGAGCTCTCTCTCTCTCTCAAAAAAAAAAGAAAGAAAATTCAGCCATAAGGTTTATATTTGATTTGAAATACGATGATCACGTGACCCCATTTTATAAAATTTTATAAAAAACTTAAGTGGCTCAAAATTGAAGAGCGGCTGCAACTCTCTATAGCTATAATGATTTTCAAATTGTTAAAATTCCATACCTAAGCCTCAATATTTAGCAGAACTATTAATTCGCCGAGACACAATCCGTGATAAAAACACACGAACTTCGGTGAAATTGCTGGAAGTTCCGAAGCACAGCACTATTTTTTATGGTAGATCGTTTATTGTGCAAGGAGTTAAATTTTATAATCAGCACAGTTCTTTATTTGATTTAAATTTAGCAGTCAAGACATTTAAAACTTTAATAACGGATATGCTTTTAAGAAAATATGATTAATCTTGAGCACTTAAGGACCAGATTTGAGCCTAGTAAGCAGAAGCGATGTACTATTTGATTTTTGTTATATTGTAATATCTTTTGTAGACCTGACTTGGATTTTAAGTAGCTGTAACATTTTTTTTTTTTTCTGTGCATTGTGGAAGAGAGGGCTCTCTAGCCCTAACATTAGTACAGATTTGAAAATATACGAGTCAATCAATCAATCAATCTCTCTCCCTCTCTTAAAATACAGACGAACTTTATACAGCAACTTCATAAAACGTACTTCATAAAAGTGACAAGAGATTTCAACAGAGCGAATATGCCTCACAGCCCTTCATGTGGATGAGGTGTTGATGGTCCGGTATAAATTATTGCTTCGCGTGCTAAATGTTGTGCTGTAATAATCTCTGATCTACTCGTCGATAACCTCTTTGGATACTAGTAACATATTTTCTAAAACTTCTTAGGTACTTGAAATGTTCCGACATGTTCTGCCACACATGGCGTGTTTTACGCGACATAATTTATACTCCTTTGCTAGAGAAACAAATTCGTATGATGAAGACCACGTTAACTTGCTGGTGAGAAAGTTTTGCTTACTAGCTAAGTTGGGAGTTTCGCTTATTAGGCGGTACTTTCCTTAGTTCCCATAGACCGAATTGGTTGGCATTTTGTAAATGGGCTCCAATTCTATGGGGTCTAGTTGTGCCCCGAAGCTTTTGGTTGATGTCAGTCACTTCTAAGGGTTGAAATTCAGAAAAAGCCAGCTCCTCCAGCTCCAGCTCAAAAACTTTTAATACAACTGTATTGTGTTTTCTTTAATTCAAAATACTATTGAATTTTCAGAATCGAAGCTCTGTAGGACCATCTCTGTTGGTTCTGTTGGCTCTGTTGGTTCTCCATCAATAGCACCTACCAACATTTGTGTTCTCTCTTGACCTTCCCTCTCAAATTTCAGCTTCCTGCGTTCAATAGGATTGAAAATGGCTTCGGAGCTCACTCAGCTGATCAGTGCTCTTCCAGGCGTCTCCAGCATTCGAGAAGATCTTCTTCACTCGTCAGATCACTGATCAGCTGAGTGAGCTCCGAAGCCATTTTCAATCCTATTGAACGTAGGAAGCTGAAATTTGAGAGGGAAGGTCAAGGGAGAATACAGATGGTGGTAGGTGCTATTGATGGAGAACCAGTGATCTATACAGAAGGGTGATCTATACAGAAAATAATAAACCTTTGGGCAATTATTTGCAGCCCTTTTATTTGATTTTCTGATTCTGCGTACCTTGAAACGTAAAACATCAAATTTTGAGGGGGGGTTAACATTTTTTTGTTGTTCGATTCCAAAGGCTTATTATTGAAAATAATAAACCAAAATATATTGAACATACCGTTCGATTCGTAATTAACTACTGGATGGAGTAGAAAAAAGAATTAGTGGGTGAATTGAAGCATTCACCTCAGAATTTACCGTCAAAGTTAAACTATGCGAAAAGTGGAACGCACTTGCCCGTAATCACCCTGTATTCGTGCTGTAGATCAACAAAATGTAGATCTTTCAAAATCAAAATTCTGATGAACTCTTATCATGTACGATTCAATTGATGAACCGGAATTTCTAGTTGTACTCAGTTTTGCGTCCTTAACAACCAGTAATCACATTTCCTGATAATTATGTAATTTATTTCTTCAAAATAAACTTGATAGTGAAGTAGGTGTGAGTAGCTGGTAGTTAGTGACAAGGGCACAGCCGTGTTCTTTGCAGTCGAGTGATCTATACAGGAAAATAATTAACTTTCTGTAATAATTTGCAGCGTTTTTTGCTCAAAAATAACAATTTTGAGGCCTTGTCGGTCTGTCTGTGTGTCTGTTAGTCATGAAATCCTTGTAACGGGCAAAACTACGAGTATATGAAGTTATTGTCCGATTATGATTGATCATCCCCCGAACAATAAAGCTGCCCACACACGGCCCGACCCGACCAAGGACTTCCGGAGAGTGGGTAACCGAAAGGCGCCTCCCTCCACTGATTGGGACGGCGTCGGGCGGTGTGTGGAGGCTTACGACGGTCTTGACGACCGTCGGGATGTCGGGATGCTCGAGCATCACGACCAGGTCCGGTTGGGTACCCCCTCCTTGCATCCTTACTCGTGTGTGGTGCTGTTGTACGACCAGCTCCCGCGTTTTCACGCTGTTTTCGAATTTTGCCACCAGACAGGAAGGATTTTTTTTCCTGCTGCGTTTATTAATTGTCCTATTCTTGGTGTTTTACTCGTTATTTTACCGAGTTTTGATTCAAAACGTTGTTTTCTTAGCAGTTTATGTTTGTTGTGTCTCCTGTTTGTTGTTCCATTATGATTCAAGAAGTTGGTGTACCTACCTACGTATTTTATTGACACTTATTTCCATGTTAGTAGATACATACGCCTATTTCGATGAATGATGTGCATTATCAATGACTGATGCATTGATTTTTGGATCAAATTGATTGGAAAAGAAAGGAAAATACATAGACACCAGTTGGCCTCTATTTTCCATAATTTATTGGTAAACTTGAAATACCAAATACTGATTAGTAACTTGAAACAAGGTACCTAAAATTAGATAAGTGATACGTACGGGAAAAATCAAAACAAACCAATAAATAAATAAAAACATTTATTTTTGTACTTAACTTTTTTCAATGAATGGAGTACTTAGCCATCTCTGATAAATTTTCTTCAAATTTTTCTAAAAAAAACTGAATGACGACAATAATGTTCCAATAAAGGAAAACAGGGAAAATTTCACACCCAACGTCTCAAACAGAAATTGACCAAAGCCCTCTCGAGATACCCAAACGATAGGTAGCTAAGTACCTACCTAATAAAATAAAATACTAATGATTAAATTAAACATTAAATGTTTTGTAATTTTGAGGTAGGTATGCACTAATTTCATGTGCCTTTCAAATCCAACCAACTCTTCATCCTTCAACTCTTTTTCTTGGTGGTACGGCGTCTTTTTAGTCTTCAAGACTCAATGATTGACAATGAAACCCACATAATATGTGGGTTTCATTGTCAATCATTGAGTCCAAATGTTATTTGGCATTTACTAAAAATTGAAGCCATTGCGCTATAAGATTTGAAAAACAAAAGATTGAAAGCAAGGAATGTTGAGAGCAAGAAAGAATAAGGTAAACATGGATATTACACACTGGTTAAAAAGTAATATCCATGAACCCAACTGTTGGTACGTGTGTGCTCTCCTCTCTTTCGGTCCTGAAAGGTAGTGGGGCAAAGTTTTGGCTTCTCCCATTCCAAACGTGTTGGAGCGTGTGTGGGCAGTTTAATAGCCTCTGCGCAAGCGTAAACGTAGAATTCTTCTAAAAGCGGTAATTTTTAAATTTTCTTCCCGAATTCGATCAAATTTTCAGAGATTGTGCGAATTGACGTGAAGATGGTTCCCTATGAGGGTAGTGAATGGTACTTAGAGATTGATGTTTTGAGATTAACCTCAATGCATTGGATCATCTATACAACCAGGTTATGGATACGAGGAAGCTATGTGCCACACACACTTGGCAGACGTTTTCGTCCCGAACTGAAGGAGCCCGCGGCTGCAAGAGAAGCTTAGATAATTCCCACCTTCCCTTTATGTCTTCTTCGCTCCTGCAAACCCCGACTGGACGCGCAGTAATTTGAGTCGAAAGTGCTGCGGGTGGTCTCTAAAATGCAGGTTGCTTCGAAAACAATAATTTATTCTTCGTAATTGAGTTTTGGAGTGAAAATAACTAACTAGGCAAAAAGGAAGAGCAATTCGAATGTAATGAGAATTTCTCTGAAGCGATGCATTCGGTTTCCAGGTAAATCCTGATTTGAAATACTGACTGAGCTACTTCGGGAGTGGATTTATGACCTGTAAATATTGGTGTATTCGCTGAATCACGGACTCCGACTCAAGAACAGCACTATTGTAGTTGCGAATGACTGCGAGTAGTAATGAACATTCACGGCGAGGTGCTTTGTCTGTCGTATTAATTTCGTACCGATCGACATAAAATGGTCTGTGGGGATCCAACTAATATCGACCGAGGAGAAACAAATGTAAGGGAGCAATATGCCTTACAATGCCAATTAAAGTAGTGTTGTGAATGAGCCTTGTCTGGCATAATGACTGTTTTTTAAAACCAGTGATTTAATAACGCAGAACTTTACTGATACACGAGCCTTCCATTTGTTTGTTCTAAGTATAAGGATTTTGATTCCGAGTGTACCAAGGTAGCGGAAGCTTTGTTTTCACTTTTCAAGGTTGAAAACAAAATTTGTTTTAACAAAATTTGTTTTAACATTTAATGTTCTCCAACATCAAAAATTTCACTCGCGTTTTGCGTTTTAGACCTTTCTGAACAATTTTGGTTCCGTGCCTGTGTGTCTGTCTGTCTGTGTGTCTGTCTGTCTGTCTGTCTGTCTGTCATGATTTCCTTGTAACGGGCATAACTGTACGAAGTTATTGTCCGATTTCTACGAAATTTTCAGGGATTGTGCGGGTTGGTGTGTAGACGGTCCCCTAAGAAAATCATCATCCCCGGACTGATAGAAGCCACTGCGCATGCGCAAACGTGAATTCCATAACTTCTACATTTTCCATCCGATTTCAATGAAATTTTCAGGGATGTTACAGATTAGTATTTAGATGGTCCCCTATGATAATCACCACCTTCGGACTGATAGTAGCCACTGCTCATGCACAAACGTGAATTTCCTTGTAACGGTAATATCAACAATTTAATATAATATATTATTTGCCATCAACAATTCATTGTAACGTTAACCAATCACTCCTTCGTCATTTCATAATTTAATAATAATAAAATATATTTTCACCTTTTTCGTGTTATGCTTCTGCATAACAATAACCAAACTATATTCCACATTCTACCCTAATCTACAACTTCGAACTGATAATTTAATTTATGATTGAGAAAATTGATTGAATAAATATTTTCAATGACGTATACAGTGGTTACGGTGACGAGGAAGCTATGTGCCACACCCACTTGATATAAATTAAAAAACTGAAAGTATCAGAAATGAGGTGAAAATCTTATTATTAGAAAAATATTGATACTAAACAATGATGGTGTTACATTGAATTATTAACTATGTAATTATTTTAATGATGATAATAATATTGATATTGTAGGTTATAATGAAATTATTAAAAATACCTTATAAGTGTAGAGAAATAATTGAAGTGTATTCCAAGATATGTTTGCGTGTTTCAAAACACAGAAGGGTAACGTTCATTTATTTAAATTAATCATTTAATTTTTAGTTTTCCTTTTTTCTTACGATTGTAAGAGGAATGTATTGTATTTTCGCCAGGGAAGGTGGAAGATAGGGCCTTAAGGCCTTAACCTTCCCTTGTGGCTGAATTAACGAATCAATCAATCAATCTCCTAGGAACTCTCTATTATTTCGATTTTCTTAACCATAGCATCCAAGATTTCTTTAAAATTCGCTCATTACCTCATGCTGCATGAATGGCCTTTTTTTCATTTTCCCCTTTTTTCGGTAACCACTTCTGACGCCGACTCGACCTGTCAAATAGGCGCCTCGCCCGAGCCACACGCGTCCATAAACATCAAACCTTATGGCTGTCACTACTCCTGACCTCTCTCCAACAACCTATAAATTTATTTGGCAAACGGGCGCCGCCTCGTGAAATGTGAGTTTTTTTCCGAACGTATTCCCGAAAAATTGATTCCCACGAGTGGTTATTGAAGAAAAAACCTCGAACCGAAAAATGTCGGTGTTTGGAGGGTTGACTTTTAGTGCTTACATGTGAAAATTATACTAAAGAACGAAGGTGTGGAAGTTCCCATGCAAAAATCCCGATAAAGATCGACACGCGTTTTTATACGAATGATCGAACTTTGTGAAGGATTTTACGAGAAGGGACCGCCGAAGGACGTTTTCCTTCGTAATAATTATTGTGACAAGATTTTGGCAGGGGCTCGTGCCCCACCTGAAATTCACTTTTTCCCTTGAGTCTCAAGATATTTCCACGGACAGCCAACCAAGATATGTGGACGAGGAAGCTATGCGCCACACCCACTTGGTAGACTGTCACCCGATCTTATGAAGTACCGTAGGAGAGGTATTTTTCTGCATTTTACAACACTCGGTGGTTTTATGACCTCTGATAAGGTCATCAACTCTACCTAGCTGAAAACTGTGATTCCTACTATGTGCCACACCCACAAGGCTGACTACCTAATATTCTACGTCCTCTATTTCATCATACTTGGTAATTTCAAATTCTGCTTTGTTGAAAGTTGCGATCAGTGCCATATTATGACTCACTCACATGGCAGACTTTTGGTTTATTATTTTCAATAATGAACCTTTGGAATCGACCAAGAAAAAAAAAAATTTTAACACCCCCTCAAAATTTGATGGTTTACGTTTCAAGGTACGTAGAATCCAAAAATCGAATAAAAATTTGGCCGTCCGTCCGCCGTACGCCGTACGCGGCACTTTTGCCACTTAGCATTGACCGATTTTGATGAAATTTGGTATGTAGGCTCCATTCGGGGTCTAGTTGTGCCCCGAAGATTTTGGTTGATGTAGGTCACTTCTAAGGTTTCCAAAATCAATTTTGAAATTTTGAAAACGCCCTAACACAAAAAATTTTGATATAAAGGTATTGTTTTTCCTTCAATTTAAGACTCTATAGAATTTTTAGAATTTTTTGAGACCACCCGGAGCTCTGTAGGACAAACTGTTCGCTCACTACGAGAATTTAAAGTTTGGAAGTACGATAAATCAGAAACACGAGCGTGAGTCACAAAAGAGGCCTAATCTCCGTTCAAATTAAAGCTGTCCGAAATGCGATCGATGTTTTTCTTCATGTTGGATGGTTGGTGGCTTTGCAGACGAGTGATCTATATAGAAAAATAAAAAATAATAAACCATTGTGTAATAATTTGCAGCGTTTTTTCCCTGCAACCCTTCAGACTTCATCAGAGATGATCGAAACGATTACATAGTGCGTATTAGTTTCTACCGTTACCGCTCTGGGTGGGTAATAGGTTCTAACAATCAGTTATTAATAATGGTACCTACCTGTTATTTTTATTGTTACCTATTCCTGCTATTTATTAATCTCAGGCACCTCCTCACCGGCTCATTCCGATATACCAGTCCAAGGTATTGTTTTCTTTGATTTCTACTTTTCGTTCCCTACCTACGTTCGTTTGTTTATCATATCCAAAGTATCATTTCGTTGATTTCTAGTATCCGTTTCCTACCTAAGTTGGGTTTTCACGTAGTTATTCCTGACTTGGTAATTTCACTCCACACATTTTGGAGCCTTCTCTGTAACCTCATTTAACAACAACGTTATTTTGGTAATAAGTTCCAAGCGGAATTAACGGAACCCGGTTATTGCTTCCGAGACTACCGAGGTAGCGGAAGCTTTGTTCTCACTTTTAAGGTTTAAAAAAAAAATGTTATCCAAAATCAAAATTTCCACTCGCGACCTTCCTGAACAATTTTGGTTCCACGTCCGTCTGTCCGTCTATCTGTGTGTCTGTCTGTGCGTGTGTCTGTCATGAAATCCTTGCCACTGGCATAACTTCTACAATTGAGGAGTTTGATTCCAAGAAGTACCTACTAAAGACCATTTTCATCGAAATTGAGTGAACACGTTCCCAGGGTCTTAAGGGGGTTAGTTCTTCACAAAAATGCGCTCTTTTGGAGCAAACGATAATCTATTCCCCAAAAGAACGAGGGTGAATATTCCGTTTCATTTCAAAAGGTATATATCCTGCACAGTGCCGGACTCTTATCCGTTTTGTTTCAAACAGTACTATATCCATAAATCTGATATTTCAACTTTCGTTCAAAATTAATTTAAACTTTGAACTAAATGACCTTTTTTCCAAAAACATTAAATGTTTTTATAATAAATTTTATTTTATTTATATTTATTTTATTATATTAAATGTTATTATAATAAATTTTATTATAATTCTGAAATATATAAAAAATAACATCATTCGTTTATTCACGTCTTTCAGGTCTCAGTTTTTCCCGTTTTTCTCACGTTTGACCAGAATGGATATCAAGCTCCCCAATTCTCATCCGATTTTGATGCATTTTTCAGAAATTGTGCGGTTGAGGCTGTAGAATCATCGCCCCCAGACAGATAGTAGCCACTGCGCATGCGCATTGCCATTCCAGATTACCATTACTACCATTCTAAAGATTGTTGTCTCGTAATCTTTTCGTTTCTCACATTTCTATAACATGAACCAGTCAACAATAACATGAGACAGTTTTGGAGATCAGCTTTTAAATTGAATTACTTTGGGCTTTTCATCGTTTTCACGTCCATAACTGTTCAGAGAGAAAACAATAAGAGAAACGAAAACGATTATGAGACAACAATCTTTATAATGGTAGTAATGGTAATGAGGAATGATAGTTCGTTGAATTGGCAGGAGGTAGCGCTGAAACCCGACAAGGATTGTTGGGGGCCAGGCTCTCATCTCTACATTTTCCAACAATATTCAGAGAGCGTGCCGGTTGATGTGTAGATGGTCCCCTATGAGGGTAGTGGAAGGTACTTAGAGATTGATGTTTTGAGATCAACTACTATGCATCGGATCATCTATGCAATCGGGTTATGGATACGAGGAAACTATGTGCCTCACCCACGAGTCTACCAAGGTAGCGGTAGCTTTGTTTTCACTTTTCAAGGTTGAAAAAAAAAATCTCCAAAATCTAAATTTCCACTCGCGTTTTACGTTTCAGACCTTTCTGAACAATTTTGGTTCCGTGTCTGTCTGTCATGAAATCCTTGCCACAGCCATAACTTCTACAATGGGGTATTTCGGTGGGTCGGAAATTCAGGTTTTTGACCTCAAATTTGGATTCAGCACCCTTGAAAACCAATATACTCCAACTTTTAGCCCAATGATACTATAACAAGTGGTAGAAAAATTAATTAAAGAGATCACACGTTTGAAAAAGGCGGGCCGCTATAAATGCACACACACTAGGCAAGGACTACGCCGCGGACTACGCCGCGCGCGTGTGTGAGTAGTATTTTGTAGTATCCAAGAGGTCCTCCAAGGGTTTCTGTGCATGGATACTTTTTTTAAAGACAGTTGGCTAGCTACGTCACGATTGGCTAGCTACGTCACACCATTCAAATCTTCAACTTTCCTTAGCTTCTCTGATTTTTTAAAAACATTTTCTCGACGAACAGACCCGATTACCGTTATTCCTGAGCCATAGTACTCTTTTGAAAAATAAAATAAAAAAAATTGACTGAAATACCCCATTCTCATCCGATTTCGATAACATTTTCAGGAATGATGAGGTTGGTGTAGATGGTCCCCTATGAGTGTATTTTTTTTTTTTTTTTTACAATTACGTTAAATACCGCCCATCTGTAGACGTCAAGCTTCCTTAAGAAGTACCGTAGACAAGCCTTATTACTTCGATTCTTTCCCCATGGTGTCTTGAAACGTTACACCTCCAATTTTTAGGGATGAACCACTTTACACGCCTCCAATCCAAAGAAAACCAAAGAACACTTGGCCGACTTGACAAAAAGAAAGTAAAAAAGGATATAAATTGTTATGTTTTGTAACCCACTTCTCCGAAGAGGTTTCCCCGTTGACGTGTTTACGCTACAAGAACTACTTGATACCCCTTAGAAGTGCTCGAGTGAAAAATAACAGTATCCGTTCAGACTCGTTCTCTTTCGAAAACATTCGGTTTTTAATTATCGGGAGGGTGCTTCGACGGTTTTTCACTAACCAGACCTCGGGTTTCTGTCTAAACAATAACAATTCGCCAGCCTCGTGACGGCTTGTCGTGAAGGAAAACATGGATCATATTTTCGAATTCGACGCTGGGATGATTCTACGGGTTGGATGTAAGTATGGGTTCCACGTTTGTACAGACTGAGGAATCCTTTGAAGTGCAGAGCACAATTGTGCCGTAAGAAGGTAAAGCTCATCTCGTATAATCTACAGTCTTTTGACATGGACATGTCTTAGTTCTGGGGGTCATTCCAAAATTTTCGACACACAAAACAATGCAACGTTTTTTTTCTGATGCTGTTGAACGCAGGAAGCTGAAATTTGAGCGGCAGGGCCAATCGATACATACTTCTATACATCATCAAAGTTGATGATCACTGATCAGCTGAGTGAGCTCCAAGGCCATTTCCTCTCCTGTTGAACGCAGGAACTTGAAATTTGAGAGGGCGGGTCAATGGAGAATGCTGAAGGCGTCTGAGTGGTCACTGATCAGCTGAGTGAGCTCATCATTTAAATTGCCATCATAAGACATATCCATGTGTACATGGATATGTGTGGATACATCTGTAGATGTATCTGCATGCAGTGTAGATACTCTTTATTTTCAAAAATGAACCTTTTTATTTTAGACTCAGATTCTACGCTTAATTTCATGGTCATTAGGGTTTCTAATGAAGAAAATGTCTCTTAGCAATTTTGTTTTTCCCATTTTAAGATTTTCTTCGACCTTATGTCACTAAAATTACCATAACTACATTAATTTACTGTGAAAATGTAAAAATGAGGGTGAAAGAACGTGACAAGATCAAGATATGGAATAATCTATTTCACCGTAAACTACCACGTAACAACGGAGTTACCACCTGTTGGTAACCTTGGGGAATCCACTGTATTTGACGTCACTACATCTTCTCCCCCCTTCCTCATGTGATCAGCATGAATTCTGAGCTCCTGTCCATTTGCTAGTAGCACCGAATATGAAAGAGGACCTGTCTTCCGGGTCACCTGAGCTCTCTGAAATTCCCTGTCTTCTCTTCTTCGCTTAACCCACACCACTTCTCCCACGACAAACTCGCGCATGCTGCTGCAGATCCAACTTCCGATCAATGTGCTCTGCGAGATTAGGCTTCAATAAAGACAACCGAGTTCGTAATTGCCGCCCAAACATCAATAAAGCCGGCGAACGTCCAGTAGTATTGTGCCCAGAGTTACGGTAACAACTTAGGTATTGTACTAATGTGGTCTTTAGGTCTTGTCCAGCGTTTTTGGATGCAGCAAATCTTTGTTTGAAAGTCCGGACGGACCTCTCGGCTAGGCCGTTCGTTCTTGGATGGTACGGGGTGGACGTTACATGCTTGATGTTATTTCTCTTGCAGTAGTCCTCGAACTGTTGGGAGACAAACTGCGGTCCATTATCGGACACCAACATTCTGGAATAATCAAGATATGGAATAATCTATTTCACCGTAAACTACCACGTAATTGTTGGTAACCTTGGGGAATCTGTAGTTGACGTCACTACAGAGGGAACCGTTGAAAATGGCGTCACATTTCCCATCTTTCTAGTGTCTAGAAAAAACCATTTGTAGCGTCCTAACGGGTAAATAGTCAAGTCGTAGACACGCCAACCAGCACAATCGCTGAAAATTCCATCGAAATTGGATGAGAAATGTAGTTATGGCTGTGGCAAGGATTTCATGACAGTCAGACGCGGAACCAAAATTGTTCAGGAATGACTGAAACGTGAAACTAAGTGGATTTTTTGTGGAGAATTTTGTTTTTTCATCCTTAAGAAGTGAAAACAATGCTTCCGCTGCCTTGGTAGACTCGGAAGCAAAATTATTATATCTCAACTCTGCTATGTGCCACACCCACGTGCTAATCGACGTTTCGCTAATATTTCGACCTTTCATGTGAGACGAGCACAAAGTTTCTTCTTAGGAGTATTTTCATGTTCGTCCCCGCTTGCCGATTTGTCGCGGTGTCCACATTCGAGATGAGTATCGTTGGAACGTTATAAAATCGACTCAATAAAACACGCAATCGGAGACCAAACTCCATTTAAATGGGACACCGTAACTCCGGTTTAGACGTTACGATAAGTACTTGCGTCGGACGCTGGAAAAAAGTAAACAACGGGGGAGCTTCGCAAGTCAACGTCTCGACCGGAATGCAGTTTGAAGTTCTCTAGGTGAGCAGAGAGGACTTACTAGGCCATTGGGTGCTTCTAGACCGGTCCTAGGTAGGTCTGTGAGCTGAACATTGAAGCTGCACTTGAAGACGGGCAAAAAACCAAGCTCTTGACCTGCCTCAAGGACGCCCCTGGCGCTCTCTGTAAGCCACTTATGCAACTATAATTTTTTTGCACCGCGCACCGGTTTATTCTTTGTCTTGTATCAAAGAGTATTTTTTTGTTTCATTTCTCCAAGAAGTGACCATCGTTAAATCAACCTGTTCTTTGCATCTGAAATTGAAGGAGTGTTCCCCCCTTCAGACAACACAGGCTGAGATGTTCCTAATTCATTACCGGACGAATTAATAATTACGACTCTAGAAATAACTGGTCTCTTTTGATTAATCATTTTCTATACTCGATGAACCTTTTGGAATCGAGCAAAAAATTCTGCCAGACGGGTGCAGTTTTGCACTTTTATCCTCATATACAGGGTGTCCCTTGTTAAAGAACGCAAAACTTCATGTCCATTCTAAAAAAAATTTAAATAAAAAAAAGTTTCAGCAATTTTGTTTCAACTCACTTGGTTTTCCAAGTTTTTTTTTTTCCAATTTTAAGATTTTGGTTTATTATTTTGAATAATGAACCTTTTAACCTCCCCCCCCCCCCCCACAAATTTGTTGTTTTACGTTTCAAGGTACGTAGAATCCGAAAATCGAATGAAAAATTTTCTCTCCATCCGCCGTAAGCGGCACTTTTCTTAGCAACACTGGACCGATTTGGTTCAAATTTGGTATATGGGCTCCATTTTGGGTCTAGTTGTGCCGCTTTTGGTTGATGTCAGTCACTTTTAAGAGGTGAAAATTGAGGGTTGAAATTTTCAAGAGTGCCCTAGCTCGAAAACTCTCGAAAGAAACGTATCGTTTTTTTACCATTATTAACCCTTCACTGGTAGACCCCGGAGCACGGCGCTCCTTCAGCCCTTTTTCGAATACTGTGGTTCACAGTGGCTATCCTGAGGGCTGTGATTCACAGTTCCCTCCTAGAAACCACCTCTTCGCAGGACCGTACCCTCCTCTCTGTCCCCAAAACCGTTCAGGGTTAGTGAGAATCGGTTTCTTGCACTAAAACGTGAATATGTCAGATCGCTCTTAAGTCTGAACGCTCTTCTGATCCCAAGAAATGGCTTCAGTGGTCTGAGGAAGATTCTGACGATATGGCAGAACGTACATCTGACTGAAACGGCTTTGATTAGTTAAATTTTGATTGCTCAGTTATTTGTATTTCAGAGTTGAGCTAAACCTATTTTTACCAATACGTATTTCTGAGTTCAATAAAAAAAACTTTTTTACCAATATGTTTTTCATTGAACATTTTTAGATACACCAGGAGATGAGTTGAGTATCTCACTCTGACCAAAAACAATTAAAAAATATGATAAATATTGATTTTTTCGGGAGGAAGTACCGAAAGAGCGCCGCGCTCCTGGGTCTACCTTTTGCGAGATGAGATTAGGTCTACCACTGGAGGGTTAAATAGCATTGAATTTTTAAAAATTTTTGAGACCACCCGGAGCTCTGCGGGACAAACCGTTCGCTCCCTACGAGAACTTAAGGGGTTTCCTTCGTTAAAACGGAAACACGACTGTGAATCACCAAGGAGGTCTAATCTCCGTTCAAATTTTATCTGACTAAAATGCGATCGCTGTTCGTTTCTTCGAGTTGTATTTAGCTTTGCTTCCTCAGCAACCAGTATTCAAATTTCCCATATGAAACTCCCTGTTTCTTCTAACCGAGCGTGAAGCTTTTATTTCTTCCAAATAAACTTGATTGCGAATGTGTGAAGGCAGTATGTGTAGTAGGTAGGAAGTAACTATGGGTGGTAGTTAGTGGCAATGGCTCAATCTTAGAATGGAGTGTGAAACATTTCGTTCTTCCAAATATACTTGATTATGAAGAGAAAATATGGATGGATGAAGGTGACAACGGCAAAGCTGGGTTCTTCGCAGACGAGTGATGAATGTAGAAAATAATAAACCTTTGTGTAATAATTTGCAGCGTTTTCGAGTTGAACAGTTTTGCGTCCTTAGCAACCAGTAATAAAATTTCTTAATGAAGGCACCCACAACTCTTTATTTCGTCGAATTGTGAGTTAATATGATCAAAATAAACTTGATTATGAAGAGAAAATATGGTTGATAGGTGGTGACAATGGCAGAGCTGTGTCCTTTGCAGGCGAGTGACCTGCACAGATCAATTAAATAAACATTTGTGTAATAATTTGCAGCTTTTTTCCAACTTGCAGCCCAAATACAATGTTTCCCTATATTAGTGAGGGAAGAAAATTCCTAAAACTACACTCAAACTGCTCCAAAACACCCTCACTACCCTCAAACTACTCTGAAACACCCTCCTTACAGAATCAACGAGGAGGTACTGTCATTTTAAGTGACATAGAAAACACTCTTCTTCGATTTCACTCTTTCACGGGTCGTCGAGGAATAAAAGTGAGAAAAACTATCGTCGGAAGTTTTGGCTTTTGAAAGGGGAGAGGTCGACGCAGGGGGACCTTCAGTTCTGTCAGATCTCGGGAGATACGAGAGGACGCTTCGAACTCCACCTAATCCTCCTGGGAAAACACCCTTCAGCGCGTGTCCCGTTCGTTACAATGGTTTCCGCCTTTTCAAAGGAAAAGTCGTGGGAAGAGCGGAGTAAATCCCAAATCGGATGCACAATCGTATAATTCATAGCTTGACCGCCTGCTCATCAATGTAGTAGCTGTATACAGATGTATATAGATGTATATAGATTCTATATCAGAGCTTTTCAGAGCTTTCTACACAATTTTGAGTCTGTATTTGTTTACTGTCTGTATGGAATACGGATGGGTAACGATACATCTTAACGTGAGCGTCAACATGAAGTGAAATCAAAAATACTTGGTGGACTCAAACAAAATCACGTTTTGTCTTATAAATTTTAAAGCAACAAACAAAAACGCTGCAAATCATTGCTCAAAGGTTTATTATTTTCTGTATAGATCACCCTTCTATATAGATCACTGGTTCTCCATCAATAGCACCTACCACCATCTGTATTCTCCCTTGACCTTCCCTCTCAAATTTCAGCTTCCTGCGTTCAATAGGATTGAAAGTGGCTTCGAAGCTCACTCAGCTGATCAGTGATCTGAGGAGTGAAGAAGATCTCCTCGAATGCTGAAGACGCCTGGAAGAGCATTTCCATTCAATAGGAGTAAAAATGGCTTTGGAGCTCACTCAGCTGATCAGTGATCTGAAGAGTAAAGAAGATCTCCTCGAATGCTGGAGACGCCTGGAAGAGCACTTCCATTCAATAGGATTGAAAATGGCTTCGGAGCTCACTCAGCTGATCAGTGATCTGAAGAGTAAAGAAGATCTCCTCGAATGCTGGAGACGCCTGGAAGAGCACTTCCATTCAATAGGAGTAAAAATGGCTTTGGAGCTCACTCAGCTGATCAGTGATCTGAAGAGTGAAGAAGATCTCCTCAAATGCTGGAGACGCCTGGAAGAGCACTTCCATTCAATAGGATTGAAAATGGCTTCGGAGCTCACTCAGCTGATCAGTGATCTGAAGAGTAAAGAAGATCTCCTCGAATGCTGGAGACGCCTGGAAGAGCACTTCCATTCAATAGGAGTAAAAATGGCTTTGGAGCTCACTCAGCTGATCAGTGATCTGAAGAGTGAAGAAGATCTCCTCAAATGCTGGAGACGCCTGGAAGAGCACTTCCATTCAATAGGATTGAAAATGGCTTCGGAGCTCACTCAGCTGATCAGTGATCTGAAGAGTGAAGAAGCCTTTGAGCAATGATTTGCAGCGTTTTTTACCCATCAACATTTTTTTTACCTACCAACTTTTTTTTACCTACCAGCTAGGTACTACCTACCACACCATACTGGCTTCACACCTTCACAATCAAGTTTATTAGAAAGAACTAAACGCTTCACACTCGATTGGAAAAATAGAAAGCTTCATATGGAAATTTGATTACTGGTTACGCAGAAGGCAAAACTGTATACAAATCGAAGAAATGAACCGCGATCGCATTTTAGTCCGATAAAATTTGAATGGAGATTAGACCTCTTTTGCGATTCACACTCATGATTCTGTTTTATCGAAGGAAAACCTTCAAGTACTCGTAGGGACCGAACGGTTTGTCCTACAGAGCTCCGGGTGGTCTCAAAAATTTTTAAAAATTCAATACTATTTAAAATTGGTGAAAAAACAATACCTTTATTTCGAGAGTTTTCGAGCTAGGGCACTCTTGAAAATTTCAACCCTTAATTTTCACCCCTTAGAAGTGACCTACATCAACCAAAAGCTTCGCGGCACAACTAGACCCCAAATGGAGCCCATATACCAAATTTGAACCAAATCGGTCCAGTGTTGCTAAGAAAAGTGCCGCGTACGGCGTACGGCGTACGGCGTACGGCGTACGGCGTACGGCGTACGGCGTACGGCGGACGGACGGAAATTTTTTTATTCGATTTTCGTATTCTACGTACCTTGAAACGTAAAACATCAAATTTTGAGGGGGGGTTAAAATTTTCTTTTTCTTGCTCGATTCCAAAGGCTTATTATTGAAAATAATAAACCAAAAGACGAGTTCGTTAGCCCTGAGTGGTCCAAATTTCAAAATTTTGGCAAATTATTGCCCAAAGGTTTATTATGGGCAAATTATTGCCCAAAGGTTTATTATGGGCAAATTATTGCCCAAAGGTTTATTATTTGCCCAAATTATTATATTGCCCAAAGGTTTATTATTTGCCAAATTTATTATATTGCCCAAAGGTTTATTATGGGCAAATTATTGCCCAAAGGTTTATTATTTTCTGTATAGATCACCCTTCTGTATAGATCCCTCCCTACCAACCGTAGGTACCTACTGCCTACTAGGGCATTTTTGAAAATTTCAACCCCAACCACCAACCAAATGGAAATGAAGGGTTGACATTCTCAAAAATGCCCTAGTAGGCAGTAGGTACCTACGGTTGGTAGGGAGTGTCAGGGCCTATCTGGATACTATATAGAGGTGATTGGGAAGAGTTGATATATAAACATAAAAAGGATGATAAAAAACCCCTTTTATTTACATAAAACCCCCCTTTATCTACACAACTCTAAAGTCTCTCCACAATGAAGTACCTGTAGAACCGAGGCTTGAATCCAGCAGATCTGCGGGTGATCCTGCGGTGATCGGCGGGTGATCCGGGTAAACAGCAAGGGTCTCTTAGCTTCAGGCAGAGTTCGAAGGTGCGGCAGAGTGTGCTTCTCCAGATTGGCGCTAAGAATACAAGACGGGAGCTAATCCGTCGGGGATCAGTTCTGGGCGAAAGATACTCCTGAATTCGGTGGTCGAAGTCTTTATAACCTCGGTCGGTCGTCAAGAAGGGAGACGAGCGGCGAAATGCTGAGCCGGCGGTTCCGAACTTGGTCGGGAAAAAGTCGGATATCCCGCTGGCGATTCCTTGTCTTCCGCGGATCCGACAGGAGGGATCTATACAGAAGGTTGATCTATACAGAAAATAATAAACCTTTGGAGACGAGCAGAACATGAATATGACATATGTACATTGTACTCCTTACATCTTCAAAATATACCCTGTGGATACTTCACGTTAGCACACAGCCTTATTAGTGAATTTTCAAGAAAAATGAAGCTATTGCGATGGCTTCAAAATTTTTAGAATGAACTTTTTTGAACAATTTTTTACTCAAATCCGTTTTGGAACATTCTAAAACAATCCTCAGAGAGTGTGTAAAATTTTCGTGTAGAAGAAGAAGAAGAATTTGAGAATAAGTGTAGAATTTTCCCTCAATTTCAAAGCTTGGGTACAATTAGTATGCAGTAAAGGAACCGAATATTGAAAAATCGGATATTTTGTGAATATTATCCCCCACTCACCCCCTCCCCTTGCGAATTTTGGTACTCTGGTAAAATCATGTACAACTCGGAAGTTATTTGAGTCAAACAAAAAAACGCTGCAAATCATTGCTCAAAGGTTTATTATTTTCTGTATAGATCATCCTTCTGTATAGATCACTGGTTCTCCATCAATAGCACCTACCACCATCTGTATTCTCCCTTGACCTTCCCTCTCAAATTTCAGCTCCTGCGTTCAATAGGATTGAAAATGGCTTCGGAGCTCACTCAGCTGATCAGTGATCAGAAGAGTGAAGAAGATCTCCTCGAATGCTGGAGACGCCTGGAAGAGCACTTCCATTCAATAGGATTGAAAATGGCTTCGGAGCTCACTCAGCTGATCAGTGATCAGAAGAGTGAAGAAGATCTCCTCGAATGCTGGAGACGCCTGGAAGAGCACTTCCATTCAATAGGATTGAAAATGGCTTCGGAGCTCACTCAGCTGATCAGTGATCAGAAGAGTGAAGAAGATCTCCTCGAATGCTGGAGACGCCTGGAAGAGCACTTCCATTCAATAGGATTGAAAATGGCTTCGGAGCTCACTCAGCTGATCAGTGATCAGAAGAGTGAAGAAGATATCCTCGAATGCTGGAGACGCCTGGAAGAGCACTTCCATTCAATAGCATTGAAAATGGCTTCGGAGCTCACTCAGCTGATCAGTGATCTGATCAGTGAGCAATGATTTGCAGCATTTTTTACCTACAAACATTGTTTTACCTACCAATTTTTTTTACCTACCACACCTACCTATTGGTAGGTACTACCTACCACACCATACTGGCTTCACACCTTCACAATCAAGTTTATTAGAAAGAACTAAACGCTTCACACTCGATTCGAAAAATAGAAAGCTTGATATGGAAATTTGATTACTGGTTACGCAGAAGGCAAAACTGTATACAAACCGAAGAAATGAACAGCGATCGCATTTTAGTCAGATAAAATTTGAACGGCGATTAGACCTCTTTTGCGATTCACACTCATGATTCTGTTTTATCGAAGGAAAACCTTCAAATACTCGTAGGGACCGAACGGTTTGTCCTACAGAGCTCCGGGTGGTCTCAAAATTTTTTAAAAATTCTGTACTATTTAAAATTGGTGGAAAAACAATACCTTTATTTCGAGAGTTTTCGAGCTAGGGCACTCTTGAAAATTTCAACCCTTAATTTTCACCCCTTAGAAGTGACCTACATCAACCAAAAGCTTCGCGGCACAACTAGACCCCAAATGGAGCCCATATACCAAATTTGAACCAAATCGGTCCAGTGTTGCTAAGAAAAGTGCCGCGTACGGCGGACGGCGGACGGCGTACGGCGGACGGCGTACGGCGGACGGACGGAAATTTTTTTATTCGATTTTCGGATTCTACGTACCTTGAAACGTAAAACATCAAATTTTGAGGGGGGGTTAAAATTTTTTTTTTCTTGCTCGATTCCAAAGGCTTATTATTGAAAATAATAAACCAAAAGAAACACGCAAATCGGTTGGAAATTGAGGCCTGGGCAGAGTTTACAAGATTATGCACGCAAACGCACGTTTTTTAAGCATTAACCCCCCATTTCCTCCCCTTAAAAGGCAAAATTCGAAATTCCGGCGACGTAGTACACAACTAGATAGTATTCCGCGTCGAACAAAAAAAAACCCACGAAAATCGTTTGAGAACTAAGGCCTGTGCAGAGTACACAAGATTATGCCCGAAAACGCACGTTTTTCGAGCATTAACCCCCCCTTTCCTCCCCTTAAAAGGCAAAATTCGAAATTCCGGCGACGTATTGCACAACTAGATAGTTTTCCGCGTCGAACAAAAAAAGAACCAGGAAAATCGTTTGAGAACTAAGGCCTGGGCAGAGTACACAAGATTATGCCCAAAAACGCACGTTTTTCGAGCATTAACCCCCCCCCCCTTTCCTCCCCTTAAAAGGCAAAATTCGAAATTCCGGCGACGTAGTGCACAAGTAGATAGTTTTCCGCGTCGAACAAAAAAAGAACCAGGAAAATCGTTTGAGAACTAGGGCCTGGGCAGAGTACACAAGATTATGCCCGAAAACGCACGTTTTTCGAGCATTAACCCCCCCTTTCCTCCCCTTAAAAGGCAAAATTCGAAATTCCGGCGACGTAGTACACAACTAGATAGTTTTCCGCGTCGAAAAAAAAAAGAACCAGGAAAAAAGTTGAGAACTAAGGCCTGGGCAGAGTACACAAGATTTTGTCACACACACACAGACATACACCTATGGTTTTTTTCGCAGATTTGGATTCAGAATGGTCTAAAACGGATTACTGTGTGGTTATTTTTTTTTTTCTGTTGAGTGTTGTCCAACTTCACCCCAGATCGATCGCATAAGGACGCCCAAGTCTTACTGTGGGACGTCCTAAAAATGGCTTTAAAAATTAGATTTCCCCACTAAACGAATAGGAAATTAATCAGATTTGAATTTGCTTGAGAAATAAGGGAGTTACGACCATTTTGGTGCCGCAAGTTCGAGAACACGAAAAAAAAATCAAGTGAAAAAAAGTCATTTTGAGTGGGTTAAAGAAAAATTGTAAGAAGGCATTTCTTGTTGGAAATTAGTTGCAGAATCGATCCTTAGAGTTTGGTCCACCTCAATAGTAGACACCCTGTATTCGTCGTGAAAGGCCCAGAGGAGATGTTTCTCACCAAAAACTGTTGCTCTGATCAATAATTTTCGAACCAGATTATGTGTCTAAGTGTCCTTTGCAAAGAAAATAACACATAATTGTAACACGGATGTTTTTTAGTGCCACCCAAGTCTTCAAGGCGAACTAGACTTATGCTGTCTAAAAAATAAGCACAAGCTGGAAATGGTTTTAATCCATCCTGGTTCGCCCAAATAAGTTGTATATGGGTTTGTGAAGGTTTCTGAGTCGAGCTTAACTTTTGGGATTATTGATAAGGTGGTAAGTAAGTTGTTTCAACCAAAATCTGACTACTTCTGAATAAATCAAAAGTTTCCTACGTGCGGCCTGCGTGAAGAAGGTTGATCTGTCGCCATTCTATCGTGGAGTTTGATAAAACTGGAGTTCTGCCGGTTGCACTACTTCCCTTTTCACCTGGTGGGTACAGGAAAGTAAAAATGTGGAAAGGCAGACAAGTTTTTACTATCTCTTCAGTATTAAATGTCGCCTGCTCGAACATTGAGTGGTTCATTAGAGGTTTTGTTATCGTTTGTTCCGAATCGACCTTCCTTTGACGGGGCACTAATGCACTCCGAACCGCCAATCTCGGAATTTCGCCTCCCAAGTCGTCAATGGAAGCTTGTCTGAAGGGTTTACTCGTTGTTTCTCGAGATAAGTCGAAACTCGACTTGCTCACGCTTAGTCTGAGTGGAGGGTTCGAGAAATCTCTTAATGAACTCGAAGGGAAAAGTGGGTGTTCGCAAGGGTATCCAGTACCCACCGGTGGACTCAATGCGAGTCTGATGTCTAAATCCACAAAAATGGAAGCGACCTTCAGCCCAGGAAAATTAGAAGATTTAGAAAAATTAGAAAATTAGCGTGCTCTTTCTAAGAAGGTTTACGTTTCAAGTTATGTTGAATCCGAAAATCGAATATAAGTGATGAGTAGGCATAAGTTTTGTGACGTCAGCAAGGCCCCAAATTCAAATAATGGGTCGTCGTGGCTGCCAAATCGAGTCTCCATGATTTGGGGCGGTCCAATAAGAAGTAATTCAACTCGATTGACAGTCTAAAGCCCCCCTTTGATCAGTACATATCGATACCTTAAAAGCACAAAAGCGCTATGCCCATCCACCTTCCACATTTTTATTTTTTGAAATTTCAGAAAATCTCAAATTCAACAAAAATATTATTGAGTTTTCTTTACGATAATACCTTGAAACTTAATTGAGGAAATTAAAGAGTTTAGTGTAATAAGCCATTATTTTAGGAATTGTGCATTGGTGATAATTTCTTTTGCGTTTTTCTCAAAACTCCAATTTTGGACTTAGCACCTTTGTGCTTTAAGGTATCGATATTCTCCTTGAAGGCACAGCTACGTGGAAACGTCTGCTGAAAGAGACTTCCAGATATTTCGATTACTACCTACACAAATTCTATAATCATTGCATACGAGTTTGCAACACATTGAGACATTTTACATCTTTAGTAACACTTCCTACAAAAACGCTGCAAGTTATTACTCAAAGGTTTATTATTGCTTCCGAGTCTACCAAGGTAGCGGAAGCTTTCTTTTCACTTTTCAAGGACGAAAAAAAAAGTTCTCCAAAATCAAAATTTCCACTCGCGTTTTGCGTTTTAGACCTTTCTGAACAATTTTGGCTCCGTGTCTGTGTGTCTGTCTGTCATGAATTCCTTGTAACGCGCATAACTATACGAAGTTATTGTCCGATTTCTATGAAATTTTCAGGGATTGTGCGGGTTGGTGTGTAGACGGTCCCCTATGAAAATCATCATCCCCGGACTGATAGAAGCGACTGCGCATGCGCAAACGTGAATTCCTTGTAACGGCCATAACTTCTACATTTTCCATCCGATTTCGAATAAATTTTCAGGGATGTTACAGATTAGTATTTGAATGGTCCCCTATGAAAATCATTACCTTCGGACTGATAGTAGTCACTGCGCATGCGCAAACGTGAATTCCTTGTAACGGCCACAACTTCTACATTTTCCATCCGATTTCGATGAAATTTTCATGGATGTTACAGATTCGTATCAAGATGATCCCCTATGAAAATCATCACCTTTCAACTGATAGTAGCCACTGCGCATTTGCATACGTAAAATCCTTGTAACAGTCATAACATTTACATTTTTCATCCGAATTTGATGAATTTTTCTAGGATTGTCCAGATTAGCGTGTAGATGGTCCCCTATGAGAGTAGTGGAAGGTACTTAGAGATTGGTGCTTTGAGATTAACTACTATGCATCGGATCATCTATATAATCGGGTTATGGATACGAGGATGCTATGTGCCACACCCACTTGGCAGACGTTTTTTCTACTTGTATATACAGGGTGACGCATGAGTCCCCCCCCTCCCCTGCTAAAATCGTCCAGATAGTGGTAAACAAAGTTTTTCAGAAAAAATCCATGATTTTTCCCAACGATCACAAATATGACCACGGTGCTCATGTGCGCAACGCTCACCAACTTTGTTATCTCAAACGGGAACCTCTATTTTTTTTTATTGCAGATTTGGATTCTAATCAAAATTTCATGAGTCACCGATTTTTTGGTTGCGCACAACCCGTCCAGTGAGCGTGCCAACATGCGCAAACCCCTGGATTGTGCCAAAATTGAGATGAAGGTGGTGTGATAGGTACATGTTTTTTCATTAATTTTCGACGCTGAATTACGTGGTAGTAGGGCACCAGTGACACTATTAGTAGACACTATTGTGAGACTCTTCCAGTAATTTTAGATGTAGTTCACTAATTTCCAATAAATTTCCCTTTTTTGCTATATTTGTCCAACAGCACTCTTATTTGACCTAAATTCTTCCTAAAATAACTCAATCATTAACATTTAGGTCGTTTTTTGATAATTTTGGAGAACAAGTTTTTTCACCAACAGTAGACACTAGTGTGCCAGTAGTAGACAAGGAAACACACCAGTAGTTGACAATTCATTAAATTAATATATTTTACGTATTTCTGATCAAATATGCACACATATTCGCGGTTTTGACAAAGGAACTTGAATTTACAAAAGTACAAAACTTCAAAAATACAAAACAATTTATTTTTTGTAGGAACTTGAACTAGATAGGTAAAAAGAATACAAAACTGTTTTAGTCTTATTTTTATCTCATTCACATTCAGTCTTCTTTGTTTGGTGCTTACAAACACTAAAATGCTTAGAAACCTAAATAAATTTTGAACAGGAACAATACAAAAAAAGTTTTATAGCACCCAATCACAATAACTTAAGTACCAATTGTTACGTAAAAAAAAAGTTGCACAACCATCTTAAGGCACTAGATAGGTATTTTTACCCAACGAAAACTTCATAAAACATTTATAATAAAACATTTTATTCACTAAAATATAAAATGAACTCAAAACTGGAAATTGGGAACTCAACTTAGGACACATCAGCTACTGCTGCTTGAAGTGCTTCCTGGGAATAACTCCACATCTTTCCTTTCACAGGCGGCATGGTGGTCTACCCAATAAACAAATGAATTTGATAAAATTATTTTCCTTATTGAGAAGCTTTGGATGAAAGAAATGTCTTAGGGAGACACAAGAATTTCTTGTTCCAGTAGTAGACATATTCGTGGTCCACAAGTAGACACCCCTGTATACTACTGGAACAAGACATTTCGTGGCAAAAATGAGAAAACCCTCATGTTTAGGATTGAACTATGAATAATATTCAATCCTTACTAAAAAGAAGATGAATTTTCTAGTAGTAGACACTTTTGTCTACTACTGGAACAAGAGGCATTATCAGTATCCCAGTAGTAGACAGTTCGTTTTTTGCTCATTCAAACAAAACTAACACAAAAATACACGATACCTAGTGAGTTAATTGTGTACAATATACTTTAGAAACAAAAGTTGTGAAAGATCTTGTAAAAATAAAAGAATAATTGACGAAAATCAAACTCACCTCCTTAGCTGTTTCGATAAGGGAAGGGCCTTGGATGAGACTGCAAACTTATCAGCTGCTCTAACCTTTTCACTGCTGGCTTGATCTGCTTCACCATTCTAGTGGCAGCACAGTAGAAGCTAAAGTTTAAAATGGCGCCAAATTCAAATCGTTCTGATGGTTCTAACTCTTATTTTCTCTAGTTAAAGTCCCATGTGTCTACTACTGGATTGATGTCTACTACTGGTGCCTTTACCCTATGTATTTTTGGATTTAACTGGAAATTTTCGAAGCGGCTACCGAAAATTAGGTGGTTTTTCTTAGAAAATCGCTCTTTTCCCATCCTTATGAGTTACGACGCAATTTTAATTAGTTCTAGTGGCTAACGCTACCCCACTCTAGCCTGTACACCAAGTACAAAAGAAGCCCGAATTTGCTCAAGTTCGAAGGGTAGTCTGGGACTGGCCCAACACCGATTGTTTAATTGTATTTCATCACGATCCGTTTTGTTTCGATGTTTCTTCAATTCATAAACGTACCAATATGGTCTTGAATATTAATATTGCATTAAATCAATCTAATTACGTAATAATTCATCTCATTTCGGAAACTATACTGACCACACACTTGGCGGGCGTTTTCATATTTCTGCGCCACTAACCTGTCAGCACGGACTTCTACCTGGTCCCATCTTAATTCGTGGATTTTTCAAAAGCCGAACGTTGGGAAGCGTTGAAAGCGAAATCGACTGAAAAGAATCGCAAGATCCTCGAATTTCCGAAGTCCTTTGAATCGCTTCCTACTGTCGCCTATTACGCGGAGCTCCGGATCTTTTTAAAACGAGCCGAAGATAAGATTTCAAAAGGAAGGCAAATTATAAGGGACTATCGGTTTAAACTGTTCGACACGGGAGTTCGTATTTCAACTGATTGTTTCGTCCCTTTGGCGGAAAGTGAGTCTCAGGTAGAAGAGTGGAGAATCTAATTGTGTGGAATGTGAACAACTCGACAGACCTACCAAGTGAAGTACTATGAGCAGTTATGCTTCCTCACTTCGTAAAGAAGCGTCGAATTCGTGCTGCAGGTTAAAAGAGTCCATTCGTGCAGCATGAATTAATGAGTGAATTTTCAAAGAAAGCTCTTCAGGGATCGTTTTAGAATGTCCCAAAACGGATTTCAACAAAGAAATTTTTCGAAAAAGTCCACTAAAAATTTTGAGGTTATCGCAATAGCATCGCTTTCCTTGAAAATTCGGTAGTAAGGGGCTGTATGCTAACATTGCACGGGCTATGTTCTGAAGATGTAAGGAGTCCATATTCAAATTCTACTCGTCTCCAAGAGCTCACCGAGTACCCACACGGCTACTGCATTTCTGGGTTCAACATTTATACGCACGTTTTTCATTATACATTATACAGTACTTCATCCTCGTAGTCTACAACTAATTTTGCAACAAAAATTGCTTCCTATAGTTTTCTTTATATTTGCTTTACTAAAAATCCGACTTAATTAACTCAAATTAACTTACCTGACTAAGATTTTTTTTCGTGTTATCAGTAAAACATCTTAACTCCCTCAAAGAATCTTAGTCTAAATCTAAATCTGAAAGAATCCTTAAAAAGTGCAAAAAAACTTCACTGCCCTATTCTCCACTTCACTTGATAATTTTTTTTCATTGCAATTTCATAAGGGATTTGAAATTGTTTAAAAACCGATTTTCCTGGTTTTGCCGGTTTTGCAAGGAGACCTTCAGCCTTGAGGTACCAGGGCTAGTTTTTTCCCGGAGGATGATAAAAATTCAAAAGTCCAGTTCTCAGGGGCAGGTGAGACCCGCATAGCACGGGTCCACGGAGGCTGCGGAAGATGAAGACGATGGGGGGGGGGGGGTTGACACCTGCAGCTGCTCCCGCAGACGAACGCAGAGCAGGATTGTTTATGGAGCGGCCGGCAGGCACGCGCCTCTCGCTCGAGTTTCATCTGAGTCGTCTGGTCTTACTTGTACAATAATTAAACGAGGAATCGTTCAAACTGAAAATAATTGCTATTTGTTTGACTGTAATACGTGATGAGGTTTTAGAAATACCTATTTATTATAAAATTATGTTTATTTACGGTTTTTATTTATGGAGTTACTCTTTGGTAGCGTTTAAACTGGGGCAGATGCGGCCACACAATCTAACTGGGGAAGAAGGATCTCCAGAAAGGTATCAAGGACTCCCTTTCACTACCAAATTAAGTTGCCGTTGAGATACAAATTTAAAACTTTGATAATTTGGTCTCAGGTATAATAGTAGTTCGAATTTTTTCAGATTTTTTGTGTGATAATTTACTTGTTATTGTTGTGTTTAATGACGCTTGTAGAGTCAATTCGGAATGTATGGTAAAGTAAAACAAACTTTGTGAATTAATCGATCAGGACAATAACATACTCCTTTGCATCATTTTTCCCACTCAATTTTCCAGAAATGTCAATATGAACAGTATGCCAAGGTACATTAACTTTTGGAATGGTATGCATCTGAATCTGTGTCCTACCAGAATCAGATTTGGCAACACGACAAGTGATACAGTTTTAGACAAATTTTCAAACAAATTTGGACATATGGGGAAACCAATAGTGGTCGTATACCTCCTCTAGAGTCTTGTCCCAACGTAAATGTACGAGTGACTCATGGACGTTATTCACCACTGACCACTTGAATAAGTGGGGTAATTCTCCGACAAACAATAATCAACCGTAGAACACCATGCGCCAGCATCGGAGCCTTCTGCATCAGGGTCAAAACGCTGCAAATTATTACACAATGGTTTATTATTTTTTATTTTTCTATATAGATCACTCGTCTGCAAAGCCACCAACCATCCAACATGAAGAAAAACATCGATCGCATTTCGGTCAGCTTTAATTTGAACGGAGATTAGGCCTCTTTTGCGATTCACACTCGTGTTTCTGATTTATCGTGCGTCCAAACTTTAAATTCTCGTAGTGAGCGAACGGTTTGTCCTACAGAGCTCCGGGTGGTCTCTTAAAATTCTAAAAATTCTATAGAATCTTAAATTGAAGGAAAAAAATACCTTTACATCAAAATTTTTTTGAGTTAGGGCGTTTTCAAAATTTCAAAATTGATTTTGGAACCCTTAGAAGTGACCTACGTCAACCAAAATCTTCGGGGCACAACTAAACCCTAAATGGAGCCTACACACCAAATTTCATCAAAATCGGTCAATGCTAAGTGGCAAAAGTGCCGCGTACGGAGGACGGACGGCCAAATTTTTATTCGATTTTTGGATTCTACGTACCTTGAAACGTAAACCATCAAATTTTGAGGGGTGTTAACATTTTTTTTTTCTTGGTCGATTCCAAAGGTTCATTATTGAAAATAATAAACCAAAATGGGTAAACCCACAGGGCGTTTGTATTCTGTTGGGCCATTTTGAGTCAAGCTCTGAATGACCACAGCAAGGTTTTCTTTCTGTAGGTCCACAATAGCCTGTAGTGATTTCGCGAGGATGAGACTGGAGTTTTCCTCACTTACAAAAGAAACTGGATCGAGCTCACCTGAATCTGAATAATTTTCCTCATCCCGTACATGAGTGTCTGCAAGTGACGGGCTTGGGGTCCTTGAATCCACCGAATAAACATGATTGTTCTCCATATTCCGCCGACAAATTCACTAGGAAATCACCACTTCTGATTTCGGGGAAGGAATGAATAATATCGAAGAGTCCAACTGAAACTGTGTATTAAAATAATGAGGAATTTCACCGAATTCTGTTTGCATTTTTCCTGAATAGTTAATGGTGTGGGATAGATGAAAATCGGGCTGATTTCGGAAAATAAGTCTCCTGTTATTTTTGGGAGACAATCAAAATTTTTAATTTCAAAACTAACCGGGAAAACGGACGTGGAGCGGGAACGCTCGCTGATTGGGCTGTTCGGATCGCCGTCTCCTCCCAGTGTTGCCCATTGGGACGACGAAATCGTGTTTTCTAAGAGAAAAGTTATCAAACAAAAACAGGGGAAACCTAATTTTCCCCATCTTGCTTTTTCTATTTTTTTCATCAGTTTTTCGATTTCGAACTTTACTGTTTCGTGAAATTTTGCATCTGGGGACTATGGATTTCTCGATCTCAGCGCTTCAAGCGGCCATAAATGAACTATTCCAGCATGACGTCATTTTCCCGGTTTTTTTTAAACATTCGTATTTTCTACACTGTTTTGTTTATTCGTAAATTAGGAAGTTCGGGTTTTTCGAGGTGCTGAATCCGATTTTGGGGTCAAAAATAGGAAATTCCGACATGGTGAAATTCCTCATTATCTCAAACAGAAAATAGTGCAAAAATCCCCGCAAATCTCAACTTTCTGTAACCCCTCTGGCGTTCTTTCCCACCGAATCCAGCCCAGTGTGTGCGTTTTCCCTTGTCGCTTGCCGATGTCCGAGTGAATGGTAGACATGGATGATTGTGGCTGAAGAGGGTTATGGATGAAGTAGGCGGATGTCGCGGGTTCCTCCAATTCCTCCGTTCTTCATTCCTCCGTTGTATAATTTCTGTAGTGTACATTGTGACTCAAGGCAGGTAAAAAATGTTCTAAGGTAAACCACATTAGTTGATATATTTATTGAACAGTTTAAGTCTTCTTGACTCATAAAATATTTTTAAGTCTTGAAAATACATTCCAGTCTCACAATCGAGTAGCTAGGTAACAATGTAACGTGACAATAATATTGTTACTTTACATTGAGATAATATCTCAATATCTGTGCTTGTTGGGGGAAGGGGGTTAAGTCCAAAATCGTTGTTTTGGGATATTTGCAATTTAAAGTTTGGAATTCTCTCATAAATCCTACGTACTATAAAATTAATTTTTTAGGTGCTATTTATATTCGCTATCTATGACTATAACTACCAACAGCCTATTTTTTCATTTTTAGGAGCTTCTTCGGTACCTAATCTCTATTTTATATCTGACAGTACATGAAAGTACGGACTTGGCCCTCTTTACCCAAACGAATCCTGGACCTGACTCCCTTTACGCGTTTGTGATGCACGCTGGGAAATGTTACCCCTACATTGTTATTTATAACTATAGTGTAAAAGGAGTGGAATAAGTCATCATTTTTAATAATTAGAATTGGAATAACTTTAATTATTAAAGTATTAATACAAATTAAAAAACAGTATGAATTATCAGTATCAGGTACTTATTTAACCATTACAATATCTGAAGGAGAATACCTTTTAAATAAAAAAAGTCCCTAGTCATTCGTCTTCATCATCTGTTTCCGGGACTGCAAGGAAGGACTTCCTTCCGAACTGCAAGATGATGCACGACGCCTATTCAGGGCATAAAAACGCGACTTTTTTCGGGAAGATTTTCTCGATAAAGGAGCTTCGTCTTCACAGCTTGAAGATGTTGTAAGTAAATCGTGATCACAACCAATAAAATGCTCGTCCTTGACAGAGTCGTCAGAGTCCAAAAATTGTTCTAAAATTTGCATTTCTTCAGAAACAGAAGGAGGAGGACTTGAGCCTGCAACAAAATAGATAAAACTACCTGTATTACAGCTATCCATGTACCTTATGTTTCTTTTTCCCATTTCATAATGGAAAATGATCCCAAACGAATCTAAAATAGGTATAAAGTTAGAAGGGGTAAACATAAATGAAGTTAAAAGAGTTAAAAAAAAGAAGTAGGTATGTAGGTAGGTACTTACAAAGTGATCCTTCCATATTTTCTCGATCAAGGGGTTGCCGAACCATATCCAACAACAGTTGAGCACGAGAAGTTTTGTTTTTATACATAATTTATTCACGATCACAGAGAGCAACTGCACAGTGTAGTCCGTCAAATTACTACTGTAAGAGTACCATTAGGTTCTGGAATACGGGATAGAAAGTGGGGATACACTTTCTAACGAAGTTGGCGGATTCTTAAATACCTACCTGACTGATTTGCACGTTGGACTCATCCCCTTATGCCCAGACAATGAGCGGAAAACCCCAGCGTAAAAAGGTTAATGTCCTCACAGCCCCTAGTGTAGTGGACTAAACCCCTTTTCACCAGATAGTTGGAGGGAAAACCCAGCGTACAATGGGTCAAGTCCTCACCGCCTGAAGTGTGATGGACTAAACCCCCTTCACCCAACAAGCCGTTAACATTTCATGACATAACCCCAATGGCACAAATGAATATCTCATCATAGGATGAAGGTAGGACTTAACACCCTTTACTCACTGGTAGAGAAAAAAATCTAGTTTTCAACTATGAAGTGAGTTCACTTTAGCCCATTTTGGACTTAACCCCCTTTCCCCAACAACCACAGATATATTATATTATATCTCTTAAAAATAAATCGCGGCACAACTAGACCTCAAATGGAGCCCATATACCAAGTTTGAACCAAATCCAAAAAAAAATTTTTATTCGATTTTCGGATTCTACTTCTACTTGGAACGTAAAACATCAAATTTTGAGTGAGGGTTAAAAATTTTTTCTTGCTCGATTCCAATGGCTTATTATTGAAAATAATAAACCAAAAGTGGGCAAGTACTTACATGTTCGTAGAAAAATTTGTTGATTATATGGAAAGTAAGTAAAGAGGTTAAATTTTTGGTTTAAAAACTCTGAACTAATCATTTATCACAAGAAAACGCAGCTCTTACTTAAAGGTTCATGATAAAAAATGAAACGAATCTCTGAAATATCCGGGGACTGCTTGGATATTTTAATCATGAATAAAAGTTCCCGAAAACCTGGTAGGTACCTACATAAATGAAAACTATAAATAAATCACGGACGTACAATAGGATTCAAAGGTTCATTGCCTGTAGAAAATAATAGGTAAACCACAACTAAAAAACTGGTACCTACCTAATCTAAACTAAAATAACTGGTAATCGATAATCTTAACCTTATAAGTAACATGATGAGTGAAGGTAGGTACATTACTTTCTAAAGAAATTCTGAAGATATTTCTAAAGAATATCCTTGTAAGCGGTTCCGGTGTCAGTTACAGGTATTGGGGAAGCAGGGGGTCGAATGATCCCACTGCTGCCACCAAATCCGTAAGCTGTTTTACGGTATTTACTGTGTATGTGAGTTCACTAACGTTACAAGGGGGTTTCACCTGAAGGGTATCGACCCCGTTCCTAAAACAAAACTATCGGGAAACTTATGATTAGTTACGAAAATTGGTACTTAACTGGTTCTGTTGGTAGCGGTGTTCCCGAGCGGTGAGGCGAACAGGCGAAGGCGTTCCAGTTACGATACCTTGAAAGTTTACTTGTTATATTGTGCCTGAAGGGCGTTCTTTATCGATATGTTGCAAGAAATAAAAGGATTTTACGTTACTCTTTGTTCAATGACTCTAACTACCTAATTCGATACACTTTATGATACTCAGAACCAGGGGTGCAGGTGTAGAAGGAAAAAGGTAGGTATGAGATACGGTACGTTTAATGAGCAGAAAGTTCTATCGGATCCAATGATCCGATGTGCCAGAAGGGCGATACAGTTGCAATACAGTTCAAAATAAATTAGTTCAGTCTTCAATACCAAGCAATACGGTTAGTTTTAATAGTTCTACTACGATACACAAGCTTTGAATGGTGTTAGTACTTTTACTTGACTAGTTACTGTTAGTATTTTGAGTCACTTCTCACTCTATCTACCTAGTATTGGCCAATCTAGCATAGATACACTTTAGTTCACTCACGTGCTGGGGTACCGAAGCGAGTCCAGGTTTCACGGAGAGGCAAAGATACAGGGGGAGTAGCCGGGAATGGACTGGAGACACGACGGAATCCAGGGGAGGCAGGACGATACCAGAAGGCAGCTTCTTCTCTAAGTGCTTCTGGGGGGAGGCAGGAGGGTCGATACCACACTGTTGACGTATCGCGATACAAGGGGATGAGCGCTTCACGGACGGGGGGAGAGAGCTTCACAGGCTGCTGGCAAGGCGGATTAACGGGATCTGATTAATTATGATGATGACTAGAGCTTTTTCTTGTCTTGATCAGGGGCGCCAACCTGACAAGGCGAAAAGTTGTCCTTCTTCCGATTCTTCGACGGATGTTATCGACTTCTACTTCCATGTTCGTGAAGATTGGTGATTTTGGCTCTCTCCTACTTCCATGTTCGTGAAGATTGGTGTTTTTGTGCTCTTTTGGTGTTGTTCAGAGCAATTTTGAATAAGGTCAGTGAGGAATAATAATAATAATAGAATTTGCTGGCTCCAGAGGGCAATCAGGGCTTACTGGCCTGTGGGGCCTGTGATGGGAAACAGTGAGCTGTTGGGAATCAGCTCACATCCTGAAATTGATCTTCATTGGTCAACTTGGTTCTTGGAATTGGTTCGAGTTGGTCCTCTTCATTTTCCAGCTCGTCAATATTTGATAGCTGCTCATCTAACGCACGAAGTATTTCCTCTATCGTCCAATTTTCAATGTCCTTCTTGTCCATGCCTGTGTACGATAAATAAATGAACGGAAAACATGATGAAACATGGACGGAGAACCACGAAAACCAAAACAAAATAGCTCTCGGAAGTGCACAACCTAGTTCTGACCTTCATACTAAACTTTACACTGTGAGTCACAATGTACACTTTTATGTACGCAGGTCATTGTTAAAACAAAACTTTGAGACCAGAGTCTGTACTTTATTGCTTCAATATAATATTCATAAAGATACTTACCTGTCGTTAAGCATCAAACACGATGAAAAACACGGAAAACACAACAAAATAAAAGAGCTGACTTGAGACAAATTCACATTGGAGACATGCGATTTCAAACTGTGTTGCCAATGCCTTGTGTGGTCTTTTTTGTGTGGGTGTGTTGGAATTGACTCATGAGATACTCCACTTGATACTGAGCGCATCTGTTGGGAGATTTCCAAACTACTGCTGCTGCAGCATGCTGGCACACTCGTTTTGTACGTGGAGACTGAAAGGGTTTTAATACTATGACCTTTTGACCTTGAACTTGACCTCTTATCAGTGACCCCCACCACCATGATAATTAATTGAGAAATCATTCAAACTAAAAATTATTGCTACGTACTTATTTGACTGTAATACATAATGAGGTTTTAGTAATACCTAATTATTACACAATTATGATGATTTTTGTTTTTTATGGACACCACGACACACCGCGACACACCGAATAGAGAACTGCAAGAATAATTCGATACCTTAAAGCGCAACGGCGCTATGTCCATCCATCTTCCACATTTTTCTTTTTTTTTAAATTCCAAAAAAACTTAAATTCACCATACTGCTATCGACCTTTTTGATGATTATAGCTTGAAAATTGATTGAAGAAATTAGAAAATTCAGAGTAATAATCCTTTATTTTATGAATTGTGCACTGGAGAAAACTTCTTTTGCGTTTTTCTCAAACTCCGTTTCTGGACATAACGCATTTGTGCTTTAAGGTATCACTTTATTATTGCAGCCATTTTGGTCCCTAAAAATTGACGTCACAAGCAATTAAAAAAAAAAAAAATTATAAATCAATTTGAACTTTTGGCAAATTCCTCACGCTTTGGCAGCTGCTGGAGTCCTTGTCCGACGTTTCCTCTCCTACAATGTCCAAAAATGTTTCTCCCTCTCATTTCACATAGCTATTTGAGGAAACTTGGATCCTTTTGAAGACCTAAATAATTCCAAGTAGGCTTTGTTGGAAAATGATTCGAGAATCGACCCTCCATGTTTCCACCCTTCATACAGTTAGGTTATGGTGTACCGTAGATGTACCCAACTTCGGCCACTTTTGAAGGTTTTTTGAGTTTATTCAAAGTCAAATATATGAGTAAAAATCTGAAAAAAATAATTTAGATGGCAGCAGATCTGCTCTATAGGATGTCACTATAAATTTTTTTTATCATCACAACTTTGGCCTTTTTTAAAAACTTGAAGTGTGGCCGAAGTTAGGTACCGTTGTGCTCCAACTTCGGCCACCTATGAAAAATGTATTAAAAACGAAGAAGTAGTAATTATATTGTAACTTCGGCCGCCGAATAATTTTTTAAAAAAGCTTTTTCGAATTTAAAAATTATAAAAACCATACAAAGACTTTTTTGGAACACCTATAATACAATAAAACCTTAGGAATATCATGGAAAACATCCAAACAAAGGCGAAATGCAGTAAAAAATATCTGTAAAGCTTTTCAAACATGAACTGATTATTTGAATTTTAAAACTTCAAATCATGGTAATTTTTAGGTCGACATTTCAAAAATATCATCATTATCAGTGCTAATAATGTCAAAAATACGAGATCGTCACACTAGTCATAAAACAGCCAAAATTATTTGTACAACATTTAAAACATTCATTGGTAATATTAACTTATCTGTCTGTTCTTGAAAGCTTTGTGTAATATTCTCAAACGACTATAAACTCAAGACTAGTCATTAAAATAATATCACTACATTAGAGTGAAAATGGAAATGCATTGGGGTGACCCTTGAGAGGATTCTTCTTATTTATCTTATCCTGCAAAGTCGATCTGGGCACTGCATATTTTTAGGATGCCTTCCGAATTGACAATTTCCTCCTTCAGAGCGTTTTCCATATATATCGGATTATAGTTTTGGTACTCACGTCCACTTATTTTCTATCTTCGAGACGGACCCCCCATGGCCGAAGTTAGGTACACTGACTCAGTTATCGGAAAAAACTCCCCAGAACTCCCTCAAAACACGAAGTAAAAAAATGACTTATCACTCACGTTCAAGAACACTAAACTAAGAACATGAAACGGTAAGGGCAAGTTCTAAGATCACATCACATCAAAAACTACAATAGTTATAAAGCATACAAGCTGAAAAATGTCTAAACTGCTTGTTTACATTTTGATTTTTTCCATGGGAAAGTGATAAGAGTAACAAGCGCGGGAGATATCAACATTAGGCCCCAAAGACACCTGTTGAAATTGAGAAAAAACTGAAAGTTTTTAATGACCCCTGAAGAGCACAGCTTCATCAGTACCACCAATATTTGAAATGGCCGAAGTTAGGGGACATGGCCGAAGTTGGGTACATCTACGGTATCCCGAATTTCCTGAAATGTTAGGCAAACAACTGTTTCCCCAGAATCTTATTTCGAACCCTTACTCATATATTCACTATTCGGAACGTGGTTTACATTCACGCGGTCAGTCAATTTGAGGATGTATTCGAAAAAAGACTCTTTCGTATAGAAATGTTATCTTCAGAATGATTCACAGCCGTCCGTTCGTCCTCCCACGCGCTAAATCACTGATAACTCCCGAAAAAATTTGCACTCTCTCGCGTCTTTGACATTTTGGCCCCGGACGCTGCGAAATTGATACAAACGACGGGTACTTCTTCGGTGGCTCGATAAAGCATGATTTACGATATTTTCGGGAAGTGCTCAAAGAAAGAAAAAAAAACGAGAAGAAAGCTCTTTGTCGAAAACCGCTATCTGGAGTCGGGCCGAAGGGATAATTGAATAATATAAGGTTAACATTTGAATTGCACCGGTTTGTGCCAGTTTTTCCGAGATGGTAAATCACGAATTTGTCACTGTGATAAATCCAATCTTTCCCAAAATGAAACTGTTCAATTCGAAAGTCCCACTGAGCACAGCGCAGCGTACAGAACGGTCCAAAAGTTAGTAAACAATAATAACAATAATCCTCAAGCAGGTATGAATGCGTCTTCGAAATATCGGCTTATTGACTAATATAAGTTTAAAACGCTGCAAATTATTACACAATGGTTTATTATTTTTCTATATAGATCACTCGTCTACAAAATCACCAACCATCCAATATGAAGGGGGAAAAAAATAAAAAATAAAATAAAAAAATTCAAAAACAAAAATCAAAGTCACCAACCATCGATCGCATTTTGGTCAGGTCTAATTTGAACGGAGATTAGGCCTCTTTTGCGATTCACACTCGTGTTTTGATTTATATATATATATATTTCAATATAAACCCTTAAATTTTCGTAGGGAGCGAACGGTTTGTCCTACAGAGCTCCGCGTGGTCTCAAAAAATTCTAAACATTCTATAGAATGTTAAATTGAAGGAAAAACAATACCTTTATATCGAAATTTTTTGAGTTAGGGCGTTTTCAAAATTTCAAAATTGATTTTGGAACCCTTAGAAGTGACCTACATCAACCAAAAGCTTCGGGGCACAACTAGATCCCAAATGGAGCCTACATACCAAATTTCATCAAAATCGGTCAATGCAAAGTGGCAAAAGTGCCGCGTACGGCGTACGGCCAAATTTTCATTCGATTTTCGGATTCTACGTAACTTGAAACGTAAACCATCAAATTTTGAGGGGGTGTTAAAAATTTTTTTTTTCTTGGTCGATTCCAAAGGTTCATTATTGAAAATAATAAACCAAAAAACTGTAAAACAATCAAACAAAAAACTTATGGGAACTCGTGTGTAAGGAACCTGTAGGTATTTCAGGAACTCGTGTGCAAACAATGAAAATGTGAGGGCAGCCCAGTCGGACCTGGACCCAACCACCATGGCGGCTCCCGGAGCCACCTCCTAGCACCTCGTATTTCTAGGCAGGCAGCCCTAACCGTATTAATTACATCTCGACTACTCATAATACAAAGCAGGGAACAACTACTGGCCGACCAGACCTGGAGGTAGATACTTTAGCTCTTTCTGATTTATCGCAAGTTCAACCCTTTTCACAAAGGGAGCTACCGGTTGGTCCTACAGAGCTCTGGGTGGTCACTAAAAATTTAATACTATTTCAAATTGGTGGAAAAGCAATATCTTCCTTAACGAACGGCAGAATTTGGATTCTACGTACTTTGAAACGCAAACCAACAATATTTGAATGGGATTACAATATTTTTCTGGTCGTTTCCAATGGTTCATTATTGAAAATAATTAAAAAGTGATATTTTGGTGTTTCAACCATTTTGATTCGCCTAGATGTGGTAGATAACTGGGACTAGATGTCCCAGATTTAATAACTTCTTATCCTTATAAATTGTAATCAGAAAGCATACACTTGAAGGTTGAGGGGGGGGGGGGGGTGAGACACATTCGACACATACGAGAATGACCAAGTCAAGGGTTTTGAGAGGTACTCAACGCTGAAAAAAACCCACAGTAAAATTCACAAAAATTCACATGACTGAACTTTTTTCTCTCATTTTTACAATAAGAAGTATGGAAATTGAACAAAATGAAATAAATATTTGTCAGATGTGCATTAATTTGTATAATTGCTCTTTTTTGCAGGTCAGTCAAATTCATTGGTTCTGCAGCACACGGGTTTTCTAGCCAGTTTCTTGTTGACATTTGATTTTGTCAATTTGGTGAGTCACTATTCATTTCAAGATACCTCATTGGTGATGTTAAAAGTTTGCCAAACAGGGTGAGGTGTGAAGTTTCTCACAAAGAACCTCGTAGAATCTATTTATTTAGAAATGGTAGGATGAATACCTTAAGCAGGCAAAAACAAATCGTAGAGAAACACGTTATTTATTAAAAGAAAAAAATTATGTCACGGCCTGGAATCGAACCCGGGTCCCCCACGTTTGGATGACATTCGTAAATACGGGTGGGGTTTTATGTAATTAGATGGTGGATACACTACCACCTAATTCACCTTAATCCTCTGACATGGTACGTAAATTTCGCGAACACAGTCCTGGTTGTTGCTCTACAGAGTGTCCCATAAGTTATCCCATAAGTGTCCCATAAGTTAAGAACTTCGGGAGTTGTTTCTACAACTAATTAGCAACAAAAAATGTCTCATAGCAAATTTCTTTTAACCCCCTTAAAATCCGACTTTTTTACTTTAAAGATTTTTTTCGTGTTTTCGACCTTACACCATTTAAACGGCGTACAGTACGGCGAAGAGCGTACAATTTATCAATAGATGAGCCGTTGACCAGTCGAGAAAAACAAAACGCTGAGGTAGTATTTTCACCCCAAACTTGAAAAATGGTCAATTTTTTTCTTTTTAATTGTTGATGATTTTTCCTCATTATAACAAGGTATTTGCCAGAGGGGCTCAAAAGCTTAAAAACTGCTCCATTTCATCAGCTTTCCAACGGTCACCCAATTTTTAGTTTTACTGTGGAATTTGGGGGAGAAAATGGTGTTTCAATGCGAAAAAACGTGCAGTTTTTCAACGAAATCGACGGTTTGAGCCATCGATAGCCCTTACAGCCTAGATGAGTAGGTAAATCATTGCAACCTTGTGGGTCCTCATTTGTGCTGCAGAGGCAGACATCGTCAGGATATTGAGTGATTATTACTCCTTCGGAAATACAGTCCTCGATGTCTGCGACACACAATGTGTACAGCAGAGTGCTAAGAATGCTTAGGCCAACCTAATTATAAAATAAAATAAAAAAAAAATCAAATCTTAATTTTTAAACAAATCGTAATAATTTTCCTAATTTTTTCAATCCTAATTATTAAATTACGAATTCTTGTTATTTCTTTACAGACCCCCTTAAAATCCGACTTTTTTTACTTTTAAGATTTTTTTCTCGTGTTTTCGACCTTACACCATTTAAACGGCGTACAGTACGGCTAAGAGCGTACAATTTCTCAATAGATGAGCCGTTGAGCAGTCGAGAAAAACAAAACGCTGGAGTAATATTTTTACCTCAAACTTGAAAAATAGTCAATTTCTGTTTTTTTTTTTAATGTTGATGATTTTTCCTCATTAAAACAAGGTATTTGCCAGAGGAGCTCAAAAGCTTAAAAACTGCTCCATTTCATCAGCTTACCAAAGGTCACCCAATTTTTAGTTTTACTGTGGAATTTGGGGGGGAAAATGGTGTTTCGTTGCGAAAAAACGTGCATTTTTTTCAACGAAATCGACGGTTTGAGCCATCGATAGCCCTTACAGCCTAGATGAGTAGGTAAATCATTGCAAACTTGTGGGTCCTCATTTGTGCTGCAGAGGCAGACATCGTCAGGATATTGAGTGATTATTACTCCTTCGGAAATACAGTCCTCGATGTCTGCGACATACAATGTGTACAGCAGAGCGCTAAGAATGCTTAGGCCAACCTAATTATAAAATTAAAAAAAAAAAAAAATCAAATCTTAATTTTTAAACAAATCGTAATAATTTTCCTAATTTTTTCAATCCTAATTATTAAATTACGAATTCTTGTTATTTCTTTACAGACAAATTCTATCTTTTTATCTTTTCGCTACAAAATTTTGGGGTTTCGGGTCTAAAATTGACTTTGTGAGCTCAAACCCGCTCCATCTTCAAGGCTCAGGCAAAGGAGGTATTCTGGAGAGTACCTTCTGGTATTCTCGAACCCACCATAGAACAATTGCCAATCTCTTTAAGAAAACGGATTACAATGTATCGCTAGTTCTGCATCGAGGAAACTTTAATGGAACCATCTTGAATCTCATTCTAAAATTGTGTAAGGTTTTGCCCGGGACAAGTTTCAAGGCAGTTTTCATTTTGGAGGATACAATTTTGCTCCAGTCTACCAAGGTAGTGGAAACACTGTTTCACTTTTCAAGGTTGAAAAAAAAAGTTCTCCAAAAATCAAAATTTCCACTCGCGTTTTACGTTTCAGAACTTCCTGAACAATTTTGGCTCCCTGTATGTCTGTCTGTGTATCTGTCATCAAAGCCTTGTAACGGGGAAAACTATACGATGTTATGGTCCGATTTCGAAGATATATTCAGAGATTGTGTGGGTTATAGTGGGGTTACGTATAGATGGTCCCCTATGAGGGTAGTGGAAGGTACTTGGAGATTGATGTTTTGAGATTAACTACTATGCATCGGATCATCTATACAATCGGGTTATGGATACGAGTGCCACACCCACTTGGCTGACGTTTTTTTCCATCGATTTTCTCTTCAAGTACAAAGCTTCCCTACCTTTGGTAGTGAGGAAGCAAAAACTGATTCTGCGGTCAGTATGATTGTTTGGACGACCGAACCTGATCCCCTCTTCTAGCAGCCAAACGAGAAATGCATCCAAAGGTTCATACGTTATGGCCCTTAGGGACAGGAAACCCATCCAACCAGTTCTACTTCCTCTTCCCATTCACTCTTCTTCCTTCTTCTCCTTCCTTCCTCTTTTTCTCCTCCTATTATCATACCTTATAACGGAACGGGTGGTACGGTACTGGTCTGCTCCGATAACTCGGGGAATCCTATAATCGCTGTTTATTTAGCTCATCCGTAATCTTCGCCTTCCTGCGCGATAAGGTAAACCCGTATATATGCGGATATCTTACCAGAAGTAAGCTAGAATCAATTCGGATTGCCAATTCACGTTGCATGTAAAGTCTGTAGGATTTCAATAGAATCCCTGTTAGATGGACGCAGAACCAATGTGTAGTTCACTAATATTAGCGAATGTTTGAAGGAAAATGATTTCTCAAAATTTGTAGAATGGACTTTTTCGAAAAAAAAAAGTTAACTGAAATCCGTATTGAAACATTCTGAAACGATCCAAAAAAAAGGTAATCTCTCTTACTAGCCCAATCACATCTTTTACCTGCTATTGGTTCTTTGTGCTGGGTAATCTGTCCTATCCTCCTCACACACATCTATTAACGGTTCTGCGTGCTGGGTAATCTGTCCTATCCACCACACCCACATCTAATAATGGTTCTGTGTGCTGGTTTACTTTACCCTTTGCCTAAATCAATATCTGCTTGCCGGTCAATAAACTCCTCCACCAAACCTTCAATCATTCTCACCTTAGTAGGTAGGTTCTCAGATAAAGCATGTTCAATTTAGAAAGTTGAAATTTAGTCCGTATATTTTCTAAATTTGTGAATTCCACTAGGAATTTAGTTGTATTATAAGTATTTGTTTTCGATATTTCACTCCAAATTCGATAAAATTATAACTGTAAATTAACTGTTTACTGTTGTGTGTTTACTGTTAATTATTAACTGTAAATTTATTAGTGTTATGAGTTACCTCATAACACCTCCTGTAGTTCTATCATTGTGTATTCAACCCCCCCCCCCCCCCTCATTTGAATCAAACCATAATTAGCGATGGCTGTAGGAAATTACAATTATGTTGGTTAGGTGAAAGGGAAATAAATTGATAGGGGGCATAAGTAATGCGATTACCCATTTTATATTGAAGTTTCTGATTCGACGTGAGAAAAAAAAGTCTGCCAAGTGGGTGTGGCGCATAGCTTCCTCGTATCCAAAACCCGATTGTACTGATGATCTGATGCACAGTAGTCTATCTCAAAAGATTCTATTAGAAATTCTTTCTTGCCGGACGACACCCACTGGGTGAAAATCGCGAAGCTATATTGGGCTGCTCGAGGTCACATGGCGGAAGAACCGCAGACCTAAAATGGCGTAGGAAAAAAAAAAAAAAAAAAAAATCTCAAAAGATCAATTGCACTACCGTATTAGGGGACCGCCTACTCGTCAACCCGGGCCATCTATGAACTTTTCTTCGATATCGGTGGAAAATGTAGAAGTTATGGCTGTTACAAGGAAATTTGCGCATGCGCAGTGGCTACTATCAGTCCGGAGGTGATAATTTTCATAGGGAATCATTTACCTACATCCCAATTCGCACAATTCCAGAAAATGTCATCGAGATCTGACAATAACTTCATGTAGTTATGCCCGTTACAAGGATTTCATGACAGACACACAGACAGACAGACACGGAACAAAAAAAGTGAGTTGAAATTTTGATTTTGGAGAACTTTTTTTTAACCCTGAAAAGTGAAAACAAAGCTTCCGCTACCTTGGTAGACTCGGAAGCAAAATAATAATGAAAATCGCTATCAATCGAAATGCCCAAAAAAACGGTGCTTAGGCGTGGATCCTGACTATCTACCTTTGGTGCAAGAGTTTAGGTTGGTAGTTTAGCTTTTAAATATAAAATTAGTGTTTGAGTTCACGAAACGAGAATCAGTACTCTGAGTAACTGAAATTTTCTAACAAAAACCTTTTTGTTTACCCAAAACCGACAATTTATCTAATAGGTACCTACCTAGTATTTTTTGTCTTCAATTTTTAAAAAAATATTTACTTATTAATTTTTTTGTAGGGCAGGATTGACTTGAATGAAAAAGACGCATCGACTGAATTTCTTAATTAGGAGGACGGGTTTCCCTCGTGGAATTTAGTGCTCTTTGGGAACTGCATCAGGTTTACGATGTCATTCAAACGTCGGGGAGGACTTCGGGACGCATTCGTTGAATTATTCATGATCGAAGAGGCTGATTGTGTTGCTAATCTCGAGAAAAACGTCATCTTCGATCCGCAAAAGTTAACGTCGGAATTTATTATCATAAATATCGTAATAGTCGATGTAAATACGAGGAGAGTTCCCAAGAAACGAGAAAAAAAAGTCGATTCGGCTGCAAGTCCTCTGCGAAAGTGTATCTCGTTTTTTTGGGACTAACGTGCAATTTGCACTGGAGAAGTGTGTGAAGTGTACTGTTTATATTTTATGGCACGCATTAGTTACTAGGGGAGTAAACAAACTATGTCAAAGGCTCTAGAAAGGAGTTTAGATTTTTTTGAAACATCAAGGATACTTACATTATTATCATCGGTATCTTTAAATAAGAAAATCCAATAAGCCCCCAAAGTTAACCTATAAGAGATGAATATTGATAATAGAACAGATACTTAAATAGATATTGATTAAACGTCTGCCGAGTGGGTGTGGCACGTAGCTTCCTCGTATCCTTAACCCGATTGTATAGATGATCCGATGCATAGTAGTTGATCTCGAAACATCGATCTGTGAGTAACTTGCACTGCCCTCATAGGGGACCATCTTCACGCCAACCCTCACAATCCCTAAAAATTTCGTCGTAATCGGGCCGTAACTTTATACAGTTTTGCCCGTTACGAAGATTTCATGGCAGACACACAGTCCCATTGGGGAATTTGCCTCAATTTTAGATTCTGGAATTTCAAGTCAAATCCTATAATAGGGCCCTAGAATAACGTTTAACACTAGGAATAACCAAGGGGAAAAAATTACCGTAGGAGAAAATGACTAAACAAGTGAACCTCTGTTACAAAACACCGCGAAAATCGAGGAATATTGTTGACGTCATACGAAAAAAAAAACGACGCGAAAACAACTCCGACAACAGACAGAGTTCTAGCACGGCCACACAAAACGATCCAGTGAAATGGCTACTCGAATAATGTGATTCAAATCTTGAAACTATTGTAATCTAGAATCGTATTGTAAAAAAGTGAGTAATATTGTTTCTTTTGGTCACTTTTGTGTCTGGGTTCTTCCTGCCAGTTCGCGGTGCACTCTTGTGCGCACTACTTGTAAGCTAAAAGTTCGTGTATGTTCCGCTTCTGTGGTAAGCGCCATAGAACCTCCTTTGAAGTCAGATAGGTAGAATATCCGTTACGTTTCAAACATGGCTGCCTCTTACACATTGCCACCACATTTAAAATTTCCATCTTCCTTAAATTCTCTAAATTTTTTGGATGCGTTTTCGAGCAGCTCACTAGGGTAAAAGCACCAATTGTTGACACTATTCCTAATGTTGACACTTCAATTTTAAAATGTAAAAATAAGCTATTGGGTCACTGTAGGTACTCGAAATTAGCTTCATTCTGTTGATAAGAATGTAGTTATTGATGTTGGCCGGCTCCACTAGTTATAATATCCGATATAACTTGGCTGGCTGAAATTGAAGCTGATGACAGCTGTATCAGTAACTCCAGCGACGCCATCCTTCTGCCGCAAGTTAGTGAGGTAGGTCAACAAATTTAGTCTTTTGAAGTAACATTTTGTGAGTAAAATTACCATTTCACATCGTCTGCTTCATGTATAACATAAGAAAGAATGTGTAAGCATTAAAACCCCAAATTTCAATAGGAAAAAATGGTTAAATTCGGTGTCATCATTAGGGTCTCATGAAATAGTTTGTGTCCTAATGTTGACACCAGTGTCAACATTAGGGGAAACTGTTGATTTGGTTGCTAAGGTGATATTTGGATTTGAATAATTGTGTAGTGTATCACGACTAGCGACTTTTTCAATTTAACGTGGCGGAACCTTAAGTTGACACCGTCTGATCCCAATGTTGACATTCAGTTCCTAATGTTGACATCAACTTTTTTTTCTACTTGCAAAGAAAACTATATTTCATCAAATACATCAAAAGAAGACATGAAGCGCCAGAAAGAAGAAATGAAGAAGAAGAAAGGAGAGCTGAAAGTTAAGAAGTCGCGACCGATCAAGAAAAGTAGAAGGAGCGTAGGTTCCTCGTCACTATCAGAGAGTTCAAGTGAATCAGAGGAGTGGGCCCCATCGATTGCCACCGAGGACGACATAGATGTATTTGAGATTTTTAGGGACATGGATGAAGACAGCGATGTTGGCCTGCAGAATACCGTAATTGGAGGAAGGGAAGAGGAATTGTCAAATGAAGTGGAGCCAGTGGAGGAATCGCTGAAAGAAGATGAACCGATATCCTTACCAGCAGGGGACAGCAAACAAAGTGGACCTTCAAACAGTGAAATCGACCAGGCAAAACTAAGTCCACAACGCTGTGTTGCTGAGAAAACCACCACCGTGGAAGAAGTAGGACGTTGTGCCATGTCGAGGAAGAAGTTGGACGAATAAATGAAGGAGACATGGTTGTGGCTGTGTTGCCTAACAAAAAACGTGAGACGGAATGCGTTTGCCTTGTTGTCAACGTTGGTTCTGAAGATGCTGCGGAAGTAACACCACTTCTTCCCTGCAACAGACTGAGGACGGTTTTAAGCGTTCGTGCGACGGGAATCATCTCCTACCGGTCAATAACGTCAAATACAAACTGCCCAAGCCCAAATCTTATGGGGCCAATCCCGATAAATTTGTGTTCCCTGTTTCCGTTCTTGTACCTCTTTAATTAAGTATGTTCTTGTTCCTAGGTAATTAGGTATCTTCTTGAAATATATTGTAACCTATTTCGAATCTCTCTTGTTCATTTACCTTGAGCAATAACTTCAGGAAAGCGATGGGTCAATATTTAAATTGGTGTCAACATTAGGAACTGCAGATGTCAACAAATGGAATTTTCGAAGACAAATGTGTCAACATTGGGGGCAAAAAACCATGTTAGAAAAAATTCGTTTATGATAATATAAAAAAATATTTTGGTAAGTCTAATACGTGCAAACTGTTCACAAGGAACTCATAATTCATAATAACTACTTGAAAATTTCATTTTCTTGAACCCTTTTGTGAAACGCAGAATTGGATGATTTTTCTTTCTAATAGTGTCAACAATTGGTGCTTTTACCCTATGGTTTTATTCCATAAAATAAACCCTCATTCGAAAAAAAAAAAAAATGTGAGGCAAATTCCCCATTGTTCAGGAAGACCTAAATTGTAAAACCCGGGTGGAAATTTTGATTTTGGAGATTTTTTTTCAATCCTGAAAAATGAAACAATGCTTCCACTACCTTGGCTCACTCAGTACCAATATTAATATAGTGAGTAATAGATTTATATAATTTATTTGTTTAGAAAAATAAATTAGGATAATTTGATAAATATGTGATTATTTATGAAATAATATAATCTTTGAATATTTTTTTGATTTACCCCTGGTGTGTATAAAGTGTCTGACAAACACGAGGGAAATTTCAATGAAGTAAGTTGACAGCAGTGAGCATCTAGGATATCCCAGGCGCTCAGTACCTGCCCCCCCCCCCCCCCTCTATAGAAGGTTCCATTTCAAACCTTCAGCTGTGATCTAACCGCCAAGAAAAGTACTTTGTTCCCTAGTTTCTGAAAACCACCGTGTCCAACTAATAAGTCAAAAAATGGTAAAAATTTCGACGAAATTTGACCGTCTCTGCCTGTACAGGGGCGGGGAACGAGGGTGTTTCCACCTTTAGATAATTTGTTCTTGCAAATGAATTGATTTCCAGCCATCAACTACGTAAGTCATCATTTCTCTAAATTTGACAATTTCAAACGGCCGCCATTTTTGAAAGACGGCTGGAAAGGGGCTTTGGAGTGGCAACAATCAATTTTTTTACTCACCTTGGAAGACGTTTGTAGCTTTCAACTCGTAAGTCACCGTTTTTGGCCTCGGCTCCCGGTCTAGATACTTTATACACAGGCAACCAAAAAACGTACTATTTTGGGCATAATTTTGCCTCAATTTCCAACCGATTTGCGAAATTCTTTTTTGTTCAGACTTCGAATGCCCAAAATATCGAAATTAGCATGGGGAAAGGGGGGTTATATTCACAAAATATCCGATTTTTCAATAGCTCCGGGGTCTACCAGTTGCGGAATGACGGGAGGTCTACCACTGAAGAGTTGATAATTAATACGGGGGTTTGGAAAGCTCGTTATAGATCTATCTGTAGTCGAAACTTCTTCAGAATTGTACTAGAGCTTGAAATCATCATTCGTCGTTAGGAAGCCCAAAGCAACAGAGCTGCTGTTTCGAAGCTTCTTAAACAATAATACAATGAAGCGTTTTTATACCAACTAATTCAATAAGTCAACGTATCAATTGTACGTTTTTCATTCACAGTATTTCATTCACAGGGTGTCCAAGTAACTACGCTCCCCCCACTTATTTTCTCTAATAGTGTAAGAATAAAAATCGGATTAACGCTATTCTTCATAATTTTTTGCGTAGAATTAAAAAATGACAAAATTGCGCAGTGCGCAATCGCGCAACCATGAGCAATCATGATCAACTTTGTTTTTTCAAATGAGAACCCCCATTTTTTATTGCAGATTCGGATCCTACGTCAAATTTCATGAACATTTTACTTCGACAACTTTTTATTTTGGACGCGCACAGCCCGCTCAGCGAGCGCTCAAAGATGCGCAACCCAGGGATTGCGCCAAAGTTGAGATGATGGTAAACCTCAAGTGTGGCACATCACTTAGCACTGTTTTTCTACGCTGAATTGCTTGGTGATGTCCCTTTCTTGGTTTGATCTCATTTACCGTATCTACAGCCGAAATAGTCACTTTTTGAAATCATCGACTTTCCGTGGAATTTTTTCGGAGTATTGTTTTCTTCTCGAATTATTACTCCTTTGTGCAGGTAGGCAGTACAGTTTACATTAAGAGTTATTATTTATTAAGAGTTTATTTAGAAGTTCTTAATTTTTAAGAGTTTTATTAAGAGTTTATCGCTTAATTGTTTCAATCATTATTCATCCAATCATGTTTTTAGAAGACTGAAAATTATTTTGCTAAATTTTGTGATAATTATGTAGAAGTTTCACTTTAATTTACAATTTTAAAAATTTAAGTTTATTACATTTTATTAGGATGGTTTACTAACCTTCATAAGAAAGTCGATGATTTCTTCCTCAAAAAGTGACTTTTTCGGCTGTAGATACGGTAAAATGAAATCAAACCAAGAAAGGGACATCACCTCGCTATTCAGCGTAGAAAAACAATGCTAAGTGATGTGCCACACTTGAGGTTTACCTTCATCTCAACTATGACGCGGTCCCTGGGTTGCACATCTTTGAGCGCTCGCTGAGCGGGCTGCGCGCGTCCTAAATAAAAAGTTGTCGAAGTAAAATGTTCATGAAATTTGACGTAGAATCCGAATCTGCAATAAAAAATGGGGGTTTTCATTTGAAAAAACAAAGTTGATCATGATTGCGCATGGTTGCGAGATTGCGCACTGCGCAATTTTGTTATTTTTGAATTCTACGCAAAAAATTATGAAGAATAGCGTTAATCCGATTTTTTTTCTTACACTATTAGAGAAAATAAGTGGGGGGAGCGTAGTTACTTGGACACCCTGTATTTGTTAATAATTATATATTGAATTTTTATAAGAAATCAAATAATTGAATAATACTTATCTTTTCAACGAAAGATTTCTGTCGTCGATATCCAATAATTTGTTTTTATAGGTACCAAGTTGACTGATTGACTTCCCCTCGTAGAAACTAGATTTCTATCTCCTTTTCATCGACTCCAGACAGAATTTTCTGTCACTTCACGTCCTAACGGTACTTCCACTTCTTCATCCTAGAAACAGTCGAAAAAACACCATTATCGCTTTTTGTCCGAACGGCACGTGTTGTTCGCTATCTCCTCATCTATGTCCAGCCTATCCCTCTTCAATAACAGACATTTCTACCGCCCGAAAGTCGTCCCGAATGACACGGAAAAAAACTTCTTAAAAGGGGTTGGACATCGGTTTTTTCCGTACTCAGACGATCAATTTGCCGAACCCAGACGTCTGAACAGGTTTTTTTTTCGTCGGAAGATTTTATACCATTTTTTGGCGTGGGTGACGCGGTAATCTGTCAATTCGACGAGAAATTCGAGTTATTTCTATTTCGGAAAAAAGTCTTTCCATTAGACTTCGAAAAAAAGGACTTTCCTCAAATTAAATGTTCGTTACCTTTTGGCGGAAAAGTGGCACCTTGAGGCAAGAATGGGGGCTGCGCCAGTTGTGGGCGTATGCCATTATCCGACACACGACTGTCGTTAGGTGCTCCATTTTGGTTTCGAATTGATACCTAGGAGAGGTTCGTATCGTTGCAGAAAAGTGAACTTTGATTACGCCTATAGACTGAAATGTCATTGCGAAAATACACCTTCAGTGTAGAATTTTCAGTTAATTTACCCTTAACAGTTCGGGTTGCCTTTTTTGTGGTAATTTGATGCAATTTTCCCACTCTTCAATGGAAGTTTTGGAGGACAGATTACATTGAATAGTTGGTAAGGAATGATCCCCTTTTTTCTCACTATTGAAGGTAGGGAACTTTCAATTCTCAAAATCATGCATTCCAATTGCCAATGCACTCTTGTGTGTGAATGGAGTTTTCGTTCGATATTTTTCCACAAAAATTTACTTTTATATATGGGGATAGAAAATTTTAAATTCAAAGTGAATAAGGTTTATATAACTATACAATATTTTGTTGTATGCAATTGACATTTTGAAATAATCTAGGAAAGGTAACAATACAATACATAAAAAGGTAGAAATACCTAAAATTAGGTAAAATTGAAATATAAAACTTTCTTATGAATAATGATATTGGTTAAAACAATTAGTACCTATTATGAAATTAGTTGAAAAAAACGCTGCAAATTATTACACAAAGGTTTATTATTTCTATTAGCACATGCTTTTGCCGTTGTCACCATCTACCAACCATAGATACTACCTAACTACCACATACTTACTTCACAATCAAGTTTATTTGGGAGAAATAAACGTTTCACACTCATTTCGAAGAAAAGGGAGTTGAGGGTGCCTTCATGGAGAAATTTGATAACTGGTTGCTAAGGATGCAAAACTGAGGACAACTCGAAGAAACGAACATTTTGGACAGCTAAAATTAGGAGATTAGGCCTCTTATGCGATTCACACTCGTGTTTCTGATCTATCATAAATTCTCATAGGGAGTGAACAGTTGGTCCAACAGAGCTCCGGTTGGTCTCATTCGATTCTAAAAGTTCAATACTATTTTAAGTCGATGAAAAAGCAATACCTTCATATCGAAATTTATTGATCTAGGGCGTTTTGCACATTTCAACCAAAAGCTTTGGGGCACAACTAGACCCCAAATGGAGCCCATATATCAAATTTCAACCTAATCGGCCCATGAGAACTAAGGAAAGTGCTGCGTACGGCGGACGGACTGCAAAATTTGTATTCGATTTCCGGATTCCACGCACCTTGAAACGTAAACCAACAAATTTTGTGGGGGTTAAACTTTTTTTTGTTGGTCGATTCCAAAATTTCATTATTGAACACTGTTCCAGCAAGTACCAATTCATTTTCTAAAAATTGGCACTTCGCCAATTTACAAGTAATTTCATTTCAAATCCCAAGATGCAAACCACAAAGTAGTTAGGTATCTGATTCACCGCTGAAGGTTGAGAGTTAGTGTTTAAGAAGTGAGTGAAATCGTGAAACAGTGATAAAATCCCAATAAAATCAAAGTTCAGTGCGCCAAGGTCATCCATCACCAGCCTTCCCCTCAAGGTCTCCCACAAGGTCAGTCTTTTTCTGAGTCTTTTGTCCAGCACACCTAAATGCAGCTCTCTCTCTTCCAAGTTTCCAACCTTGCTTTCTCTAAGTGAAGTTGACTATCTTCCGGAGTGCAAGTATCTTCATCTCAGTAATAGTGAATATTGGTGACTTCCGCGAGGTTCCAAATCATCCTGAGTACACAAGACCGCTCAACTCATGCTGGCCAGCTTCTCCTTCGCTTGCATTTGGAGAAAAACGGTGTTACGCCCCATCATCATCAAGTTCAGGAGGTACCTTCTTCTCCATCAAGCTGTCCTGAAGGTACTGTGACCAATCATTCAGTAAATCAGTTTATTCCCGATTGTCATCAATTTCTGCGGTACCTACGTCTTCCGCCGAACACACACGCTTGATAACAAAATCTGATTCACTGTCTCTCACCTAACCCACTTGGTGTAGTGGATAGAGTAACAAACTCTGAATGATAACATCTTGGGAAACACAACTACAACAACAACAAAAAACAAAACATAACATCTTTTCATAACATCTTTTCATTCCTAGAAATCCTACAATAATTTTTTGGCCACCAACTGATTCCATCACTCTTCACACCTACTACATACATCATTTCGATCGTCGTCAGACAGACAATTATTTTTAATAATTTCACATTTTATCAACTTTCCTTTCTATGTACTTAATACAAGATCAAAATTTATTTAATTTTTCTTTTCTTTTATCCTTTTTCTTAAAGTGAGGTAATTAATGTACCAAGATAAGGGTACTTAGACCCCATTTTTATCCAAACACAATAAATCAAAATTATGAAATTAGTTTTTAAAAGTTATGTATTTGTTTAAAAATTATAAAGTTGGATGGAACAACTATGAATTTTACAGGAAAAAGCTATACCAAAATATCCAAGGTTTCAAAATGTCAAACGTATTTAAAAATGCCTGATGTATCCAAATACCCAATGTATGAAAATAGTGAATCCTCGACTAATGTTAAAGTCGAAAGGTTCAATCAGCCCACGACAATAATAAAATAGTTTATTTCTGTAGGGATAATCCATGAGAAATTAACTCAACTCTCGATAAGACGTAGAAAACGAATTTTTATCCACAGCCAGTTTCAATTCAACGGAGACTTGCAGTTCAGTGCACTCTAGTTAATTTGGAAGTAAGAAGAATCGAAGTCGAAAAATCTCGAAATCCCATTCAAGATTTGCATCAAATTAGCCCCTAATCAGCCAACTAACCGACAATTTGACTCAACCAACCTTCTCCCCTTGTAATTTTCCCCAAATCATGGTGAATGGCATCACACAAATTAAAAGAAATGTACAAAAACAAAAACCCTGCGGTTTTCTCGTTACAAAAAAGAGGAAATCAAAAACAAGAACCTCCGAATTTTCACTTGATGGTTCATTAGGGAGGGTGAACCCTTGTTTAGAGTGCGCCCGAGGCGGCGGTAGTAAATTATTTCTAGGGCAATCAACCGATTTTGGATTTCTTTTTGACAAATCGGTCGAAAATCGCCCGAGGGTCGTATCATTCCTGGCGAAGGGGACCGAAGAGGTGCGAAAGTTTTAGCCCCGAGCTTGGGCGTTGTTTGAAGTAATTAGTTTTTGTTTTTCGACTTTTGTTGAAAAAGGCATAAAACTTTAATTGTGATTCACTTGAGGCGATGTGTCGATGATTTGCGTTCTGAGGCGTCGGATCGGTAAGTGAAATTATATACGACTCCAAGGGGGTAAAATGAGAATAAAACGCTAAACGGTCAATTCGGCCCGTCAAATGAGTAGGTTTGTTGATTGAGGAGAAATCAAAAGCTGAGCACGTGAAAACCCATGTTTCAATCAGGAATTGTTTTTTTGAAAAAAATGAAGGTATTCTATAATCAAAATTTCCATCGTAAATATCATTCCATCCATCGTTAAATTTCAGAGCTTTTGGAAACTTCAGTTCCATGTTTATCGGCGGACAATTTTCCTCCCCGACGTAACTACTCAAAAAAAAAAAAAAAAAAAAATGAAATTGAAAGCTTGAAATTTTTTTGAAAATTTGACAATTTTGGTGGGATGATTCCGGGGGTCTCCGCTCCTCCCACCCTCCATCCAACTCCGAGCCCTCCCATCAAAACGTTGATTTCGTTGAAAAACATTCACGTTTTTCCGCGTTCAACCACAAATTTCTCCCTAAGTTCTATTGTAAAACATTTTTTGATTATACCGTTGGAAAGCTGAGATTTTGAGGATGTTTCGCTGATTTTTGTCAACAGGAAATGGGGGAAAACTCTTGGGAATTTCGTCAAAAAACTCGAAAATTGCAAAGTTCAATAGTTTGGACTAGGAAAAATCTAATTAGATGCAAGGTTAAAAATTTTAACTGTAGCTCAACTGATTGGAAATTTAATGCTTCTTTTAAAAATGTAATTAGATTTGAATTTTCTTGGAAAATAAGGGAGTTATAATCCTTTTAGTGAGACAAGGTTCAACATACGAAAAAAGTCTTAAAAGTGAAATAACTCGAAAACGAAACATCTAACAAAAACTTTCTATGTGGCACTTATTTTGCAAATTACTTGTAGAATTGACCCCTGAAGTTTGACCGTATCTTTCTCGGACACCCTGTATACAAAATTTATAAACCTTTGTGTAATAATTTGCAGCGTTTTTTAAACGCTCCTAAAGAAATATTCAATGGAATTTGTAGGCTACGGCCTCGGAGCCAGACCCAAACAAAATCATTCGAATTTGAGTGATTATGAATCACTAAAAACTGAGAAATCTTGGTTTTGGCAATAAAACTGGTTTTGCCTGGACAAGCAATTTTGAACGGAGGATCTAATTTGTTTGAACTGATGAATAAATGCCTTTTGGTTTATTATTTTCAATAACAAGCCTTTGGAATCGAGCAAGAAAAAAAAAATGTTAACCCCCCCCCTCAAAATTTGATGTTTTACGTTTCAAGGTACGTAGAGTACGAAAATCGAATAAAAAAAATTCCGTCCGTCCGCCGTACGAGGCACTTTTCTTAGCAACACTGGACCGATTTGGTTCAAATTTGGTATATGGGCTCCATTTGGGGTCTAGTTGTGCCGCGAAGCTTTTGGTTGATGTAGGTCACTTCTAAGGGGTGAAAATTAAGGGTTGAAATTTTCAAGAGTGCCCTAGCTCGAAAACTCTCGAAATAAAGGTATCGTTTTTTCACCAGTTTTAAATAGTATTGAATTTTTAACAATTTTTGAGACCATCCGGAGCTCTGTAGGACAAACCGTTCCGTCCCTACGAGTACTTGAAGGTTTTCCTTCGATAAAACAGAATCATGAGTGTGAATCGCAAAAGAGGTCTAATCTCCGTTCAAATTTTATCGGACTAAAATGCGATCGCTGTTCATTTCTTCGATTTGTATACAGTTTTGCCTTCTGCGTAACCAGTAATCAAATTTCCATATGAAGCTTTCTATTTTTCGAATCGAGTGTGAAGCGTTTAGTTCTTTCTAATAAACTTGATTGTGAAGGTGTGAAGCCAGTATGGTGTAGTAGGTAGTACCTAGCTGGTAGGTAAAAAAAAGTTGGTAGGTAAAAAACGCCTGGAAGAGCACTTCCATTCAATAGGATTGAAAATGGGTTCGGAGCTCACTCAGCTGATCAGTGATCTGAAGAGTGAAGAAGCCTTTGAGCAATGATTTGCAGCGTTTTTTACCCACCAACATTTTTTTTACCTACCAACTTTTTTTTACCTACCAGCTAGGTACTACCTACCACACCATACTGGCTTCACACCTTCACAATCAAGTTTATTAGAAAGAACTAAACGCTTCACACTCGATTGGAAAAATAGAAAGCTTCATATGGAAATTTGATTACTGGTTACGCAGAAGGCAAAACTGTATACAAATCGAAGAAATGAACAGCGATCGCATTTTAGTCCGATAAAATTTGAATGGAGATTAGACCTCTTTTGCGATTCACACTGTTTTATCGAAGGAAAACCTTCAAGTACTCGTAGGGACCAAACGGTTTGTCCTACAGAGCTCCGGGTGGTCTCAAAAATTTTTAAAAATTCAATACTATTTAAAATTGGTGAAAAAACGATACCTTTATTTCGAGAGTTTTCGAGCTAGGGCACTCTTGAAAATTTCAACCCTTAATTTTCACCCCTTAGAAGTGACCTACATCAACCAAAAGCTTCGCAGCACAACTAGACCCCAAATGGAGCCCATATACCAAATTTGAACCAAATCGGTCCAGTGTTGCTAAGAAAAGTGCCGCGTACGGCGTACGGCGTACGGCGGACGGACGGAAATTTTTTTACTCGATTTTCGGATTCTACGTACCTTGAAACGTAAAACATCAAATTTTGAGGGGGGTTAAAATTTTTTTTTTTCTTGCTCGATTCCAAAGGCTTATTATTGAAAATAATAAACCAAAAAGATAAAACGCTGCAAATCAATGCTCAAAGGTTTATTATTTTCTGTATAGATCACCTTTCTGTATAGATCACTGGTTCTCCATCAATAGCACCTACCACCATCTGTATCCTCCCTTGACCTTCCCTCTCAAATTTCAGCTTCCTGCGTTCAATAGAATTGAAAATGGCTTCGGAGCTCACTCAGCTGATCAGTGCTCTTCCAGGCGTCTCCAGCATTCGAGAAGATCTTCTTCACTCTTCAGATCACTGATCAGCTGAGTGAGCTCCGAAGCCATTTTCAATCCTATTGAACGCAGGAAGCTGAAATTTGAGAGGGAAGGTCAAGGGAGAATACAGATGGAGGTAGGTGCTATTGATGGAGAACCAGTGATCTATACAGGAGGGTGATCTATACAGAAAATAATAAACCTTTGAGCAATAATTTGCAGCGTTTTATCTTTTTGGTTTATTATTTTCAATAATAAGCCTTTGGAATCGAGCAAGAAAAAAAAAATTTTAACCCCCCTCAAAATTTGATGTTTTACGTTTCAAGGTACGTAGAATCCGAAAATCGAGTAAAAAAATTTCCGTCCGTCCGCCGTACGCCGTACGCCGTACGCGGCACTTTTCTTAGCAACACTGGACCGATTTGGTTCAAATTTGGTATATGGGCTCCATTTGGGGTCTAGTTGTGCTGCGAAGCTTTTGGTTGATGTAGGTCACTTCTAAGGGGTGAAAATTAAGGGTTGAAATTTTCAAGAGTGCCCTAGCTCGAAAACTCTCGAAATAAAGGTATCGTTTTTTCACCAATTTTAAATAGTATTGAATTTTTAAAAATTGTTGAGACCACCCGGAGCTCTGTAGGACAAACCGTTTGGTCCCTACGAGTACTTGAAGGTTTTCCTTCGATAAAACAGTGTGAATCGCAAAAGAGGTCTAATCTCCATTCAAATTTTATCGGACTAAAATGCGATCGCTGTTCATTTCTTCGATTTGTATACAGTTTTGCCTTCTGCGTAACCAGTAATCAAATTTCCATATGAAGCTTTCTATTTTTCGAATCGAGTGTGAAGCGTTTATTTCTTTCTAATAAACTTGATTGTGAAGGTGTGAAGCCAGTATGGTGTGGTAGGTAGTACCTAGCTGGTAGGTAAAAAAAAGTTGGTAGGTAAAAAAAATGTTGGTGGGTAAAAAACGCTGCAAATCATTGCTCAAAGGCTTCTTCACTCTTCAGATCACTGATCAGCTGAGTGAGCTCCGAACCCATTTTCAATCCTATTGAATGGAAGTGCTCTTCCAGGCGTCTCCAACATAGGGATGTCCGATACTTCAAAAGTATCGATATAATATCGTATCGATACATCTAGAAAGTATCAAAAAGTATCGATACGATACTTTCAAAAAGTATCGATATTTTGAAGTATCGATACTTTTCGATACTTTTACAAAAATGTGTGAAAAATGCCTTTCATGTTTCTCTCCATCAGTGTGACATCTCTCCATCGCGAGGATAATAATTAATATAGAATGAACAAAACAATAAATCACTCATTTTTTTGTTTAGGCACTTGTTTTCGTATTACACTTGGTTGGGTTAACATTTTGGTGGTCCTTCCAAGATGATGGAGGACAGCAGGTTATCATAATATGATTATGGTCTGTTTGGAGAGGCAGTACTGAACGGTTCGGAGGGGCTTGGAGGAGCCCATTCGCCTCTATCCCCTCCCTCCCCTTTTCAGTTCCGGTTTGGTTCCGAACTGTTCCGGACCGCCTCTCCGAGCAAACCCATAGAGAGCTGGAGGTGGTGATACATCATCTTTGTTTAGTTTGTTGAAGTGGTTGGTCTCCCAACAATCTACATAGAGAAAGAGGTACCTACTAAAATTCGAGACTTTCATCTAATGTGAGAGATAAAAAAAAATTGCATTTTGATCTAATGTGAGAGGTAAAAAAGTATCGCTTCCGATACTGGAAAAAAAGTATCGATACTACGATATATATCAGGAAAAAAAAGTATCGATATGTATCGATACTTTTTTTGAAAAGTATCGATACTTTTAAGTATCGATACTTTTGGGACATCCCTACTCCAGCATTCGAGAAGATCTTCTTCACTCTTCAGATCACTGTTCAGCTGAGTGAGCTCGAAAACCATTTTTACTCCTATTGAATGGAAGTGCTCTTCCAGGCGTCTCCAGCATTCGAGAAGATCTTCTTCACTCTTCAGATCACTGATCAGCTGAGTGAGCTCCAAAACCATTTTTACTCCTATTGAATGGAAGCGCTCTTCCAGGCGTCTCCAGCATTCGAGAAGATCTTCTTCACTCTTCAGATCACTGATCAGCTGAGTGAGCTCGAAAACCATTTTTACTCCTATTGAATGGAAGTGCTCTTCCAGGCGTCTCCAGCATTCGAGAAGATCTTCTTCACTCTTCAGATCACTGATCAGCTGAGTGAGCTCCAAAACCATTTTTACTCCTATTGAATGGAAGTGCTCTTCCAGGCGTCACCAGCATTCGAGGAGATCTTCTTCACTCTTCAGATCACTGATCAGCTGAGTGAGCTCCGAAGCCATTTTCAATCCTATTGAACGCAGGAAGCTGAAATTTGAGAGGGAAGGTCAAGGGAGAATACAGATGGTGGTAGGTGCTATTGATGGAGAACCAGTGATCTATACAGAAGGGTGATCTATACAGAAAATAATAAACCTTTGAGCAATGATTTGCAGCGTTTTTGATATAGGATTGAAGCAAAACAAGCAAACCAAAAACGTATTCTTCGTCGAAGGAGTTTCGAAGACAACCGCTTCCTCACTCTTCGACGCGCCTTTTTTCGTCTGGTCGATGACTGCAGTGACTTGCATCTCCCGAAATTTACCGTCCCCCTCGGGCCATCCTCGTCCAACTCGCGCATCAATAATTAATATTTCGCTATCGGGAGTCACAATCAAATAACGACCGCAGCGCGGCGGGTGGGCGAGTTTTTCAACCCTGAAAACCGGGGTGCATCCTGATCCACGTTTTTTCACCCCCCGAAAAATGATAAAGGACGGCATACCGCTGCATAGGGAAGTAATGAATCGTCATCGTGAAGATATACAGTTTGCTTGTTAAAGAATGACTGGTCCCGAATTATCTGCGTTGTTTGCACTACCTATCTCAATCTGATGATTATTACAGTGCGCAATGCTTTCTTAATTTTTTGCGTTGTAATTTGGAAGTTTCGCGAAGACCAATGCTCTCCGGAGAACCTTGACTTCAAGATTTATTTACAAGATTTTCATGGGCAACGATCCTGAGGCCATTTTATATAACCTTCGAAATTGGGGCAAAATCAGACGATTACATGAAGGAAAATCGATGTTTTAGGAAGATGCAGATTGTTACGCCTTTGTCAAAGGTACGTCTAGCGCTAAGTAGATGCAATTCAAATGGGACCATCTCAGGACTAAAACCACGGCCGGCTCCAGTAAGGAATTGCGCGTAGTGCATAATTGTACTTCATTTCCAATAGCTTGGTTCTTTGGCTCTCGAGTTATTTCCAAATATCACGTATTTTTTGGTCTTATATTACGACATTGTCTTGGGTCTGCTTGCCCAGTGTGTATTACCAAATACATTTTGCTCTGACCATAAGGAATTTATCTGCCCAATGTGTCTAAAAGTTCATAATATGAAATTCAAATTTGCCTTCAAAGTACATAATATGTACTTAATAATATGTACATAATATTATTATGTCGTATTTCGAAGGCAAATTTGAAAAAAAATGTTGCCTCCATCACCTAACTGGGCAAAAACGTGACGAAACCGTGGAACGAAAGTAGCGCGGCATTTTTTAATGATTTTCACTTACAACCGGCCCGTTTTTAGGGAAATGTATCCCCGTTAGTTTTCATCCCACGAAAATCGCCGGGCACTCGTCGAAAAGTTCTCAATTTATGCGTAAATTATAATATAATTATAAGTATATTATACTGCCGAATCAGCTGTAAATAAAGACGAAGCTGAGATATGCCTTCGATTTAAAAGAACTGTAAACAACATTCGCGGTAAAAACCAACATCGATTTAGTAAATTATAACAATACCTTTGAGACAATTTTTGGAAGTTTTAAATAATTTTTTTTTGAATATCAAGACTCTAAAATGTAATAGAATGCGAAAAAAAAAAAAATTCCCTGGGCTAATGAGGATCAAATATTCTAATCATTATTAAATGATAACTAATTAGATGTATTGAAATAAATTTGGTACTTGATTTCACGGGTTACCCCAATTCAGAATGTTGAATTTTCGAAGAAATTTTTCATTTGAAGGTATGGTCAAGCAAAGAAACAATGGTGTTCCAATTTCTTTTAGAAAGTTTTTTTTAAACACTATTCTTGGTTTTTTTCGATTTTTAGTATACCATACCGACATATTGTATGCACAGGGTATGCTTTGAAGATTTTAGGAGTCCATATTCATGTTCTACTCGTCTCCACGAACTCATAGAGTACCCACACGGCTATTGTTGGTTTTTTCGATTTTCAGTATACCTACCATACCAACATACTGTATGCACTGGGTATGCTTTGAAGATGTTAGGAGTCCATATTCATGTTCTACTCGTTACCTAGTGGTGACCAGACCTAGGGATCTCTATGTTTAGTGTACTAAAGCCACTAAGCCTACAGTTCTGTAAGTAGGTACTTACATAATTTTGTAAATTCCGTTATATGTATTTTTTCTTCTTCTTTTTCTTTTCAAAAATAAAAAGAAAAACTTTAAATTTCATTTTCAATCTTTGCAATAGCTCCAGAAGTCTAATTCTAAGTATTTGTAGCCCTTGAAAATGGTGGAATAAACCTCCGAAACGTTGGGAAAAACTTATTTCTTATGACCGAATCTCAAAAACCTCTTCAACTACCTATATATATATTTGATTTTTGGAAAAACTTCTGGGATCGTTTCAGAATGTTCCAAAACGGATTGAAACATCAAAAAAGTCCATTTTAACAATTTTGAGGCGATCACAATAGCTTCATTTTCCTTGAAAATTCGCTAAAATTCAAACTGCTGTAGGGTACTCCCCACTATTTTTGTAGAATTGTGTCTGTATAATAGTGAACTTAATGCAATTCGGCAAACTACGTTTCGCATTCTGTCGTGTGGTGCCTGGTGATCTTATAGAGGTAATTAGACCGGTGAAGAATGCGAAACGGCTCGACGGAATGCTCGGCTGTAGGGGCGGTTTGTGTTCTTTCGCCCGCGAGAGGGTTAAAAGAGATCGGATTTCCATTATCGACGCTGGTGGGTATCAATCCTGTAGGTAGTCCCTGTAGGTAGGATGTCGGATACAAAAACTACACTTTTTCGATTCGGAAAAACGCTCGTCTAACCGAGCGGATGAACAAGCCTACCTACATCATTGATCTGAATAGGTAATTCGGATACCTGATCGTAGGGGAAAATGCGGTAGGTGTCTCTTATACACTACCAAGTAGACAGTCGGGCGGTACATCCAGTCTACCGAAAAAAGGTAAAACGCCTCTTTCACTCTATAAAAAGTCTGCCATGTTGGGTGGGCAGTAAAGCTGGCTGGCTCACATAGAATATCGATACCCGATATTTCAAAATTTCGATACTTTCGTACCGATACTCGATATTTCAGTATCAATATGGTACGATACAATATTTTTTGAAATCGATACTTTGGATGCGATATTTCTAAATATTGAATTTCGATACAGTTTTCGCGGAATATTCAATGTAATGACTGAAAAATGAAAAGATGAAGAAAGTAGGGAGGATGTTGGGTCATTAGTCTTTGACATAAGGCCGGATTTCTTCAGATAATTTGTAACTAATAATTGTATTCGGATAAAATTAATAATTTTTACATTATGCAGAAAATATTCAAAAATATATTTACGGTTAATAATTAACGTTAAGGGGGTCTCAGTCGGTCGCCGTTTGTTCCTCGCTCCCGGTTAGTATTTCCCTAAATTACAGGCGCTCAAACTTGAAAGTTGTTACTGAATTTTGAAGTTTTCAAGGATTTTCGAATTTCATTAGTGCAGCAGTCTAGAGCATTGAAAAACCAAAAGATTGCCGCTGGAATCATCAAAATCGAACAATAATTTCCAGAGAAAAATGGGAAAGCCCCAAGTGAATAAACGGTTTTCCCCAGTTTTCTCTAGACATTATTGTTCGATTTTGATGATTCCAGCGACAATCTTTTGAGTTTTCAATTCTCTAGACTGCTGCACTAATGAATTTCAAAAATCCTTGAAATTTTCAAATTTAGTTACAAATTTTAAAGTTTGAGCGCCTGCAATTTAGGGAATTACTAACCGGGAACGAGGAACGAACAGTGACCGACTGAGACCCCTTACTTGTGTAAATACACTTGATAACGAGAAATGAATAAACGTTGTTGAAAAAAATATTTTCTGTGGGAATATTGGATGTGTTGGACACTGAAGAATCGATACTCGATATTTTGAAATATCAAACGCTACGTGGGATATCGATATTCGAGTACGATACAGTATCGATACTTTAGTAACGATACTCTTCCTTACATAAAAATATGTTAGAACTCCATGAAAGAAATACGATCCTCATCATACTTCATCACCTACGTCGAATCATTTAAAGCACCCAATCGCAAAATTAGAGAAAAATTCTCCAATATGAAGGACCTAGTTTGCCTCTTTTATTAATAAACTAACCTAATTTTTAATTAATTTTTTGATTTTTGGTAAATTTTATCATTTTTTGATCATTTTTTTCATAATTAAGCCACATGTTATAATTTTGTTGAGAATGTTTATAGATAATTTATATTTTTATTTGATATTTTATTCATTCGATCTGTTTAATGATTTATAATTTTTCAAACACCCATTTTTTAAATTTATAATTTGATTGTAGACCTTTTGGTTTATTGTTTCTAATAATAAGCCTATGTGATCGTATCGCAAAAAATTTTTATAACCCCCCCTCAAACTTTGTCACTTTACGTTTCAAGGTGCGTAGAATCCAAATTTGCAATGTCCGTCCGCCGTCCGGGCCATAAAAGGCCTTAGAATCGGTCTAAAAAAACCCGTTCTTTCGCACATAGACTCCATTTGGGGTCTAGTTGGTCGTAACGTCGAACTATTCCGATCGCTTAATTCGTATAGAAGTTATGGGCAAATAACCGGCCAAAAAAGAGGTTTTTGCTTAAATATGCGTGGGGTGACATTTTCCAAGTATTTTTCTTCATGTTGGATGGTTGGTGGCTTTATAGACGATTAAATAGAAAAATAATAAACCATTAAAATGATAAAATAATAAACCATAAAAATAATAAACGTACGATAAATCAGAAACACGAGTGTGAATCGCAAAAGAGGTCTAATCTCCGGATGGCTGGTGGCTTTATAGACGATTATATAGAAAAAAAAATAAACCATTGTGTAATAATTTGCAGCGTTTTTTATTTGCTATAATTTTACTATACCTAATTTTTTTCACGTTTCATTTGAATTTTATAATTTGTAATTTGTTCACGACTTTCGAATTTGACCTGCTATATTAATTTATTTCTGTTCTGTTTTATCGTTCTGATAATATTATGTTTTATATTCAAGATGCTTCAATTGTCAAACATTTGGCATTCGCTAACAAAATATTTAATTACCAAGTTGAATCAAAAATTTAAAAACAAAACGTGGATAAATGAGAAATTTTGACATTTTATTTATTTAATTTAGCACATAAAAAAAACCTCACTTCCACTTACAACCAAGTCATTGCTATGAAACTTTATCTTCGTCATTCGTGTTCGCATAAAAATCGATCACCATTCGTTGGAAAGCCCTAAGTTTATGCATAAATTATATAAACATTGTTCAAAAACGTTCTGAATATCAAAATGGGAGAGAAATGTTTGATTTTGACCTTGACTTACAAAGTCAATTAACCCTGAAAAAATTAATATTCAGAAAAACCTTCTAAATATCCAAATGGGAGAGAAATGTTTCATTTTCACCTCTGTCGTATGATTTTGACCTTGACTTACTAGTCAAATAACCCTAAAAAATTATTGTTCAAAAAAACCTAAATATCAAAATGGGAGAGAAATTTTTGATTTTGACCTCTGACGTGAACAAGGTTTTAGGTTTCCTGGTAAATTTCGATCAGACTTCGTTGCATAAAGTGGTTTACAAAAAAAAGTTGAAAGAGAAAAACAACTTTTAATCAATTCCGTTTTTTCATGTACCTATCAAGGGTTGATTATTTCACACCTTCATTAATAAAATTGGCAGCCGCGATGTCGTCCGACTGCAAATCGATTTTTCTCCTCTGCGATTAATCACGTAAAAAATCGCCCTTGCAAATGCATCTCGCGTGACCGAATCCATTTTATTACTAAGTTGACAGTAAACTGGACCGATCATTCGAAAAATATCCTTTTTTCCCCACCGGTAGCGGTTTTCTTGTTTATCAACTTTTGAAAGCTTGTAATCTTCGAAATAAACGCATTCTAAATACTCGCGAGTTGCACGCTATGCAAGGCCCCTCCATTAAACACCTTGGAAGGGGAGAACCATTAGGATTTTTCAATTAGGAAGAAATATAAGGATGACTTGAAAAGAACTTGAGAAAGTCCCAAACAAAACAAAAAAACTCGAGAAAAAATTTAAATACACACCCTTAAAACTGAGTATCTCCGTCGCGCGAGAGAGTTTTATGAAGAGCCGAAATTCTGGTTTTTGAAGGTTTTGATTATTTAGTCTGAGAAACCAAAATAAGACGAATGGGGAAAATGGCGTTTGGAGGTGGATTTCATAGTATAATTAACAAGATGGGGTCCGTCGGAAGGTATTTTATTTGCATTCATTTTTTCGAAGGTGGCTTTAATATTCTCGCACGTTTGTTTAATGGGGGTCGTTGCCACTTAGGAGTTATAAAGCTGGTTTTGGTGGTAGTCGTCGACCAGCGGTTGAGATACCAGCGACCTATAGTCCGACCGTTTTGATGTTTTTGATGATTTTCAAATGTTCTTTCAAAGTAGACGAAGAAGGTGGGGGAATTGAGAAAATCGTAATCGTCGTGGCGACACAGTTTTGGTCAAGTGTTGCAATGTTGTTTCCGAGTCTACCAAGGTAGCGGAAGTTTTGTTTCCACTTTTCAAGGTTGAAAAAAAAAACATGTTCTTCAAAATTGAAATTTCCACTCTTGTTTTACGTTTTAGACCTTCCTGAACTATTTTGGTTCCGTGTCTGTCTGTCTGTCTGTCTGTGTGGCTGTCATGAATTCCTTGCCACCGTCATAACTTCTACATTTTCCATCCGATTTTGATGAAATACATGTCATGTGACTCAGATGTGGAAGAAGAGGAGGTCGGTGCCAAAAGTGAGAGAGTTGGTTTAGCTAAACATATTACGAGGGCAAAGCATGAAGTAGACTGGTTAAGTGTAAGGTCAGTAAGAAGGGAGAAGAATAATTTTAAGCGTAGAGTATTGGAGAACTTACATATATTAAGAAATAAAGAGCGGTCGTTAAATAAGATGCAAGATGTACAGGATTTGAACGACATGTATGCCTCCTTGTTTCTGAATTCCATGTGAAGGAGTGAGATGGGCGGGGCTAATTGGAGCCAAGGGGGTGGAGCCTCACTTGGATGTTGATGGTATACTGTGATGTTTTCTTTTCTTATCTAGGTACTTCCACTCAGTGAAGGAGAAGTACCAATTTTCTCTATTGTGATATGAAATTTGTAATGCCTGTGATAAGAGATATAACCTGAGATTGTTGTTCCTGTTGAAATTGAAAAAGTTCTCCTGATGAAAAGTCTGTGATCCCCTCTAGTCATTGTTTTATTTTTTATTGTTAATTAGTTTTAAATAATTTTTAGATCCTGCCAGTGATTGGAGAGAATAGGGTAAAGGCACCAATCATTGGCCACCCCCCAGTCATTGGCCACCTAGTTTTTCAAGTTAGTTTTTCACCACACAATTCTCTCTTGTATCATTTTGAATGTTTTCCTCATTTTAAGTGTCTATTCTAGAAGGCATTTGGATCTTGAAAGTTACAGTGAAGCCCTATATAAACCGCCCAAACTCATTCTAAGTGGTGAAGGTCCAAGAATTATGATCATCACACCTCTTTCTTATGAAAACGATAAGCATACCCCAACTCATTCTTAAGGGTTTGATGTGGTTATTTTCAAATTTTATGTAGTTTTTCTTGTGTTTGCATGGTCACTAGTAAATTATTAGTTAATTTTTGCCACCAGGACATGGAATTTTAACAAACTATGGAAAATATAAGGCCGGCTAATAACTGGATGATAGCAAGGGTGATTCCTCCAGTTATTGGCCGGGTGGCCAATGACTGGAATGATGGGAATTTTCCCTACCCCAATCATTGGCCACATGGTTTTAACTACCAAGAATGCTTATATAAATGATTTTATTCATAATAAATAAAAATTTTATTTATATAAGCACTCTTATTTTAATCTCCAGATCTACTATGAATAATTTTTAGTCAAGAAGCTATTATTTCTGTCACTAAAATGATTCCAGGGAAACGTAAGAAAATACGTTTGATTGGTTCCATTCTTCTTAGATCTTGGTGGTAAATGAATTTTAGTTAACTCTCCAATGCGTAGCCTCAACCAAAACGTGCCTTCGTACTCTATATAGTTTTTCGTTCTGTTCTTGTCAGTTCTCAGTTGAGTTTGTATGCAGTTCTTCGTTTCATCACCTGTAAATTCCACGTTTGGTTCTGGTCAGCCGACCTTTCAGGTCATGAAAATTTGTGAAAACATTTGAGAACAGACATAGGGGAATGCTCAAGGGGTAAGAACGAAACATATCATATCAGGGGCTGCTCATGGATAGGTATGTACTTGAACCTCAACTGTGGAATGCATCATACGATGGTTTCCTACGATTGGAAATGCATGAGGACTATTTTCTTGTAGAATAATGCTGATGTGGCAGCAATAGTACCAGCAAGGACAATGGATTCAGTCCATGCCGAACGATAGCAGATAATGTCACGAGTAATGGAGTGGATGGAAGAACACAGTCAGGCACTAGCTACAGCAAAGACAGAGTTAGTCATATCACGCATAAGCTCATCATTTCGATTAGGATTTATAACGCCGAAGTAACAACTAAACCAGCAGAAAGGTATCTAGGTGTCATGTTTGACACAAAAATCACATTTTGTGAACATATAAGAAGAACTGCAGACAGGGCTCCACAAAAATCAGCAGCTCTGTCACTTTATGAGGAACGTAAATGACTCTAGACCATGCAAAAGACGCTTGATGATGACAATGGTGCAGTCAATTCTCTTTTATAGAGATGAGGTGTGGACGAATGCGTTGAGTGTGGCATATCTCCAACAGAGATTTAATAGCTGCACAGCAAAGATGAGCTATACGAATCGCCTGGCGCTCACCGAACGGTGTCCAAACCTGCAGTCTATGTCCTTACCAGCGTCATACCAATTCAGCTGATGTCTTCAAAGAGAAAAATAATCTTCGAAAGAAGGGATATAGGAGACTGGTCCTGCATGGCCAAGGAAAAAAGAGAGCGCACTTTGGCAAACTGGCTAGAGATATGGATAGACAAACATTGAGACATGGATAGACAGGAAGCATGAAGGACTGAACTTTTTCCTTTCACAGTTTCTTCACAGGACATGCACTGTTTTATGCCTATCTGCATAAAATGGGAAAGGTTTAACTGTCCCAACATGCCTGCACTGCCAGAAGAGACAAGATGGTTTTTCAAATGTACCTATCATATACATGGTTGAAAGAAATCAGCTGCTAGAAGAACTGTGGTCAGCTCCCCAAACTTCAACGCCAGAAACTGTTGTCAGCAAGATGCTGAAAGGTGAAAGGAGCTGGAGTCTTGTGGCGGTGTATGAGAGTACACAGAGAGTATCCTCACAAGGACGACTTGGTTAGAACGGGACAGAGGCAGAAGGGAGCACCTGGTGCGTCCCCCCATCTATTACTAATGAAGCGGTATAGGACACAGCCAGAAGTAATGAGTTAAACGGTTCTAGGCTGAGCTTTTAGCGTGGGAGAAAAGGAGGTGTTTTTTTTAGTGGGGGATCCCACATAACCTCGAAAACGCGGACCCTTCAAGGTATCTTACGAGATCCAACTCGATCTGTGGATCTTTAGGGCTTTCTCACCTGCCTACCGGAAAAAAATTGTGAAGTTTTCCGTCACAGTGGAGCAGAAAACGATGAATACAGGGTGGCCAATGACTGGGGACAAGGTGGCCAATATTAGGAACTCCCGGCCAATGACTGGGGGAAAACGGATTTTACGAAACTAATTGAAAAAAATATTTACTAGATCTTTTATTTGTTTAAAATTGTTATTGTATCGTAATATTTGGATGTTAAGCTTCCTAAAAAACCAGGAAAGAAACAAATACCATCAAAATTAAAGCGGGTATGAAGATAAACGTTGTTAAGTGGCCAATGACTGGTGCCCTTACCCTAATTGTTATGGAAATGGACGAAGGTATTTTTTGAGATTTTCTATTTTTGTATGTTTTTAGTTAGTAGACATTTCTTCAAAATTATATTGAAAATTGTGTTACTGGTTTCCAGTGAAAATAGTTTTCAAGATTGGCAGAGGTGGGATTTTGATGATTGAGGAGGGATGGAAGATTGTGGGAGAATAATTGCAGAGTGAACATAGGTAGGTTGTTTTATTTTCTTACTATTTTGGTTTATTATTTTCAATAATGAACCTTTGGAATCGACCAAGAAAAAAAAAATTTTAACACCCCCTCAAAATTTGATGGTTTACGTTTCAAGGTACGTAGAATCCAAAAATCGAATAAAAATTTGGCCGTCCGTCCGCCGTACGCCGTACGCCGTACGCGGCACTTTTGCCACTTAGCATTGACCGATTTTGATGAAATTTGGTATGTAGGCTCCATTTGGGGTCTAGTTGTGCCCCGAAGCTTTTGGTTGATGTAGGCTCCTAAGGGTTCCAAAATCAATTTTGAAATTTTGAAAACGCCTTAACTCAAAAAATTTCGATATAAAGGTATTGTTTTTCCTTCAATTTATCATTCTATAGAATTTTTAGAATTTTTTGAGACCACGCGGAGCTCTGTAGGACAAACCGTTCGCTCACTAAGAAAATTTAAGTGTTTATATTGAAATATATATATATATATAAATCAAAACACGAGTGTGAATCGCAAAAGAGGCCTAATCTCCGTTCAAATTAGAGCAGACCGAAATGCAATCGATGGTTGGTGATGTTGATTTTTTTTTCGATTTTTTTTATTTTTTTTTATTTTTTTTTTTTTTTGATTTTTTTTTTTTTTCTTCTTCTTTTCATATTGCGTGGGCGTACAACAAAAATCCACTAAGTCCAAAATTTTGAGTTTTGAGTTGCCCCAAGAGTTTTGCTTCCCCAAGACGTCCTAGGGATCCTCCAGTTGTTGACTGGTTGCTAAGCCCCTAATACCATGGTAATGTGTAGTTTAAACATACACTTTTCCCTCCAAGTCCAAAAAGTAAATATTTTCGACAGCGAAAATCAGCTAAGTGCACTCATTCTAATTTTGGACTTAGTGGATTTTCCTTGTACGCCCACGATTGGATGGTTGGTGATTTTGTAGACGAGTGATCTATATAGAAAATAATAAACCATTGTGTAATAATTTGCAGCGTTTTTAATATTTGTCTGTGTGTTAGTGTGTGTATAGTTCAGTTCTTGGTTGCTTATATTCTTATTGGTTTTTAGATGACGATAGAATAGGTTTAATCTTGGTGGCCCATTTTTAATGGTTTTAATAAAAAGTAATTATTAAGTAATAAAATTTTTTTGACATAGGTTATGCTAACTAATATTTTTGACTGGTTGGTTATACTAACCGTGATTGTTCATGCTACTGTTATTATTTTTTAGTCTTCAATTAATTGTTTTTTCTTGTAGGCTTGAGAAAGGGGCCATAGTTTGCCCCGAAAGCGCTTGCCGAATAAATGTGAATATATAAATGTATTGACGTCCTCTGCTTCCTTCTCCACAACAACCAATATAAATGACTACAGCAGAAGTACAGAACAAAGACCATTACTGTTGAATTGTTCATTCATTTTTCTTGTCCCCTTCTCTGTGTTTGGACATCCCTCAATGTAAAGCACACTATTTCCTAGATGGCATTACATTTCAACAAATGATCAGGTAACGAAACAATGTCCGGAATGATACTGACAAGCAAATTTTTGAAATTGTAATGACCCACATTTCATCAATTATTAGTTCTTAAATAAAGAAGCTACCGGAAGGATCCCTGAGTGACTCACCACCCACTAGGGAGAGACGAGGTACGGGGGATACACCGACATGACGTCACCCTTCCACCTCTCTCTCTCCCGAGCTAATGGAATGAGTATATAAGCTCACTCAGGGATGCTTCCTCATGCCAATCTAGTCAAGTCTATCGTCTTTATCATTTCGCTCTCAAACCTTCTCCTCAAACAAGAATCTCCTCGAAGTACTAGGCTCACTAGGTAAATATCCCGTCTTTCCGTCGGTGTGGTTATGAACCGCCGAGACTGACGGGCTAGCCGCCTTCACAGTGCTTAGCACCTCGGTGTGGTTATGAACCGCCGATGCGACAGCACTTCATGTTAGGCTAGGGAACACTCTCTTAGTTGAGTAGGAGTTAAAGAAGAAACAAACGCCGCAGCGAGAAGGTCAGCTCCTTCACTCGCCGACACGCAGACATAACAGTGGTGACCCCGCACGTTTTTAACTTCCTATTCGGCACAAGAGATGGACGACAACGGAGTTCCCGCGCCACCGCCGCAGCCTGACTTCGCAGAAGCCGCCAAAGTGTCAATCCCCTTGACACTACCACCGTTCTACAGGGACGACCCACGCCTCTGGTTCCTTCAACTCGATGCAGCTTACACCGGCGCACACATCAACACTCAAAGGGCCAGATTCACCCGGACGCTCCCTCTGCTTCCCTACGATGTGGCAGTACAAACGGCAGACCTCTCAGCGGCTCAACTCGTCACGCCTTATGACGATCTCAAGGCTAGGCTCATTGACATCTTCGAGCCCTCTCGTCATCAACGGATCACGGCCCTCACCCAACAACAACACCTGGGGGACCAAAAACCTTCCCAACTCCTTCGGAAGATGAAACACCAACTGGGGGACCTTATGCCGCAAGACCTCACTAAAGCCTTCTGGATAAAGGCCCTTCCAGTAGAAGTGCAAACCACCATCGCTCCGTGGATGACGAAAGATGCGGAGTTCCTCGCACCAATCGCCGACGCAGCTCACGAGATACGGAGCACAACATCCGGACATCAGATCGATCCTACACCGCACACCGAAACGGTCGATCGTAAGCCACCCTCTCGTGTCAAAAAGCCGGAAAGACAACGTCCGCGCAGCCGGTCACCATCCCCGGCGCGGAAAGGAGGACTCTGCTGGTACCACTTCACCTTTAAAAAGAAGGCGTTGAAATGCTCAAAACCATGCTCCTTCAAAACTGTGTCCTGGCAGGAAAACTAGGAGGCCCGCCTGATAACAAGGCGGGCACCTCTTACACCGACATTTCCAACAGACTTTTCGTCAAATGCCGGAAGAACAACATCCCCTTCCTCATAGACACAGGAGCAAGCATTTCAATCATTCCCAACAACCTTCTCAACTGGAAAAGGAGAACTCACGATCAACTTCTTTTCGCAGCAAATGGTACCGCCATATCAACGTACGGACAATATCGTACGAAAGTAATTCTAGAGAACGAGGCATACGAATGGGTTTTCATAGTCGCCGACGTAAAACGACCGATCATCGGCGCAGACTTTTTGAGTTATTTCGGACTTCACGTCGATCTCAAAAATAGACAATTATACAACCCACATCCACGACGCCCAATTCAGGGATACGTGAACACGGTCAACACCGGAGTCTCAACAGAAGCTACCCCTCCGGCCTTTTCAAACATGCTGGCGCGATATAAACCGGCACAGCGACCGTCCTCACTTCTCTCATCGGTGAAACATTACATCGAGACTAAAGGCCCTCCCGTCACAGCTAAAAGCCGCCGCCTTCATCCAGAACAACTTCGTCAGACTAAGGAGAGTTTCGATCAACTCCTTAAAGACGGAATCATACAGCCATCGAAATCTCCGTGGGCGAGCCCCTTGCACGCCGTTCCGAAACCTAACGGGACATGGCGCTTCTGTGGGGATTATAGAAGACTGAACGAACGCACTATCGGTGACCGATACGCCGTTCCTCACCTACGGGATTTCTCATCACACCTTCACGGATGTTCTGTGTTCACAACATTAGATATATCGCGAGCATTCCACCATATAGACGTCAACCCAGCGGACATACCCAAAACAGCCATAATTACACCGTTTGGCCTATATGAATACCGAAAAATGAACTTCGGGCTCAAGAACGCCGCTCAATCATGGCAGAGGTACATGGACCAAATACTCAGAGGTCTCAACTTCGTGTTCTGCTTTCTCGACGATATTCTAATAGCTTCCACATCAATCAACGAACACAAACGTCACGTTCAAAAGGTACTGGACATCTTCGCAGCGGAAGGCCTTACAGTCAATAAAGAAAAATGCGTTATGGCCAAAACCGAGGTCGTATGCCTCGGCCATCTCGTCAACAAAGACGGCATCAAACCACTTCCCAAAAAAGTGGATAATTTAACCACATTTCCGCTACCTACATCAGTAACGGATTTACGCCGTTTTTTAGGAATGCTGAATTTTTATCGTCGGCACATTCCACACGCCGCCATTCACCAACAACCTTTAATCGAAGCTATTCCACAACCTTCGAAGAAAAAGGACAAAAGGCCTATAGAATGGACGGAGCAACGCCGATTAGCATTCAAACAATGCAAATCGGACCTACAAACAGCGGCACTCTTGGCTCACCCTTCACCTAAGGGCAGGTTATCTCTCACAACAGACGCATCGGAAGTAGGAATAGGGGCAGTACTTCAACAAGAGGTAAACGGAAAAATCAGTCCTTTAGGATTTTTTTCAAAAACCTTGACCTCAGCCCAGATGAAGTACTCAACCTTCGATAGAGAACTCCTAGCTATCTTCGAAGGCATCAAACATTTCCGCGACTTCGTAGAAGGCCGGGAATTTTGTGTCATTACGGACCACAAACCCCTCACGACTTCCTTGCACCAAGACAGAAAAACAGCCTCGCCAAGACGCCTACGCCAAATGGAGTTCATCAGCCAATTTACTACGGACATCCGCTATACGCCGGGAACATCGAATATAGTAGCTGACGCTCTATCTCGACCGTCTAATCCCGAACTCAATGAACTCACAGAATTCCCCACGGGACGTACAATCGCACTCGAACAACAAAAAGATAAATCATTCGAGTTACGAAAACTAATCGAAAACAACCGATTAGAAGAAACAACAATTCCCTCGTCCTCCACCAAACTATGGTGCGATGTATCGGGAAATCAACCACGCCCGTACATTCCAATAAAAATCCGCAAATCTCTATTTCTGCATTACCATTCCCTAAGCCACCCGGGAATAAGAGCCACAAGAGATATAATTCGGACGCGTGCGTTTTGGCCGAAAATGAACACCGACTTGCGCAAATGGGTTCAAGCCTGCGACCGCTGCGCCAAATTTAAAGAATTTCGGCATCCCAAAACGACACCAGAACAATTCGAACACAGTTTACAGTTCGATCACATTCATTTAGATCTCGTAGGACCACTTGCACCCTCTGAGGGCTATAAGTACCTACTAACCATGATAGACAGGAATACAAGCTGGCCAGAATGTGTACCAATGCGCACAATAACATCCAAGGCAATAATCGACAACATCATCAACACTTGGATCGCCAGATACGGATGCCCTCTTCTCATTACAACGGACCAGGGGAGACAGTTTGAAAGCGCGGAATTTTCAGAATTTCTACGAAAATTCGGAATACAGCGCAACCGAACAACCGCTTACCACCCCGAATCAAATGGTAAAGTAGAACGATGGCATCGCGACCTTAAAAATGCATTACGTACAGCAGCCACTTCCTCATCTTGGTCGAAAGATCTACCAACTATCCTTCTGGGTCTCCGAACAACGGTGCGCTATTCGGACGGCTACAGTGCGGCGGAACGCACATTTCGATCCCCGCTTCGACTACCCGCCGATTTATTCGCCCCACTGCCCACAGAATTGTCATCTGAAAAGGAAAACATGACAACTGCAAAAATCAACCGACCATTTCCGGAAACGTTCCACACAACTCCGAAAATGTACTTGCGAGAGGAAACACTCAAGAAAGGGTTAAAACCCTTATACTCCGGACCATATGACGTCATCAGCCGAACGGACAGAACTGTTACTCTCCAAATGGACGGTTCAAAAGTAACAGTTACAATGAACAGGTGTCGGCCGGCGTACGGGTTCATCCCCTCTCTAAACACCTTAGATATACCCACTGCGGCACCCGCGGTGAGCACACTTCACTCGGACAATTCATTCGATACAGATCTACTCCGCATACAAGCTACTTGCTTACAACATCCCGAGAATGAACCTCCTCTTCACAAGGAAGGAGCTCCGAGAAATCTTCAGGCCGAGGACCGCTACACCCTCGGCTCATGCTCTGACCCCGTCAGCACCGCACCTGCGTCCTTCGCAGCCAAAAGGACGAAACACGAAAAAGGGGAAGCCGCTGGCCTCCTCCAAAGCCGCCCTCCGACCTACGCAGAGGTCACCAGGCAAGCCGCCTCAGCCCGCTACATCGAAGCCTCTCTACACTATTCCAGCGAGGAAACGAACCCTCACAACCTTCACTTCGGCCGCTCACGAAGCCATCATGCACAGCGAACCGCCCCGACCCAGATGGAACATCAGGCCGATCGATATACCGAAGACCACAAAAAGGGCGAAAGTAGTGATCGACTACTACCAGGCGAAAAATGCACGAAGATTCGAAGAATATATTCCGAACTTCGTGCACCCAAACAACTTTCAAATCGCGGATGAAATAGGCGAGGTGGAAGAGTTTGAAAAACTCATCCACAAAACTATCACATCCCTTATTTCACCTCGTCCTATCCCTCTCCAAGTTTCCCCAAGCCCCGGACCGAAGAGACGCCGCCGTCGAGGCCGAAAGGCCAGGGCTCTCTTATCCAAACTTCGGTCCGGGCAACTCTTAATAATCACAACCGCCCTCTCCAGAAAGAGACGGCGAGTAAAACACACCCACAGACAACGAAGGACGACGCAGCGTACATCAGCCACTTCTGCGCTACGACCAACGCCAACAGCACTCGTCCTCGTCTCGCAATTTCAACTCCCAAATATCTGCTCTTTCTACCTTTACACAGCTCAACCTTGCGGACGAAAACACTTGAAAATTATTCTCGTACACATGTATTTTTCAATTTTCTGAAGCAAATATGCAAACATCAATATGTAATAACCTTCTGTATGTTAAGAACTAGGGGGACCTATGTAATGACCCACATTTCATCAATTATTAGTTCTTAAATAAAGAAGCTACCGGAAGGATCCCTGAGTGACTCACCACCCACTAGGGAGAGACGAGGTACGGGGGATACACCGACATGACGTCACCCTTCCACCTCTCTCTCTCCCGAGCTAATGGAATGAGTATATAAGCTCACTCAGGGATGCTTCCTCATGCCAATCTAGTCAAGTCTATCGTCTTTATCATTTCGCTCTCAAACCTTCTCCTCAAACAAGAATCTCCTCGAAGTACTAGGCTCACTAGGTAAATATCCCGTCTTTCCGTCGGTGTGGTTATGAACCGCCGAGACTGACGGGCTAGCCGCCTTCACAGTGCTTAGCACCTCGGTGTGGTTATGAACCGCCGATGCGACAGCACTTCATGTTAGGCTAGGGAACACTCTCTTAGTTGAGTAGGAGTTAAAGAAGAAACAAACGCCGCAGCGAGAAGGTCAGCTCCTTCACTCGCCGACACGCAGACATAACAGAAATCAACAAAACCAACCCTAACAAAGCAACCAAAACAGATGTTTTGTCATATCGAATAGGTCGTTCAGCTCCAAAATCACATCCCTAACCACTCGACCAAGCACTGAGCATTACCTGAAACTGAATCACCTCCACCTTCCACCACGAGAGGAAGGTGAAAAGGGCCTGTACGCCAAATTACAAAATGTAGTGAAATCGCGACTTTCTGTGGCAGTGTTTCCAAGTGAGCTCAAGCAATCTAACCAAGGGGTTTCAAGTTTTATTATTTATTACAATTATTCCCAATATTTCTGTTTATCAATATAAGTCTATTTATTAATACCCGCTTCATTCTAAAGTTGGTCAGCCTTATTTCTTTTTCATCTTGTAGAGGATCGAAAAACAAAATAAAAAACACTGCGTGCGTAACTAAATTTTGAGCAACATGGTATATTGGTCATTTTCCCTGCTGAGCGTCTGTATGGAGTTATCACCGTAATCAATGGAATATTATCATAAAAGTTGTGATAGGCAGGGAAGGAGAATGAAGACTGAGGTCTAATTTCGAAACTGATGAAATGAGGCGATGAAACAGTATCGATCTCCCACAATGCAACGTTGAACCGTTAGTGACTTATCATTTGTTATTTGAATAATTTGACCCGCTCGAGGTCGCCTACGCGGCTCGCGTCCTACGGACCTTCATCTGCTCGCATTAATCAAAAATTAGAGCTCGACTGTTAGCAAGGTGGTGGAGACAGCTGGAGCCCGACCTAATTTGTAAAGCAACAATCCTCTTGAGAAAATTTTGCCACGATCAAAGTGATGCATCATTGATTTTGGTGATCTAGAAAAAGAAATAAATCTTTTTTGATAAATAAATTTGTCTCTGACTTTGAGATCAAATAACAGGACTGTGACTTGACGATTTTTTTTTTTTTTTTATTTACATGAAGAGCACTATATCATTTATAAATCGACCAGATACTTGATCCATGGAAGTCTAAAACACTTTCCCAAAATATCGGCATTGTCATTGTTTATCATTTTTCCAATATATCTCCTTACCTAACACCACAACAAAAAATTCACATTCATCCAAAATTCCCTCAAACCAGCACTATTGCGAAAATAAGGAATAAACTTTTTTTTATCTTTACACGAAAATGTTGGAATTGGAGTTTTCATAAATATTGACTACGAAATTGATCCGTAGTATGTCTGAGTAATCATTTGCCTCGGAAATTTCTTGAAGAACCCCAAAAAATTTATGGGGTTGACATCGATGTGACCTAAAATTTTGGCAAAAACCTCAACAATGAAAAAAAGTCTGCCAAGTGGGTGTGGCACATAGCTTCCTCATATCCATAACCCGATTGTATAGATGATCCGATGCATAGTCAACATCAATCTCTAAATACCTTGTACTACACTCACATGGGGACTCTACAAGTCAACCGGCACAATCACTGAATATTGTTGGAAAATTTAGAAGTTATGGCTGTAACAAGGAAATATACTGTTGCGCATGCACAGGGGCTACTATCAATCTGGGGGCGATGATTTTCACAGGGGACCATCTACACGCCAATCCGCACAATCCCTGAAAATTTCATCGAAATCGAGTCCCCTATGGTGGTAGTGGAAGGTATTTAGAGATTGATGTTTTGTGATGAACTAATATGCAACGGATCACCAACACATCGGGTTATGGATACGAGGAAGCTATGTGCCACACCCACTTAGCAGACGTTTTAATTGCGTCTACCATCTATAAAGCTATGGATTTCGATATATATCTGAAATTAAGCATCTGAAGTTATGAATAAAGCCGATGCAAAGGACAAGAAACATACAAGACATTAAGAAAATATTTAAGCCTGAGGATGCTGGCGAGCTGTTCCAGCGAAACTGTAGCTAATCATTATACAACCAAAACCAAAGTTTCCCTTTTTTATTACGAAGAGGACCCAGAACCCGAGTCGTTTTGACTAATAGAGGTTTCTTAATTAAGGGAATCAGCAACATGATCGGTGAGTTCATGTTTGTTTTCAAAGAATTTAAGTACCTATCATTGCTCTGACTAATGCAATTTTCGGTGTCCAAGGAAGCTTTACTGCCCACCCAACTTGGCGGACTTTTTAACTAAAATTTGCTTAGATTCCTCTACTCATCTTTCAACTCAAAAGAAGCTATGAAGCGAGAATTGAAGATCCCCAACTGCTACGAAAATACGAAGAATTAATGATTGGTTGCGTTTTCGAAGCTTGAAAGGTGATCGATTAAGTCGCTCGGTCGCCCAAAAACCATCTGAGCGATGTTTGGGCAAAAACGGATCGGTGAAATTTCACTGTTTCACCGTTATGGCACGCGCCGGGCACCTGCCGAATTAATTATCTTTATAGGCTGAACCGGGTTTCGGGAGGCCGTTTTCTTCCTTGATGGACCTTCGAGAAAACACCTGCAACTAGGTAGGCTCCCACTCCGTCACTTGCTCCTGATAAATCAAACAGCTGCGAATTATTACACAACGGTTCATTGAACGGACGAAACATTTCGGGGATCGAACTAAAAACGTCACTAGCTTCCATCAACTCAATTAACTTTTCATTCATTACCCAAGAAACCTTTGCCAATAGCTTCCTCACATGGAATGACGCGATAAAGTACAATTTGGTTTGATAACGGTGATATCATTGAACCGTAGATGCCACCGATAAAATTTCCTCAAACGAAACTTGGTTGTGAGGGAGAAAAATGAACTAAAATTCAGTCCCTGGAGGAGAAGTGTGAAGCAAAGTGAACTACATTTCAGTCCTTGATTGATAAGAAGAGCGAGGAAGCAAAATTGAGAAAATTGTTATTAATATATTGTTAAAATAATTTGAACATTTATTATTGATCAGGAAACTAATGGCCTGAGAGAGGAGCGCGGAAGACAAGTGAACTAAAATTCAGTTTTCGATTGGTAAGAGGAGTGAGGAGGGAAATGGAGAAAATTTTTATTCATCTATTATTTAAAATACTTGAAAATTTATTATTGATCAGGAAAAATCATTATTAATCTACTATTGAAAGTATTCGAGAATGTATTATCGATCAGGAAATTATTATCAATCTGTTATTAAAAATATTAGAAAATGTATTATTAATCAGGAAATTTAATTCTTGAAGAAGTAAAATTTAACTAAAATTCAGTTTCATTTTGAAAGGAGGAGTGAGGAAGCAAAATGGAGGAAATTATTAGTAATGTATCTTTAAAAATATTTGAAAATTTTTATTAATCAGGAAATTTAATTTTTGAAGGAGGACCGAGGATGCAAATTATCAAACACACTCATTCCACAAGTGCATGTTATTTCTTGAGAGGATGCTATACTGCCCTTCTAACTTGGTTGACGGAATTTGTACTTTCCTTCAAGTGCTCGGTGTAGAAGGGTACCGAATATACACCAGCAAGGATTTATTATTATTTTGGTCGGACTCTGGAGGGCAACCCACGTGTGGAGCACCTTCTCAACACGTGTACATCCTTCCTTTCACGTGTCCTTCATTACTCTCAGGCACTTGACGCCTCGTTTAATGATGTTTCCATCTCTGAACCGCATCATCGCTGCCTACCTGTAGGCTCCTGTTAAAACTAGTCTGGATCACAATATCGCGAAATACTGTAACATCTAAACCCTTATTTTTGGGAAATCGCGACGGAAATATTGGTAATTTTGCTTCCGAGTCTACCAAAGTAGCGGAAGCTTCGTTTTCACTTTTCAAGATTAAAAGAGGTCTCCTAACCAACCGCGAAGTTGCGTTAAAAGTTGCATCTACAAAGTACCCAAGTGTGACATGATATTTATATTTTTTTACGCTGAATCTCGTACTGAACATCTCGTGGTGATGATAGTTTCTAAATTTGTCTGCATCTTGATCAAATTATCGACGAAAAATAAACTTAAAAAAAAAGTAAATGACCTTTTTGTAATGCAAAACCATCCTCTCTACTTAAAAAAGATAACCGGAAAAATATTTTCAAGTAGATAGGATGGTTTTTCTTTCAAGAAATTACAAGTAAAGAGTCCTGAAAACAAAAGAAAATTGTTTTACCACTATCATCTGGACGATTTTAGCCCCCCCCCCCCGGTGTTTTCGGGAACACCCTGTATAGTACAACTATTTCGAATGATTTCCTAAAGCCTTAATGTTTTATGGCTATAGTAAAGAATTTTCCCCTTGTTTGCTACTGATTTGGCACCCTTTGAAATAAAATTAGAGCCTTGTGAAACAGTATTGTTCCAGGGGATCTGGAGAATCTGAATAATTAATGAGAATAATTTAATCGTTGTTGCATTCTACCCTTAGCGAACTATACGTTTCGTTAGAATACCTATTCCTTGGTGGAGATCAACCTAGGACTAGGGATGATGAATGAAAGATAGAAATTGAATTAGGAAAGATGAATAGATATATCATTCTATAATCTATGAGGCGTCTATCTATATATGAGGGGGAGAAGTATCAATAGAGTCTACCTATTAGATCTTCGGATTTGAACCACGAGGGTAAGGGAAGTTATCTTGTATGAAAGTAGGTAGTTACAGATCGATGTCTGGAATGAGACTGGGGAGCAATCCGTGAGTTGTGATTTCGGGGAACAGAGGAACTGTTCCATCAAATCACCAATCAGGTGTAAGAGCAATTGTTGCTCTGTCACACTTGCCAAGTTGATTGCTAAACACCTAAATATTAAAAAACGTTGCAAATTATTACACAAAGGTTTATTTTTTTATGTATAGATCACTCGCCTGCAAAGAACACAACTTTGCCATCCCCACTACCCACCAACCATATTTTCAATTCACAGTCAAGTGTACTTTAAAGAAATGAAGAGTTGTAGGTGCCTTCATTAGGAAATTTGATTACTGGCTGCTAAGGACGCAAAACTGAGTGCAACTCGAGAACAACGATCAACGATCGCAATTCGGTCATCTAAAATTTGAACGGAGATTGTGCTTCTTTTGCTGTTGGTCCTACAAAGCTCTGGGTGATCTCATAATTCTAAAAATTCGATAATATTTTGAATTGATAAAACAACAAAAGGTACCTTTATATTACTTTTGTGGTTTGATTCCAAAGGATCATTATTAAATAATGATCCTTTGGAATCAAACAACAAAAGTAATATAAAGGTACCTTTCGTTTTTTTTTATTATTAATAATGATCCTTTGGAATCAAACAACAAAAGTAATATAAAGGTACCTTTTGTTTTTTTTATATGAAAATGAATATGAAAATGAAAAATAGCCTTAACACTGCACAAACACTGTAAACCCGGGTAAACTTTAGACAAATTTTACCCGGGTTTACAGTGTTTGTGCAGTGTTAAGGCTTGTTTTCATTTTCATATTCATCGGACACCCTCCGTTACCGACCTTTAAGGAGAGCTCAACTTCTGGTTTTCTCCTGCAATCAATTAAGGGAACCTAAAAGTTCGTTAGGACCTACCGCATCATTCCGAAAATAAGGCGAAACCGACTGGAAACAGGAAGGTTTTTTCGTATCTAGCTTTCGGAATAAGAGACCAACAAACGGGTTTTTTCCCCGTGATCCACGCAGGTTTGAGTTTTTGATCTAATTGAGCAATAAAACACCATCAGGGAACCTCTGGGAGAACCGAGTCAACATCGAGTATTTATTGGTGGAGATATCAATGTTTGAAGTCGGGCGTTTTTTTATAAAAACTACTTTATTTGGAGAGATATCTGGAGGCCACGTGGATGGGGTGATATGAAGACACGTGTTGGGCGCGAGGCTTTTATAATGGCTTTCTCACATGGGCATACATGATCGGTGATAAATGATTATTGAGCACTTACAAATTTCCCTGTGCGAAACGTAGCTGGTTTCGTTGTTGATGAACAGCAATACAGCAGTGAAGTTCGCGATTATGTTGATGATTTTTTTTCACGTGTACAGATGTGACGTGGCTTCTAGTGATTGGATCGTAATCGTTTATTTTTCGTGGATCCAACCACAAACTGCCCGCCAAATTTGAGTCAAATCGACTGAGTAATTGTACAGTATTTTACGTTTTAGTTACACCTTTTTTGCATTGATTCAAATTCAATACTATTTAAAATTGGTGAAAAACGCTGCAAATCATTGCTCAAAGGTTTATTATTTTCTGTATAGATCACCCTTCTGTATAGATCACTGGTTCTCCATCAATAGCACCTACCACCATCTGTATTCTCCCTTGACCTTCCCTCTCAAATTTCAGCTTCCTGCGTTCAATAGGATTGAAAATGGCTTCGGAGCTCACTCAGCTGATCAGTGATCTGAAGAGTGAAGAAGATCTTCTCGAATGCTGGAGACGACTGGAAGAGCGCTGATCAGCTGAGTGAGCTCCGAAGCCATTTTCAACACTATTGAACGCAGGAAGCTGAAATTTGAGAGGGAAGGTCAAGGGAGAATACAGATGGTGGTAGGTGCTATTGATGGAGAACCAGTGATCTATACAGAAGGGTGATCTATACAGAAAATAATAAACCTTTGGGCAATGATTTGCAATTCTATACTATTTTAAATTGGTGAAAAAACGATACCTTTATTTCGAGAGTTTTCGAGCTAGGGCACTCTTGAAAATTTCAACCCTTAATTTTCACCCCTTAGAAGTGACTGACATCAACCAAAAGCTTCGCGGCACAACTAGACCCCAAATGGAGCCCATATACCAAATTTGAACCAAATCGGTCCAGTGTTGCTAAGAAAAGTGCCGCGTACGGCGGACAGACGGAGAATTTTTAATTCGATTTTCGGATTATACGTACCTTGAAACGTAAAACATCAAATTTTGAGGGGGGGTTAAAATTTTTTTTTTCTTGCTCGGTTCCTAAGGCTTATTTTGGAAAATAATAAACCAAAACGATACCTTTACATCCAAATTTTTTGAGCTAGGGCGTTTTTTTAAATTGAGGAAAAAACGCTGCAAATCATTGCTCAAAGGTTTATTATTTTCTGTATAGATCACCCTTCTGTATAGATCACTGGTTCTCCGTCAATAGCACCTACCACCATCTGTATTCTCCCTTGACCTTCCCTCTCAAATTTCAGCTTCCTGCGTTCAATAGGATTGAAAGTGGCTTCGGAGCTCACTCAGCTGATCAGTGATCTGAAGAGTGAAGAAGCCTTTGAGCAATGATTTGCAGCGTTTTTTACCCACCAACATTTTTTTTACCTACCAACTTTTTTTTACCTACCAGCTAGGTACTACCTACCACACCATACTGGCTTCACACCTTCACAATCAAGTTTATTAGAAAGAACTAAACGCTTCACACTCGATTCGATAAATAGAAAGCTTCATATGGAAATTTGATTACTGGTTACGCAGAAGGCAAAACTGTATACAAATCGAAGGGATGAACCGCGATCGCATTTTAGTCCGATAAAATTTGAATGGAGATTAGACCTCTTTTGCGATTCACACTCATGATTCTGTTTTATCGAAGGAAAACCTTCAAGTACTCGTAGGGACCGAACGGTTTGTCCTACAGAGCTCCGGGTGGTCTCAAAAATTTCTAAAAATTCAATACTATTTAAAATTGGTGAAAAAACGATACCTTTATTTCGTGAGTTTTCGAGCTAGGGCACTCTTGAAAATGTCAACCCTTAATTTTCACCCCTTAGAAGTGACCTACATCAACCAAAAGCTTCGCGGCACAACTAGACCCCAAATGGAGCCCATATACCAAATTTGAACCAAATCGGTCCAGTGTTGCTAAGAAAAGTGCCGCGTACGGCGTACGGCGGACGGACGGAAATTTTTTTATTCGATTTTCGTATTCTACGTACCTTGAAACGTAAAACATCAAATTTTGAAGGGGGGTTAAAATTTTTTTTTCTTGCTCGATTCCCAAGGCTTATTATTGAAAATAATAAACCAAAAGGATTAAATCAATGCAAAAAAGATTTAACTAAACGTTAAAATTCTATGGATATCAATAAATATTGATATTTAGGTAAAATCACCTTGCTGCGGTAAGTCTGGTGTGGACGAAATTCACAGGGGGTCTCTTCAAGGCTACCTCTCATCAATCAAGAAGATATCATCAAAATCGGTCCACTAAGGCAACATTTTTCATTCGATTTTTGGATTCTACGTACCTTGAAACGTCAACCAACAAAATTGGAGGGGGGAGGGTTTAACATTTCTTTTCTCGGTCGATTCTTAAGATTTATTATTGACAAAAATAAACCAAAATGAATTTAGCACTACAAATATCTTAACTGGTCAATCTCTGCTCTATGGATTTTTCAAGTTCAGATTCAAAGATACGCCCTTCCCTCCACAGTACGACGAAAATACGTTGAGATCGTCATCCGGCGAGGGGGTAACCCTTTTGACGAGCACCCAAAGAAATCCTTCCAACTTGTCACTTTGAAGACTACTTATCAAACCTCCTAGCCCATAAGAACTAGTTCCTAACATTCCCTCTCTGCACACGAACATTGTTGTGCCCCCACACAATAGACGGGTCCATCAGTAATCATAATGAAAATAGGGGTTGTACTGGTTCCGAGGAATAACAAGCTATGCAAATCAAAAACGACACGTGCATCCACGTGTCGCCACCTGGCGCTTTGTTTTCGCGTTCCCCCTTTCGAGTGAGGATTTCCTTCGGCGATTCTTATACGGGGTCTTCATTCGGTTGAAAAGGAGTGCCTTAATCAACGATAACGCGCGGATCTGCATATTGTGAATAGCGGACGGTTACAAACTGATTTGTACATCGCCTTGGTCGGGAACAACTCAAAAAAAATTAAGTTTTTCTCGTCATTATTAGAACTTGAGTGAAGCAGGTTAATAATCTTTTGAAATGAAGGTAATTTTTTTAACGAATAAAATCACTGTTTTTCACGAATAAAATAAAATAATATAGAATAAATAAATAAAATAATATAGAATTTTATTTTATAATAAAAATAGAATATATATATATAAATATCTTTATAATATATCAGATATATAATATCTATATATCTCTCTATCTATATATATATATATATCCATTATATATATATCTATATATATGCCTCTCTAATCTCTTATCTCTATCTCATCATATATATTCTATATACTATCTCTATGCCTGCCATCCTATCTCTCTATCTTATCTCTACTATTCAAATATAAATATAATATATATCAATTCATCTATCTCTCTCTCTCTCTCTCATCTCCTCCTCTTATCCTCTCTCCTCCTGATCTCTCTCTCTCTCTCTCCTCTTCCGCCTCTCCCTTCTCGCCTTCGCCCTTCTAGCCCTCTCGCCTCCCCTCTTCTCGCCTACTTCTCGCGCCTGTCTCGCCTCTCTCTCGCCTTTTATTTTATTTCTCCTCCAATACCATAGACTACACTTACTGTTTTTTACGAATAAAATCACTCGCGGAGCTGAACGAAAAAGCGGAGTTGAGAAAAACGTTGTCTGTTTCCACGAAAATAATGAGTTACTAGTTAAATCGATTTCGACGGTAAGATCACCACCAGTAACAACACTTCTCTGAACCAATAGGATTCTCCTTTCTCTGCTTCAATCTGATTGGATATGACTTTCACTTTCTCGACCAATGGGATTCAAGCTCCCTTTCTATTGTGACTGTACAGGGTGTTTCACGAAAAGGTTACACCCCCCTTCATTTCCGCAAAATACAGCGTAAAAAATTCCGACCAACGCGATTCTTAATGATTTTTTGTGAGGATCTCAGGAAAAATACTTTTGCGCAAAAAAGTTGTGCGCGATTGACACTAACTTCATTTTTTCAAATGGAACCCCCCCTTTTTTTATTACAGATTCGGATTCTACGTCAAATTTCATGAAAAATTCATACCCGAACCGATTTGTTTTATTGCGCGCAACCTGGCTTTTTGAGTGCTTTAAGTTGCGCAACTCCATAATTGCGCAAAAATTAGGTTTTGAAGAAGGTTTTGTGGCACATCTTTTTCCATCATTTTTGACGCTGAATCACAGGGTGTCATCTGTTTTGAGGAAGACCAAGATTTCAAGAGGAAAAATTAACATTTCTTTCACGAAAACATCAGTTTTGTGGTCGAAATCATGTTTATTTTTTATTTTCTCGCCTCCTTTTGAACCACGGGTTTGGGGCCATCTACGGTGGAGTTGAAAATAAAAACTGGCAGCCCGATCGTGCTTAAACTGAATAAAATTGCCTAAAAACTCATAACGATAAAAAAAAAACGATTTTTCACTAATAAAAACCGAATTTTTGGCCACCATTCAGGAAAATTCCAGTCAAATTGAAAAACGGATGACACCATGTGATTTAGCTTAAAAAAATGATGAAAAAACATGTGCCACACTTAGGGTTCTCCAAAACCTAATTTTTGCGCAATTATGGAGTTGCGCAACTTAAAGCGTTTAAAAAGCCAGGTTGCGTCACAAAAAATCATTAAGAATCGCGTTGGTCGGAAATTTTTACGCTGTATTTTGCGGAAATGAAGGGGGGTGTAACCTTTTCGTGAAACACCCTGTATAAGCTACCCGGTATGCTCTCCATGATGTTCCTTCAGTTATTGTTTGTTACTGGTGATCACCTAACCGTCGAAATCGATTTAACTTGTAACTCATTGTTTTCGCGGAAATAGACAACGTTCTTCTCAACTCCGTGTTTGATTTATTGTTTTTTCATCAATTTAAAATATTATTGAACTTTGGAACCGAATAAGACCATCCAGAGCTCCACAACCAACCGATTGCTCCCTATTAGAACTTGCGGGTTGAAGTTGGGATAAATCAGAAACACGAGTGTGAATTGTAAAAGAGGGCTGATCTCCGTTCAAATTTTAGCTGATGCGATCTTTGTTTCTTCGAGTTGCACTCACTTTTGCGTCCTTGGCAACCATAAATCACCCATATCTCTTTATTTCTTCAAAATAAACTTGATCGTGAAGTGAAACCCATATCACTCACTTTTGCGTCCTTGGCAACCATAAATCACCCATATCTCTTTATTTCTTCAAAATAAACTTGATCGTGAAGTGAAAATATGGTTGGTAGGTGGTGACAATGGCAAAGCTGTGGTCTTCGCAGGCGAGTGATCTATACAGAAAAATAATAAACCTTCGTATAATAATTTGTAGCGTTTTAATTTAATTTTTTTGTATTTTTAATGAGTTATAAACAGTTAGTTGTTCTTCTGTAACAGAATACGAATTACAATTACAGTTTATGGAGATACATATAAATCTCTTGCTGTCTTTTTGGAGCTTAGTAAAGCATTCAATTATCGTTTATAATTATAGCTTATTGCCTGTCAATTCAAATTAATAAGTTTGGCATAAAATGCGGAATATTTTCTGAGTTAATAAATACCTATGTCCATTTTTCCAGGTGATTCCTTTATGTATGCAGACGATACAGTGCTTTTTAAATCAGTTACAAATGAGAAACCACGTATAAGAAGGTAGGTAGGTAGGCAGGTTTTGAATTCTTGGCGTATTTTAACTAATTTAACACCTTATTTGAATGTACTTTACATACAATTTGTCTAAGCCTCGTAAAATACAGGGTTTCTTATGTTGAGGGCCGCAAAACTTCGGGATTTGTTTCCACAACAATCTCTAAGGAATTATGTAATAAGCAAACAAAATATGATCAATTTTTTGTTGAAGTCCTTCTTTATTAACAAACGCCTCTTATTATAATAGGACGTTTTATTTATCAGTTATCAATAATTAATCATAATTAAATAGTTAGCGTTGCTCTTCTCCCTTACACGCCCGCATAGGCGAATAGTTTCTGTCTCCTAATGATTGGCCCCGGGAGCCGCCATGGTGGGTGGGTCCAGGTTCGGCCAGACTGCCCTGCTGGGCCTTCTGTTTTTTGTTTTTTTCCCTCAATGTTTGATCAGGCAGTATTAGAAAAGATAAAACGCACGAGTTCCTATTTTCAATCATGATTTATAATGCTCCTACAGTTACGCATATTTTACTTAGATATTATTTTTTGTAAATTTGACGCATTCATGTCCTTGTTCATTCGTGACAACGAATAAAGAAAGATCTATCTACTAGTATAAGCTCTCTATTATCTCTATTATAAGCTCTATTCATTGCGGAATAATTTTTTTTTTTTCATTTCATGGTTATGTATTTAGTATTGCAATAAATTCATAGAAGAGGTAATAGTAAGGAAATGGCAGGTTAACAGCTGAGTTGGAGGCTTGAGAGCGTCTTTCGACAGATGATCTTAGGCGAACATAAGTTTACTTTCTTATAAAGAGCAAACCGAGTGGTCCTTTATTAAAATATGAGGCGTGAGCGCTACTTCAAGGTGTTCGTTTTGTGATTTCAACAAAAGGGGTTTTAAAACCTCTCATTGAAAAGGGAAAATATTCGTAGGAAAATACCTGCCGAGACACCTGGAAACCGAGGTGCCAAAAGAGTTGAGCAGATGCGCCAAGTGTCACATCTGGAGGACGCGTGCGGATTTTTCACGTAGACGAAGATGAAAGCTGCAGACCGACCGCAGATGTCGGCTACAGACGTATCAGTTCTCATTTCGAGTTTGCTTTAAGGACGTCCCACAGTAAAACTTCGACGTCCTTACGCGATTAATCTGGGGCGAAGGAGGACAACACTCGACGGTGAAAAAAATAACCTCACAGAAATCCGTTGTAGACCATTCTGAATCCAAATACGCGAGAAAAATCATAAGTGTATGTCTGTGTGTGTTGTGTACTGTGCTAAGGCCTTAGTCTCCAACTGACTTGCGTCGTTCCTTTTTTGTTCGACCAAGAAATGTATCTCGTTGTCCACTAAGTTGCCAGAATTTTGAAATTGGAGTTTCTTGTATTATGCTGAGTTAGAATTGATACACATGTGAAGATATTGAGATGAAAATACGCTGCAAATTATCATACAAACGTTCTTAATTTTTCTGTAGAGAACACAGCTTTGCCATTGTTTCTACCTACCAACCATATTTTGCCTTCATAATCAAGTTTAATTCAGAGAAATAAAGAGAAATCGAGACTAAATGACGAGAGAAGCCAAGGAACTCTAGGATACAGTACTCGTCCTACGACTCCGAATATACAGGACTCCGCGTTGAAAACACTCACAACTCTTTATTTTTATTATTATTTTTTTTAACAACCTATAATTTATTTATGATTTAAAGACGGAGTGGATCTTGAAGTTAGCCGATTTTCGCGAAAATCAAGATCAACTTCAAGATCCAGTCCGCCTTCAAATCATAAATAAATTATAGGTTGTTAAAAAAAATAAAAATAAAAATAAAAAATAATAATAATAATAATAATAATAAAGAGTTGTGAGTGCTTTCATTTGGGAATTTGATTACTCGTTGCTGAGGACGCAAAACTGAGTACAACTCGAAGAAACGAACGACGATGGCATTTAGGTCAGATAAAATCTTAACGGAGATTAGGCCGCTTTTGAAATGATTTATCGTTAGACCATTCCTTAAGTTCTCGTAGGAAGCGAACGATTGGTCCTGCAGAACTGATGAAAAAACAATACCTTTTTATCGAACGTTTTTGAGTTAGGGCGTTTTGAAAAGTTCTGCCCTTATTTTTCAACCTTTAGAAGTGACTGACATCAATCAACAGCTTCGCGGCACAATTAGACCTCAAATGGAGCCCATGTACCAAATTTAATCAAAATCGGTCCTTGGGTACTAAGGAAAGTGCCGGCAAAAGTTTCATCGATTTGTGGATTTTACATACCTTGAAACGTAAACCAACACATTTTAAGGGGATTTTAAAGGTGTTCACTTTTTCAAATTTTTTTTTGGTCGATTCCGAAGGTTCATTATTTAAAATGATAAACTAAAATGTTGTTTTTAGACTTGCATTATTTATTATCGGTCATCGATATGTTTGGTCCGATTCATCGATTGCTTTTCTGATAAATCGATACCTAAAAGCACAAAGGCACTATGTCCAAAAATGTCACTTTTTGAGATAAATGGGTCTGACATCATAGGACCATACTCTTTCATAAGGATACATGATTGTTGCTCTAAAAACTTTGAAAATGGCTTAAAAACGGAATAACTGACAGGGTTCTATGTCCTCTCTCGAATAATTGTAAACGCCATCCGGTGCTTTGTCCAAAAGAGCGCAATGGTACTATGTCCCAATAAGATAGCTATAAAATTCAATCGTGTTGTGGACACTACAGCTTTGTCCGGACATAACTTCTTTGTGCACTAGGTTTATGGAAGATGGACACTGTTTCTTAGAGAAAAAAAACCGGTCTCTCCCTTTAAGAAATGAAGGGTTAGACTTAAAATAAATCAGAAAACCGAAACTGATTCCCAAAAGTTTGTTCACTATAGGAATTATACCATAGGAGTTTTGTGTAGTACTCAGTTGTGCATTCCTGCAACCAATGATCAAACTATGATTTTATTATTGATTGATTTAAACAGGATACCGATTTTATTGCAAGCAGGTAGTATTCGATGCAGACGGATAATAATAATAAACCGTTGTGTAGTAATTTGCAGCGTTAACTTCTATCAAGTGTTTTTTAAATCGTGGCACATTTGTGATAATTAAGTAAAAAAATTTGATGATAGTTAATGTTATATAGCTTATTTAGTACGTTGAATTTCCGTGATAGTTTACTAAACAGGAGGCAACTTACAAACAGATAGGTAGTTGAAGAAGACGATTTTGGTTATCCTTTGAAACCAAGAGTTCCTTCAATTTTTGTGATCCCAATTGATGTAATATTAAGATTTTGTAATTATTTGACATTTCTAGGAGAATAAGGTATTGATGTTTAGTAATCCATGTATTATGCATTAATAACTTTCCAAAATTCATGATAAACTATATACCCAACAAGCGAAACCGCCTGGCGACACCACCCTCTGGTGCCAGTCTGTCACCAAAAAAAAAAAAAAAGTGGTGACGCTAAATTATGATCGAGAGCGTGATAAAATCCTTTACCCAATGGAGTCATGGCCACAATCGAACTTCGCTAGAGGATCCACGTCCTTAATTGTACTTGGCCGAAAGAGCTAGAGGATCCATGTCCAGCCATCTTTAAATTTTTTATTTCTTTTTATTTCAGAAAAACTCAAATTTAACAAAACTATTTTTGGAAGATCTTCTTGAAGAGTATAGCTTATAGGAATTTAAAGAGTTTAGTGGAATAAGTCATTATTTTAGGAATTGTGCGCTGGTGAAAACTTCTTTTGCGTTTTTCTCAAAACTCCGTTTTTGGACGTAGCGCCTTTGCGCTTTCAGGTATCAATATCGATGATCCCGGGACTCAACTAAAAAATTTAATTCTTATCATAGGGCCAAATAGGCAAACATTGATGTCGTCATTCCTCGTCGCATTTCGCCCGCATATCAATTGACAATCAGGTTTTTCCAGATTGAGGGTGAAACAGGTTTCAAGAGGGCGGCATATGCCGCGCTGCAGGTTCGCTCAATGGAAAAGCCTTCCTCAACACAATAGTTCACCCAGTAAGACCCTGTTGCGGGCAGTGCCAGATGCAGGGCACATCTGCCACTCGGTCACCCCCTTCGACCAAGTAGCTTTCCGACCTAATCGCATTGTCTAATTAAATCGGGGAACCGCGTGACGTAGCATATACGCCATAAAATCCGTCGAGGGGTGGTTTCAGGAGGTGAAAGATTCTCCGGGGATGATAAAAAGTTTGTTTTGAACTTATCCAATTGAAGAACCGGTTTGGATGAGGCTTAATCACTGGGTTTTGTTACTTTACCCCGCATGTGAGCTGCTCCACGATATGAAGCTTTATAAGCACACACTATGAATATTCAATTAGGTGGGGTCAACTTTTAGCACGTCATTCAGCCAAACGGTGATTCGTGTAGTACCTAGTTAATTTATTATCAAACCATAGAATTTAGCATAATGCCTAATCACTATCAAAGTTGAGAAAACATCGTAATAATAAATTTTGGGTCCTTCAAAATCAAAATTTTCACTCACATTTTGCATTTAGGAGGCTTCTGAGCAATATTGGTTCCGTGTCTGACGGTCTGTCTGTAAAAGGCAAATTTTATCGGAAAAATTTTGTTGAAATTCTCATGATATGCGTGTGGGTTAATTCCTGGACATTAAATGTTCGACATTAACATTAACTGGACAATAACAAATTTTGTTCGATCTATTTTGGTTCATTATTTTGAATGATGAACCTTAGGAATCGACCTAGAAAAAACAATTTAAACCTCCACAAAATTTGACGTTTTACGTTTCAAGGTACGTAGAATCCAAAAATCAAATGAAAATCAACATTTTAGGTTTTTTGGTTTATTATTTTCAATAATGAACCTTTGGAATCGACCAAGAAAAAAATTTTTTTAACACCCCCTCAAAATTTGATGGTTTACGTTTCAAGATACGTAGAATCCAAAAATCGAATAAAAATTTGGCCGTCCGTCCGCCGTACGCCGTCCGCCGTACGCCGTACGCCGTACGCCGTCCGCCGTACGCGGCACTTTTGCCACTTAGCATTGACCGATTTTGATGAAATTTGGTATGTAGGCTCCATTTGGGGTCTAGTTGTGCCCCGAAGCTTTTGGTTGATGTAGGTCACTTCTAAGGGTTCCAAAATCAATTTTGAAATTTTGAAAACGCCCTAACTCAAAAAATTTTGATATAAAGGTATTGTTTTTCCTTCAATTTAAGATTCTATAGAATTTTTAGAATTTTTTGAGACCACGCGGAGCTCTGTAGGACAAACCGTTCGCTCCCTACGAAAATTTAAGGGTTTATATTGAAATATATATATATATATAAATCAAAACACGAGTGTGAATCGCAAAAGAGGCCTAATCTCCGTTCAAATTAGAGCTGACCGAAATGCGATCGATGGTTGGTGATTTTGATTTATTTATTTATTTATTTTTTTTCAATTTTTTTTCTTTTTTCTTCATATTGGATGGTTGGTGATTTTGTAGACGAGTGATCTATATAGAAAAATAATAAACCATTGTGTAATAATTTGCAGCGTTTTTGCTTTAGGTTGATGTCAGTCACTTCTAAGGGTTGAAAAATTAGGGCTGAAATTTTCTACGCCTAGCTCAAAAACTTTCGATGTGAAGCTATTTTTACATCAATTAAAAAAAGTATTGCATTTTTAGAATCGAATGAGACCACCCGGAGCTCTGTAGGACCAACCGTTCGCTCCCTTTGAGAACTTAAGGGTTGGACTTACCATTGATCAGAAACACGACTGTGAATCGCGAAAGAGGCCTAATTTCCGTTCAAATTTTAGCTGACCAAAATGCGTTCGTTTTTCGTTGCTTCGAGTTGTACTCAGTTTTGGGCCCTCAGCAACCAGAAATCAGATTTCCTAGTGAAGGCACCCACATCTCTTCATTTTTCCAAATTAAACTTGATTTTGAATGGTGGTGACGAGCTGTGTTCTTTGCAGGCGAATGATTTGTAAAGAAAAATAATAAATGTTGGTGTAAATTTACAGCTATTTCTTATAAAAAATAATAGTTTTCGCCAACAAATTTTCGAAAAAATTGTTGCATTTTTTTATCATTATTAAAAATAATAATTTTTTGCAGAATGTTTGGGGAAATTTTGTGTTTTTTTTCGTAATCGTAGATATTGAACCAAAACTTTACTATTGTGAATAGTTCAACACTTAATATTTGAGTCAAACTATCGACAGCAATAATAAAAACGCTGCAAATTATTACACAATGGTTTATTATTTTTCTATATAGATCACTCGTCTACAAAATCACCAACCATCCAATATGAAAAAAAAAAAATTCAAAAAAAAATGCAAAAAAAAAATCAAAAAAATTATTAAAAAAATCAAAATCACCAACTACATGTATCGATTACATGTATCGATTACATGTATCGATTACAGGTATCGATTACATTTCGATCAGCTCTAATTTGAACGGAGATTAGGCCTCTTTTGCGATTCACACTCGTGTTTTGATTTATATATATATATATTTCAAAATAAACACTTAAATTTTCGTAGGAAGCGAACGGTTTGTCCTACAGAGCTCCGCGTGGTCTCAAAAAATTCTAAAAATTCTATAGAATCTTAAATTGAAGGAAAAACAATACCTTTATATCAAAATTTTTTGAGTTAGGGCGTTTTCAAAATTTCAAAATTGATTTTGGAACCCTTAGAAGTGACCTACATCAACCAAAAGCTTCGGGGCACAACTAGACCCCAAATGGAGCCTACATACCAAATTTCATCAAAATCGGTCAATGCTAAGTGGCAAAAGTGCCGCGTACGGCGTACGGCGGACGGACGGCCAAATTTTTATTCGATTTTGGTTTATTATTTTCAATAATTAACCTTTGGAATCGACCAAGAAAAAAAAAATTTTAACACCCCCTCAAAATTTGATGGTTTACGTTTCAATGTACGTAGAATCCAAAAATCGAATAAAAATTTGGCCGTCCGTCCGCCGTCCGCCGTACGCCGTCCGCCGTCCGCCGTCCGCCGTACGCGGCACTTTTGCCACTTAGCATTGACCGATTTTGATGAAATTTGGTATGTAGGCTCCATTTGGGGTCTAGTTGTGCCCCGAAGCTTTTGGTTGATGTAGGTTACTTCTAAGGGTTCCAAAATCAATTTTGAAATTTTGGAAACGCCCTAACTCAAAAAATTTTGATATAAAGGTATTGTTTTTCCTTCAATTTAAGATTCTATAGAATTTTTAGAATTTTTTGAGACCACGCGGAGCTCTGTAGGACAAACCGTTCGCTCCCTACGAAAATTTAAGGGTTTATATTGAAATATATATATATAAATCAAAACACGAGTGTGAATCGCAAAAGAGGCCTAATCTCCGTTCAAATTAGAGCTGACCAAAATGCAATCAATGGTTGGTGATTTTGATTTTTTTTCCCCCTTCATATTGGATGGTTAGTGATTTTGTAGACGAGTGATCTATATAGAAAAATAATAAACCATTGTGTAATAATTTGCAGCGTTTTTGGATTCTACGTACCTTGAAACGTAAACCATCAAATTTTGAGGGGGTGTTGAAATTTTTTTTTCTTGGTCGATTCCAAAGGTTCATTATTGAAAATAATAAACCAAAAGCTACTTTATTATTGTTGCTTTTTTAATATTATTGTTGAATTATAATAAACGTAAACTTTTATACATTCAAAGGCATTTTCGTACTCAATTCCACTTCTTGAAGAATTCTTGGAGAAAATGGTTGGTTTTTTCAAGCCATTATTTGGGACATTTGATTGAAATATGAAAAAAACATCATCTCGCCCAAGTACGATGGAGATGTGGAGATGAAAACGTCTTCCTAGTTTGACGTGTCTTCTTCTCGTCTTCTCTCTCCCCGTGGAAGAGCCTTGAAATCCGCATTAACTCTTAGAAGGTCGATTAGTCGGGACATATCGATTGCCGGTGATCTATGCAGGACCGCTGGAGATGCATCCGCGTATTTGAGGAGGGACTTATCAAAAGTGAACATCTCCACTTTCAGAGAAATTTCCAGAAGAGTCAAAAAACATGTACTGTTTGCTGTGTAAACTTGTAAAATGAAATCAACATACCAATGTATCTCATCCTCATCCTTTACTCAAGTCCCTTAACCACGTCGTTATATCATTGAACCTAACCTAAGTTACAGGGGAAATTATTTTGGAGATGTTCAGTTTTGATGAAGACACTGGGAGATGTTAAGTTTTGATATAACCAGGAAAACTTGGGAATTTGAAGATGAGTGAGGACAAATTTAAAATGAAACGGAAGTAATATTTGTTATGTAAAAATACCTTAGGAACATTATAGGTATACTCTGCCCTCCTTAGTAAGAACGTCCTATGTCCATTTTTGCACTTTTTGAGATGAGGACACCGTGTTGTAGCTTTCGATCAGGTGCACCTTTTGAGCTAAGCTAGAACGCCCTATGTCCACAGAAAAGGCTTCAATAATCGATTTGTCCTATGTCCATTTATCAAGTTTCACATACCCATCCTAGGCTAAAACGTCCTAGTTAAGTCCTACTAGGCTTAAACTTCCTATGGAGAGGAAAATCAGGGACATAAGACGTTCTAGCTTAGTACATAGCATTAGAAAAGTTGATCGTACTAGGTTAAAATGTCCGTTGTGAGAATATCATGGACGTAGGACGTTCTAGCCTGTTCAAGACCAATGAAATGTATAGAACAACAACAATACTTATCAGATAAGAATACAAAAGAGCGGTAAGTCATCTTCTCACTAAGGTAAACACCGGCCCTCGCGTCCTCTGTCTCGTGCAAAACGTAATCTAGTGAGTTTTTGTGATTTATTCATCCACGGAATGGATCCTAGTCAGAATGCCAAGTGGGTGTGGCTCACAGCTTCCTCGTATCCATAACCCGATTATATAGATCGTCCAATGCATAGTAGTTAATCTCGAAACACAAATCTCCAAGTACCTTTCACTACCCTCATAGGGGACCATCTATACGCTAATCTGGACAATCCTAGAAAATTTCATCAAATTCGGACGAAAAATGTACCTAAGTGCGTAGTGATTGGATCAAAAAATTGTTTAGCTTGAATGGGAGTCGAACCTGGGACACCTGGGCGGGAGTACAGAGCATTGCTCACTGATCTGTAAAGGGGTTGGTTGAATAGGTTTTGAGAATCTCACGTCACACGCTAGAGCAAAAAATGTACGGCTGTTACAAGGATTTTACATTTGCGCATGCGTAGAGGCTATTGTAAATTTTAAGGCCTTGATTTTCATTGGGGACCATCTACAACGTAATCCGCGTAATCCCTGAAAATGTCATCGAAATCGGGTAGAAATTGTGGAAGTTATGGATGTTACAAGCAATTCACGTTCGCGCATGCGCATCGGCTACTATCAGTCCGGGGGTGATGATTTTCATAGGGGACCATCTAAACACTAATCTGTAACATCCCTGAAAATTTCATCGAAATCGGATGGAAAATGTGGAAGAAACCAGCACGAAAACAAACTAAGAATGTCAACAACACACGTTTCACTTCTCTGTTGTTTACATAAACGCGTGCTGCAACGCGAAGTGGCGAGGCGCGTAGCATTGTCGTCCGACCTGTTGAGTAGCAGAGAAACCTAGGTATTCGACGGTACAAGGGTATGCTGCTATCTGGTGAGTGACGGGGAAACAAAAATCGACAAAACAAGTACATTCGAAGACGTTTGGAGATGATCACTTTTGAAAAAAACCAAATGAAATGGGTCTTGCCTAACATGAGGAGATGTTCACTTTTGATAGGCCCAAACTTGCTTTCGTTGGGGGAATTTTCGGGCATGGAGATGTTTAGTTTTGAAACGAACACACGTTTTCGATTGACTATTTCGATAGGAAATAACCACTTTTGAAAGATATGGTTTGGACAACTTCTAGAAATCACGAGCATCAGCCCGAAACAGTGAAAAAACGATTTTTGACCAGAAGTGGAGATGTTCAGTTTTGATAAGTCCCTCCTCATTTATTAACCCGTTGATACAACAACCGTGAAATATGCCAACGATATGAGGATCTGATAAATTAGACTACTTGCCCCGGCAAATCGCCGTAATCTGTTATTTTCGCTGCACTTAATTACATCCCGATGCAGCTGCGCTTAGTCTCAAGGTCGTTCAGCCGCCAATGGAAGTTTTTGCTTTGAAGTTTTTCGCGTTTTTATTTGTTGTGATGGAGTGATAGTTTTTTGCTCGTTTTCATTATAAACCTCAACGAGTTACAAGGTACGAACATCTCGCATGATTTTGCACTTTGGGCCTTCTCGCCTTGTTCAATTTAATGGCTTGAATACACAAGTAGCCCTATTTCCATACGTTTACTGTCAATTTAGAATAATTATTGTGGTTATCTCAGACAATTGACTCTTCAAACCAATCGTTACATGAGCAGAGGTTTAGCCCAGGTTCCTAGTTAAGCACAGACGATCAGATACACTGCAACTCATTAGTAACTACCTGCACTATTATGGAATCCTCAATTTTAATTTGGATCTTCATCTTACTTTCTAAAGGCACTGTTATTTATATACGTTATAATAACTGGGTAATTGTTCATACTTTTAATTTAAAATAATTATTGTGGTTATCTCAGACAATTGACTCTTCAAACCAATCGTTACATAAGCAGAGGTTTAGCCCCTTCTTCTAACGTACTTATAGGAGATCAGATACAGTGTGATTCAGTGGTAACTTGCACTATAGAAGTATCAATTATATTTTTATTTTTTATTTTCTGAAGGGATTATTATTTATATACGTTAAAATAACTTGGTAATTGTTTATACGTTTACTGTCAATTCAGAATATTTATTGTGGTTATCTCAGACAATTGTCTCATCAAACCTCTCGTCGTTACATAAGCAGAGGTTAAGCCCCTTCTTCTGAAGTACAGAAAATCAGATATCTACAGTATGATTCAGTGGTAACTTGTCTCAATTTTATTTTATTTTTCTGAAGGCACTAAAAGGCACGTTTACTGTCAATTTGGAATAATTATTGTGGTTATCTCAGACAATTGTCTCATCAAACCTCTCGTCGTTACATAAGCAGAGGTTAAGCCCCTTCTTCTGAAGTACAGAAGATCAGATACCTACAGTATGATTCAGTGGTAACTTGTCTCAATTTTATTTTATTTTTCTGGAAGCACTAAAAGGCAAGTTTACTGTCAATTTGGAATAATTATTGTGGTTATCTCAGACAATCGGCTCATCAAACCTCTCATCGTTACATAAGCAGAGGTTAAGCCCCTTCTTCTGAAGTATAGAAGATCAGATATCTACAGTATGATTCAGTGATAACTTGTCTCAATTTTATTTTATTTTTCTGGAGGCACTAAAAGGCAAGTTTACTGTCAATTTGGAATAATTATTGTGGTTATCTCAGACAATTGGCTCATCAAACCTCTCATCGTTACATACGCAGAGGTTAAGCCCCTTCTTCTGAAGTACAGAAGATCAGATACCTACAGTATGATTCAGTGGTAACTTATCTCAATTTTATTTTATTTTTCTGAAGACACTAAAAGGCACGTTTACTGTCAATTTGGAATGATTATTGTGGTTATCTCAGACAATTGGCTCATCAAACCTCTAGTCGTTACATGAGCAGAGGTTAAGCTAAGCCCCTTCTTCTGAAGTATAGAAGATCAGATACCTACAGTATGATTCAGTGGTAACTTGTCTCAATTTTATTTTATTTTTCTGAAGACACTAAAAGGCACGTTTACTGTCAATTTGGAATAATTATTGTGGTTACCTCAGACAATTGTCTCATCAAACCTCTAGTCGTTACATGAGCAGAGGTTAAGCTAAGCCCCTTCTTCTGAAGTATAGAAGATCAGATACCTACAGTATGATTCAGTGGTAACTTATCTCAATTTTATTTTATTTTTCTGAAGACACTAAAAGGCACGTTTACTGTCAATTTGGAATGATTATTGTGGTTATCTCAGACAATTGGCTCATCAAACCTCTAGTCGTTACATGAGCAGAGGTTAAGCCCCTTCTTCTGAAGTACAGAAGATCAAATACCTACAGTATGATTCAGTGGTAACTTATCTCAATTTTATTTTATTTTTCTGAAGACACTAAAAGGCACGTTTACTGTCAATTTGGAATAATTATTGTGGTTATCTCAGACAATTGTCTAATCAAACCTCTCGTCGTTACATGAGCAGAGATTAAGCCCCTTCTTCTGAAGTACAGAAGATCAGATACCTACAGTATGATTCAGTGGTAACTTATCTCAATTTTATTTTATTTTTCTGAAGACACTAAAAGGCACGTTTACTGTCAATTTGGAATAATTATTGTGGTTATCTCAGACAATTGTCTCATCAAACCTCTCGTCGTTACATAAGCAGAGGTTAAGCCCCTTCTTCTGAAGTACAGAAAATCAGATACCTACAGTAGGTATGATTCAGTGGTAACTTATCTCAATTTTATTTTATTTTTCTGAAGGCACTAAAAGGCACGTTTACTGTCAATTTGGAATAATTATTGTGTTTATTTCAGACAATTGACTGTTTGAAATTCCCCTCGTTACATAAGCAGAGGTTAAGCTCCTACTTCGAAGGCACAGAGAAGCAGATACTTTAATTCAGTAGTAACTACCTGCACTATAGAGAAGTCTCAATTTAATTTTGATTTTTTCTTTTCTAAAGGCACTATTATTTATATACGTTATGCTAAGTGGATAATTTTAAATTTTTAATACACATTCAAAGGCAATGAAATGTATAGGCGTTCGTCTTGGACCCAAAAAACAATCCGAGTTTAACGGGTTTCAGACCGTTAGAAACTTGAAAATTCCAGTAAAATTGTACCGTTTTGTATTGTTTTGCTCTAAAAATTGGTTTTGTATCGGCCTGACAAGCAGAAAGATGTTCAGAATGAACCAAATTTGTTCAAAACGCTAAGAAATAAGTGGAGGATGAGAAACATGAAACATAACTATCCGGTATCCTCCACGATAATTGTCTTCCTAAAGGTATAGTGAAAGATTATCACGTTATCAATCGGTAGAGAAGGCATTGGAAACGCACTCGTCTTGGTGGTCCGGTTATCATCTTGATTTACCTTCGGAGTCGCTTCAAAAGACTTTGAAGCTCAGACAGGTAGAAGGGAAGGGTTGAAACTACCCCTTTGCCCAAAGAGACGACTAAAACAGCTCTCAAAGAGGAGCAATTAAGACCCCCCTTTACAAATTAGGACTCCGTCGTAAATAATAACTAGACCGATTATTATCGATTTTCCCGACCCTTTAAGTTAATTATTAAATCTACGGGGTTAGTTCCGCTAGTTATAACAATGCTATTATGGTTAACGTACCTTATTGAAGAATCCGAAGAAGGCGAGGGCTTTTGATATAAAGAAAACACCATCAGTCCATCGAGAGAGTACCTACTCGACATATCTAGGAATTTGAACTATTTTCTATAACAATGATTTGATATTATGGAGAATTTTTATCACAGAGGTGTACGTGATACTACGTTTCTAATTAGGAATGGGGTCAACTGAAATTCAACTCCTTCTTTGCCGAGCTTTCAGTAAATTTATTACCTACCTTCTTCTGGGCTCAAAAAAAGTATTACTCAGAGACCATAATATGATCATAATTATGTGGCTTCTCCACCATCTCATTGATAATATCAATCGTCAACACAAAAGGAGATGGTGGAGAAGCCATATAATTACACAGGTCTGCATCCAAAAAACTGCAAGCGATTTTTTTACTGGTTCCCATAGGTTTTTACATGCTGAAACCAAAAAAATACTTAAAAAATTCCATCACGTCTAGTTTTTTTGCAAAACTGGTTTTTTGAATTCCACGTATAGTGTTATTCAGCCTTGAACTTCAATTCTGTAGTTGCTGCCAAGTTGTCAATTTTATGAATTGCGTGAGTATTTTCACATTCATATTTAGTCATGTCACTTCCACGAATGATATGTACTGAAATAGAGGAGGTAGGGAAGAAGGGGGTGGGATATTTTTGAAGAAGGAGAAGCGTAAGGATGCTCAGAATCATGTCATAACACGTTGTTCATTTGATTTTCTCAAAAGTCAGGATGCCTCGCGGAACATAGTGCACAGGTTGTAACATCAAATCATTGCCAAGAGATGGGGAATGTTTCAAATATGTGTGTTCAAAGTTTCCAAAACTGTCTGAAGCTAAATTGAAAGAGGGAGTTTTTACAGGACCTGACATACGAAAACTTTTGTCCGATCCCTTGTTTTCAGTATCAATGAGCAATAAAGAAGAAGAAGCTTGGGACTCTTTCAAGGATGTAGTGCAAAAGTTTTTAGGCAATACGAAAGACCCGAGAGAATTTAAGAGAGAATTTAAAGTTTGGACGTACGATAAATCAGAAACACGAGTGTGAATCGCAAAAGGGGCCTAATCTCCGTTCAAATTATAGCTGACCGAAATACGATCGATGTTTTTCTTCATCTTGGATGGTTGGTGGCTTTGCAGACGAATGATCTATATAAAAATAATAAACCATTGTGTAATAATTACGCTGCAAATTAAATGAAATTTTGGTATGTACTCAAAGTAGCTTTTCAATTTAGTCAGTAAAATTTTAATTTAATTACTCGAGTAAAAACCGTAATGCTTTTTATTTTTGAACCTACAGGTTCCATGTCTCCTTGTTACCATACTTTATCAGTTTATATGTATAATATATTTTATTTTTATATATAGCTTATTACCATATTATAGCTTATATTACACTTCATCAGCTGTTTTATTAGTATTATGTATAGCTAATATAAATCTTCCCATTTTGGGGCTGTACTTGTTGGTCGTTTTCCTCATCAATCGTCTCAACATCTGCTGACGCCTGGTGGTTCTTTTCTGGACTTGATCAACCGGACAGTTGCCGACGTCTGAGTTTGCAGAGTGTTCCGTTCCTCGCCGCAAACTGCAAATAGTTGACCCCTGATGGTCAGTGTTTGCTCAACCATTGGCTGAGACTCGAGTTACTTCGGACACCCGAGAAAGGTCTCTTCGGCCAGACATGTCTGCCAACTTGTTTACCTCCGGTTTTCTTTGGGAGACCGAAAATTTTACTTTTTCGGCTCCGAATTTTATTGACTCATCATTTCAGAAAAGACGATGAGAACGGCTCTAATAATAGTACTGGTATGACAAATTGCTTCTGATATGTTGAGTGGGACAAGTATTTTGAGTAGTCCGGTATCGAAAATTGTTGATATGTCCTCCCGAGACCCCTTCAGAGGCTTCTACTTGAATTATTTGAGACTTGAATTTTGTCCTCCTCTCACGGACTTTTTCAGCAGCCCCTTCTTCTTTTACAATTTTCTCAGAATATTTTTTACGTTTTAGTTAACTAAGTTTGACGAGCTGAAATGCCATAGGATCACAGGGAGTGATTCCAAGGAGCTAAAATCAGCTGGTGTAAAAATTTCTCGGTGTATAAACGGTATGGTATCCATTATTACTTTTTATTTAGTACTATTATTTTGGTGGGTTTCAACTGGAAATCCTGATTTGATGCTGCTTCCTCACTGAAAAACTCACAAAAGTACCAGGGTGTATAACAGAGGAGAGCTTAGTAGGCACAACTTGGATACCTCGGCTTGGATCAGTGTTCATCGGAAAAACGCTGCAAATTATTACATAACGGTTTATCATTGTTCTGTAGAAATCACTCGCCTGCAACGAACACAGCTTTGCCATTGCCACCACCCACCAGACATATTTTTTCTTCACAATCATGTTTAATTTAGAGAAATAAGGAGTTGTGGGTGCCAGCATTAGAAAAGTTGATAACTATTTGCTAAGGACGTAAAATTGAGTAAAACGATCGAGTTTTGGTCAGCTAATATTTGAACGAAAATAAAGGCCCGTGTTTCTGATTTATCGTAAGTCTTAAGTCAATCCTTAAGTTCTCATGGGGAGCTAACAGTTGGTCCTACAGAGCTCCGCGTGGTCTCATTCGATTCAAAGAATTCAATACTATTACAATTAATGGAAAAACAATCTTTATGTAGGAATTGTTTGAGCTAGGGCGTTTTCAAAAATTTCAGCCCTTATTTTCCAACCCTTAGAAGTGACTGACATCAACCAAAAGTTTCGGGGCACAACTAGACCCCAAATGGAGCCTACATACCGAATTTCATCCATGTATCACGTCATCAGCTATGACGAAGCAAATGTGGGGGTGCCATGGCCGCTGCGGCACGCGTTCTTTAGTGGCGAAGTTAGATCCGACGTCTGCGGGGATCGTGTGTACGAATCTCGCCGCCGGGAGAGTGCTTTTTTTTGAGTCAAGGGTTCTCAACGTCCACCTCGTCCCAACCCAGGGCAGTGAGGCAGTGGGAAGGGCAATAGGAAGGGATCGAAATCATCGGAACAAATTCTGATCTTCACTTTGGAAGACAGCTGATGACGTCCGACGAAAATCCAACCTGAAATGGTCGTTTGTTTTACTTTTTTTTCTTTTTACCAAAGTTCATCCAAATTGGTTCATGGTGACTAAGGAAAGTTAAATTTTATTCGATTTTGGAATTCTACATAACTTGAAACGTAAACCAACCAATTTTTAGGGGGGGGGGGGGGGGGGTGAAAAAAATCTTGGTCGATTCTAAAGGTGCATTATTAAAAATAATGAACCAAAATTATTTATTCCAAATAGATAGCGCGGAGAACAATTGGAGTCCCTATGAATCTATCTATACTCATCAATTTACCTCCCCTGTGAGTTATGCCTGCCGGACTCACCCTTCTGGCCGCTAGGGGTAACTACAGACTCCCGGCCAGACCCGTAATGAGGGCTTCCATCCAGTTATAAAACCCACCCCGTTCCGAAGGTAATGTCGGGGGCTCGGAAAGCTACCCTTGGATCACGTCACCGAACTATTAACCCTCCAGGTGGAGATGTAGATCATTATGTTGCCTCCTGGGGAAATAACTTTGCCCACACGCGCCAGGAAACGACGCACGCTAGGAATACTTTATGAGGATTTTGGAACCGTTGAAGATTCAAATTACGTACGACGCAGCGCACGTTGCAAGTTGGACGTGTAAGTACAATAAGTAACCGCATGTACCACCCACACAGAAGAAACATGTCAAAGGTACGTATTTCGTTCATCTTAGAGCTCTGAAAGTTGGCACAGAGCCTCTTGGAGTCTTCTAGACGTGTTTGTAAGGAGGTCGAAGTAGCTTCTTGAGAGAAAAGTCTAACTTATCCCCTATGCATCCAATAGCGTTGAAAGTTAACGTCCAATGGAAGCCATGGACGTCACATAGCTTGGAGAGAGAAGTCTTTCCCATGTAAGATCATAGAAAATAGCCTACTGCTCACGCATTCCTCAAAGTGCTGAAGAGGAAGTGAAATCAGTAGTGTTAGCAAAGAAGCTTCCCCCTTGCTCACTCTGAGGTTCTGAAAGTCAGTTTAAACTGACTTTCAGCAGGTGAGATAACAACCATCATGTAGTTAATCAGTCAGTACATTGGTGGCTATAAGTAGTTATTTTCAAGAAGGAGTCAGATCAGCTCTTTGTGAGCGATAAATTCAACTTGTATCCTGTTCATCCAACAGCGATGATAGAAAGTGAACTGCCCGGAATTGATAAGGAGGAAATGAAATCAGTAGTGTGAATGATGAAGCTAACCCTTCTTCTACCTTGGGCGTGGAACTACCTTATGAAGTGATCGGGGAAGACTCAGATCAGCGGTGAGAGTGATCAAGATGACTTTCCTTCTATCCAACCTTCTTTGGAACAGTTTCAGAACTTTCCAAGTCAAATTCAGATTTTTTCCAAAACAATTTCAGAATTCTCAATTTCAATTCCAGAATGTGATCAATCTTTCTGTGAGGTGATATATAGCATTTCCAAGCCAAATTAATCCTTTTCCAAATCAAATTTAACTTTTTCCAAATCAAATTACCTACCTAATCCTTTCCCACAACATAACAATATATTTTCATAAAGTGCCTAATCTCACAAAGTAGATGGTCCCCTATGAATTGGGAGGATGGTCCCCTATGAATTGGCGACCACCATCCTAATTCATAGCGGACCACCTTCCCATTCGTTGGGGACCATCCTCCCAATTTATAGGGGATCATCTACTTTGTGAGATTAGGTACTTTATGGAAATATATTGTTAAGTTATGGGAAAGGATTAGGTAATTTGAGTTGGAAAAGAATGTAATGCAAAAAGAGAGACCATAGAACGTGCAAAATGTATCCAGCTATTCTTCTAAGAGCCCTGAAAGGTAGCGAGCAGTCACACATTGAGGAACACCTGAATCAGAGAGGCCAGGTTAGTACGCCTTTGTGCGCATGCGCGAATTCTTCCAGAAAAGGTGCTTTCAAGATCGTTTCGACGACCCCCCTCCTGGAACCTCCATGGAACTGGATATTATGGAATTCTGGATGGAATGAAATTATTAGAGTAATAATTTGCATTGATGAAATCGAAATTTCTAACAACCAATGAATAGAATTCCTACTTCCATTCCTCCTTTCACGAGTCCCATCTGGCGTCGTTTGAAAGGCCATTTTGACTGGTTCCAGACTTATCGAAGAGCCACAGAATTTCAGTACAATCTTCGATTAAATGTTTTGTGATTGTGTACTCTACGTTGGTACCCGCATGGTATTGCAATAAATTGAGGTAAGCAGGTTGATATGGCGAGTCATACTGCATGATTATACTCATAAAATTAGTTATCAAAATAAAAGCTCAAACAATGAACAGGCCTTCACTCCCAGATCGACAAAAGAAAAACGCTGCAAATTATCACACAATGGTTTATCATTTTTATATAAAATACAATATTTTTATAATATTTATATAATATTTATATAATAGATCACTCGTCTGCAAAGCCACCAACCATCCAACATGAAGAAAAAAATCGATCGCATTTCGATCAGCTATAATTTGAACGGAGATTAGGCCTCTTTAGCGATTCACACTCGTGTTGCTTATTTATCGTACGTCCAACCTTTAAATTCTCGTAGGGAGCGAACGGTTTGTCCTACAGGGCTCCGCGTGGTCTCTGAAAATTCTAAAAATTCTATAGAATCTTAAATTGAAGGAAAAACAATACCTTTATGTCAAAATTTTTTGAGTTACGGCGTTTTCAAAATTTTAAAATTCATTTTTGAACCCTTAGAAGTGACCTACATCAACCAAAATCTTCGGGGCACAACTAGACCCTAAATGGAGCCTACATACCAAATTTCATTAAAATCGGTCAATGCTAAGTGGCAAAAGTGCCGCGTACGGCGGACGGACGGCCAAATTTTTATTCGATTTTTGGATTCTACGTACCTTGGATAGTAAACCATCAAATTTTGAGGGGGTGTTGAAAAAAAAAAATTTCTTGGTCGATTCCAAAGGTTCATTATTGAAAATAATAAACCAAAAGACACCTCCCGAGTGTGGACTCGTCTCCCACCACGACGTCCTTCCCTTATAAGGACACGTCCTGGCCCGTGAAGGACTTGCTTTCTAGTCTTACCAAAGTCTCTCTTTGTCTGCCTATCTGCGAATGGTATTTATTTTTCTAAACTTCTGAAGTTCTTATTCTCGTTTATCCCTGTCAGTATGCCTACTCTAAACTCAAAACCTGTTTTGCAACCTGATTGTTGAAATTCTCAATTCCCAACGTGTCAGAAGGAAATGTTGACGTCCATTGTCTGATAATTATCAGAATTGTGAATTCGCTAAATTCTTGTATCAAGCTTTAAGATCGACATCTATAAAGATTTTTTCCAATCAATCTTACAGCTTGAAAATATTGGCAATCGAAAATTGTGCTGTATTCCTCTCAACGGCCGAAAGTCAAATTCTAAATTGTTCCAAATTGGCATGGAGGCGTACAACTGTCCCAACCAATTTGAAACACCGTTGCTAGAAAGTAAAATCATGTGGCAGTCAAATTATTCTAGAGGGCGGAGAAAAGCAAATCTTGTCCAGTGTTGAACGTTCCTCTGGAATCAGAATAATACTGAATGATAATGTATAGACTGGTAGCTTGGAGTACTACAAGTACCTATTCTATCGCCAAAGATAGCTCGAAGGACCACCTCCAGAAGGGAGGAAAGATAAGATGTAGTAGAGCAGTGATAGGTAGTTAAATTGATGAATGATAGATTTGATGATGAAGATTAATGATGCTAAGATAGATAAGATGATGATATTGGATTGATAGATGAGATTGGTACACTGTGATAGATGATGATATAAGTACTTACTCACAATGATGAAAAATAAGGTGTCAGGTAGTTTAATTGAAAACAACTATATTGATGAAGCATCAACACAACTCAGTTTATTGATAGTTCAATGGCTCAGAGTGTTCAAATCTTGGTAAGTACCTATCCCAACTTGTGAAAGAACCCTAAAGTGGCCACTTAAGACTAGAAGAAATTTGTTAGATATCGAATATTGGGCTATGCTAGTCTTAACTGACAAAGGTAGATGTCCTTTTCCTTGTGGTGCAGTGGTATCCAGGAGAGGGTTATCCTGAGTCCAGTGGGGAAGTCCAGTCCTTCAGGAATCAGCCACCAAAGTGAGGAGCAGCAAGCCCAGCTTTCCACCAGCACTCCAAAGCAAGGCAGGATGATGATCCCAGGTATTGAGGGAATGTCCAGTTGCCCAGTCCTCCAAGTCCAACCTCAAATCCCAGGTGCAAGTTGGGAATTGGGTGAAAAACTGAAGCTGTGGTTCTGAACAGAGCTTCAGAAGATGCAGGAGAGCTCACTCAATTACATTCACTAGGAAACTTTCACTGATGGCTAATATATCACTGGATATTTTAAGATAATAAGTTAGAAAGAAAAGGCTGGTTTTATAGATGTTGGCACATGGGCTCACAGAAGGGAAGTGTTCAAGATGGCTTCCAGGAATTGTTGCTGAATTTCCAGTAAATTAAACTGGCAACAGGTGATATGAAAAAAGTCCCTGATAACCACCACTGTTGCACAGAAAAATACATAAATATATGTAACAATTTAAATAATAGTAATAAATAAATTATGAGGATTAGTTTTCCAGAAATAACAATAAATAAATAGGGATAGCATGGATAGATGGAGAAGTATCCATACTTCCTCCATGAAAAACTATCTTGTCATGGATGTATTGCACTAACAATCAACAACAATTCCACTAGACTTGGTGAGGTTATAGGTAGGTTGCGATTTTGAGGTTATAAACAAAACCGCATGGTCACCAAATGGAAAATTACATATTTATTCGAAATGAGCCAGTTTTGTGCGTTGGTTTAGTGAATATGTGCAGAGAATGGGTCGAAAATAAGGTAAGCGCAAACAAATACTAAACTAAAGTCTGGACTATTTAGGAGGAATACAGTTAAAAAAACTCTGTTCAATTTCTCCCTTGCGAGGGAAAAACATTAAATCATGTTTAATGTTTTTCCCTCGCAAGGGAGAAATTAGATTGCCGATCACTCAGCTGATCAGTGACCACTCAGGCGTCTTCAGCATTCTCCATTGACCCTGCTTCTCAAATTTCAGCTTCCTGCGTTCAACAGGAGAGGAAATGGCCTTGGAGCTCACTCAGCTGATCAGTGACCATCTTGGTACAACTAGACCCCAAATGGAGCCGATATAACGTGGTAACTAAGAAATCGGTCCGTGGTAACTAAGAAAAAAAAACGTTGCAGATTTGCGTGTCGGAATTCACAGAATGACCCCCAGCCCTAAAACATTAAACATGTTAATAAGTTTATAATTGAACAGAAATGTAGATGATTAAATTGGATTTTCCCTCGCGCATTCCCCCGAGTTCTCGCGCATGCGCATAAGGGCGTACGAACTTGCCCGCTCGAGGCACTCCTACACGAGTCTGAGCAAAGATGACCTAAAGTTCGCGTTTCACTGAACTCGACAGGTAAAATCTACAAGTTACGACTTGGTTTTATGGTAAACAATGCAGTCACAACAGAAGTTTCATGAAATTAAGTTGTATCCGTCCACTCGAAATGTTATCCTAATCATAAGAAACCGCAAATGGCTCCCTCGCACTCGGAGACAAAGCGAAGGCGGTCGTGGGAATCCAGTAATTGGCCAACAAATGCCGAGCGTTCTCAGTTTAAAACGGGTAACGAGGTGCAATTCGACCAAATGATCTTCTTTACCTTGTATGGCTGCAGAATCTGAGATCAACAACTTGTCCCCGACTGATTATTTTCGCATCAAGTTCGGTTCAAAAGAACCTCCCAAGTGGGTGGTCGATTTTTATTCTCCCCTCTGAAGCCAAGGAATCAGTAAAAGTAGGGTTGATTTTTCAAGTCTTTCTGTTCCAGTCAGAAATTCTTGAACAAAATGTTTAAGTGCCTGTACGCATGTCTTTACCCTGCATTGCCAACGAGATTTTTACCCCCTTTATTGCCATCTATGCGCGATTATCACTCATACATCATAAACAATAATTGTTTATTGTATTTGTTTATTGTAATTGTAATTGTTTATTGACACCCAATTATTGGGTGTCACCAGGTGATAAGAAAATTTCTCTCCCAATTTGATAACAAAGGTTTTTGAACAATAATTTCTTCACGGTTATTTGACTAGTAAGTCAAGGTCAAAATCAAAAATTTTTTCTCCCAATTTGATAGTATAGAGGGTTTTTGAACAATGTTTTTGTCATGGTTTTTTGGTTTGTACAAGTCAGAGGTCAAAATCAAAAATTTCTCTCCCATTTCGATATTTAGGTTTTTCTGAACAATAATTTTTTCAGGGTTATTTGACTTGTAAGTCAAGGCTAAATTCATACGACAGAGGTGAAAATCAAACATTTCTCCCGCATTATGATATTTGAAAGGTTTCTGAACAATAATTTTTTTTCAGGGGTACTTGATGGACATAAATTTAGGTTTTGAACAATAATTTTTTCAAGGTTATTTGAATGGGGTATTTTGGTGGGTCAGAAATTCAGGTTGGTGACCTCAAATTTGGATTCAGCACCAGTGAAAACCTTTTTACTCTAACTTTTTGCCCAATGTTAAAATTAACATGTGGTAGAAAAGAGATCACACGTTTGAAAAATTTAACCCCAATGGTCGAAGAAGTGGAGGAGTAAGTAGACGAGATGAAAGAGGGAGAGCAATGTATAGCAGACAATACGTTAAGGAATGCTTATCTAATTTCGAATTGTTAGTTCTCGTCCAACGTTTCTCATTTCAACAAAATAACAATTTTTAGACCTTCCTGAACAGTTATGGTTCCGTGTCTGTCAGTCATGAAATCCTTGTAACAGCCATTACTTCTACATTTTTCATATCAATTTTATTAAATTTCCAGGGATTGTTCAGGTTTGCGTGCTGGATACAGAGGGGGTCCGAAAGACACGGCCAAACTTCAAGGGACGATTCTACAAGTAATTTTCAACAAAGTTCCTCGTCGACTTTTTTTAATAAATGGTTTGTTTTTGAATTATTTCACTTTTTAAGATAGTTTTCGTATATTGAATCTTGTCTCATTAAAATGACTATAGCTCCCTTATTTTCATGGAAACTCAAATCCAATTAAACCGTTGGAAAGAGCATTAAATTTCACATCAAATGAGCTACAACACACGTTTCTTACCTCGCATCTAATCAGATTTTTCCTAGTCCAAACTTGAAACTTTGCAATTTGAGAGTTTTTTGAGGAAATTCTCTTAAGAGATTTTTACCCATTTCCTGTACAGGAAAATGAATGCGGTTTTCATCAAATCATCCTCAAAATCTCAGCTTTCCAACGTTATAATTAAAAAATGGTTTATAATAGAACTTATGGGAGAAATTTGTGTTTGAACGTGAGAAAACGTTAATTTTTTCAACGTAATCAAAATGCACGTTTTTCTGGGTTCGAACACAAATTTCTCTCCTGAGTTCCATTGAAAAACATTTTTTGATGGTACCGTTGACAAGCTGAGATTTTGAAGATGTTTTTGCTAAATCCGCACTGATTTTCCTCAACAGGAAATAGGTGAAAATCTCTTGAGAATTCTTCCAAACAACTCGAATTTCTCAGTTTTAAATTTGTTTAAATTGTTTTGTTTGAATTTGTTTTAAATTTCTAAGTTTCAAAGTTTTAAATTTCTAAGTTTAACTAGAAGTAAGGTTAGGAATGTGTGTTGTAGCTCATCTGATGTGAATCTTAATGATCTTTCCAACGGTGTAATTGGCTTTGAATTTGCATGGAAAATGTGAGAGTAATAGTAATTTTAATGAGACAAGGTTCAATATACGAACAAATCTTTAAAAGTGAAATAACTACTCGATAACGAACCATCTAAAAAAATTTCTACGAGGCACTTTTTGTTGCAAATTACTTGTAGAATCGACCCCTGATGTTTGGCCGTATCTTTCTCGAACACCCTGTATAGCAACCTTCTAAGAGCGGTAACTTCTGCATTTTCCTCTCGAATTTGATTAATATTTCAGGGATTGTGCAGGTTGACGTGTGGATGGTCCCCTATGAGGCTACTGCAAGGTACTTAGAGGTTGAAGTTTTGAGATTAGCTACAATGTATCGGATCATCTGTACAATCGGGTTATGTATACGAGGGAGCTACGTGCCACACCCACTTGGCAGACATTTTTTCCTAATTTGCCTGAGATATTAGAGCATTGAAAAATTCAACTAGGGAACTTCTAGTCAGGACAAGGTGAGTGAATGAAAAACTTGGAATAGAGTGAAGTACAATTTCTTTTCTAAATACGGTTGCAACAGAGAAGTCAAGAAGTTTTGAGACATCAAGTTTAGGTTTAGGAGCAAAGCACTTCTCGAGTTGATTCTGGCTTGCTTTTAAATCCCAGCGACTTATATCGTGAAAGTTCCATCCTACACAAACCCACATCTGATAACTACTAGTTTCTTATTCTTTCCAACGTTGTTAATTAACAAAGAGAATCAAGTAATTAATAGAAATGTGGACGAGGTTCAGTGACTCGGCGCAGTTCACGTTCTTTTGTTTTTATCATGGCGAGATGCGGGTCTCCATTTCCGTCCTTCGGCTCTAATAGGCGGAATCATCGGCCCAAACGGACTGAGGAATCCAACGAAAGGTACAGGGCTGAGGGGAGGCCCGTATGCTCTGCTGTGTTTGACAAGCTGTTGGGTAACGGAATTCAAATAACGTTGTCGAGTACCTGCCTGCAACGCACTCCACTTGCCGTTAGTCTCTCCTCTTCGTAGAAAACGAATACTGATTGTTCAATTTGGACGATAATCAAGAGATTAAATGTTTTCTACGACAACTTGAATGCTATTGGTTCAAATACTGACGGACTCGTACAAAGCTCAGCAATACAAGCGATTTTGCTTCCGAGTCTACCGAGGTAAGTAGCGGAAGCTTTGTTTTCACTTTTCAAGGTTAAAAAAAAAAGTTCTCCGAAATCAAAATTTCCACTCGCGTTTTACGTTTCAGACCTTCCAGAACAATTTTGGTCCCGCGTCTGTCTGTGTGTCTGTCATGAAATCCTTGCCACAGTCACAACTTCCACAATTCCCATTCGATTTCGATGAAATTTCCAGGGATTGTGCGAAAATGAAAATCATCACCCCCGGACTGATAGTAGACACTGCGCACGCGCAAACGTGTATTTCGTTGTTACAGCCATAAGCCCCCTATGAAAATCGTGGGCACCAATACGGAAGTATTTTGTGCACATGCGCAAACGTGAAATCCTTGTAACACCCATAACGTCTACTTTTTCTAACAATATTCAGAGATTGTGCGGGTTGATGTGTAGATGGTCCCCTATGAGGGTACTGCAAGGTACTTAGAGATTGAGGATTTGAGATTAACTACTATGCATCGGATCATCTATTATAATCGGGTTATGGATACGAGGAAGCTATGTGCTACACCCACTTGCCAGACGTTTTCAAATTGGAACTCAAAATTTCCACTCGCATTTTACGTTTCAGCCTCCCTGATCAATTTTGGTTCCGTGTCTGTCTGTCATGAAATCCTAGCCATAGCCATAAATTCTACAATTCTCATCCGATTTTCTTGAAAATTTCAGGGATTGTGTGGGTTGAAGTGTACACGGTCCCCTATGAAGGTAGTGGAAGGTACTTAGAGATAGATGTTTTGAGATTAACTACTTTGCATCGCATCCGAGTTATACGATACTATCCATCATTAACACTTGCGACTGGTGTAACATTTCGTGACGGTCTGGAATCGATTTTTTTTTAAATTTCTTTGTTTCCATTAGGGTACAGAACATTAAATGTTTTAAAATTGTTCTTTTAAAATTTTTAAAAGGTACATAACATAAATAGGAAAAGTTAATATTCCCATATGAGCTGCATTAGCTCGTGTTCGGAAATGAGTTGCTGTAAGCTCCTGATTCACTTATTGCTGTAAATACTATTTATGTCCTAATCCATTTATATAATACAAAGTAAAATAACATACACTTTTCTATAGTTTATTAAGATAGATATTTTTTTAAGTAATAACTTTTGATTTCTTGGTCAACAATAGTTTTTTCCTTTCTTCATGATTTAACTTATTAAAACATATTATGCCTTTATATGTATAATTCAGTTGTAATTTATATATATAATGTAGTTCGGTAGAGAGGTAAATTTATTACACATGACTCCTTTGATCTCAGGAGGCTCATGCTAAAGCATTTTCTCGCAGGATTTGCGATATGCAACTAACGTCCATCATACAAGAGAATGGCAATATTTTCATCTTTCTGAAGAGTGGCAGAGAAGGCGCTCGGTATCCAGAATGAGTCATTATACGGATAATAGTTTTTTGTGTTGTATTTATGGTCCTGTAAGCTGTGGGATATCCACCACTCCAGGTTGGAAGGCAATAGAGCAATATAGATGAGACCAGTGCATCATGAATCATCCGTAGGCCGTTCTTGTCAAATATAACTCTTAATTTGGCAAAGACTTATATTAACTTTCTCAATTTATTATTTGTTTCCTTTATTTGCCGATCCCATTTTAACTTTTCATCAATGAAAATTCCCAAATATTTCGCATTTTGCACTTTTTCAATTTTTCCGCACTGTGCACTCTGGATTGTGTAGTCTCAAAGTATTTTGGGCTGGCTTCGTTTTCGACATCAATGAAAAGGTAATAAAGTTTGTTTTTTTGATGTTTAATGTTAATTTGTTGTCTATTAATCAGGAATTAATGACTAGGAGGCTCTTTTCAGCCAGACAGAATGATTCGCTCCATGATTGCGTTGAGCTATACAAAGCGGTGGATTCAGGAACTCTTTTCCAGAAAAAAATACCTCATAATAAATGTTTGATTAGAGGCTTTGTTTTCGAGTTATTTACTTTTGAGGTGCAAATTCAAAAATCTGAATACACCGTTGGAAAAATTGTGAACTTCACAATATATGTTATTTATTATTATTCATTTATTACTTATTTGGAAAAAATAAACGCTTCACACTCAGTTCGATGAAACAGGGCGTTGAGATTACCCTAATCATTAGGAAACTCGAAGAAACGATCAACGATCGCATTTTGGTCACGAAACATTTTTTTAAATCGGAAAACGGGTGAAAATGGGACTTGAAACGGAAAATTGGTCAAATAACGTCACGATTGACGTAACCTTCGAATATTCTTATAACCTAGGTTAGAAAAGTAAAAGTGATGTAGGACCCAAATTGTAGGTAAGACGAAGAGTCGACTAGACAGAGCTTGCCGAAGGGGAAAAGGCAACCCCTCGTTAAGGGATGATTTATAGTATGCAAACCAGAACCGCCCACGCCAGGGTGCTTCAGACCTTTCTAGGGTTTCTCACCCCAGACGGGTCCTTTTTTCGAGTCTTTTCCCTCCATTTTTTTTTTATTCCTAGAAACTACCGACGGGAGTTTTGTATATCAAGGTAATTATTAGGTGTGAAAACCGATCTTACTCCACCCCCGCTCTCAGCCCCTTATCAAGTGAGTGGAAGGGTTGTGACTTCTGAAGATGAGGTGCAGATGGGTTCTGAGGCGCCACATTTGAGATCGGAGATTTCAGGAAGAGGCATCATCGCTATTATCGGATCTCATTTTTAATTAAACCAACTAGTGGGTCACACCGACAAACTTCAGACGTGGAATTTATTAAAGAAAAACCATAAGAAAACAACAAACGAAAAAAGTCTGCCGAGTGGGTGTGGCACATAGCTTCCTCGTGTTCATTGTTTACAGTAGAGAACAACTACGTCTAGAAGTAGAAGAGGAAGAAGAAGTTGATTATTGATTAAAATACATTGATAAGGAATATATGTGTGTGTGTGTGTGTGTGTGTGTGTGTGTGTGTGTGTGTGTGTGTGTGTGTGTGTGTGTGTGTGTGTGTGTGTGTGTGAGTGATTATATAACATTATACAAAAACGCTGCAAATTATTATACAAAGGTTTATTATTTTTCTATATAGATCACACGTCTGCAAAGAACACGGCTTTGCCATCGAAACTACCAACCAGCCATATTTACTCCCTACCTATCACATACATACTACTTCACGATCAAGTTTATTTGGAAGAAATAAAAGTTTCACCCCAAGTTCAAAAAAAGGGATTATTAGGAATTATGTTCATACCCTAATTATAACGATATTCGATTACTGGTTGCTAAGGACGCAGAACTCAGTACCTGCAACTAAACTTTTCTACTAAATTTTAGTAGACTTAACAAATTATTTGAATACCAGGTTGGAAATGTATCTACTAATTCCAAAATACGAATAAAAACGCTGCAAATTATTACACAATGGTTTATTATTTTCTATATAGATCACTCGTCTACAAAATCACCAACCATCCAATATGAAAAGAAGAAAAAAAAAAAACTCGGCGCTTTGCGCCTCGGCGGGGGGCTCCGCCCCCCTGCACCCCCCGGTTTATTTCTTTTTCCATACTCTGTATGAAATCATAGGAACACAGAATGTGTTTTTGCGATGCTAGTCATCCGTTAAATAAAAAACAACAATAATAAATGTGGAGTCTTTGGCAATAATAAAATAAATAATTGTTAGACATTTAATTTGGTCTAAAACCCTATAAATGTGCGCATCCACAAAGCAGGATATCCCACGCACATTAGGAGTAAAGCTCATACAAAACAAACCACCATTCCTTCAAAAGAAAATAAAGAAAATGTAAGTGGGGGAGTAGATATTAAATGTAGGCCAAAAACGTTATGTAGCGTTTGTAACTCATTGATTGATAAGTCTAACCTTCCACGACATCAGAAAATCTTGAAACATTTAAATAATGAACACGTAAATTAATTGTTTTCTGAACGACTTTCAACGTTTGATTAACGATTCGTTGGCCTTGGAGCACACTCAGCTGATCAGTGACCACTCAGGCGCCTTCAGCATTCTCCATTGACCCGCCCTCTAAAATTTCAGCTTCCTGCGTTCAACAGGAGAGAAAATGGCCTTGGAGCTCACTCAGCTGATCAGTGACCGCTCAGGCGCCTTCAGCATTCTCCATTGACCCGCCCTCTAAAATTTCAGCTTCCTGCGTTCAACAGGAGAGAAAATGGCCTTGGAGCTCACTCAGCTGATCAGTGACCGCTCAGGCGCCTTCAGCATTCTCCATTGACCCGCCCTCTCAAATTTCAGGTTCCTGCGTTCAACAGGAGAGGAAATGGCCTTGGAGCACACTCAGCTGATCAGTGACCACTCAGGCGCCATCAGCATTCTCCATTGACCCGCCCTTTAAAATTTCAGCTTCCTGCGTTCAACTGGAGAGAAAATGGCCTTGGAGCTCACTCAGCTGATCAGTGACCACTCAGGCGCCTCCAGCATTCTCCATTGACCCGCCCTCTAAAATTTCAGCTTCCTGCGTTCAACAGGAGAGGAAATGGCCTTGGAGCTCACTCAACTGATCAGTGACCACTCAGGCGCCATCAGCATTCTCCATTGACCCGCCCTCTAAAATTTCAGGTTCCTGCGTTCAACAATAGAGGAAAAGGCCTTGGAGCTCACTCAACTGATCAGTGACCACTCAGGCGCCTTCAGCATTCTCCATTGACCCGCCCTCTAAAATTTCAGTTTCCTGCGTTCAACAGGAGAGAAAATGGCCTTGGAGCTCACTCAGCTGATCAGTGACCACTCAGGCGCCTTCAGCATTCTCCTTTGACCCTGCCTCTCAAATTTCAGGTTCCTGCGTTCAACAGGAGAGGAAATGGCCTTGGAGCTCACTCAACTGATCAGTGACCACTCAGGCGCCTTCAGCATTCTCCATTGACTTGGTTGCACGTGACCACATTGACCCAGCATTCCATGGCTTGGTTGCACGTGAATATCATTATAAAATTCGCGTAACGGTTTTTTCTGTCGCTTTTTCGTGACGATTTTTCTTCGGTAGGTCATCGCAAAAACACATTCTGTGTTAAAATAAAATAAAATCAAAATCACCAACCATCGATTGCATTTCGGTCAGCTCTAATTTGAACGGAGATTAGGCCTCTTTTGCGATTCACACTCGTGTTTTGATTTATATATATATATTTCAATATAAACCCTTAAATTTTCGTAGGGAGCGAACGGTTTGTCCTACAGGGCTCCGCGTGGTCTCAAAAAATTCTAAAAATTCTATATAATCTTAAATTGAAGGGAAAACAATACCTTTATATCAAAAATTTTTGAGTTAGAGCGTTTTCAAAATTTCAAAATTGATTTTGGAACCCTTAGGAGTGACCTACATCAACCAAAAGCTTCGGGGCACAACTAGACCCCAAATGGAGCCTACAGAGCTCTGGATGGTCTCATTCGATTCTAAAAATTCAATACTATTTTGAATTGATGAAAAAACAATACCTTTATATCGAAATTTTTTGAACTAGGGCGTTTTGTTAGCCCTTATTTTTCAACACTTAGAAGTTAGTTGATTAAGTTTACTTAATCAAAAGCTTCGGGGCACAACTAGATCCCAAATGGAGCCCATATACCAAATTTCATCAAAATGAGCGAAATTTTATTTGATTTTAGGATTCTTCCTACCCTGAAACGTAAACCAACAAATTTTGAGGGGGTGTTAATCTTTTTCTTGGTCGATTCCAAAAGTTTATTGTTGAAAATAATAAACCAAAACCCGGAGCGTGACAGACCCTGGCGAAAAAACGTTTATAGTCTCATAAACCAATGATTGTGGATGAGTAGTTGTGTACTCTTTTCAGATCGTGAAATGCCTGTTCCTCATCAGAGCTCCAAAAGTCCATAGCAGCTCGGGATTCTGAATTATATCTATAAAATCCATCGATTCTAAACTCCATTTTGAGGAAGACGCTGTTGACCCTCACCCATGTTGTGTAGTGCAGTTCAAGAATCTTATAATTGGTTCTGCCGCTCGTATCTCCCAGCGAAGGGGTTGGTTTCCCATTACCACCCCCGAACCGCATAGGTGTGACCAATAAACCGAAAATACAGTTTCTAATTGGTTTCCAAGACGATGCGATCCCATTTGAAGATAAAAACCTTTCCGCTCTCGAGATATTGTCTTTCGAAAGAAGATGTTTTTTGTTTACAAGCCTCGAACTCTTGTAATTGGACTAATGGATGGAACGTGCGATAAAACCCGGGATCAGAAGGCGTTGGTTCACGCCCTTAGGGGTGACAGAGAGCGGAAATCTATCATTTGGGAGTCTGGAACGCGGGCATTCTTACTAAACTACTTTATCAGAGCAGTTTTCTGGGATAGGTCACCTCTGAGAGGTATCTTTAGAAGCAAATCTCACCAAACCTTTTCCTAAGTGGTCCCTGCATAATCAAGCTTTACATCCGTTTGCAGCATCAAGTGAGTCTGAAAACCCACCTGACGGCTTTGCTGACTTATTTCTTTAATAAATTCCATAATTTTACTGCTGAAATCTGCTGTAAATTGATGACGAAAACCTGCTTTGTGGCAATGCTTGAACACAAGCCTATTAAAAATTGCAGTAAATAATTACTGTATCTTACAATTATTGTATCTTTGTTCAGCAGCAATTGACTCTAACACTCTGAGTTCATAGCAAATCTCAATACACCTTCTCCTGCATTTGGTTTCTGCCTAGTGACGAATAACATCTGATAGGAGATTTGGTTGGGTATCGAGCTAATTAAGGTGGTCTCAATCAGTGAATAAACGGGTTTTCCCACTTTTCTATGGCAATTATTGGTTGATTTTGATGATTCCTGCGGCAATCATTTAGCTTTTCAATTCCCTTGGCACTAATGAATTTCGAAAATCCTTAAAAATTTCATATTCAACTACAATTTTTTACTTACTTTTTACTTTTGGAATTGATTAAGTGCATGGGTGTAGAAATTATAAAAATAAGAAGATTGGCACAAGGAACATGAAAATTGGGAGATAATTTCCTGAGAAACTAGGAGAAAGAGTTGATGAAAACCCACCAGCTATGAGAAGGCTGGGGGATGGGGGTGGTGGGTGGCAATGATGCTCCTACAGACCGGGAAGGGGGGGGGGGGGGTGCGTGGAAAGGGGCAACTGGGCGCCGATTCGTAAGAGATTAGACTAACCCACAACGAGGAGGAACGGCGACCGATTGAGACCGCCTTAATTCCAAAATCACTGCTATATGTTGAGAAATTTGGGATCATCACTAAATTTTTCTCTAGGTTTCTGCATTATTTTTAACATCCATGTTATGTTGATTGATAAAGATAAGTCAGTAAGCAAGAGGCATTCCTATCGGTATATTCCATACACAAATAAATTTCAAAATTGCTGCAACATATTGCATTTTTTGAATAATTATGCCAAATTACGCAATTTGCAGATTAGGATGTGTTGGAGTAAAAGTTTTCATAGGCCGTTTTGCAGCAATATGCCACTCTATCAATAATTTCCAAATTGATGCAACCAACTGCTGAAATCAGCAGAAAATTTCGTTAATTTCGCCTTAACGTTTCGGTTGAAATATCGCCCAACTTAGGTATCGCCCCTATTTGTTGGTGTCTGCAAGATGGTGTCTCATTGGTGCCTGAAAAGATGGTAACTACTAAGTCTTCAATTGTGTTCATGGTCAATCCTCGAAGTTGACCAGGAACTTCTCTGGGGTGACTGCATCTCAGCTCCTGTTTCTCATAAGAAGTGGAAATTCAACAGGGAACCTCTGAGACGACCAGGAGAACTGAAATCCGAGGTTGGCTGAGAAAACTTGATGGATATTTTGGTTCCCGTTTCTCCTAAGAAGTTTTCTGGAACTAATTACCGCTCTATGAGCTGTTTGGTCTGGTTTCTCGTAGGAAGTCGATATTCGTGAGGAAATTTCTCTTGCGACGACCAGAATATGAATACGAAGACTATAAACGAATTACCTCTCCATGGTTACTTAGGTCTACTTCGAGGTTATTCGCTGCTAGCGAGTCTGGGTGACTACTTAGAGACCCATAGTCTCTCGTCTCTGTGTGTCGAAAGCAGAGGGTAGAAGATAGAGATGGATCAAGATCACAACAACTTGAATTAGTGAAGGGTACCCCTCAAGGGTCCGTTTTATCGTCGGTGATCTTCTCACTTTACTTTAGTACGTTGCCAGAAAAGTTAGTGTATTGTGAACATCACTTTTCTGCCGATGATTTACAAATTTATATAGCAGCACCAATTAGCGAGTTGAATGAGACAATAAGAAAAGTTAATATTGATTTACAGCAAATTTTGTTATGGTGTAAATCTCATGGCCTAAGCGTTAACCCGCAAAAATGTAACGCTATGATGATTGGATCAAGGCAACGTGTAATGCAGCTGAAGGAATTTCCATTTACAGAGAATTTAATTTTAGGCAATCACTTTATACCCTTTGAAGAGGAAGTAAAAAGTCTGGGAATTGTGATTGATAATACAATGAGCTGGGAACCCCAAGTTTCGAAAATGACAGGTAGAGTTTTTGGGGGTCTCTATCAACTTAAAAATCTTGCATATTTTTCCCCCATCATGTAAAAGCCCAACTCGTTCAGTCATTGTTATTCCCTATCTTTGATTATGCGAGATTGGCTTATTGTGATATTGCTAAAGATAGGATAGCAATTTTACAACGGGCACAAAATTCAGCCATAAGGTTTATATTTGATTTGAAATACGATGATCACGTGACCCCATTTTATAAAAAACTTAAGTGGCTCAAAATTGAAGAGCGGCTGCAACTCTCTATAGCTATAATGATTTTCAAATTGTTAAAATTCCATAAACCTCCATGTTTAGCAGAACTATTAATTCGCCGAGACACAATCCACGATAAAAACACACGAACTTCGGTGAAATTGCTGGAAGTTCCGAAGCACAGCACTATTTTTTATGGTAGATCGTTTATTGTGCAAGGAGTTAAATTTTATAATCAGCACAGTTTTTTATTTGATTTAAATTTAGCAGTCAAGACATTTAAAACTTTAATAACGGATCTGCTTTTAAGAAAATATGATTAACCTAGAGCACTTTAGGACCAGATTTGAGCCTAGTAAGTAGAAGCGATGTACTATTTGATTTTTGTTATATTGTAATATCTTTTGTAGACCTGACTTGGATTTTAAGTAGCTGTAACATTTTTTTTCTGTGCATTGTGGAAGAGAGGGCTCTCTAGCCCTAACATTTGTACAGATTTGAAAATAAACGAGTCAATCAATCAATCAATCTCTAATTCTGAACGCCCACGATGTCAATATTTAAAAAAATTGAATTTGACTTGAAAAAGTAGAAGTCGACTTTGAAATTCTATGTACGTATCCAACACAAATGCGGTATGCGATGATCGTAGGTAATGATGGATTGCATGTTTGTATTAGATTACAGCTGGGTTAACAGAAAGGCAAGTAGTCGTCTCGACACATAAATATCGCAGATGTTTTGTGTATGTTACGCTTCAAAAAGCGGCTCCTTTTGTAAACAAGGAACACACCGAGAAAATTAACTCCTCAGAAACAGAAGCGCGTGGGCTTTGTGGTTGAACGAAGCTAACATTCCGTGAAATTCGTCGCTTATGCCCGACTGGAAGGCTCCGTTTTCAATTGGAAACACCGCTTTCCGTTCGAGTACCATATGTTGCCAATTAATTAAGAAATATATACGAAAACCGAGGGATACGGGGTACGTTGTTACGGTGGATGGCAATTTCACGGGGCTGTGAGGCGGTCGGTAGAGAGTGAAATCGTTTCTTCAGTTGCCGAAAACTTTTGTGGGTCTTTTCACGCTTGACCGATACGAACTATTACGCTAAACGGTTGATATGGAATACAAAATGTCCGCCAAGTTGGGAGGGCAGTGTAACATCATAGGGAACTAATTCACGAAACAGCAAATTTAAGGAAACAACACGATTGAGAAAACTTCCCGATTCACATTATTATCCAAAAACCTAATGTTTCAAAATATCCAATATCCAATGTTAACGAAATATCCAATATTATGAAAAATCCAATATTATCGAAATATCCAATGTTATGAAAATCTACAATGTTATCGAAATGTCCAATATACCTACGTCTGAAAATCTTCAAGGTATCAAAGTATCAAAATAACGAAAATTCGAACATACGAATCGAAATATTCAACGTAGAAAAATTTCCAACATGCTATCGAGAATTTCAACCTATCAAAATATCGAAATTTCCAACATGCGTTCGATTTCCAAAATGTTCAATAAACGTATCAAATTGACCAAAATTTCAAAGTATCCGAAGTATTGAAACATCCAATATAGGTATCAAAATGTCCAACGTATGAAGATATCAAATTGTCCAACATTTCCAATTATCAGAAGTATCAAAACGTCCAATATTATCAAAATGATCAATGTATCAAGATGCCCAATATAGGTGCGTATCCAAATGTCCAACGTATTAAAATATCAAAATTTCCAACATAAATTTCAAAATGTCCAACGTATGAAAATATAAAATTTTCCAACATTTCAAAGTGTCCGAAGTATCGAAAAAAAAAATGTTCAATATACGTATCAAATTGACCAAAATTTCAAAGTATCCGAAGTATTGAAACATCCAATATAGGTATCAAAATGTCCAACGTATGAAGATATCAAATTGTCCAACATTTCCAATTATAAGAAGTATCAAAACGTCCAATATTATCAAAATGATCAATGTATCAAGATGCCCAATATAGGTGCGTATCAAAATGTCCAACGTATTAAAATATCAAAATTTCCAACATAAATTTCAAAAAGTCCAACGTATGAAAATATAAAATTTTCCAACATTTCAAAGTGTCCGAAGTATCGAAACATCCAACATAGGTATCAAAATGTCCAACGTATGAAGATGTAAAATTGTCCAACATTTCCAATTATCAGAAGTATCAAAACGTCCAATATTATCAAAATGGTCAATGTATCAAGATATACAATATAGGTGCGTATCAAAATGTCCAACGTACGAAAATATAAAATTTTCCAGCATTTCAAAGTATCCGAAGTATTGAAAAATCCAATATAGGTATCAAAATGTCCAACGTATGAAGATATAAAATTGTCCTACATTTCCAATTATCAGAAGTATCAAAACTTCCAATATTATCAAAATGGTCAATGTATCAAGATGCCCAATATAGGTGCGTACCAAAATGTCCAACGTATGAAAATATCAAAATTTCCAACATATGTATCAAAATGTCCAACGTATGAAGATATCAAATTGTCCAACATTTCCAATTATCATAAGTACCAAAACGTCCAATATTATCAAAATGATCAATGTATGAAGATGCCCAATATAGGTGCGTATCAAAATGTCCAACGTATTAAAATATCAAAATTTCCAACATAAATTTCAAAATGTCCAACGTATGAAGATATCAAATTGTCCAACACATCTAATTATGCGAAGTATCCAAACGTCCAATATTATCTAAATGTTCAATGTATCAGAATGTCCAACGTATGAAAATATCAAATTTTCCAACATTTCAAAGTATCCGAAGTATCGAAACATCCAATGTAGGTATCAAAATGTCCAATATTATCAAAATGGTCAATGTATCAAGATGCCCAACATAGGTGCGAATCAAAATGTCCAACGTACGAAAATATCAAATTTTCCAACACATCTAAGTATGCGAAGTATCCAAACGTCCAATATTATCTAAATGTTCAATGTATCAGAATGTCCAACGTATGAAAATATCAAATTTTCCAACATTTCAAAGTATCCGAAGTATCGAAACATCCAATATAGGTATCAAAACGTCCAATATTATCAAAATGGTCAATGTATCAAGATGCCCAACATAGGTGCGTTTCAAAATGTGCAACCTATGAAAATATCAAATTGTCCAACACATCTAAGTATGCGAAGTATCAAAACGTCCAACATATCAAAATATCCTATGTTGAAACGTCCAACTTCTAAAAGTATTCAAGGTTTCAAAATGTCCAACGTAAAGGAATAATTGCCCAACATATCAAGATGACTTCATCCTGATCTCCTCGACGGAGGTCCCCGTGATGGTCTGAACTGCATTTCAGCTCTCCTGCATGAACAGACTGACTTCAATGGGAAGAATGTAGGAGGTAAAAGCCCTTACTAACTATTACACATTATGAGCCGTGAAGGGCGTGCGGCTGCCACGCGACCCAACGGAAATCGTGGCTTCGTCTGATCACGATCCCGTGGATTATGAATGGGCTCCATTCATCCTTCCGCAACAGTTTGTTAAGCAAACAACCTTCCTTTTGTCGGAAGTTTTCGGGTTCTTATTGACTTTTCAAGAGTACAGAAAAGTGAAATAAGAGTTAAACGTCACTTTTTTGATCATTGAACAGTTGACGCTGTATAATTTATTGTCTTTAAAATTTTGTTTTAGAACTTTTCAATGAGTTTGGTTAATTTATCAGTCTGCCGTTCAATATTCCTTGTCATACTATTATAATTAGTGGTCCGATATATCGAGGGTGGAGAACCAACAGCCCAATTCACTTATTTCGGTTTTGAGATAAGGTCATAACCTTATAGAAAATAGTGTGGTCAGATAAACAGTTTAGCCAACGGAAACGGGTGAAAAATCGTTTAAGGCAGCACTGCCGTGCTAACCCTGAAAGTCGTATCTTGACTTCACCCAACTTTCGAGAAAACGACCTAATAGGTTTCGTGGCGAAATAACTCTTTCACGGGATTATTTTTCCTCCTTTTGCCACAAGTGGAGGTTTTTCTTAAAGAAAATTAGTAGCCGAATCGATTTCCGGAGTCAAAATTAAACATTTTTCAGTGTAAATTATCAAAAAACGATGATAAAATTATTAACGCTCTCGTAAACCCGAAGTTAGACTATTCTGTTCTGAATACGCAACCATGACACTGTGGATTGCTAAGCACATTTTAATTCCTGAAACTTTATAATTATCTTTAAATCAAGATACCATTTCACCTTACTTATTTTGTCGTCCTTTTTGGCTAAAAGTCAATCGTATTTCGTATCTGTGTTCAGAGTGCAAGAAAAAACAGTTGAATCAATCAAAATAAACGTTTATTCACGTATAGAATAAACGTAAAGTCACCACTAAATTCTGAGTTTTCAAACTCAAAAAGTCGTATCATTCCGATTCAGAATGCAAGAAGTCGTATCGTCGAAATACTAAGGCCGACTGTTACGACTAGTTTCTTAGCAGAATCAAGTTAACACGCCTTAACGCGAAAATCGGGAGGCTTGTTTGAGGCATTTCTAGTAGAGATACGACTCTAAAACTTCTAAAATCGATAGAAATCGACCACCAAAACCCCCGGGTACTATTAACTCAATTTGGTCAAATTTTCACGATACGACTTCGTGGCTTAGCACGGCAGAACAGTGCTCAAGTCAAAGGAGATCACAAATGCCAAGTGTCGAGTCAGTGTTTTCCCTGACATCGGGTATGGTCGCCCAGCCTCAACCATGAAATTGTGAGTTATTCATAGTGATTTTTGTGTTCTGAGCATCAGGAAATTATTATTAGTGGTGTCAGTGAACCCATTACACAAATTAATATTGAAAAGGGATAGATTTCGATCATTTTACCAAGGTAATTGATGCCAGAAAATCTTGCTTGACTTGGGTCATTATTTTTCTGCCCAATTCTGTGACTTAGGCTACTATTGCTCGGTCTTGGGGACTTGAGCTAGAATGGTTCTGTCTCATTTGTTGACTTGGGCATTTTTGGAAGGGGTTGGGGGGGTAACACAACAGCTTAAGTAAAAAAAATCTGTCCCCAACATAGCCTATCTCAAGCAATTCCACTTAGCCAATAATTTATCCAAAACGCTGCAAATTATTACACAATGGTTTATTATTTTTCTATATAGATCGCTCGTCTAAAAAATCACCAACCATCCAATATGAAAAAAAAAAACAAAAACAAAAAAAAAAAAAACCAAAATCACCAACCATTGATCGCATTTCGGTCAGCTCTAATTTGAACGGAGATTAGGCCTCTTTTGCGATTCACACTCATGTTTTGATTTATATATATATATTTCAATATAAACCCTCAAATTTTTGTAGGGAGCGAACGGTTTGTCCCACGGAGCTCCGGGTGGTCTCAAAAAATTCTAAAAATTCTATAGAATCCAAAATTGAAGGAAAAACAATACCTTTATATCAAAATTTTTTGAGTTAGGGCGTTTTCAAAATTTCAAAATTGATTTTGGAACCCTTAGAAGTGACCTACATCAACCAAAAGCTTCGGGGCACAACTAGACCCCAAATGGAGCCTACATACCAAATTTCATCAAAATCGGTCAATGCTAAGTGGCAAAAGTGCCACGTACGGCGGACGGACGGCCAAATTTTTATTCGATTTTGGTTTATTATTTTCAATAATGAACCTTTGGAATCGACCAAGAAAAAAAATAATTTTGGATTCTACGTACCTTGAAACGTAAACCATCAAATTTTGAGGGGGTGTTAAAAAAGTTGTTTTCTTGGTCGATTCCAAAGGTTCATTATTGAAAATAATAAACCAAAAAGTTAGTTGCTGGAGTCATATGGGAACACAATGGTGTCAAAAACATTACCAAGAGTGACGTGGTTAAGCCGTGAAGCAGTTTTTTGAGCCTCCTGAAAAGTTGACAAAAGTGAGTTAGGCTGTGTTCTTCACCCTCGATTAGGGATTAGGCTCTACACAGTCCCCTATGAATTTCATCGCAATTAGAAGTGGTAGTAGCTTCGCGGTATCTCAACAAGACTCTTTGTTATGACTTACTTTTAAAGTCGAAGCATAATATTATAAGCTCCGGACAAAAAAGTAGACATTTTGTTTTCGGAGGACTCAAATTTTGTTGACCAGCTGCTTAAATTACGAAGCTTCCCTATCTCGTAGGATTTGCTTACGACGTCAATACAGCTTTGTTGAAGTCTACATTGAAGACCGATTCGAGACTATTATGGTAAAGAATCCGTTACATCAAAGTGAACCATCAACCTAAACAACCTCTTCAAGGCTCCTCCGATATTTCCATTGATCTCTCCAACAATAACACACAAAAGCTCATTTCAAGATTCGGCTCTTTTGAAAGTTTCCAAGAAAATATTTTTTCGGCAGTCTTTCGTCATAAGACGATTTTTGCATCGATGACTAAAAAATGGGAGGGCTAAGGGAATGTTTGGGAACCTAAGAAGGGAAAGGGCATTTGAGCGGCATTATTTATTTTCAATTCCTTCTCGGATGAACGCAACAAAGGGTCCGAACACAATGTCGGGAAACGACTAAAAAAATTAGAAAAAATTTAGATAGGTTGCCCTGTTTTTACAGATAATACGTCAAATCTACACAACCGTACGATGCCTCCTAAAACTTATCAGCAATACTTCAGAAATCCATACTACCACTAATTTACGACAACTTTTCTATCCCAGCACTTTTATATTTCTCCGCTCAAAATGATCATGACCGCAACTCTCTCATTTCCATGCATATTGAAATTTGATTAAGTACAACTTGAAAAAGAGCGTTGAATTCCACATATGATGAGTTCTTGACTGATATTTAGATGCTCCTGAAATTGGCCATTTATGATTGATTAGCTTGTAAATCTGTTGTGATTCAAAAGAATGATGACGTATGTTTTGTGAGCAGAAATGTGGTTGAAGAAAGTTGTATGATTGCTGTTAAGTCAAAGGCGTATATCATACCAACAAGTAATCTTCAGCTGCATAAGTGGGGGTTTTTTGACAATAAGATGTTGTGTTTATGGACCCACGGTATGAATAAATTGTCAAATGTCGGGACTGGGGTCATCCAGAATCATCTGTTATCGTCTACTGTGGGGAAATATATTTCCTTCACATATGTTGTTCATCCTTGAACAATTGTTGGTTGGTGAAACGTCTGTGTCTACTAGTGGATTGTGCCTAGACTGTGATTTTGGTTTATTATTTTCAATAATGAACCTTTGGAATCGACCAAGAAAAAAAAAATTTTAACACCCCCTCAAAATTTGATGGTTTACGTTTCAAGGTACGTAGAATCCAAAAATCGAATAAAAATTTGGCCGTCCGTCCGCCGTACGCCGTACGCGGCACTTTTGCCACTTAGCATTGACCGATTTTGATGAAATTTGGTATGTAGGCTCCATTTGGGGTCTAGTTGTGCCCCGAAGCTTTTGGTTGATGTAGGTCACTTCTAAGGGTTCCAAAAATCAATTTTGAAATTTTGAAAACGCCTTAACTCAAAAAATTTTGATATAAAGGTATTGTTTTTCCTTCAGTTTAAGATTCTATAGAATTTTTAGAATTTTTTGAGACCACGCGGAGCTCTGTAGGACTAACCGTTCGCTCCCTACGAAAATTTAAGGGTTTATATTGAAATATATATATATATAAATCAAAACACGAGTGTGAATCGCAAAAGAGGCCTAATCTCCGTTCAAATTAGAGCTGACCAAAAAGCAATCGATGGTTGGTGATTTTGATTTTTTTTTTTTTTTCTTTTCATAGGTTGGTGATTTTGTAGACGAGTGATCTATATAGAAAAATAATAAACCATTGTGTAGTAATTTGCAGCGTTTTTTGGGTGTGCAATAGAATAATGATGTTGTTATCAGTAGTTTAGTTTTGTTTCCAAAATTTTATTGTTGCCTATTATCTACTTATTTATACAAAAAAATTTTGAAATCTATTTATTTTGAAAGGTATATATTATGTATATATGATATATTACATATTATGTATATATTATTATGTATATATTATTATTATGTATATATTATGTATATATATTATGTATATATGATGTATATATTATCGATACCTTAAAGCACAAAGGGGCTATGTCCATCCATGTTCCACATTTAAAATTTTTTTTCAACTTCAGAAAAACTCAAATTTAACAAAACTATTATTGACTCTCTTGACAATTATAGCTTGAAAATGTCTTGAAGAAATTAAAGAGTTTGGTGTAATAAGCCATTATTTTAGGAATTGTGCACTGGTGATAACTTCTTTAGCGTTTTTCTCAAAACTCCGTTTTTGGACATAGCGCCTTTGCGCTTTAAGGTATCGTTATGTTCCTGTTAAGTTTGAAATTTGAAATCATTTTATGTACTTGAAGGCACTTTGGGGCATTTTATGATATGAGTGATGATTGTGATAGTTAGGACTATAGTGTTCATGATGGTTGTGATTACAGAGTTTTCTAGGATTGGTACCTTTTTCTAGTTTTCAATTTTAATGTTGAAATATGGTTTTTGTGGTTTTTATAGTTTTCGAGTTTCACAAACTGAATGAGAACCGGATAGAGAGTATGAGTTGGTGGGTGCTCTCTCCTCAAGTATAACTGCCGTTGAGTGAGTTAATTGTTTGTTCTTGTTAAGAATCCGTTTTTGATTCATTATAAACAAAATTGTATGGCAGTATTGATCTCGGTAAGTGAATTTGCTTTGGCTTGTTTAGACTAGTGTGAGATTCGATTGTGTTCGGCTTCTGTTGCCTGAGTTTGCTCATTGTATTTTTCAGGCACTGATGAAGGAAACATATTTTCCGAAAGCTAGGCAATAACGGCGTATATTTCTGGATGACCCCAGCCCCGATATTTGACAATTTTTGGTTTATTATTTTCAATAATGAACCTTTGGAATCGACCAAGAAAAAAAAATTTTAACACCCCCTCAAAATTTGATGGTTTACGTTTTAAGGTACGTAGAATCCAAAAATCGAATAAAAATTTGGCCGTCCGTCCGCCGTCCGCCGTACGCCGTACGCGGCACTTTTGCCACTAAGCATTGACCGATTTTGATGAAATTTGGTATGTAGGCTCCATTTGAGGTCTAGTTGTGCCCCGAAGCTTTTGGTTGATGTAGGTCACTTCTAAGGGTTCCAAAATCAATTTTGAAATTTTGAAAACGCCCTAACTCAAAAAATTTCGATATAAAGGTATTGTTTTTCCTTCAATTTGAGATTCGATAGAATTTTTAGAATTTTTTGAGACCACGCGGAGCTCTGTAGGACAAACCGTTCGCTCCCTACGAAATTTTAAGGGTTTATATTGAAATATATATATATATAAATCAAAACACGAGTGTGAATCGCAAAAGAGGCCTAATCTCCGTTCAAATTAGAGCTGACCGAAATGCGATCAATGGTTGGTAATTTTTTTTAAATATTTTTTTTCTTCATATTGGATGGTTGGTGATTTTGTAGACGAGTGATCTATATAGAAAAATAATAAACCATTGTGTAATAATTTGCAGCGTTTTTGACAATGGTTGTCATTTTCAATCCAACTGCAAGAGGGGGGGATTTCTGTGTAGAGCACAAGTAGCCACTACTCCAGATAACTATCAAGACAACCAATTTATTAGTTATCTGCAGTAGTGGCTACTTGTGCTCTACCCAAAAATCTCATCTTCTTGCTGTTGGATTGAAAATATTTTCGATAGCTCTCCACGAATTAAACTGGTTGGAAACGAAATCTCATCTTCTTGCTGTTGGATTGGAAATATTTTCGAAAGCTCTCCACGAATTAAACTGATTGGGAATGACAAAGGACCCCCACCAAGTTTGGAAAAAAAAGAATAAGTCCACAACCACAACAGAATAATTTTCCGCTGTTTAACATCCATAGCAGAAATTGGACATGTTGGTATATGCCTTTCATACAAGTCTTTTGGAGAGTTGAACGGTGGATGATGTGAGTGTCCTCATAAAACTATCATCTTCAGCATTGAATAATCAAGCAGACTAATTTGGAATGCCATGTTTCAACAGCATGATTGTCATAAGTCCTTCATGTGCGATAGAAGGCGGATAATTATGGCAGAAGTGCACGAGCGAACAATTTGTCTTCAGCTGGTTGACATCCATTATGGATTATGGATCTTCAACAGACTTGTATGAAGGGGTTTCCCGCACTAACACCAATATATTCAATTTCTGCTATGATAGCAGAAATTGAACATATTGGTATTAGTGCGGGAAACCCTTTCATACAAGTCTGTTGGAGAGTTGAACGGTGGATGATGTGAGTGTCCTTATAAAACTTGTATCTTCAGCATTGAATAATCAAGCAGACTAATTTGAAATGCCATGTTTCAACAGCATGATTGTTATAAGTCCTTCATGTGCGATAGAAGGCGGATAATTATGGCAGAAGTGCACGAGCGAACAAGTTGTCTTCAGCTGGTCTTCAACCACGTAGTAACTGTAATAATTGTAAGCTGTACGTGCTATTTGACACTCATGCAATTAACGTCGACGACCTGATCCCTCACCCATGGAATGATCTGCGGAGCGTGACAGATGCCGACTACTGTAAATATACACCATCAAGTCGCGGGATCTCGAGCTTCCTGGGGAGGGCGCTGAGGGGAAACTTTCCATACAAACCGAAGTCCGTTGGAGATTTGAACGGTGGATGATGTAGCGTGAATGCCCACCCCTAAGGCACGCTTCGGTTGCAGCTGCCGCGTTTTTTCTTTCCGTCTTCCTCTCTCTCTCTCAAACCCCGTCTTTCTCTGTCGCTCTCGGACTTCTCTCCCTCCCAGGAATTGCCTTTAACAGACGATTCTAAAACTTACCCCCTTTTTTCCTGGGGTAACTCCGGGGGGAAGGGAGAAGTTGTCCCCAGCACACTTGTAATTAGTAAGGGAGTTCTTTTCTGTCCATTGTCCGACCGCCCACCCTTGAATCCAAGGCGGCTCACAAATCTTTCATTATAACGTGCTTCCTTGATACGACAATTGCGTTACCCCCTGCCACGTGCGCGAAACCGTTACTTCGAAATATAACCCCTGCGGAAGATACCCACCACCTCGCTAAACACTTGATTCAACTTGAGTAGTAACTTCCTCAACGTGAAGGCGACCCACGTGTTTGGGGGTGAGATTTTTGTGCACCAAAATCAAAACGTCTGCCCAGTTTATGTTCAACGTAGCAACATGGACATGTATAATACATTTGTGCATTCATCGAACATTGATTACAACGTCAATATGTACAAGTGGGTTGAATTCGTGCAAATTAAAGAAACTTGAGTTTTCACTCGTATCCAGAGTTTTTGAACAACTTTGGTTCCGTATGGAAATTTATAATTTCGGTTTGCTTGAGACGAACCTTCTCAAAAGAGGGTATATTTGGCATACTCTGGAATGAAGGTATTTTTCTTGGATTATGCAGGGTGTCTCTAAACCAATCAGAAAACGCTGCAAATTATTTCGTAAAGGCTTATTATTTTCCTGTATCCTAGAGCGAACAACTTATCTTCAGCTGGTTGACATCCATAGCAGAAATTGAACATTTTGATGTTAGTGCCTTTCATACAAGTCGGTTGGAGAGTTGAACGAGACTAACCTTCTCAAAAGTAGGTATATTTGGCATACCTACTAGGTATTTTTCTTGGATTATACAAGGTGTCCCGAAACCAATCAGAAAACGCTGCAAATTATTTCGCAAAGGTTTATTATTTTCCTGTATCCTAGATCATTCGTCTGCAAAGATCACAGTTTTGCCATTGTCACCATTTATTATTTTTTTACCTACCAACTACAGGTACCTACTAGGGCATTTTCGGAAATTTCAACCCTTCATTTTGGAATCCAAATGGAAATTAAGGGTTGAAATTTTCAAAAGTACTTTAGTAGGTAGGTAGTAGGTATCTATGGTTCGCAGGTAAAAACAAAAAATAAATAAATTGTAACAATGACAAATATACAGGAAAATAAAAACCTTTGTGAAATAATTTGCAGCGTTTTTTGTACTCCGCTTAAAATGCCACTTTCTTCAATTTGAATTTTTTCGTGCTTTCGACCTAGGATAACTAAAACGGACATAACTCCATGAAAATTCAAATTTTGATTACACCGATGGAATGAACAATAACATTTCCCTTGACCAGTTCAGAAAAACTGTACATAGGGAGTCTTTCTTATTGGTCTCATCTTTCTTATTACTCTCATGAGACTTTCTTCTTCAAACTTAATAATTTGACATTTCAAAGTGAAAACTATCAATTTCTCCCTTAGAGGGAAAAACAACAGATCATGTCCATTTATGTACCTACCTATTTACTTTTTCTATGAGTAAACCTAATTTTGGTTTATTATTTCTAATAATAAGCCTATGTGATCGTATCGCAAAAAATTTTTATAACCCCCCCTCAAACTTTGTCACTTTACGTTTCAAGGTGCGTAGAATCCAAATTTGCAATGTCCGTCCGCCGTCCCCCGTCCGCCGTCCGCGGCACTTTTCTTAGCAACACTGGACCGATTTGGTTCAAATTTGGTATATGGGCTCCATTTGGGGTCTAGTTGTGCCGCGAAACTTTTGGTTGATGTAGGTCACTTCTAAGGGGTGAAAATTAAGGGTTGAAATTTTCAAGAGTGCTCTAGCTCGAAAACTCTCGAAATAAAAGTATCGTGTTTTTACCAATTTTAAATAGTATTGAATTTTTTAAAATTTTTGAGACCACCCGGAGCTCTGTAGGACAAACCGTTCGGTCCCTACGAGTACTTGAAGGTTTTCCTTCGATAAAACAGAATCATGAGTGTGAATCGCAAAAGAGGTCTAATCTCCATTCAAATTTTATCGGACTAAAATGCGATCGCTGTTCATTTCTTCGATTTGTATACAGTTTTGCCTTCTGCGTAACCAGTAATCAAATTTCAATATGAAGCTTTCTATTTTTCCAATCGAGTGTGAAGCGTTTAGTTCTTTCTAATAAACTTGATTGTGAAGGTGTGAAGCCAGTATGGTGTGGTAGGCAGTACCTAGCTGGTAGGTAACAAAAAGTTGGTAGGTAAAAAAAAAGTTGGTGGGTAAAAAACGCTGCAAATCAGTGCTCAAAAGCTTCTTTATTCTTCAGATCACTGATCAGCTGAGTGAACTCCGAAGCCATTTTCAATCCTATTGAACGCAGGAAGCTGAAATTTGAGAGGGAAGGTCAAGGGAGAATACAGATGGTGGTAGGTGCTATTGATGGAGAACCAGTGATCTATACAGAAGGGTGATCTATACAGAAAATAATAAACCTTTGAGCAATGATTTGCAGCGTTTTTTCTAAAAATACTCTCCGATCGCACGTAGTTATATCGCAGGATTCTAGAGAACCTTGCTTCATAGCTACCGATGTGTAGCTATGATTTTGTTTTCTGGTTATCGCGTTGCATTTTTTGAGGCAAAAAAAAGTGTCCTTGATCCCCAGCCAAAAGACATATCTTTCTATGTCAAAAGGTTGCAGTTTAAGCGGGATGGAAAATTAGCCACTCATATCATCCACCGTTCAGCTCTCCTACTAATTTGTAGATTGAGATCATAATATGATATTAATATGATATTATCATATAGGTCCAGCTGAATAGGTACCTACCACTAGTTTGTTCTTCCATGTTGTTCAGAACTCATCAAAAACAACTTTCTGTTTGTTCAACTCTACCCTTATTACTCGTGAAGTACAAAGATATGTCCGGTCTTCATGGAGTGACGAGTCAGATTATTCTGCACAGCTTCTGAAGCCTCAGTAGACCAGGTTTAGCTAAATTTAGGTAAAATTTAGGCTAAAGGTTTAGGCTAAATGTCCCCAGTTTTAGTTTCAAAAGTCGCCACCAAGTTCCGCTTCAAAATGAACGAATATTCATATCCGCTTTTCTCCAGAACGACTGACCGATTTCCATTCTGTAAACCTTTTTATGAATTTTATCACCTAATATAGGTTTGAACATTCGATTTTCATCTCTTTAAAAAACCTTATTTCATGGTATTCAAATTTCAACAGTATTTAAAAATAACAGGTATCAAAGATCTAGAAAATTGTCAAATGAATCCAAATCAATTTTCAGATTAGAACTACGGATTACAATAGATCCTCACTGTAATGCTCTGGAGGAAGTGAAAATTGCTGTCGTCTGGGTGTAGGAAACCAAATAAATTACCCAGAGACGTTACTTTTGGAAACATTGACGGTTTTCTTGGAGAAAAATTGGTCGAAATGTGTTTGGACGCTGGGACCCCCATGGTCCCAATAATACAACCCTGACCTCTTGATGCAGGAAAATGTAAAATTATTGTTTATTTTTCGATAATCAACTTTTGGATTATGAGCGAAGGCCAATAAACTCAAATCCACCGTTGAAATCTTCTAAGGACTGCGGTTTATGTGGAAGGTTTTCTCAGGCTACCACTCTTGGGAGACTGATAATCCAAGACTCGGATTTTGTCAAACTCAGCTGATCTTGGATGACGGAAGAGATCAGCCGTCAATGCGAATTGCACACTTGTCGAATCCATTCAGTAGACTGGGTTCTTGTTCTTAAGTTCTATCGTACTGTTCGGAAGCTTCAAAAGATGAAGTTTAGAAGTAACTTCAAATCAACTTTTGTCTGAATCTCTAAAGGAGCCACTGACCAGAATCTATTATGGCTTTCACTATGATAATTACATCTCTACATCTCATTATGATAATTACATCTCATTATGATAATTACATCAATACATCACAAAATAGTTCTTAAGATTATAAGACTAGGTATCGTAAGGCATCTAAAGCTAATTTACTTCATCTTCAAAACCATGGATCGTCTTCAGAACCAAGTGAATGTCTCCTGGTCTTCAAAAGTCTATCGAAATATCTTCGACCGTTGTGAAGGATACAGAAACTATCCGTGATTCATTGACGTTGGAATCCTCGTCCAGGAGTCCTTCAGAGTTGATACTCCAAATTACTATTTGCGGCCACTTTGGGGAGCACCAAGTCTCAAAATAGTTTTCGTTTTTCATCTAAATTCTCAATATAATGAAAGGAAATCAACTCTCCGATCTAGGAATCACTAGTTTCGACGTCTTCTACTCGCAAACACGCAAACCAATCCTACCTGAGCACATCGCTCCTGTTGATCGCGTTAATTATCGGTTTGAGCGGAGATTTTTTTTCCTTTCCAGCCGTATGTGTGGTCTACGAGAATTTCCGACTCAAGATCTAATAATTACTACGTCCTTTCGAAATCACCACAAATTCCCACCCTGCAATCACCACAATTTCATCCTCATAAGTCATTGGATCGTCAGCTGTGATCGTGTCAGAGCACTAATAGATAGGTAAAGACATAAAACATGAACTCCACGATCAATTATCCAGTTATCCACATTTAGGAACTACTTTTGGTGCGAAGGTGACAGAATTGTTGGTGTTAAATGAAAAATACCTGAAAATGTCTTCAAAATTGGACAATTTTTAGTAGATTCTTGCCTGAGACAAGGAATTTGAGGTGTGGTTACTACTGATCCAAATCCAATGCAAATTCTAAGCTATCGTCATGTAGCCTTAACCCTAAAATCTGCACTTGTGGAAATAGGTTGTCCCAATAAAATGCTACAACTTTTATTGAATTTTTTTTTCGGTAGGAAGGTGAGAAAATCTTAAGATCCATAGGTGGAGTTGGATCTCGTAAGATACCTGGAAGGGTCCGCGTCTTCATTCAGAAGGCTCGTTCTACCTCGTGCCTGGAATTTTCCTGTCACTGTTTTGTAGCCACGACCCCATGTATCCACATTTATTTCGTTGATGATTATTTGCCGTTACTGTCCGCTTTACTTTTGTTTATTTCATGAAGGAGTTTCTTCCTAGCTTCAACCAATTCTGCGTGTATTGTCACGCCTTCTACTTCTCTGGGCTCTACGCCTCAATTTGTTGCATTCTCAATATTTTCATTCCACCAGTAGACTGGAGGCTTGCCTGATTTTTGGACTTTTTGGTATAGACGCATTGCAGGCTTTGGTGAGAATCTTCATTGTTTCATTCACTATGACCTCCTCATCTAGAGCACTCATAGCAGGTGGGCCTGGGACTTGGAATATAGTACCTGGTCGGTACTTGTGATGACTCGCATCCATCAGTTAATCCCCATCTAGCAGTACCTTCACCATTTTCTCTCTATCCAATTTAGCCACGTTCCATCCTTTAACCTGGTGTATGTCTCTTCGTGGGATGCGTCTTTGTGGGATTGTGGTTTGGAAGTCAAAAGTAATGTACTGCTGGTCGCTTCCTGTGAACTCATCCAAAACCTTCCAATTTCTGACCTTTCTGGTAGCATTCTCTGTAGCTAGGGATGTGCCTGGTTGGCCAGGTCGGTGGTACGTTGGTGTTTCACCTTCATTCGGGATCACCAGGCCTTTCCTCGCTGCCAACCCTCCAATAGGTATCAGGCATTCCCCATTCAAGCGCTCTAGCATTAAAATCTCCTGCAACTATCGTATAGCCTGTAGTATTTTGTACAGCATCCTCCAGCTTCCTCCTCTATTGAATGTTTAGAGGCACGTTAGGATCCAATAAACTTGGAAATAAGTGATTCATATTATTTTTGAAGGGGTTATCGAATAATGTTGTTCACATGACGAGTTAAATTGTGGGGTTGAAAGTAAAACGAATTAAAAAATTAATTTTTTTCAATATTTTTCTTGAAGAAATAGTTCCCAAAATACACCTTTAGGTATAGGACCATAGTATAGAAATGTCTTTCAAGGATCACGTGGCAAGTCAAATTGAATAATATTCTAAATAGATAGAATATTAGAAAGTGATAAAGAAAAAGTCCGATTTGTGCAGCATGAGTGACTGAGAATTTTTAAAGAAATATTCTTACAGATTTTTAGCCATTTTTGACCTCTTCCTCTAAATTACTATAATTATTGTCTTCACGAACTCGCAAGGAAATTGTTGGTTTTTCTACTTTCAGTCTCATTTTTGTCCTTTTGTTTTTTCATTTCCTGTCGTACCTTAAATAAAGGTTAACAGTCACAAACTCCAGTCACAATGGAAAATTACTGAATTCAAGGTTTGACAGCACACCGCTGACTAATACTCCTCCGGCGCTGCCACCTTTAACGAGCCTTTTCTCGCTAGAATAACTCTCCAATGGTGCCAACTTGATAAATCTGGTCTTGAATAGCCCATCAACAGCTTTCTTGTGCTATCCAACGAAAAATAAAGTCAGGATCAAGGGAAACAATCACAAGAACTATACGTCACATAAAGAGATAAGAGTTATAATGCAAAAATGAGCCAATTTCGGGCAGTTTTGGCACTGAAAACGCTGCTAATTATTACACAAAGGTTTATTAATTTTTTACACTCGTCTGCAAAGAACTCGGCTTTGCCACTGTCACCCCCTGCTTACCACGTACCTACTTCGATCCCATTTTGGTCAGCTAAAATTTGAAAGGAGATTAGACCTCTTTTGCGATTCTCACTCGTGTTTCTGATTTATCGTAAGCCTTAAGTACTTGTGAAGAGCGAATTTTTTGTCCTACAGAGCTCCGCTAAAATTCAATACTATCTTAAATTGATGGAAAAACAATACCTTTATATCAAAATTTTTCGAGCTAGGGTGTTTTCAAAATCTCAACCCTTATTTTTCAACCCTTAGAAGTGACCGACATCAACCAAAAGCTTCGGGGTACAACTAGACCCCAAATGGAGCTCATATACCAAATTTCATCAAAATCCTTACCTCAAGATCGGTTCAAGAGTGAATAACTACTCTCTCCACCTCTAATTCTCTTTTAATAGTCCAATGACTCAATGAAGTATTCACACCTCGCACAACGTGACCAGAAAGTCGATAAGAAAGAGATATTTAGCAAAAAGTAGTTTTCTTGTTTCTAATAGGTTCTTCAAAACATCCTTCTAAATTACGCTGCACAAAAAAAAATCAAAATCGGTTAATGCCAAAAAATTTCAACGCCGCTTCTCGAAATTCGTGACAGCAAAATAAAACTGGAGCTTCGGAAGGCACGCACCTGTAATTTGACTAATTGCCATTTTCGTTTAGTTTCTTCCCCCCCGAAGGTGTGATTTTAATTGGGGGAATTTCTCACCTCCCAGCCAAAGTTTGTTGAACTTGAGAAGTGACACCTGCCAGTTATCGGTGCATCTTCCTTGATACAGAAATTATACTTATTAATCGCACTTGGTGAAGGCGAGGAGTTGGTAGGTTGTTATTTCGGGGACAAATGCTAATATTTATTGTATAATTTTTTGTCGGTTCGTTCCGATTTCTGAATGGAAACTGGATAGCGGTTTTAGAATTGAGACGTGAAATGATTTGATAACTATAATTAGTACGAACATGTTTGATTACGGAGAACTTCACGCAACAATTTACGTTTGCAATACTCAAATCGCGAGGTAGAAAAACGAGAACAAATTCTGTTGAGTTCGTCCCTTCTGGAGTGGAAGCAACTTTACTAAATACATCAATAAACGAATAAAATCACTCGCGATGAGATTGAGGAAAACCATTTTAATAAAAATGGAGTTGAGTAGAACGTTGTCTATTTTCACGAAAATGATGAGTTACAAGTTTAATCGATTTCGACGGTTAGGTCATCATCAGTAACAAACAATAACTGAAGGTACATCACAGAGAGCATAGCTTATATAGTACAAGGGAAAGGGAGCTTGAATCCCATTGGTCGAGAAAGTGAAAGTCATACCCAATCAGATAAGTGAAAGGAGAATCCTATTGGCTCAGAGAAGTGAAGGGACCATGGAGGATCATAAAATGCCAATCAAGGCAGACAAAGTGAAAGGGAGCTCAAAAAGGCAACTAAATTCTTTTCATGAAAAAATCAATACACTAGATCCTTTTGTTAAATTCACTCATGAACTAGGTGGAATTAGGCTTAATTTTCTTGGTCTGTCCATCTCATTGATTAACAGAAAACATGATTACTGTAGAGATACCTACAGTGATATCACTATTCATAGTACATCAAATCATCCCTTAGTTCATAAACATGCTGCTTTCCATAGAAAATAGAGCTGCTTTGCATTTCAATAGAGCTTTGTCATTACCAATGAGTGATCAAAATGTATCTAAAGAAAAAACTATTATCAAGAGTATAGCCGCAAGCAATGGATATGGGGGATGTCTCATTGATTCCATATGGAATAAGGTTCTTAGGAAAAAGTGTAGAGATGGGGTTTCTAATTTGGTTAAAGAAGTTGTATTAGAAGAGAAAAAGTGGATAAGTATACCTTATTATGGAAAGATTTTTGACAAAAAAAAATGTTCTTGTGGGCTTGAGTATTGTGGTCAAACTGGTAGGAAATTTAGGGAAAGAATAAAAGAGCAAGAGAAGGATTTCAGGGATAACAAAGGTTATTCTGCTTTTGTGAATCACCTAAGAGAATCCAATCATGACTTTAGTTTTGATCTAACAAATGGACAGTACATAGAATTTCCTCATTTTTGCCCGAAGGGAGGTATGTTGGATGTGCTTGAAAAGTTCGAGATTCTTAAGAGTGATAGGTCTGGTAAATGTCTGAATGAGGTGGTCCCTCAACATGTTTCATCGTTGATGGGTTCCTTCCTACAATAGCTTGGTCCCCCTTCACAATGTTACCATCACCAATGTTTGAGCTCCTTTTCACTTTGTCTGCTGTGATTGGCATTTTATGATCCTCCATGGTCCCTTCACTTCTCCGAGCCAATAGGATTCTCCTTTCACTTATCTGATCGGGTATGACTTTCACTTTCTCGACCAATGGGATTCAAGCTCCCTTTCCCTTGTACTATATAAGCTATGCTCTCCATGATGTTCCTTCAGTTATTGTTTGATTTTGTTGATACGGATGTTTCCCTAGAAATTGAATGATGTCGATTATGAATTACAGAATAGTCCCCTGTAATTGGATAATGGTCCCTTAGAAATTGGATGATCCTCATTATGAATTAGTGAATTGGAGGATGGTCTCTTATGAATAAAATCACTCGCGATGGGATTGTGGAAAACCATTAGTTGTTCATCATCAGTAACAAACTTACCTATAATGAACTTACATCATCAGTAACTTAATGTTACCTATTGTTTGTTACTGATGATGACCTAACCGTTCGTTATTTTTGTGGAAATAGACAACGTTCTTCTCATCTCCGTTTTTTATGTCCCTTATGAATTGTTGTTTGATCTTCTCAGATTTGGAGCTTGGTCCCTTGTGAAATGGATGGTGGGTTATGAATTGAAAGCTGGTCTCCCTCAAATAGGAGGATGGTCCTCTAGGAATTGGATGTTGCCCATCATGATTTGCGTGGCTGGTCCTCTGTACATTTTTCGAGTGTGAATGAAGTTTTCATGGGTTAATTTCCTTTAGGTACTCCTCTGATACTCAAGAGAATAAGAGTGACAGACAAATGGCTCTTTAAGAGCATTCTTGGTGCGACTCAGCTTTTTCGTATGAATAAATTTTGTGTAAATACAAAATATAGACTCGAATAAAGACTAGGCTAAGAAGAACCGTGTTCGGAACTGAATGGAAACATCAAGCGGCTCTGAGGAATTATGCAGGATTATGACACGCGAGTTGATAATGATAGGAGCCGCCTTTGTAAGAGGATAAATCGGTTGGTTCACGCGTCGATACATCGTCCTGAAGAAGACGCACACGCCCACACGAAACCCTCGCCAACACGTCGTACGAACTCACACGGCCTCAAACAAACATATTCATCTCTTTAGGAGTTGGAGATGTGCCGAAGGTTCAAACCGGGGAGACGCCAAGGAGATAAGATAATTTTTTTTCTCGACGACAAGACGTCGATTTATCAAGTTCAGTTGACACCGAGAGTCACACGAGCAACCGCTCAGGTAAGCGTGATTTGAGAAAATTACTTCTTCTCTATTCGTGGGGAACCATTTTCATATTATAATTGGGGTGCGGTGCTTGAGGATGCAGTGTGCGATAAATTTATCCCCTAGGGTGAAGAGACCAGTATCAGACACCACGTCTGGGGGGGGGGGTCATAATGAGGAATTTCACCGATTTCTGTTTGCATTTTTCCTGAATAGTAACTATTCAGGTATAGTAACTATTAACTGTTAATGGTGTGGGATAGATGAAAATCGGGCTGATCTCGGAAAATAAGTCTCCTGTTATTTTTGGGAGACAGTCAAAATTTTTAATTTCAAAACTAACCGGGAAAACGGACCTTATCAACGTGAAGCGGGAACGCTCGCTGATTGGGCTGTTCGGATCGCCGTCTCCTCCTAGTGTTGCCCATTGGGACGACGAAATCGTGTTTCTAAGAGAAAAGTTATCAAAACTTATAAAGTTATAAGTTATCAAATTATCAATATATTGTCAATCAGTTATCAAGTTAGCATTAGTTATCAAAATTAAAAATTATCAAACAAAAACAGAGGAAACCTAATTTTCCCCATCTCGCTTTTTCTATTTTTTTCTTCAGTTTTTCGATTTCGAACTTTACTGTTTCATGAAATTTTGCATCTGGGGACTATGGATTTCTCGATCTCAGCGCTTCAAGCGGCCATAAATGAACTATTCCAGCATGACGTCATTTTCCCGGTTTTTTTAAACATTCGTATTTTCTACACTGTTTTGTTTATTCGTAAATTAGGAAGTTCGGGCTGAAAGTTTGCATTAGGGGGTTTTTAGAGGTGCTGAATCCGATTTAGGGGTCAAAAATAGGAAATTCCGACATGGTGAAATTCCTCATTAGGTGCTCCAACTTCTCAACAACTCACCAAGACTTGGAAATCGAAGGATTCTTCTGTTTTTAGGATTTAATAGGTATGGTTTTCCCGAAACAATGTTTTTGCACCAGCATCAGACACGGAGAAATTTGAACGGCGACAGAATCTAACTACGAAAAAACCTCTTATTTAGAATTTTTTATTTGACAAGGTACAGACGCATTCCGTATACAAATATTTTTGAAAATCATCACATAAATTCCAATGTTCAGGTTAACTTGAATTATTTCTAAGAACAGTCTTTTCGGCCAAACGCCCTGACAAATATGTCTTAGTTATGATTTTCAAATAGGAATGGAATAATCGTACTTCATTAACATTACATCTCAAACCATTAGGCCTTAGATAACGGACCAAAAAACAATACTATCACACCTAAATTCATGTATGTACAGTCGCGAATTAATGAAAAAACATCATTGAACTGAACCAAATCCGAGTACCAGTATCAGACATCGATGAGTACCAGTATCAGACACCCCTGTCTGGTACTGGGTGCTGTGATAATAATATCGCTATATAAGCTAAATGCGAGAGTTTCAAGTCTTTAACATTGAATTCTCGATGAGAAAACCAAAAAATGGCGATTGGTGACCAGTATCTGACACCCACTGTCTGTTTCTGAAAGTGGCTCCATTTGGAACCCAGTATCAAACTCCCTCGGAATTCGGTCATAATATTTTCGTTCCGAACAAAATTTCGCAATTTATCAATACTACAGAACACTGATATAAAAATAAAGCGAACAAAGTTTAATGGGAAGGGAAAAATCGGGCAAATATAACAGAAGAAAGCTGGTCTCCTCTTAGCCACATTGTTTGCTAACCTCGCCGTTGGAGAACTGATGTGGAAGTGCCCTACGATAACCGTCTCCAAAATGGCAATAATCTTCTCTGAGCTCGTAGTTTCACTACTGCCTACTAGTTACATCTGCTTGCACCAAATGACCTATGGAAAAGGCCTCAAAACCGTCAGGAACTCTTATTTTGTGGATTTGAAGTTGAAAGTGTCCGCTACTGAACCAGTGTCTGAAACTGGTGCCTTCACCCTGTGTAGAGAAATTGGGTGTCTAAGCCATATAATTCAATATGAAAATATTATAACTCAAGGTATAATGTAAATAATTATATAAATAACTCGAGTTATAATACCCATAAATATAAATAACTCGAACCCCATTAAATGTTTTAGTATACATCTCGTATATTCGCCGCCAAGTGTAGTAAATACCTTGGATTAAACCAATGAATATAGTATCCACCCTTTTAAGTAGGTATTATCCAACCTGTGGATGGAGTATTCTTTCTTGCAACGTCATCCTTGCTCTTTTCCACCTTCTTCCTATACTTACCCTCCTTGGCAGACTTCATACAGCACAATCCTTTGGCAGTCCTCACTCTGCTCACACCCTTTACAGACTTATTACCCACTCCTGCCTTTGTTGATGTAATGATTGTTGTAATGAGTCCGTCCATTTTAATATAAATTTTATAAAAATTCTAATGAAAACAGACTTTTAAGAACGAAAAACACTGAATTACAAAACGTTTGATAGAATTGCGAGAAGAAAACAGGCGGTCGTCGGGTTTTGAGTAACTAGGGTTGGCAACGATATATCGATACATTTCATATATCGATATATCGTTGCCAACCCTAGTTACTCAAAACCCGACGACCGCCTGTTTTCATATATCGATATATATATATCGATATATTTCATATATCGATATATCACGTTTGATATATCGATGAATTTATATCGATACAGAGAACCGATATTATCGTTCAATATCGATATATTTACTGATATATCGCGACTTGTTTTCAACAAGTAAAAATTAAATATTAAAATGAATAGATGAGAAGAGACGCCTGTACCTGTAATCAAGTAATTTTACTCCAAATTTTGTAAGTACCTACGTGATGGGTAGATTTCAGACTGTTGACTTCATCTCAAACATGATGGTTTACACCTACAGTAGCGCTCAAGTCTCAATGAGGAATTTCACCGATTTCTGTTTGCATTTTTCCTGAATAGTTAATGGTGTGGGATAGATGAAAATCGGGCTGATTTCGGAAAATAAGTCTCCTGTTATTTTTGGGAGACAATCACAATTTTTAATTTCAAAACTAACCGGGAAAACAGACGTGCAGTGGGAACGCTCCCTGATTGGGCTGTTCGGATCGCCGTCTCCTCCCAGTGTTGCCCATTGGGACGACGAAATCGTGTTTTCTAAGAGAAAAGTTATCAAACAAAAACAGAGGAAACCTAATTTTCCCCATCTCGCTTTTTCTATTTTTTTCTTCAGTTTTTCGATTTCGAACTTTACTGTTTCGTGAAATTTTGCATCTGGGGACTATGGATTTCTCGATCTCAGCGCTTCAAGCGGCCATAAATGAACTATTCCAGCATGACGTCATTTTCCCAGTTTTTTAAAACAATCGTATTTTCAACACTGTTTCGTTTATTCGTAAATTAGGAAGTTCGGGCTGAAAGTTTGCCTTAGGGGGTTTTTCGAGGTGCTAAATCCGATTTTGGGGTCAAAAATAGGAAATTCCGACATGGTGAAATTCCTCATTATTTGACTTGAGCCAAAAGTAATGGAGGCGCGTCCAGATTAAAACTGCCTAATACTTATACGAGTTGAAGCAATTTATAAATTAATGAAACATTGCTATGGCGAGGGAATCTATGATTCTTTACATTATTTTAGGACCCCTGTTTTCCCCAAATTTGCAACCCCAAAAACCCTTTGCTACTGACGTAGTACTCTGACAACCATGACATTTTCGCACTTTCTCAACTAGATACGATAATTTCAATAATTCATACCCAGTAACTTTTTAAAGCAGGTTAAACACTTACTTCAACCGTTTTTCCTAGTAGATCTTCCGACGTATCGATGTGTTTCTTCCAAAATGATGTTTGTATTGCTTTACAACATTTTAACTCACGTATCTACTTCAACAAGTTTTTCCAAGTTAGATCTTCCGATAAATCGAAATATCGATATATTTTCTCCGATAAATCGTAGGTATCGATATCTCATTGACGATATATCATTTGACCAGTATATCGATATATTTCATTCGATATGCCATCCCTATGAGTAACTTACCGGGTGATCGTCCTAGCAACGGGAACATACATGTATCCCTATTCGGGAACATACATGTATAGGGGGAACATACATGTATACATGTATCCCTATTCGTCTATTGGAGGCGTCACATTTTCACTTGCTCTCATCGCAAAAAAACAACCATGAAGTTTAAAATATCGATATTTTATTCTAAAATCGTGTAGAGAAAACCTCAAGCTTCAATTTGATGCAAAAAAAAATTTTTCGTAAAAAGTGACATGTACCCCTTTTCTGCCCAGCTCTTCATTTATCGGGGGTAATAAAATGAATTCGGAGTTATAATTTGATACGAATAATAGTGTATTGTATTTTTTAGAGTAATGTAGATTTATTACACTTACAGTGCAATACAATTGTCTTCATGCATTTCGTAAATGAGCTTCATCCTCATAATATCTTTAGTAATAACTCCGATATTCCTTTTCTCAATAAAATGTAAAGAACCAACAGCCTAAATTTTGCACAAATTTAAGTCCAATGATCGGGGAATTTCCTCTCTCCCTCTTTTATACACTGAGAGGGAAGGTATTCCTCATACTCACCCCTTTATCCTGTTTACGAGTCCTTGACAGCTCATCTTCCTTGGATATTTATGATTAAAAAGAAAACAGTTAATACAGCAAACAATCCTTTTCTCAATCTCACTGACTACCAACCTTCAAGTCCAGTTATAGAAGCAGCTACCTTGAAATATCAATCGAAGAAAAGACCTCCGAACCGTTAGAGGGTAACGGATGATGGATGCTTCTCAGCTCCCGTTGAGATGCCGTTTCTAAGAGGGACAAACTCAACTTTCGATCAGTCATTCTCGATCCTCATTTGTCAACCCCTCCTTTTTCCAACCCCTCTGGCCATTTATCGGATTCTCCCACACTTTTCAATTCCCATCCTTTTCATACTCTCAAACTCATGGTTGACTAACGTATATAAATTATATAAATTTTTATATACCTTCCATGCGGTACACAGCAGTATTATTGTTCCCCACCTACAGCTTCCACCTACGAAGTCGACTTCCCCTTTTTGGGGGAGACCTATTCAACTTTTGTTCCCTTCATCGTGCACGCGTTCGGTCGCCCGCCACTCCATTGTCGTTTTCGTGGAATTAAAGGCACTTCTATAACGTTACACTGGCATGAAAGGATACTTCGAGTAATCATCGCAAACAGCTCTGTGGGAACTTTCGCTCAACAGCTATTAATCTCCCTTAAGAGATCTAATTACTTTCATAACAGTTCCCTATTTGAAGTACAGAGTGTTGTGGTTTGTTTGAATCCCACGGTAACACACCCCACAAACAATGAGTCAAATTCCACTGTTGCTCGACCTACGATGATGCAAAGCAATCTCATTTCCACTTAAACTTACGTGCCCTGGAACTCAGATATAACACGAATTCTAATTTCCACAATTTCATAACGAAACTGAGTTTTGGACGGCTTCAATGCTCTCTAGTCAATGTAGAGGTTTTAGAGATTTGTTGTTCACGAAGCTATTTTTGTTTTTGTTTACGATTATTTACCTATATTTAGGTACCTATATTTAGGTATATTATCATTGAGAGGTTTTGAAATTAATCATTACCATTAAGAGGCTTAATTAATTACCATTAATTAGTTATCAAGCTAATCATTTTTTGTTTATTATTTTCAATAATGAACCTTTGGAATCGACCAAGAAAAACAATTTTTTAACCCTCCCTCAAAATTTGTTGGTTTGCGTTTCAAGGTAGGTAGAATCCAATAATCGAATAAAAATGTGTCCGTACGCGGCACTTTCCTTAGTTACCATGGACCGATTTTGATGAAATTTGGTATATAGGCTCTGTAAGAGCTGGATATCAGCCTTACTTTATTATTTCCCTATATTCTGTAAGAAGGTGAGGAGGTTTTGGAAATTTCAAATACTGACCAAATTGATATATAGGTTTTTGGCAAGGTGTTTGAGTAATAAGACTAGAGTTTGGGTAGAGTAACACGCTCTAGGTCTTCCAACTACTACTGTGTACCTGGCCCTTGAGGGCCAGGGCACTATATACTAAGTACCCCACTTGGGTCCCACTGGTTTCTGCAGTTGGATGACCTAGGGCTGAATTTATTTAGGTAAATTATGAATGTAACATATGTGGTACTCCACAGGCTCCATTTAGGTTCTAGTTGTGCCCCGAAGCCACTTCTAAGGGGTGAAAATTAAGAATTGAAATTTTCAAGAGCTCGGGAATTTTCGATATAAAGGTATTGTTTTTCCGTCAATTTAAGATAGTATTGAATTTTTAGAATCGAATGAGACCACCCAGAGATCTGTAGGACAAACCGTCCGCTCCCAATGAGAACTTAAGGGTGGACTTACGATAAATCAGAAACACGAGTGTGAATCACAAAAGAGGCCTAATCACCGTTCAAATTTTAGCTGAACAAAATGCGATCGCTGTAGACATGTGGTAGGTAAGTAGTATGTATGGTTGGTAGGTGGTGACAATGGCAAAGCCGTGTTCTTTGCAGACAAGTGATCTTTATAGGAAAACTATGAACCTTTGTGTAATAATTTGCAGCGTTCAAAGTTAACAATTAAACGACTCAATTAATTAACTCGGATTGCTCCACGTAATAATTTGCATAGATTATTTTCATCTTTTGATTCAACATCAGAAATAATCCCAAAATGAATTCAAAGAAATCGTATTTTATCCACTTTTAATCACTGCAAACAGACTGTGTGCATTTTCACCAAACCACAATTAATTTCTCGATTAGAGATAAATTACGAGTACTTTTTTTCACAATTTGACAAACAGCGTGTGTGTTTTGTTTGAATCCCGCGGTCACCCTCTCTTGAGTTCAGTTCTGAATGGCGATGACGCAGGTGATCTCGTTTCCAGTTATTTTCGCATGTTCTGGCATCCAGAAAAAGTTATGCCCTCATTTAAAAATAGGATCCAAATTTTTTCATTTTTATACTCTAATGATTGAAAAGGACCTTCAATTCGCTTAGTATCATTCAATCTTTTGAAGAGGTGCTGTTAAATTGTAATCAAAGACGCTCTCAGAATAAACGACCGTTTTGGGTGAATTAGGTCCAAAAAGGGGTATCATTCCGTTATTTGCATTCGGTAGGACTGAACGTTATATAGGGCATTCCACCTCATTATAATCGCATCAAGATGATGTAACGGTCCTATTTTCGAGGTGTTTGTGGGTACCATGTTTATGAAGGTTGCTATCCAGGTAAAAGGAAACCGTTTAGTATTTCATGAACTCTTAGCAACAGTAGGGAATACAGTGTATTTTCAGCCAGTCATTTTCATCAATGTTGCTATCGGTTTACCCAATTATTTTTCAATTAAAAAAACTTTGAGAATGAAGCAAGGAAACAAATTTAATCTTCCCGAAATTTGATAATATTAAGTTTCAAGGTAGGTATGCAGAATCCAAAAATCGAATACAAATTTGGCCTGGATCGCAGATCTAAAAGAAATAGCTGTTGACCTAATTAAAAAAAAAAAAAAATTCAGTTTTCAAAACTGACGGAGTTTTGAATTTTCAGATGTTTATGGAGTTTGATCTACAAACATTTGGCATCACAAGGCACCAAAACATGAACTTTAAAAAAAGAAGAAAAGTCGAACAGTTGTCGGTATCTGTGATAATTACGTCATTAGTTACGTATCCGTAACCCGATTGTATAAATGATCCGATGCATAGTAGTTTATCTTAAAACATCAATCTCCAAGTACCTTCCACTACCATAGGGGTCTCTACACGTCAACCTGCACAATCTCACGAAAAAAGCGCTTTTTTCTTAGACATTAGGAGAAGAAATGATAAACCATACAGACTCAAGCTGCCAAACGCCAAAAATAAATATGCCCAAATGACAACTAGATATAAAGGTATCCAGATAATCAACAAGAAAGTCGATAGAATTACAGAAATGAAATAATGAAAATGATGATGATTAATGTTTTCATTAATAATGAAAACTTATTACGAAAAAAAGTGGATAAATTATTATCTGAATACGAAATTGAATACTTCTTAATAAACTGAATTTATGATATGACAAAATACAATATTATAAATTGATGTTTGATACAAAAGAAAAAAAACATAAGAAAGAAAATTTCAATTATTGAAGAATAGGAGAAAAACTGAGACTGGTAAACCAACAAATAAACAAAAACACAAACGGTGTATACAGCTTTCGTACAAGTACGCAACCACGAGAGACATTTTATGTCTTATGTTTAATAAATTGAGAGCTTTCCAATGAGTGGTGAACGATTTTTGTGGGGTGGAAAATGAGGAAGTTAGTTTTCCCCAGGAACGATTGGTTGTACGTGAAAATCATCAGAAATTTCCGCGTAACGCTCCCCTCGTAACGCTCCCCTCATAACGCTCCCCGCGTGACGATCCCCGCGTGACGATTTTTCATTTATGTGCCATAGTAAAGACATAAAATGTCAAAAGGAACGATAAAATGCAAGCAAGAAAAGTTTCTCAGATCCTACATTATCATTATCAACCGTGGCGGTGAAATAAGAAGAAACAGGAAACATAAACAAATTAAACATCACGACTACCCAAAATCTAAATTCAATTTGATTTATTTAAAATTTAAAGTTATCTAAATTCAATTTGGAGAAGATATGATGTCGTGTAACTCTGTCTTGCTATTATAGCACTTGTGTTTATCTGTTGCTAAGGAAAAGATTTGGAAGAATACACGTCATTTATTATGATGCCTTAGGGATGTCCGATACTTCAAAAGTATCGACATAATATCGTATCGATACATCTAAAAAGTATCAAAAAGTATCGATACGATACTTTCAATAAGTATTGATATTTTGAAGTATCGATACTTTTTGATGGGTGAAAATCACAAAAATGGTGACATCTCTCCATCACGAGGATAATAATTAGTATAGAATAAACAAAAAAATAAATCACTCATTTTGTTATTTAAAACTTGTTTTTTTTAGGCACTTGTTTTCGTATTGCACTTGTTTGGGTTAACATTTTAGTGGTCCTTCCTCGATTATGGAGGACAGCAGGTTATCATAGAGAACTGGAGGTGGTGGTACATCATCTTTGTTAAATTTGTTGAATTTTGTTGGTCTCCCAAGAATCTACTTAGAGATAGAGGTAGATTCTTCATGTCTCTTCATGTCATTCTTCATGTCTTAGATAGAGGTACTGTCTTCATGTCGTAGGTGTTGAAACAGTTAAAATGTGAGATATAAAAAAGTATCGCTTCCGATACTGGAGAAAAAGTATCGATACTACGATGAATATCAGAGAAAAGAAGTATCAATATGTATCGATACTTTTTTTAAAGTATCGATTATTTTAAGTATCGATACTTTGGGGACATCCCTAGAATACACGTCATTTATTATGATGGCTACTGCTTAAAAGTCTCGAACTATTTTATTCTTAGCTATAACTTGAATACATATGTCTCTGTTAAAATTTGGCCAGCTTCGGAAAAAACCTTTCAGAAGGAACAAAGGTAGTCACTGCAGGCACGCATTTCAAGGCAATTTTAGAAACCTCAGGAAAAATCTCCGCCATCTGTTTCCAATATATTATTATAACAGGTTTTGTTGAATTTTTACAAAGTTATAACAAAATGTGGTTAATAACAGGTAAATAATAACGTAACAGGGTACGTAGGTACTATAATAATTAGGGATGTATGAAATATATCGATAGATCACGGTTGATATACCGATATATTTATATCAATATAGAGAACCGATAATATCGATCAATATCGATATATTGACCGATATATCGCGACTGGTTTTCAACAAGTAAAAATTAAATATTGAAATGAAATATTGAGAAGGGATGCCTGTACCTGTAATAACAGCAAGTAATTTTATTCCAAATTTTGTAGGTACCTACGTGATGGGTAGATTTCAGACTGTTGACTTCAGCTCAGACATGATTGTTTACAATGATGAGTTTACACCTACTGTGGCTCTCAAGACTCAATTACTTGACGAGCCAAAATTGATGGAGGCTAGTCTAGATTAAAATTACCTACTATACGAAGTGAAGCAGGTTTTTACAACAATTATTTTCAATTTTTAAGGATCATGATTGTCTACAGTATACCTACCCCTGTCAATTAAAAAATTAATTCAACATTTCAATGACATTTTCGCACTTTTTTTTCGTTTTTAAACTATGAATTTCGATAATTCATATCCAGTAACTTTTGAAAGTAGGTTAATACTTATTTCACCCGGTTTTTCCAAATAGATCTTCCGATATGACGAATATTATATATATCGATATTATCGATATATTTCTTCCAAAATGATGTTAAAAACGTTTGAATTCACCTACCAAATTACTTCTACAATTTCTTCCAAGTACATCTTCCAATATGTCAATAAATGTCTTCCTAAATTATTTTTTTATATTTTTAAAACGTTTTAATTCACCTACCTATTTCAACACGTTTTTCGAAGTCAATCTTCCGATATATCGAAATATCGATATATTTTCTCCGATATATCGTAGGTATCGACATCTCATTGACGATACATAATTTGATCTATATATCGATATATTTCATTCGATATGCCATCCCTAATAATAATGTAAGTAGGTACTAACAGCAACCTAACTAATCAGTGATGATAATTGATAACGTGAGGAGATAATAATCGTTGAATAATCGTTACAAGTTAATCGATTACCCGATTAATCAAACCCAATGGACATCGATTACTTCGATTAATCGACACCCATCCCTACAATTCACTTATCAGAGACGATCTCCTTGTTACCAAAGTGGTTCATTATAAAGAATTATCGAGAGTACGGTTTTGCCAAAGAACGCGGTTCCCTTCAAGAAGAGTACAAACATAAAGACAACAACCGATAATAACTAGGCTGTCAACAAAACAAACAGGAAATTTCTTTAAAATTACCCTCTCAATCATTTCCTCGTTATATTATTCTTTAGTACCAAAGTTGCACATTATGGAAGAGAGAAAATGGCAACTTGTGCATCCCCCCCCCCCCCTCATAGTACGTGGGTTTATGTACCTTTTTGCATTGACGTCCTCAATATTAATGAAAAGTCATCATTGAGGGTTATCCAAATTCTCAAACGACCTAAAAGCCCGTTTTATCAACTCGTTGAAGGTAGTTTGCGGGTAGGTCGCGATGATTGCTCATTGATTTCACTATACTGCCCATCCAATTTGGCAGGCGTTTTTGGAGTCTGAACTACATTCTCCATCAATCGAGCTCTCCTGGACTCCTCCAAAGGTCGTCCGAGGAAAATATGGTAGTGCAACAGCGCCAATCAACCTCTTATCTCGATCTACCGGAATTTTCGATCGTGTCCGACTGCAAGGTGAAAATTAGTCGGCGAAATCCCAGTTCCCCGGTTATTATTTTTTAAAGCCCATCGAAGACCGTTTGTTAAAACTGACCAGTTGAAGAAAAAAAACTCGTTTCGAAAAGTGCAGCTTGCAGCCCGACAATTTCTGGGTCGGGCGGATTTCGGATTTTTCTGATAACCGATAGGTGTGCAAAAATCGGTCGAAAAACGGGCGAATATTTTTCGGTTACGCAAGGCTCGAGACGCGCGTATCTGAGAAAGGCATTGATTTGCATTAATCACAAAAAGTCGTCCGTGACGAATTGCCACTTAAATGCAGCCCGGTGCAAGCGTGCCCTTTTGGAGAATATCCGAAAAAAAATCGGTGGTGATGAAAGCCGAAAGACATTTTATAATGACTTGTTTCTGAGATAATAATTCTGTGAATTGGACTGCAGGTTGTTGAAAAGTTCCATTCCGCTCCCAACCGGAGGTAGACTTTGTACAGCATAAACGTGTGCCAAGTTGGGTGGGCAGTGTAGCTTCCTCAGTCCTGACCCAAGGTGAGTGCTTGTGCTTTAGAATTGAATCATTTTCATTCCTTGCCTGTTGATCAATTTCCTGACTCAAAATTTTAGAATACGATCCAATGAAAATGGAGATTTGAAGCATTTTTTATTTCTCTACTTTTTAAGACGTCCCACAGTAAGACTTGGGCGTCCTTATGCGATCGATCTGGGGTGAAGGAGGACAACACTCAACAGAAAAAAAAACCACACAGTAATCCGTTTTAGACCATTCTGAATCCAAATCCGCGGAAAAAACCATAGGTGTATGTCTGTGTGTGTGTGTGTGACAAAATCTTGTGTACTCTGCCCAGGCCTTAGTTCTCAACCTTTTTTCCTGGTTCTTTTTTTGTTCGACGCGGAAAACTATTTAGTTGTGCACTACATCGCCGGAATTTCTAATTTTCCCTTTTAAGGGTGGAAAGGGGGGGTTAATGCTCAAAAAACGTGCGTTTGCGTGCATAATCTTGTTGTGTACTCTGCCCAGGCCTTAGTTCTCAACCGATTTTCGTGGTTCTTTTTTTGTTCGACGCGGAAAACTATCTAGTTGTGCACTACGGCGTCGGAATTTTGAGTTTTGCTTTTTAAGGGGGGGAAAGGGGGGGTTAATGCTTAAAAAACGTGCGTTTGCGGGAATAATCTTGTCAACTCTGCCCAGGCCTCAATTTCCAACCGATTTGTGTGTTTCTTTTTTTGTTTGACTAAAATAACTTCCGAGTTGTACATGATTTCACCAGAGTATCAAAATTAGCATGTGGAGGGGGCGAGTGGGGGGATAATATTTACAAAATATTCCGATTTTTCAATATTTCGGTTCCTTTACTGCTTAATAATTGTACCCAAGCTTTGAAATTGAAGAAAAATTCTCATTATACCTCCGGATTTTCATGAATTATTCTCAGTAACACGATGGAACTAATAGTGATGCCACCGTGGTGCCAGGACACCATAAACCGCATATTTCGTGGTTTTTTTTTTGTGTCCATTGGAGGACCGTGGGGGGGGGTGAACTCGAATTCGCTTGTTGGGTGTCGTAGATCATGGATTTTAAAATGCTCTTTAGATTCTAGGCTCCCATGCCGCTAGAAATATTATGGTGGATAACGGAGAGGGGGGGGGGTCACTAGTTCTTGTCTACAATTCTTAATAAATTACATCGAGTGAACAGTTTTTTCGCTAATCAACTGGTATTAATTGACCTAACGCTTATCCAATGGGACGTCCCCTGGAATGCATGCATTAGTACTAAACAATATGTTTCATTTTAGAGCATTAGTCCCCGGTAACATTATGTGTGGTTTATTATTTGTAATGGGATGATAAAGAAATCATGGTCTGATTATGCTGATATTTTCGCCAGTTGAAACAATTTTTACTGGAATTTTGGTTTTAGGCTACCTAGGTATTTTGAATAATTTTGCTTCCAAAGGTGGCGCAAGTATCGTTTTAACTTTGAATGGTTAAAAATTAAAATTTCCGTTTTAAATCTTCTTGAACAATGTTGGTTTCGTATCTGTCACACAAGTATGCAAATCCCAGTATCGGAAAAACCGGGGAATTATGGACCGGTTTTTCAAATTCAAATTTGTTCACTCAAATTCAGCGTTTAAGAGCTACTTTATCCGTTTTGTGGCGAATTGCTTGTCTTTTACAATACGTACTACAGAATCATTCATAGAATTTTTTCAAATTATTTGATTTGAAAAACGCAGCAAATCATTGCCCAAAGGGTTATTATTTTCTGTATAGTTCACCCTTCTGTATGGATCCCTCCCTAGCAACAGAAATTTTGGTGAAATTTCAACTTTAGTGTGGTTAAAAAAGATGAAAGATGGAGAGATCCTTCATTAAAATTTTCACTCGAATTTAATGTGTTAGTAGTTTCAACAATTCTTGCCTGTTTGTGGCCAACTTTTTAATAGGCAAAACTTCCAGCTTGAAGTTAAGACCTTCGTACCAAACTTTGTCAAAAGCCTGAGTGACGTCGAGGAACGCGGCGGAACTGCCTTTTATTCCACAAAACAGCCATAACTGCTAAATTTCTCATCCGAATTCGACGAAATTTCTCGGTATTGTTCAGATTGGCGCGTAGATGGTCCCCTATGAGTGTAGTGGAAGGTACTTAGAGATTGGTGTTCTGAGATTAACTACTATGCATAGGATCATCTACACAATCGGGTTATGAATACGAGGAAGCTATGTGCCACACCCTCTTGGCAGACTTTCATTCTCTTATGGATCAACTTTTCAAACAACTTAGATAATACGGAAAGCTGTGAGATTAAGCTGTAGATGTTAAATGATAATTCATTGAAAGGTGTTTATAATAAAGTTAGGACATCATTCCTATATTCTCTCATTATTCATGTTCGACAGAGTCGTAAATACAAATATATAATGTATCTGGTTGGTATTCACCTTCTAAGTTACCACTAGCGTTCCTACTGGTGTATACCTAATTATTAGTTACAGGGAGAAAAGGGGCGTTAATATACTGCAAAGTCCGCACTGTTGTATGTATTACTCATAACCGCCCCTAATGGCTTTGAACACAACTGGGGGTAGGATCTGATCAGTCTTGTCTAGTTGTTTAAAATTAATAGTTTTTTAATCGATAACATCAACCCGCCTTATTGCTCAAATCACGACCAGGTGTTCAGGGGAGGTTGCGCCCTCACCACCATCATTTTCTTTCAGAGATCAACCCTTAGAAGCAGCACACTAACTAAACTCATATCCATAACAGATGATCCGATGCCCGGTGCGTAGATAATCTCGGAACTTCAATTTCCTAGTACCTCCAAACCTCATGACGAAGACATTTAATCCATTTCTGGCCACTGATGCGTTTTCGCATCGACTTTTTTTTTTAATATTGAAAATACCTATTGAAAAATCTTCGTAGAAGAATTTTTTTTCGTTCATGCTGTTCCTAAACTCGTCAAAAATTCTTCGACGTTCGGGATCTCGATGCGATTTTGGAAATTTTTTGTTGAAAAGGAGGTCTTTTGGCCGAAAGCTTGATTATGGTGCTCAAATTCGATCCTGGGCGATTGAGCGTTCTGAGCCACGAGTCGAAACGCATTCCGGTCCATAAGATAGATTTTTACATTTTACCAACAACAATGAATTGGATAAATCAGGTCGATTTGGAAGATTGAGGTCTCTTAAATCCCATAAAAATGTAATATTCATAAAATTTGGAGTATTTTTGCTTTCAATTGGTGACCAAATTTCGGCCACCATCATGTAAAACAGTTCATCCTCCTCTTCTCACTACTCTGTTAATTCTACCCTTGGCTTGAAATGGGTTAAATGGGATTAACCACAAAACCCCTGGAAATCTCATCGAAATTGAATAGAAATTGGCTTATCAAGCCAATTTTTTCCTAGTTATTTCCTTAACTCCCGCATTCACCTTTTATAGTGAGGTCAAAAATTGTTCAAAACGGACCCTCGTAGGAAAGTTTGGAGGGTTTCTAATTTCTCCGATTCCTTATGTAAAAGTGCGGTGCAGAATCAGAATCTGAGGTTTGCCAGCAAAATTTCGGGACAGAACATTGAAAACCTATTACTCAGAAACTATCAACTTTTGTCAAAAAACTTGTATATGCCAAATGAAAGGACGTTAAATTCGATGCATATTTCATTGTGTACGTTGACGAACCGTACACCGTACGTTGACGTCAGACGAACCGTTTAGCCAAGCACTGGTTTAAAATATGCGCATCTTCGCAGTCTCCGGGAAAATCACCTTTTTCCACTCAAAAACTGTAATAAGTACCTACATAACTAGTTACATCAAATGAAAGGCAAACTAAGCTGCCAACCCACCTTGGAAGTCGGTTTTTGGTTTATTATTTTCAAAAATGAACCTTTGGAATCGACCAAGAAAAAAAAATTTTAACACCCTCCTTCAATTTAAGATTCTATAGAATTTTTAGAATTTTTTGAGACCACCCGGAGCTCTGTAGGAAAAACCGTTCGCTCACTACGAGAATTTAAAGTTTGGACGTACGATAAATCAGAAACACGAGTGTGAATCGCAAAAGAGGCCTAATCTCCGTTCAAATTAAAGCTGACCGAAATGCGATCGATGTTTTTCTTCATGTTTGATGGTTGGTGGCTTTGCAGACGAGTGATCTATAGAAAATAATAAACCATTGTGTAATAATTTGCAGCGTTTTTATTCGATTTTCGGATTCTACGTACCTTGAAACTTAAACCATCAAATTTTGAGGGGGCGTTAAAAATTTTTTTTCTTGGTCGATTCTAGAGGTTTATTATTGAAAATAATAAACCAAAAAAATATGCAAAATGAAAGGACGTTAAATTTGCTGCAAATTTCATTCTGTAGGTACGTTGTTTTGTCAAACGAACCGTTTAGCCAAGCACTGGTTTAAAATATGCGTATTTTCGCAGTCACCGGGAAAATCACCCTTTTCCACTCAAAAACTGTAATAAAAACTGTGGTGGACGCCTCAGGGCGTCCCCACTACCGCCCCCAACTGGCCTGGAGTAGGTGCCCCTTCTCCAGCCAGCTAGGGGGTATAAATAGGGCCGGATGGCCCGGAATAAATCAGACTGTGTCTCAACCTAATCGCCTTATTATTTTAGCTCTTAAGATCCTCTTGTCCAATTGACCTACCATATTGAATTGTAAATCTGTTCTCCATTTAACTGTCGGCCATTATAGCAGCGCAACACACTGGTAACACCGACGTTTGCAGCCATCATACTTCGCCGAAGTTCGCTGCCATCTTTGCACGCCATTCGCCTCTGTCGAGATACCGCACTTGCGACGCTCCGGACCGGCCACCATCAGCACGACGACATTTTCCGTGCCCTCCATTCGCCTTCCGTCGAGATACCTCACAGAGACGCTCCGGAACCGGCCATCAGTCGCACAGCGACATTTTTAATACACCCATCTTGTGCAGCCATCATCGTCCGTCGAGATTCCGTGTTTACGACGCTCCGGACTCCATTCTGACCCGCCATTCAGCTCCATTTGCTTGAGGACGCCGCTAATCGGAACTCGCATTTGGGGCTCTTGGAATCAATCTGTCACTCATTCATCGATTGACCGCCGGACGAGAGTGAACGGGACCCCCCTCCTCGCGGCGACCCCCCACGAGGCCCGCTCTCCTTCTACCTGGCGCCTCACAGCTGTTCACGTTACGTCAGCCCCCGCCGCGCCCGTCTACGCTCGACAGGGAATCCCCTCTCTTCCGGGAAACTCTCAGCCCCCTTCCACGAATCTCAGCTATTTAACGAGAAATTCGCCGTTGATTAATTGCAGACCACTGCCCATCAGCTTCGGGATCACTTCTCTTCTCTTCTGGTCTCCACTTCGGCTCACCTCGACCTTCAGCTGCCATTTCTCCGCCATCGAAGGATCGACCATCAGCCGCCATTCTCCTCCATCGAAGGATCGACCATCGGCTGCCCTTCTCCCGCTATCACTGCATCGAAGATCAATCTCTCATTCCTCGAAAATTTTTTTTAAAAAGATTATTAGAGGAATAGAGGCGCCATCATTCCGCCATCTTGCACGGCCAACTTCAAGTCTCGGCTGCCGACCTTCGAAGAACACTCTATTTTTCCTTGAAAAATTTTTTTCTAAAATTTATTAGAGGAATAGAGGTGCCATCATTACGCCATTTTTCACGGCCAACATCGAGCCTCGTCTGTCGAACTTCGTAGATTACCCTACCTCCTCGAACATTTTTTAAAATTAATAGAGGGGTAGAGGCGCCATCATTACGACCCGCTCCCGACAGAACCCGCGGCCGCCACCGGCCCCAACTCCGCAAACAATCATCATGGCTGCACCTACCAAGCTTCCGCAATATGACCCTTCGCTTCCATCAGTATGGATTGCCCAGGTTCGACTCGCGTGCGCCAACGAGGACCTCAAAACGGAACCCGAGCAATTTCGGAGAGCCTTCCTCGCCTTGGACGTCAAAACAGCAGAACTAGTGGCGGACATCGACGCAAGTTCACCTACCGCCTTCACTTCTCTCTGCAACCGACTCCTACAAGCTCACGGACCTCGTGACGGATCGGACCTCTCTTCAATCCTTCAGAACAACTCGCTGGACGGATCTACGGCCGCCGCACACGCACGCCTGCTTCGCAGAAAGCTACCTACTGACACACCGGCCTCCATACTTCGCTCCATATTCCTCCGGGCACTTCCTCCTGACATCCGCTTAAATGTCGCCGTCTCGACCGAAACGGACATCGACAAACTGGCCGCCATCGCCGACCGCCTACTGCCCCTTCGGGACAACTCGTCCTCTATGGCCGCCACTGCACTGCAGTCCACTTCTACCTACTCCTCCGACGACAATGGAGACTCAGCCGACGACGCTACACACATAGCCAGCGCTGCTAACAGAACACGCACCTTCAAAAAACCTTCACAGATGCCTCCCTCGCGACAACGTTCATCACAGATGCCCTCCTCGCGACCACGAAACTTCGCACGCCGTCGCATCATGCCGCAACAGCGAGAACAACAGTACCCCCCAGACCGGCGCTCACCATACTGCTACTACCATCAAAGATGGGGCCCTACCGCGATATTCTGCCAATCACCATGCTCCTGGAGACAACACATGCCAACGGGAAACGCAAACGCACGGTCGCCAAGGTGGTAACGACTGTGCATACCCGACCCAACCACCAACGCCTGTTCATCAAATGCAAACGCTCAAATTACGACTTCTTAGTCGACACGGGAAGCGATCTCTCCATTCTACCCAACAACCATCTGAACCGCCGCCGAGAGACTCCATCTTCCACGCTACTGGCCGCCAATGGCTCCAAGATTACGACCTACGGCTCTCAAACTGCGACCGTCCATCTTCCCAAGTTACCTCCGTACGAATGGACCTTCACAGTCGCCAACGTCAGCACAGCCATCTTGGGAGCCGATTTCCTCAGCCACTATGGCCTCCTCGTAGACCTTCAAAACCTCCGGCTCATTGATTCAGCCTCCCAGTCGTTTCTTCCCGGCCACTGTCTCATCGCTTCACCACAGGAGTCCTACTGCTCCGCTGCCTGCGCTCCACCTCGCTTCCAACGTCTACTAGACGCCTATGAACCCTCATCGCATCCAAAATCGGCGCCCGTCTATCATCACATCGTGACCACCGGTCCTCCCTGCCATGCAAAACAACGCAGATTGGCTCCGCACCTCTACAACCAAACAAAGGCCCATTTCAACGAAATGCTGCGCTCCGGCATCGTCCGCCCTTCCAATTCACCTTGGTCAAGCCCACTCCACGTAGTTCTCAAACAAAATGGGGATATTCGACCCGTCGGAGACTACAGGGACCTCAACCGAGCTACAACTCCGGACCGCTACCCGATCGGCCACCTGCATGATTTCACACTCGCACTGCATGGTTCCACCATTTTCTCAACATTCGACTTATCGAGAGCCTTCTTTCACTGCCGTATAGCGCCCGAAGATATTAAAAAAACTGCTATCCTGACACCATTTGGACTCTACGAGTTCACAAGAATGAACTACGGCCTACGAAACGCCCCGCAGACATGGCAACGCTACATGGATTTTATACTCCGAGATCTCCCGTTCGCATACGTCTACTTAGACGACATTTTGATTGGATCGCCGGATGCCGAAACGCACTTCCACCACGTATCTCGCTTACTTCATGTCCTTGCTTCCTTCGGGCTTTCAATCAATAAGGCCAAGTGTCAACTCGCTCGAAGCCAAGTCAAGTTCTTAGGACACTTGGTGGACAAAGATGGCATCAAACCTCTACCATCGAAAACTGCGCTCATCCGGAACTTTCCTCTTACTCAGTCAGTAAACGATCTCCGTACGTTCCTCGGGCTCATCAATTTCTACCGCAGGGCTATACCTCACGCCGCGCACTCGTTAATGCACCTCACGAAGCTGCTGCCATCAAACCCGAGAAAAAACGACAAGCGCCCAATATCATGGCCTCCGGACACTCTCCATCATTTCGAAAAAGCTAAGCAACTCCTCGAATCATCCGTCCAGCTAGCTCATCCTCATCCGTCCGCTCAACTCATCCTCCATACCGATGCATCTAATTTTGCCGTTGGAGCTGCCCTACATTACCAACACAACGGAACACTGTTCCCTCTCGGATTCTTCAGCAAAGCTCTCTCTCCCGCACAGCGGAACTATTCAACGTTCGACAAAGAACTTCTCGCAATATACTTAGCGATCATCCATTTCCGCCAAACCATCGAGGGTCGACCACTTACGATCTCCACGGATCACAAACCCCTCACTACGGCGTTGACCTCGCTTACAGACACCATGCCGCCCATCCGACTTCGTCATCTGCGCTTCATCTCTGAGTTTACTTCCGACATAATATATCGTCCCGGAGCCTCTAACCTTTCAGCGGACCTCTTCTCGCGAATCAACCACACATCGGCCGTCTCCATCGTACCTCCCACGGCTATCCGTGATGCCCAACTTAATGACCCACACATAGAGAACATGAATCTCACGCCGGTCACTCGGGACGGAATTACTCTCCTCTGCGACATGTCAGATTCGTCGCCCTGACCTTACATACCTTCTACACTTCGCCCTGACATTTTCAACATGATTCACGGCTTGTCACACCCGGGCATCAAAGCAACCACGGCACTCCTACGCGGACGATTCTTCTGGCCGAACATGTTGACTTCCGTAAAAACCATGACACGCGCCTGCCCTTCCTGTAATCGCGCAAAAGTGACGCGACATATTCGCGCCCCACTCGGCCGCTTTAACGACGTCGAACCGCTACTTCACATCCACGCAGACATTCTCGGGCCCCTTCCCAGAAGCGACAATTTTAAATTCTGCCTAACAATGATCGACAGAGGCACAGGATGGACCGAATGCGTCCCCGTCCGTAACATCCAGGCATCCACCATCATCCGCGCCATTTTCAATTCATGGATTTCACGTTTCGGGGCTCCTCGCAATATCACCACCGATCGAGGAACACAATTCATGTCACATGAATTCGCGAATTTCTGCCGCCAACATGGGATCACTCACAAGCCTACAAACGCTTATCACCCACAGGCCGACGGAATCATCGAACGTTGGCACAGAGTCCTTCAGGAAGCCATCATGTCCACCTCATCCCCATCATCATGGGCTCGGGACCTTCCCTCCATCATGCTCGGGCTACGCAATCGGCCCTCATTAGATGGTTTCTCTCCCGCTCAGCGTTTGTTTCATTTAAACCCTCGCCTTCCCGGCGATATTTTCACTCCCCTAACACCAAACGACATACCAGCGCTATCTCATGATTCCTATCGGAACTTCGCCCGCTCTTATTATCCGGCCTCAATGCGGAACGCTACTCACATCTACGTCAGAGTGGACACGCCCAGAACAAAGCTTGCACCCCCCTACATCGGTCCTTTTTCGATACTGTCCAACGACGGGAAGACGCTTGTTTATCAAGACGACTCGGGGGCAAACAAACAAATCTCCGTGGACAGATGTAAACCTGCAACGACACACGCTCAAATCGCCGGATCCCCTTCTACTGTTTCTTCCCCCTCTTCGCACACACTTGGTCATTTCTCCTCGGCAACATCTTCACACCGAGATGAGCAGCCAAACATTGCGCAACGATTTAAGGCTAACGCCGTCACCACCGCCTCCGCCGCCGCCTCCCCGCCTCTCGAGCACCACCGCAACGGCCGTCCTACCCACCGTCCGAAAACCGACGAGACCACTGCCTCCCGGCTCATCAAAAAAACCGGAGGCTACGGCACAATCAAAAGAGTCGGCCACCAAACCACTCCCACTGCCCCCACGACAAATCATGTCCATAACCGCGGCGATGGATCCGCCGAGGCCGCCCCTACCTTCACTCTCGTTCTCAATTCCGCCCTACAAAGGGAACTGCGCGGACTGTTGCATTCATGGGTGGCACATGCCTCGGACATCTTCAATCACAACGCAAACACCAATCCGGACTTCACCTCCGACGCCGCCGCCATACACGCCCACCCCCATCATGGATTTGAGGGCCGCATCACAGAGATCGACATCTCCAAAACCGCCGCCTCCGAAATCACGCCCCAAGTCTTCGGTTATAATTTCTCGCCGCCGCCGCTCGCCCAGCCGCCGCCGCCCACTCAGTCCGGCCTCCTGACGCCGAGCCCGCCGCTGAAAATTAAAAATTAACATTGTATTTATATCGTTTTCTTAAATAAACATCAAAAAAATAAAAAATAAAAAAATAAATAAATAAATAAATAAAAAAAAAATAAAAAAATAAATAAAAAAAAATAAAAAAATAAAGGAGAAAAAAGATACAAAAAAAAATGGATGGAAAAAAATATCTCCTCCACCATTCTTCTCCAACCCTTTCCTAAAAAAAAATAAAAAAAAAAAAAAATAAAAAAAAAATAAAATATATATATATACTCACCCTGCTGGTGTGCCGCCGCTACTGCCGCCGTGCCGCCGCTGGTGCCGCCGTGCCGTCGCTGGTCCTGCCGCACCGCCGCCACGATCCGCTGCCGCCTTCCGTCGCCGCTTCCGCCGCATCGCCGCCGCTATCCCGGACCCGCCAGCATCGCCGGCCAGAGACCTCCAGCCTGCGCCTTCCGGCCCTTAACCACTGTCCCCCCACAGCAAGATATTTTTTTCATTTTTTCATTATTATTTTGTATCTGGGGGGGGAAGTGTGGTGGACGCCTCAGGGCGTCCCCACTACCGCCCCCAACTGGCCTGGAGTAGGTGCCCCTTCTCCAGCCAGCTAGGGGGTATAAATAGGGCCGGATGGCCCGGAATAAATCAGACTGTGTCTCAACCTAATCGCCTTATTATTTTAGCTCTTAAGATCCTCTTGTCCAATTGACCTACCATATTGAATTGTAAATCTGTTCTCCATTTAACTGTCGGCCATTATAGCAGCGCAACACAAAAACATTAAATGGAAGGCAAATTTAGCTGCCAATCCACCTTGGAAGTCGGTTTTTTGGTTGCGTAGGTGTCCCGATGAAGTGGCGGTTGGTAAAGAAAGTAGGATCGTCCCCTCTGAGTAGACTAACTTGAGATGCCCGCATGAGCGGAGATGAAAACACGAGAAGCGGCTAGTGAATACTTGCGCAAAGTGTCGTCCAAGTGTGTTTTTTTCGTCGTCTTTTTCGCAAGATGTGGGCACCCGAAGGACCCTCTCGGATAGACTGGTTTTTTGTTGTTTCTCCCTCCGCTCTCGAGGTACTCCTTGCACCCGCATCCCACTTGTAGTTTTTGTTGAATTATTCTTATTAATCAACCTACCGGTACGAATAAGTTGACCAACTATTACAGTCCCAGAACAGACTAAGCACCTCCTCATTACGTCGATCTGATGAGAGATTTTGTCCTGAATAAAGAGACTAGAAAATATAATTAATAAACAATTTTCAAACCAATTGTGATTTTCGAAATTGAAAAAAAAATCTACAGTACAAAAAATGATTATTTTTTCAAAAAATGGAGAATATGAATTTTAACTTGAATAGAGATTACCCTTAAATAATAAAGAGAAATTCACTTTTTCCTATCCGATGCGATTACTAAGGACTTGTGCCTGTAGAAAAGTGAAAATCACAAATTACCAGGATCGACTTCTTGATCGTGTTGGTGTGTTGTCAACTCAACAACCGTCAAAATGGCCGTGAAAATCCTGTTTCTTATCGGGAAATTTATCGGTGATTACCACCATTCAATTTTATGCGTTTCTATTCTTCTGTTCATGGAGAGTACACCGCTCACCAAACTTTTTTCTTAAAAACCCAACGCTTTGAAAGTCCCTCTCATCATGAAAATAATGCGAAAGAGGTAAAAATATCAAGGTCTACATATTTCAAGCCTGCTGTGCAGGGTGTTTACACTTGAGTTGGACATAACTTCAGGGTTCGATTCTACAATGTATTTACAACCAAAAACGTCTCTTAGCAATTTTCTTTTAACCCCTTGGTTTTTTTATCAATTAAAAAAATTTTGTCGTGTTTTTGACCTTACATCATTAAAACATTGCTGAGTTCTTACCTTGAATTTGGAGGTCCTTTTCATTGATCTTTTTTGGTTTATTATTTTCAATAATAAGCCTTTGGAATCGAGCAAGAAAAAAAAATTTTAACCCCCCCTCAAAATTTGATGTTTTACGTTTCAAGGTACGTAGAATCCGAAAATCGAATAAAAAAATTTCCGTCCGTCCGCCGTACGCCGTACGCCGTACGCCGTACGCCGTCCGCCGTCCGCCGTCCGCCGTCCGCCGTACGCGGCACTTTTCTTAGCAACACTGGACCGATTTGGTTCAAATTTGGTATATGGGCTCCATTTGGGGTCTAGTTGTGCCGCGAAGCTTTTGGTTGATGTAGGTCACTTCTAAGGGGTGAAAATTAAGGGTGGAAATTTTCAAGAGTGCCCTAGCTCGAAAACTCTCGAAATAAAGGTATCGTTTTTTCACCAATTTTAAATAGTACAGAATTTTTAAAAATTTTTGAGACCACCCGGAGCTCTGTAGGACAAACCGTTCGGTCCCTACGAGTATTTGAAGGTTTTCCTTCGATAAAACAGAATCATGAGTGTGAATCGCAAAAGAGGTCTAATCGCCGTTCAAATTTTATCTGACTAAAATGCGATCGCTGTACATTTCTTCGATTTGTATACAGTTTTGCCTTCTGCGTAACCAGTAATCAAATTTCCATATCAAGCTTTCTATTTTTCGAATCGAGTGTGAAGCGTTTAGTTCTTTCTAATAAACTTGATTGTGAAGGTGTGAAGCCATTATAGTGTGGTAGGTAGTACCTACCAATAGGTAGGTGTGGTAGGTAAAAAAACGGCGTACGGCGTACGGCGTACGGCGGACGGACGGAAATTTTTTTATTCGATTTTCGGATTCTACGTACCTTGAAACGTAAAACATCAAATTTTGAGGGGGGGTTAAAATTTTTTTTTTCTTGCTCGATTCCAAAGGCTTATTATTGAAAATAATAAACCAAAATTGGTAGGTAAAACAATGTTTGTAGGTAAAAAACGCTGCAAATCATTGCTCACTGATCAGCTGAGTGAGCTCCGAAGCCATTTTCAATGCTATTGAATGGAAGTGCTCTTCCAGGCGTCTCCAGCATTCGAGGAGATATTCTTCACTCCTCACATCACTGATCAGCTGAGTGAGCTCCAAAGCCATTTTCAATCCTATTGAATGGAGGTGCTCTTCCAGGCGTCTCCAGCATTCGAGGAGATCTTCTTCACTCCTCAGATCACTGATCAGCTGAGTGAGCTCGAAAGCCATTTTCAATCCTATTGAATGGAAGTGCTCTTCCAGGCGTCTCCAGCATTCGAGGAGATCTTCTTCACTCTTCTGATCACTGATCAGCTGAGTGAGCTCCGAAGCCATTTTCAATCCTATTGAACGCAGGAGCTGAAATTTGAGAGGGAAGGTCAAGGGAGAATACAGATGGTGGTAGGTGCTATTGATGGAGAACCAGTGATCTATACAGAAGGATGATCTATACAGAAAATAATAAACCTTTGAGCAATGATTTGCAGCGTTTCTTTGATTTCTTCGAAAAATCCACTTTACAGCAGTCAGAATTATTCGGAAGTATCACCATTGGATTCAACGTGAAAAATTACATAGGAAATCATATTATCAAACTCGTCAAGTCATTTTGAGATCGACGGTCACTCGATTTTCTTGTAAAACACGTTTTTTTTTTTCATTCAAACTTGATTTACTTTTGTGATTTAAATTTCAAAAAGAAACATTGATAAACCGTTGGAAAGCTAACAATTTGATCATGTTTTTTTCGAAGAGCGCCCATCGAAATAGGCGGGAATTCAAAATGGAAACTTGAATTTAAAAAAAATACAAATTTCGAGAAAACAATTTAAAGTTTGCTGTTTGTCTTGATTTTCAAGGTATGCTTTACCTATTCCTAAAAGATATTGATTATGCACTAGATAGCTGGGAAATTAAAGTTCTTTCCAACGATATCCTCGAATTTGAATATACTTGGTGAATGACGTGAGTTATGACAGTTTTAATGACGTAAATATCGAAAACTCGACAACTTAGAAAAAACTTTTAAAAAACAAGGGGTTAAAACAAAATTGCTAAGAGACATTTTTTGTTGGAAAAACGTTGTAGAATCGAACCCTGAAGTTATGCCCCTGTGTAGACACCCTGTATAACTCAAATTTATTGTGAAATATCGAAGTTCCAACAACCTTAGACTGCAAGCTGCGGTCACCCTGGGTTGGATACCTAAACAGTCACCTACCGTTCTATTCAAAATTCTCCTCCTTGAAACTCATAGCAGTACAGAAGCCCATCCATTTGGCAGCACATCTGCACCAAAACAACCTGCTCAAGCGAAAACACCTCAAAGCACGCGTCCTCTTTGTGCAAAGGGAAAATTCAAGATGCCGCGATTCATCACGGTGTATCAGACCAAAGAGGCCTTTTGAGAGTCAAAGGGTTTTCGAGTGTGGGAAGACTGTACAGTACGTGATGAGTCACCTCCTTTTAAGATCCCATTAATCTCAGAGCGATGACAGGCAAACACCTACCCGACTTTTAGGTCTACCATCGACTGTAGAATTACCTACAATGACTGTCAGCTCCTGTCAGCCTTCTATGTAGGTACGATATGGGTGGCACGCTTCTCCATACCCCAAGTTGAATTTGAAAAAATGAAATGAATTAAATTAATATTTTTCATTATTTCGCTTCCTATTGAAGGTAAAGAAGCTGATAAAATACTGAGAACCTCCAAAATCGAAATGTCCACTCGCATTTTACGTTTTAGACTTTTTTGAACAATTTCGGTGTCGGATAAAATAACTTGAAATCGAGTCCGATTCCGAACCAATGTTCAGAGCTGATGAAGGATAGCCTTAAGACATTTCGTCAACATCGTACAAGCATGCGCAGCGGCTACTATCAGTTCGGGGGTGATGATTTTCATAGGGGACCATCTACACGCCAACCCGCACAATCTCTGAAAATGTCTTCGAAATCGGATGAAAATTTTAGAAGTTATGGCCGTGGCAAGGAATTTATGATAGACAGACAGACACGGAACAAATTCAATGTACCTAAAGGTAAACTTTGAAATTTCTCCCTTTGAGGGCAAAACAATATACCATGAATATGTCTATTGTTTCTATGAATAAACAGATTTTTTTTTTAAATAAAGATATGTTTACTGTAAACGTATCCATGTTATTTAGGTATTTATACTACCTACCTATTTATAGCACCTAACTTACCTACTTATACCTAACTTCATTATTGATCACCTTCAGTTTTCATTCGAGTTAACCCTTAGAGTGGCATGGTGTCACCAGTGATACCGCAGATATTCCTCCACACCACTACCTCATTTGGCACTTTCAGTGGGCAATATTTGTATCAGACACTCAGTAGGATGTGTGAAAAAAGTGTAAAAGAGTGGTAAGCAGCAGTAAGAAACAGTAGAAGTAAGTAAGTAAGTAAAAGTAAGAAACAGTAAAATTGATGACAATGAGCACTGACAATTGTTTTCGTGGTTTATAAGTTATTTCCCTTCATTCACTATTTGTGTACTGAGGGGAGATGTTAGATTTCATTTTTCAATAGTGGCTGAGTGTTCACTAAACCTGGGGAGTAAGGTGCTACTACCTAAGCATTTTTGCCATCCTTACATAATTATTATTCATTATTTCATGAAAAAGCTATCAACGATGTCTTACCACGCGTCGAGCATGGTGTCATGTGAGGTACCAAACCTGATAGAAATTTGCAAATCATATCCGTGGGGAGTGGGCAAGGTGCTCCAGGAGACACCTAGCTTAAACATCGTTGCTTGCGGGCATTGCGCAGGGTGTCACTGGAGGCACCAAATTTAAATTGGCTGTAAATTTAGCAAATTCAATCATGTAATTAATTTAGGTGTTTTTCTGGAGTCGTTTGAGGCCTAGAATTGAATTTCCATGAACAAAACTTTTTAAAACTACTTTTAAAAATTCTTGCCACTCTAAGGGTTAATATTAATCAAAAGTGCCGGGTCGTCACAAATGTTGATGTCGTTACACAAATTTTAGAATGACCCCCAGCCCAAAAACATATTGATTCATGTTAAAATTGTTCGAGAAGGTAAAACGAAAAAAGAGAAAAAAGAGAGAAAAGTAAAACGCGAGTGGAAATTTTGATTTTGGAGAACATCTTTTTTTAACGTTGAAAAGTGAAAACAGCTACCTCGGTAGATTCGGAAGCAATAGTTGCAATGGTAAAACAGTGATCTTTGCAGAAGGGTGATCTATACAGAAGAGTAATAAACCTTTGTGAAATAATTTACAGCATTTTTTGACCTGCTACAAAGTTTTCATGCCTTGGATGTTTTTTCTCAAATACCTACCTACTAACTCATCTAAACGTTTGAGAAGTACAAACATATTAACTTCGTTAGAGACATCTTTCTCCTTCAAAAATTAAACTTGGAAGAAAATAATCAATTTGTATACGGCGTATTTTGTAACCGTCGACTCCTAACGGCAATCAGACACAATGGAACATTTATTTGACAACCTCCCAGACGTAGATGTCTGTCAGACATCGCCAGAGGTCTAGGAGTCCCTTTCAACGCCGTTGCCCTAATGACTTCTTGGAAGTTGAGATGAGAAGGTCTGCATCGCATACATATTCAAAAGGCAAAAGCTGGTTTTTCTGTTCGGGGCACGCGACCCGCTCGGACTCGTAATAAAAAAATCTCGAACGTCAAGATCGGTTCCCGTTTAAAAATACTTTCTAATCGGCTGCCCATCAAAAAACGGAGATTTCGTACAGTCTGGTCTTAAAATTGGGCGCTTTCGATGCAAAATTCGAAATTGAGGTATTAATGAGGTGACGGGAGGGAGCAGGTCCACGTTACCCTTTCCGACATAAACGGCAGTAACTAGTAAATTTATTCATTTTATGAATGAAGGGCAATGGATCTCATAGTGTTAGTGAGATAATTTCACATTTTCTCTGACATTTTTTATTACTTCCTTTCTAGTCTAAAAAAAAAAAAAAAAAAAAATCTCCCCTTCCTACTCTGCGTGAAAAGGAAAAACAGCTTAAATAATAAAATCGCGATATTGAAAAATTTGGTCAGGAAAGCTCAACTAGAAATTCTGCAATTTAATGTGGAGGAAAAACAGCTTGCCTTTGATCGTTCGGAGGAAAAAGGGCTTATCTTTGACGGTTAGCACGCCTTGGCCTGGTCTTTCGTAATTTAATGTGGAGGAAAAACCACTCAACTATACATAAGCTGTTTTTCCTCCAAATCGTTCGACTAGATCTTTCATGCTGAGCCATTTTCCGCTTCAGCCAAGTGGTTTTTCCTCCTAATCCCCTCACTCCATTGGTAACATCAGATGTTTTCCCTGAATTTGAGAAGTTGTTTGAACAACGAGACGCTGAGGAAATAACATTATGGCTCGACAATTGCGGAGCTCAGAACAAAAATTGGACGTTGTTCAGCTACTTAGTTTTTATTGTGAATTCTACGTTAATTGCAGCAAAAACAATTTACATTAGGGGTGTGTCGGTCCAGGTATTTCCCTGGAACGGTTCCAACGGTTACGGTGACAAAGATGTAACCGTTCCAAATTACCGGTACAGTTCCATTACCGATACAGGCGATCAAATTCCACTCACATGGCATGGATGAAGCAGGCAGTCAAATCCCTATCGTCCTTCTTCCATGCTTATGATCTCAACTTGCAATACAATAGCATCATTTTCCTTGACAATTCGCTAAAAGGAAGGAATTTGAACAAGTGTTACAAAAGAGGCAATTTATTATAAATAATAGTTACCAAACAATTCAAGGAAAGAATTATGACGTTGCAGTTTAAGAACTTAACATGACAATAATAAATTAATAAAACTGGAGACAACTTCCATGCTAACCTGTCCAGAAGATAACTTACCGCTCAAGAGCCATTCCATGAACCATTCTCAGTCCATGGAAGTAGTAAGGGCGCTTCCAGGTACAACATGGAACAGAACTGAGAACAAGATCCATGCTTACCGGTCCAGAGCCATTGAACCATTCTCTGTGATATCTTATCGGTCCGGTTACATCCTTACCGGTCCAGTTCCATCCTCACCAATCAGAATGATCAGATTGATGAGATGATTGATCAGATCATTCTGATTGGTGAGGATGGAACTGGGCCGATAGAAAAGATTCTCTTCCCGGTCCAGAGCCATCTTAAGATATCTTATCAGTCCGTGGAACTGGACCGGTAAGGGTCGAGTTTTTGTCACTGCGTGGAACCGTTCCAACCTGATACTCGGTTCCACAGTCCCGGTACAGCTGTACCGACACACCTCTAATTTACATTAATTTCTTTGAACCTGGCCATACTTTTATGTCAGCAGATAGTTTCCACCATCAAATTGAAGTCCAGCTAAAAGCTGCTGGCAAGGTTTATGACTTCAACGATTTCAAAACCTGCGTGAAAAAATCCTGTAACGGTCACGTAAACGTGAAGGAAATGAATGTAGATGATTTTAGCAAATGGGAGGATGGAAGTAGCAAGTACAAACTCAAAAAAATGGAAAACCGCCCTTATTTGGCGGAATTAGTGATACTTAAAGCAGAGAGAAGCAAATATTTCCTCTACTTTGCAAAACAGCACAACACTTCTGACTTCGAGGAACTTCATTTTCTGAAGAAAAGTATGGAAAAGGGGATCCAACTTCCTGAAACGAACACCACTGGTCGCGGAGTGCCTCCTGAAAAGAAAGCCGACATAATCGCCAAACTGGGAAGACTCATCCCTCCTAACAGACTTCCGTTTTGGGAAAATCTGCCAACGGACAAAAATTCCGCGGATTTGATCACAACTCAAGAAAATTAACACGCAGAATATGGTAACCTACTTAATAAATTTTATATGTAATCATAAATTTGTGAAATCTTCATTTTTTTATATTTTTTGTGGCAGCGATTTGGAGGAAATACCACTTGAGCTAGTTTTCCCTAACATTATAAGTGGTTTTCTCAAATATAATGTTCGTTTGATTTGTATAAGATGTGGAGGAAAAACAGCTCAAGTGGTTTTTCCTCCAAATCGCTGCCACAGTTTTGGTTATTAACTGATAGAAAGAGCTTAACTATGAATAATCGACGTAAAATCGATGTTTCTTGAATTTAATCGATATCAGCACGATCGATAGGATGTAACCTAACAGACGATCGAAAATGTGGACTTATAACTATAAACTAGAGACGAATAATGGAGTGGTAAGCTCAAAATCCTTGAGGCGTTTTTCGGGCGCTCAGAATTTCATAGATAAGCTGTTTTTCCTTCTCACGGCAGTACTAATCTCCTGTTTTAAATATATTCAACTCTATTTTCAAAAAACACTGAAAATTATTACGCAAAGGTTAATTATTTTTTATTTGCAAAGAACACGGCTTTGACCATAGATACTACCTACCTACCTCATACCTACTTCACAATCAAGTTTATTTGTAAGAAATAAACGCTCCACACTCATTTCAAAGAACAGGGAGTTGAGATTGCCCTAATTTATTATTAGGAAATTCGATTAATGGTTGCTACGGACGCAAATCAACAAGAAGAAACGAACAACGAACGCATTTCGATCAGCTAAAATTTGAACGGAGATAAGGCTTCCTTTGAGATTCTCAATCGTGTTTCTGATTTATCGTAAGTCTACTTAAACTTAAAATTTAATGTAAATTGTGGAATAACATACCGACATAATTGTGGAATTGTAAACTGAGGTATCCCGTAATAAATAAATAAATAAAGAATTTGCATTCGATCGAAGTTAGGGAAGCTATGTAAAACTGCCACCAGCCCTTCAGATCCGTGTGTTAGGTATCTCCTATGACCCAATTCTAAGATGAAGCGATACATTCCTGCTTCGAGAACGCTTCAAGCGAAAAATTACAAGATTTGAGTGAGATTCTGATAGCAGCATCTAGCGGCCCATTTTGTCCACAACTCACTCGAAAACGAAACTACGTGGAATTATGAGTAATTGGTTCCAAAAGTGTGCAATTTCGATTTGCTCCATAGAAAAGTTTGATAAAAGTATCAACGCTTCACACTGATACGCTGCAAGTTATTACACAAAGGTTCATTGTTTTTCCATATGGATCACTCATCTGCAAAGAACACAGCTTTGCCATTGCCACCATCTACTAACCATATTTTCGCTTGACAATCAAGTTTATTTTGAACAAATAAACGCTTCACACTCAATTCGAAGTATTAAGGAGTTGTGGGTGCCTTCATTAGGAAATTTCACCACTGGTTGCTAAGGACGCAAAACAGTACTGAGTACATCTCAAAGAAACGAACAAATCGCACTTTGGTCAGCTAAAATTTGAACGGAGATTAGACCTCTTTTGCGATTCACACTCGTGTTTCTGATTTATTGCAAGTCTGACCCTTATGTTCTCATGGGGAGCGAATAGTCGGTCCTACCGAACTCTAGGTGGTCTCATTCGACTCTAAAAATTTAATACTGTTTTAAGTTTAAGAAAAGTAATACCTGTTTATGTATCGACATTTCCAAATTATTTTCAAATTTTCAACCCTTGGAAGTGACTGACATCAACCAAAAGCTTCGGGGCACATCTAGACCCCGAATACACCCAATTTTCATCTAAATCGGTCCATGGAAACCAATCCATTGGGGGAAAATTGGAGGAAAGTATCACCGCTTTGAGCTGATTTATTGTGACATAAATAAGTATGTCGTTTTGCACTGTGTATCATGATTTTTTTTTTTTTCAAAAAATTATCGGTATAAACCGCTATTTAGATTTAAGAGTTAGATTGAAGAAACGGATCATTTTTTATATTAAATGTAAAATGAGAAATTTTCTCATGAGAGTTTGATATCCAGATTAGGCAGTCTTAAATAGGCACCCTGCAAAATTTCTGCTTCTTGAGGCCACCAGATGCAAATTAACCTCGCCCAACTGATCTGGGAGGATCTCAGTTTGTAATTTAGATGTAACAGTCTAAAATATGCTTCATGATTCCCAGGAAACATTCAAACATAGAACTGGAAATTATCAATTAGGTAACCAATAGTCTAGACATCCTTGTATTGTCAGTCGTGAAACATTTCAGTTCAGATTCATCTTGAGAAGGACGTTTTCCCCCTCTGACGTGTCAAAAGCCTATCAACATTGAACCCCTTTGATATCTCGAACTCCGCCGAACACGACTAACGTCTTAACCTTGGAAACCGGACTCGGTTAATTGCGTTAATTGACCGCCTCACCCGCGCTATCTAGTGCTCTACGTGTTAATTAAAAAATCCCATTCCGACCGTGTCTTGTTAATAAAGTGTCAAAGAAAAACGAAACAAAGTTTCGAGTTTTTTCCCGAATGCTCCCCTTTGTGGACGATCTTGCGAGATAAGAAGGTGCCTTTTCATTAGCCGTTACAAGTCTGAGCTGCTTCCTCTGCCATCAATATTCCCCTAGGGAGAAAGTAACATTCGTACACCATGAGTGAATGAATAAAGTTGCAAAAAGTCTTTTCAGCGGATTTTTCTTCCCTTTTTTTGCTCCCTCATCATTTAAAATAAGAGTTATTTAATTACTTATTTAGAGCGTTTTGAGTAACTTTGGTTCCGTATCTGCCTGTCTGCCTTTCGTCAAAACTGTGACATTTAAGGTGGTCTCAGTCGGTCGCCGTTAGTATTTCCCTAAATTACAGGCGCTCAAACTCTAAACGTTAAAGTGCTTCCCAGAGAAAAATGAGAAAAACCTAACTGAATAAAAGATTTTTTCCATTTTTTGCTGGAAATTATTGTTCAGTTTTGATGATTCCAGCGGCAATCTTTCAGTTTTTCAATTCAAATTTAGGTACAACTTTCAAAGTAGAACGCCTGTAATTAAGGGGAATACTAACCCGAAACGAGGAACGAACGACGACCGACTGAGACCCTTCTGACTGCAACATTGTAGAATAGTGAGTAACTCGGAATAACATCAATAAGTTATGAACAGTTGTACAAATATTATTTATTATTTATGTTGATGTTTATTGATGTGCCGAACCGATAGAGAGCGTCCTTGCAAAGATCTTTCCCTACAACACTGGCCCAGAGTTATTGAAACTGTTTGTAAGAAATAAAACATGTATCGGAGGGTCTTTTTTCGAATCGATTTCCCGCAGTATAAACGGTTAAAATAACTGAAATTACGTATTTCCTAGAGATGTAAATTTTAGAAGTTGTGTAGGTACTGTAAAACTAGGAAATTAGCTCCAATTTTCCGCCTTTTTGGTTTATTATTTTCAATAATGAACGTTTGGAATCGACCAAGAAAATTTTTTTTTTGACACCCCCTCAAAATTTGATGGTTTACGTTTCAAGGTACGTAGAATCCAAAAATCGAATAAAAATTTGGCCGTCCGTCCGCAGTACGCGGCACTTTTGCCACTTAGCATTGACCGATTTTGATGAAATTTGGTATGTAGGCTCCACTTGGGGTCTAGTTGTGCCCCGAAGCATTTGGTTGATGTAGGTCACTCCTAAGGGTTCCAAAATCAATTTTGAAATTTTGAAAACGCCCTAACTCAAAAAATTTCGATATAAAGGTATTGTTTTTCCTTCAAATTAAGATTCTATAGAATTTTTAGAATTTTTTGAGACCACGCGGAGCTCTGTAGGGCAAACCGTTCGCTCCCTACGAAAATTTAAGGGTTTATATTGAAATACATATATATATATAAATCAAAACACGAGTGTGAATCGCAAAAGAGGCCTAATCTCCGTTCAAATTAGAGCTGACCGAAATGCAATCGATGGTTGGTGATTTTTATTTTTTTATTTTTTTATTTTTTTTTATTTTTTATTTTATTTTTTTATTTTTTTTTTATTTATTTATTTTTTTCTTCATATTGGATGGTTGGTGATTTTGTAGACGAGTGATCTATGTAAAAATAATAAACCGTTGTGTAATAATTTGCAGCGTTTTTTGCTGGAAATTATTGTTCGATTTTGATGATTCCAGCGGCAATCTTTGAGTTTTTCAATTCAAATTTAGGTACAACTTTCAAAGTAGAGCGCCTGTAGTTTGGGGAAATACTAAACCGAAACGAGGAACGAACGACGACCGACTGAGACCCTTCTGACTGCAACATTGTAGAATAGTGGGTAACTCGGAATAACATCAATAAGTTATGAACAGTTGTACAAATATTATTATGTATGTCAAACCGATAGAGAGCGTCCTAGCAAAGATCTTTCCCTACAACACTGGCCCAGTTTTATTGGAACTCTTTGTAAAAAATAAAACATGTATCTGAGGGTCAGAAGCATAAACTTTTTTCGAGTCGATTCCCCAAAGTATAAACGGTTAAAATAACTGAAATTATATATTTCCTAGAGATGTACATTTTCGAAGTTGTGTAGGTGTAGGGAAATTATCGTAGCTCCAATTTTCCGCCTTTTTTTTTCAACCAAATTTTAGCTACTATTTGAAAATGAAAACCCCGATCTAATAGAACATTATGAACCCTCTGGATCCTAACGAATCGATTTTTTCTTTATTCACACACTGTTTCATTTTTATTTCATGAGTTATTTGTTCTTTTATCATTGGATCAATCTTTTAGGAATACTTTGCGCTGATTCAGAAATGTCCTAATTTTTCTTTCAGAAAATCTTTTATTAAAGGTTCCTGTTCTACCATCCAAATATACACCATTATTGGAGACCTTCATAAGAATAATACCAAAATTCAACAAAAATTTCATTTTTATTATACAATACACAATTTTTTAGATACGTACATATTTCTTAATTTTATAGTTACACAAATACAATAATAAAACAATAGCGTTCAGATGATCGTTAAATAGCATCAAATAACATACGAAACACGTAAAAGTCGCCTCTTATCAGTTGGTTGGGTACTTCTAGCTCCAACCTCATCAACCAACAAGACGGCAAAATAAAGCTAATTAGATTCATGATATGAAGGAATAAGCTAATAATCTTTACAAAATCATCGTTAAACTGTGTGTTCTGAAGTAGAAGTCACGAGAAAAGCTGAGAAAATTACAAGTTTCATTGTTAACAGCAATATAACCTTCACTTGGCCTTGTGGAAGGTATATTAAACTAAAGGTAAAGTGGTTGATATGATGATGCTAAATTTATTATTTATTGACTTTTAATTATTGGTTTGGCTAGATTTGCAAAAATAAATAACAAGAAATGAGTGGACTGTGTATCAAAGGGTGTTGTACTACAATAAATAACCAGTGACTAGGTAATTATGACTTTTTATTAAACAATAATGAGGTAACAATGATATAAATTATGATGGTAATAAATACTGTGGATGCCTACCTAAAAGTGGCCACTAAAGACTAAATATCACAAAGTTGGTAGGTAGCTAACCCCCAAAGTTCCAGTGAAGAAGAAGAAAGCCCAAACTCCAGGTAGGTAGGTAGGTAGGAGACAGCCAGAAGATAGATCACAGGTATGGGTAGATCACAGAAGATTTGGATTATGGTAACTCTCACCTTGATTTTGGTAGCTAGCTATTTATGGTACCCTGAGCTACAGGTGGTCAGCATACAGGGGGGTATCCTGGTAGTGGTAGATGAAGATCCTGGTAGTCCAAGGGAATCGAACAGAATGGTGAGATATTCCACTTGATTTTTGGTATACAGTTGAGAATCCACTTCAGGTACTACTTTGGATAAATTTAGATAAACTTTTCTTTGGTGAGAGCAAGATGGAACAAAAGGTGCAAGATGGCTGACTGGTTAAGACTGACTGATGAATGGTGATGAAGGGCTCCAGAGCAGTGATGAAGGTGGAATCAGCTGATGATGCACTTCACTCACACTTATAATTTTAAAACTTATTATTGTATAAATTAAATTAAGAGAAATTTTGATTAGGTTTTAATTATTAAATGAACAGAAATTATTGATGGATTGAATTGACTTGAATGGATGTGAACATGGATGTAGGCAGATTGAATAATTTAATAAGTACATGGGAGATCAGTATGGAAGTGAATGTATGGAAGTTACAAGGTGAATGATATATAAAGGTGAAGAAGCAGATGATAACACAATTGATAAGGGGTTTCATGTTTTGAGTTTGTGATACTGAGGGAATTAGAAAAGGATTTTGGGGAAGTTTGATAGGTTTTTAGGAAGGATATGGTGAAAAATGTGGTGAATGGTGTGGAGTTGATGCAGTTGGTGGTGAGTTGATGATTCCAAGACGTTTTCCGAACATAAAGGTGAATTAAAGGTGTCAGGTATAACATGGAATTTTTCCTGACTGGCTCCAAATTACCTATTTTGCGGATCTCACAACGAATTGTTCTTTCGAGCAAAGTTACTTTCCAAGGAACAAATTTACTTCGTTCTACGGTAAAAATTAGACCACTCACTCTTCTTTTATAGAAAATTCACGTTGAAAACTCACTTGATCTGATAATATTTATTATTATTATATTCTAACAGATTCTGCCCTCAATCTTCCTGCCCTCCCAAACGACAATCTCTGCAGTAAGGTGTGGCGTAGTCTTCACCTCAACTGTCACACGTCTTGGTGCTAAAATTAAAATTATGTGAAAAAACTTCCTCAACACCTCCAAACCTTTTTTTTTCAAAATCCTAATCTATTCTGACGAGATGACTATTGCTCCAGGCCAAAATCTAGTTATAATTATAACTAGATAATTCACAGTCTGTCGACTGATTTAATTTATATCAGTTGTGTTTTTCGAAAATATTATATTTTTCGTCGAGCCTTTCCACAAAAACGTGTTAATAATTATACACCACGCGTCTGAAACTATTGAACGATTTTCGAAAAAATTTTCAGTAGTCTTCTAAGAGATCACACCTGAATCCGATGAAAACTACGGTAGCTGAACTACTGATTTTGAGATGTTTCTGACGGATTTTACCCAACGGCTATTGGACGCGTGTCGGATAATACTCCCAAAGGCTGGCCAAGAATTATACGGAAGGAGCTCCCTTTTTCGAACCCCGGGGTGATGAATGTGACACGCGAACTTAGTTTTAACCAGCATCAACCTCGGAGGGCGTATCACGGGGAAAATTGGCGCTGTGGATCGAATTTGAGATACTTTGTACCTAATTATGGCTCGAAACTCCGAAAAAACAAGCAACGCCGTTAAATGGAGGATTTCAAAGGAAATTACGAAGATGAATGTTTGAAGATGATTATTCGTTTAGCAGCAATTATCAGCATGCGAAATCTCCTATCTTGAAGGACCTGAGTCTTTCAAAGGGTGAACATCGTTTAAGCAACCATTGGAGGATGATATTCGAAAAAGGCTGCCAAATTGGGTGGGCAGTATAGTTTAGTATAAGAATACCTTGGAGAAGAAGAATCTTAGGAGTTCCACTAATAAATTCCCTCGTATGAAAAGTTTCATAATCATGTTGATGGTTGCCAGAGTCGATAAAAAGCAAGGCGATTGAGAATTCACTCCCGATTGTGTTGACGATTTTTCATTTTTTTTCGCGTATGGTTGGAATCATGCTACTGATTGGATCGTGATGAAATCATCGTACAATCTTCGAGGGCCCAGTTCCAAACCACCCTCAAAATTTCAGAGAAATTGGGTTATTGGGTAGTGCGAGGTTAATACTCAAGTAAAATTACGTTTAATTGCGCATAATTTTGGTTCCGGCCTGTCTATCTCAGGTTAATTCCAAGCCTTCTTTCTCCGAATTTGTTGCAATTCATGAGGAACCGTCTCGAGGCTTACCCTCATCAACACTGAAAATATCATCAAAATCGTGAATCATGATGACGTGAATGTGAGTGATTGAAGTAAACAACACATAAAAAAATTAAATAAATAAAAATAAAAATGAAAAATTAATTAAATTGGATTAGTTATTAATTGAGAAGTTTGATTGCACCATTTTTATCGAAATTGAGTTAACACTTTCCCTGGGTTTTAGGGGGGTAGTTCTTCACAAAAATGTGATCGTTCTGGAGCATAAGATACTCTATTTCCTTGAAAACGAGGGTGAATATTCCGTTCTGTTTCTAAAAGTACTTTATCCACTTCGTTTGATTTCAAAAAGTACCTACTAAGTACATCCATAAATCTGATATTTAAAATCTCGTTCAACATTATTTTTAACTTTGAACTAATTTACCTTTTTTCCAAAAATATTTATTATAATTCAAAAATATATAAAAAATAATATCACATGGTTTTTTACGTTTTTCTCACGTTTGACCAAAATAATATTACATGGATTTTTACGTTTTTCTCACGTGTGACCAAAATGGATATATTACTTTTTAGAATCAAGCTCCTCAATTATTAAATTAATTTTTTTCATCTAGTTAGTACTTTATTCAGTGGAATGTATCATTATTAATGTATAAAAAAAATTGATCGTGTTATTTTTAGTTTTTACTACAAATATCTCTAGTGAGCTCTTCATAAAATGGAATACTGAAGGCAGGTTTTTTCATGGTGGCGTTTCAAAATTTGGTTTTGAAGGGAGGATCTGGCTGGGTTTGTAGAAGACCAGAAACTACATGAATCCCGTCTGCGGAGCTGGAGACTGTCTTTCTATAAGCTCAAAAAGGGCTCGAAAAGTACATAAGGATCAGAAGAAGCGAAAGGCTCATCTATGAATGATCAGAATACAAGGAAATCCAAAAGGAAATCTTCAAAGAAATTAATGCTTGATATTGTCCATGCAGTATTCAGCAGAAATATTTGGCGGCGATGAAAATGTGAATTGTTCCATGACCTTGAGGAGCTTCGAGGTGAAAATTTGATTGCAAAAACTGCAAAATAGGGCTGCATATCTTCAAGAGAGACGACGATTGACGATTTGGGCTGAAGAACCGAGATTTCTTTGGGAGATAAGCCGCAACGAACAGAAGAAACTACCAGTAATCGACCATAAACAGACAGACCGGGAGCCGAAGTTGTTCAAGAAATAGCTACTAAAATGCAAAATGTGACTGAAAAATTTGATTTTGAAAGACCCACATTACTAAAGACGCTGATAAGGAACTAAATTTTTCATCGTCTCCGATTGTCAATTTTCCAGCTTTCTAAAGATCGAAAAAGTGGACCGGTCGATACGGATGCAGTCGGTCAATAATTTCGGACTTTCGTAAAATATTCCTCAGAGCCCCCGCAATGTGGACGTTTCCAAAACCTGTCTCGAAAAGGAGCTGCAGCACTGAAAAAAAAAAGAAAAAAAAATGAAAAAATTGGTTGAAAATGCAGTACAGAATCGGTTTTCATTCGAAACATTAATTGGAAGCACCGATGCGCTTTTTCATAATCGATCTCGTCATCCATCCAGTTTTTTGAAAACAAGAAGAAAAAAATCTTCGATGGGAGTCTTGATTTAATCTCTGGACCTTCCGACTGCATTTACAAAGTCGAGTTCTAACGAATTCTACCTGCACCGCGATCGCCCACTGGATATTGATTAAATTTACGTTCGGTTCAAGTGGGGCGCGGGGAGACTGTCTAACATCCCTTGATCGCCAAGTGTGACCAACTTACCGGAATTTGACTGTCCGGAATCTTTATGAATTTTCGTACTTCGGGGCAATTTATCATCGTGCAGATCCAGATTCCCTGATTATGGTTTGGCATCTAGAACAAAAATGCGAATTTTCTTCTTAGAACGAGAAATGCCCCTTTAGCATCACCATCAACAGAATATTCGAATAATTCCATAATATTCAGAGGTACCTCCTTAAATATTGAGCATATAGAGCATCAAGTACAGTGCTCTTCACTGTCCTCATGGTGCTCTATAGGTACTACAATACTGTGCTCAGCACAGCAAGTCCAATATTTTTTGCTCTGTACTGTAATATTGAACTGCAAAAACACTGCTCTTCACTGTTCTGTACACTGCTCTCGGTGCTCTATAGGTACTTGTAGCATCCATGATGCACCAAGACAATAAAGACACTCCATCTTGATCCTGTGATTTCATCAACAGCTCCCTTATACTCAAAACGTAAATTGACAGTTAAGTCAAGTTTTGTACATACTGCATTACTGTTACATCTGTTACATCGATATCTGCTCTGTACTGCAATATTGAACTGCAAAAACACTGCTCTTCACTGTTCTGCACACTGCTCTTCACTGTTCTGCACACTGCTCTCGGTGCTCTATAAGTACAGCATTACTGTACTCTGAACAGAACATCAATATCTGCTCTGGACTGCAATATTGAACTGCAAAAACACTGCTCTTCACTGTTCTGCACACTGCTCTTCACTGTTCTGCACACTGCTCTCGGTGCTCTATAGGTACTGCATTACTGTGCTCTGAACTGAACATCCAATATCTGCTATGGACTGCAATATTGAACTGCAAAAACACTGCTCTTCACTGTTCTGCACACTGCTCTCAGTGCTCTATAAGTACAGCATTACTGTGCTCTGAACAGAACATCAATATCTGCCCTGGACTGCAATATTGAACTGCAAAAACACTGCTCTTCACTGTTCTGTACACTGCTCTAGGTGCTCTATAGGTACTGCATTACTGTGCTCTGAACTGAACATCCAATATCTGCTGTGTACTGTAATATTGAACTGCAAGTACAGTGCTCTATAAGTACTGAATTACTGTGCTCTGTGCTGCGACCTACTGCATCCGAAGTGCTGTGGTTAGTCCCTTCTTTCATATCTTCATAACTATTATGACTAGGCATCATCAAACAAAATTTCCAATTTTCGTCTTAGAATGAGAAGTAGCCCTTTACATCACAATCAACAGAGTATTCGAATAATTCCATTATATTCAGAGGTACCTTCGCGGTTCATCTTGGAGAGCATAAATAATGCACCTATTCATCCTGAGAGCACTCTGGAAACCTACTTCTATTAAGGACGCTTAAGATTTCGGTCTGAACAACAAATTTGTACTTGTCGCTAAACTGCTCTGCTTAGTGCTTTTGTACTCTGCACTACAGCATTACTGTGCTCTGAACTGAACACCCAATATCTGCTTTGTACTGCAGTATTGAGCATGAAGTTCAGTGCTCTTCGTAAGTTGCAGTATAATGCTCTTCATATATCTATCTATCTATCTTCACTGTTCTGTACACTGCTCTCGGTGCTCTATAGGTACTGAATTACTGTGCTCTGAACTGAACACCCAATGTCTGCTGTGTACTGTAATATTGAACTGCAAGTACAGTGCTCTATAAGTACTGAATTAATGTGCTCTGTGCTGCTATATACTGCATAACAAGTGCTGTGGTTAGTTCCTTCTTTCATATCTACATAACTATTATGACTTGGCATCATGAAACAAAATTGTCAATATTCTTCTTAGAATGAGAAATAGCCCTTTAGCATCCCCATCAACAGAATATTTGAATAATTCCATGATATTCATAGGTACCTCCATAAATATTGACTGTCCACCTTGGAGAGCATAAATAGTGCACCTATTCATCCTGAGAGCACTCTAGAAGCCTACTTCTATTTAGGACGCTTAAGATTTTGGTCTGTACAAAAAAAATTGTACTTGGAGCTAAACTGCTCTGCTTGGTGCTTTTGTACTCTGCACTACAACATTACTGTGCTCTGAACTGAGCATCCAAGATCTTGCTCTGGACTGCAATATTGAACTGCAAGTACAAGGCTCTTCACTGTTCTGCACACTGCTCTATATGTAGGTTCTGATTTACTGCGTTCTGCACTGCAATTTACTTATTCTAAGTGCTGTGATTTGTCACAACTTCCATTTTTCACTAAACTATTATGGTCCCCTACGAATTTTCGCCACCGGAATGATATCAGCCTCTGCGCATGCGCTAAAGTGTCATCATTGAAGTAGCCATAACTTCTTCAGTTTTCATCCGAATTCGAAAAAATCGATAGAAATTGTGTGGTTGGGACTCAGGATGGTTCCCAATCAATTTCATCGTCTTATCATCAAATATGGAGGGTAGTTGTAGGTACGTGGAGATAATTTACTATACATTGAATCATCTATTCTATCGTGTTATGAAGGAAACTATGTGCCACACCTAATTGGCAGACGTTTTTCCATTGTGTCGTCTGCTGTCTTTGATACCTGCATTCAAGTATCCACAACTAAACCAGTTTGCTGCTCAGTGAAAGAGGAAGATCGAAAGTGAAGGAGGCGCGCGCCCGATGATTATGCATTCAGGCGAGGAGTGTGTTTAGTCGGTGAGGCCGTGTGTCTGTGTGTGTGTGGACCCGAGGGCATTCCCCGGAGCAGGAATCTAATGGTCGGCAGCCGATCTAATGGATAATAAAGGAGCAGACTCGAGACGGGAGATCCTGAGGGTGAGCTGGTGTAAGTACCGATATACATCTCTCTGTGTATATAGGTATATCCTTACTGGGTAAGTGCGTTCCCCGAGGACCCCTAGACCAAACTACCTGCATAGTGAGGCAGGTCTGCGTATGAGTTCCTGCCTTATTAAATGATAGGTGGGGGTTTTCTGTGTTGGGAGGCCTTGGAGTCTCATGCGGGCCTTTCCAGGTTCAAGGTCGAGAGCGGGAGTTTCTTACTGACCGAATGACCACTACGTTTCACTGCACTCTTTGGATCAGAGATAATATCCGTCGCCTTTAGTGCAGTTTATCGGGGAGAAAGTTAACTGGTCCAAAAATGGCTCCTTGATGGTACTAGCTCTCACCTGGAAATCGATATTGGCTTCCACACTATCAAAGATACGAACTCGTAAGACCTTTTCCTGATTTCACGACTTTTTAACCGATTTTCAGCCATTTTTCAGCGTTTCAAGCAAGAAAAAAATGTAAACCTCCCCCTCAACATTTGATGGTTTACGAATTTTAAAAAATCCGAACGCGGCATTTTCCTTAGTTATTAAGAACCAATTTTGATGAAATTTGGTACATATGGGCTCCATTTGAGGTCCTATTGAGCCCGAAGCTTTTAGTTAGTAATTTCACATCAAGGGCTGTCATTTTCAAAAGCGCCCTAGCCCGAAAACACTCAAAATAAAGGTATTTTTTTCACCAATTTGAAATAATATTGAATTTTTAGAATCGAATGAGGCCACTTTGTAGGACTATCCATTCGCTCATTTTTTAGTGTTGTTCGGCCTTTATTTTAAGAGATTGGAAGGTTGAGGGGAGGAAATTTGGATTCAATGATCACTTCACTAGGTACATTGTAGGGTTCAGTCTTATTAAATATAATCCCCCCTTCTACACGTAGATCTTTCAACTTAATTTTGGGCGAAATTGCCTTGACCCAAAAACACTTCCACTCAAAACTAGTACTTAAAACCAGCGATAAATAGGTTTAAATGGGTTGAAAGAGGGAGCACATGCGCCTTACGTATAGCATGTAGATCTTTCAAATTAATTTTGGGTTAAAATCTTCTTGAAATCAATCAATGGGCTGATGATTTTCTGAATTTATGATAAAAACCATAAATTTAATTTAATTTTTTTTTTTTTTTTTAATAATCAATCATCTTTGAAAAGTGAAAACAAAGCTTCCGTTAGCTTACCCTGGTAGACTCGGAAGCAAGACCGCACATTTATCGGTTTTTGATCATTCTGAATTCAAATCCGCGATTTTTTTCTTGGGCTAACAGTATGTTTGTTTGCTTGTTATTGCGAAACAATTACCTACTAAAGATATCATCCGGAGCGACATAGCGACATGGTTTTATATATACAACCTTTTCTTCGATAGCACTACAGGTGCATAAGATTTTTGGAAAAACTTCAAGGATCGTTTTAAATGTTTTGAAAGGGATTTCAGTGAATTTTCTCTCGACTTCTTTCTCGACATTCTAAAAATTTTGAGGCTACTCCAATTAATTCAGTTTTTTTTTTTTTTTTGAAAACTCGCTAAAATGTTGACTCTGAAGGACCTGAATTTTTTGGCGAGCCACACGATCGTTTAGAAGCAACCTTGTTTGACCAAAGTGAAGAAATCATATGTTTTCATGAGTTGAGATGGTCACCTCAGTGTCAGGGTGAATGTACGGTTGCCTACCTGCCTCAATATATCAAATACGAAGGGTGGCGAATATTGACGAGGAGGGCGGGTTTAATGAAAATAAGCGCGACCTCGCTTCACCTGTCATGTCGACAAGGTCGTCTTGAAGAGGCAGTTGTTCGAGAAATCTCACACCTGGAGGTCGCCCTTAGGATATGACGTCCCTTCCATTCACGTATGGAATCGGGCAGATGTCGCGAATCTGACCGAAAAACCCTTTTCGACAGAAGTGGCCGATCCCCGAGCAACGCAACGCCCTGCAGCTGCTGTGAGACGATCTGGTTCAAACAGCCTTGCAAATGTCCAGAGAGGAGAGCAGATGTGGGAAAAGACTTAACCCTTTGCCAAAGACGGGTTTCTCCCGGTGCACCTGATCGCAGGAAATCTATGAGCAGATGGGCGCCCCTATATCAGGTGCCAACGAAGCTGGGAGTAGAAACACCCATTCAGAATGTTTCAGGGTGATTTTGATTCTTCGACTTGTAGTTCCACGTGTACGAGGGCGAAAAGGTAATAAATCTTCAGTAAGTTCATCACGAATTAAGAAAAAAAGTTAAGTGGAGTGACTTACTCTTATTAGTCTACCAAGGTGTCGGAAGCTTTGTTTTCACTTTTCAAGGTTGAAAGAAAAAAGTTCTCCAAAATCAAAATTTCCACTCGCGTTTTACGTTTTAGAACTTCCTGAACAATTTTGGTTCCGTGTCTGTGTGTCTGTCTGTCTGTGTGTCTGTCAAGAAATCCTTGTAATGGGCAAAACTATACGAAGTCATTGCCCGATTTCGATGAAATTTTCAGGAATTGTACGAATTGGGTTATGAATACGAGAAAACTATGTGCCACACCCTCTTGGCAGACTTTAAAAAAAAAACACATCCTTGTCGAAATAAGAGCGCAAATTAAGAGCGAGAGGAACTTGCATACGACTCTGAAATACATTGAGACATTGCCTTCTAATTCCTCTCTCTTTTCTTTTTTTTCTAAAATGAGCTGGTCATAACATGAACATTTCACTTTTTGTTAAATATTACCTATTTTGAATATTACCTATTTTGAAAATATTGTCTGTTGGAGTTCTAAAAAGCAGAATGTTGTTGCGCTCTCTTCAAGCGAGGCTGAGTATATTGCCTTAGCAGGTTGTATTACCGAATGTTTGTTTATAGGGCAGTTGCTGGAGGAAATAGAATCGTATGTAGTTTATCCAATTCTTGTATACGAAGATAACCAATCTTGTATAAGAATGGCTCAGACTTGGGAGACCAAAAGGAGCAAACATATAGATGCTAGGTACCATTTTATTCGCAATTTGGTCATAGATGGAAAATTCAAGTTATTATATGTTTCAACTGATCAGCAGGTTGCCGATATTTTTACCAAGGCGTTAGGTGTTCAAAAATTTGAAAGGTTTAGAAATGCCTTAGGGTTGAGTGAAGTTTATGATAAAAATTAATTAATTGTGGAATGTTTGTGATTATTTTCGTGATATTGTCTCTGTGATAATCTCTACTACTAATACCTGATTGTATTGTAATGTAAGATTGGGGGGAAGTGTTGGTGACAATCTTAATTGTTTACCTGGATATCAAGTAAGGGTGGTAGGAGGGGGCTCTCCCCACCTGTTCATTGGGTTAGTCAGCCATACTGTTCATCAAGTCGTGTAGATTGTGCGTCCCAGTTTCTTATAATTCTTTAATAAAATCCTCGACAATTTTATCACGCGTTATTTATTTATTTCTGCCTTGAGTAAATTCGTTATCATTCAACCTAAAGAGCTCAAGTTGGTCTCAAACTGTAGCTAAATAAACCTTTTGTACAAAGTCACTGGGCTTGAATTATTGAAATTATACTAGTTTAAAAGCTGTACCTAGTTACAGAATTGCAACTTTTCGCATAGTTTTGCACATTAAAAGGTTGCAATAGACCGCGCAGTTCGACGGCTACCTCTCCATTAATGGATTGGGTGCCTCGGGAGCCGCCATGGTGGGTGGGTCCGAGCTGGCCGGGACATTTAGCCTCAATAGGGTCTCAGTCGGTCGAGCGTACCGGGTCAGTATTTCCCGAAATTACCAGCGCTCAAACTTTAAAAATTTTACTTAAATTTGAAATTTTCAATGATTTTTGAAATTCATTAGTGCAGCAGCCTAGGGAATTGAAAAACTGAAATATTCCCGCTGGAATCATCAAAATCGAACAATAATTGCCGGCAAAAATGTGGAAAAATTTAACTGAATAAATAGTTTTTCCCATTATTCTATGGCAATTATTGTTTGATTTGATGATTCCAGCGGCAATATTTTAGTATTTCAATACCATAAACTGCTCCTTATCTTTAAAAATTTCAAATTTAGGTACGACTTTCAATGTTTGAGCCCTTGTAATTTACGGAAATACTATCCCGGAACGAGGAACGAACGGCGACCGACTGATCAATGCTCCTAAAAAACTTTGTTCGAACTATACTATGTACATATTATTTACCGTCAGTATGAAAATATCTATCTATAGGTAAGCATGGCGCTCCAGAAGTAAACTTAGTTGGCCAAGGTGGCGACTGAGGGACACGAATTCCTGTGGCGATGAAAAGTTTTAAGGAAAAAGCTGTGTTCTTTGCAGATGGGTGATTCAATCAGACATAAAAACCGTTGTGTTTGCAGGTTTTTTTGTCAGAAACATAACGATTTAAATTTGTGGTAGGTTGTAAGAATAATCGCCGTCTTAAGTATGTTTTACTAGGGTCATATATCATCAGAATGGAACTCGGGTATTACGAGTAACAATAGCCTGGCTAGGCCGAAAAAAATCCGTAAATCCGAAGACCAAACAAGCTCCGAGGGTTGGTTTTTACGATCCGGGGAAAAATCGAATCTGTTCTGAAAAGATCGATTGTGATCCGTCGATTGTTGGGTGCCAAGACACACAGAAGGGAGAGGAAACGAACGTCGTTAAAAACCACATCCGGGAATAATCCTCGCATTTGGATTCACGGAGAGTCGGATTTCATCCCCCGCGCACAAAAGGCGTTTTTCTCCCTCGTCGTTCGTGCGCACGACTCAAGCACGTTCGGGGGTGTCGCAGGATTCGTCGGGCTTTTCTAAATGGAGTGAATGAGAAGCACTTGTTTCATTTCCTACTTGAGAAGCTGCAGAGAGGCTTTCATATTAAAATTTTAAAATTCTTGAATTTTTTCCTAGATTTTAGGGAAATATGTCAGGAGTGCCATGTTTCGTATCAGGAACTTCAATCTGCTACAATAAAATGTATGGAGTGGAATTATACCACTACCCATTATACCCATTATTAACACTGCAAATAAACCAATACTCTATAGAATCCTCAATATATGTATTGGTGCTTAATATTGACGCACTATACAATGGAAGATGGTACCTACTAGACAGGTGGATAGATATTAAATATCTAACAGATATTAATATATCTAATAGATATTAAATATATAACAAATTTTGTTAATTGGCTCCATTTTGTACAATTTTTACAATAAGAAAAACGCACAAAGGGATGCAACTTATTCAGATTTCCTACCCGACGTTTGGCTTAGCCCGTGTTGTAGGGTAGGATCTTTGCAAATTTGCTCCCTCTGGGTAAATAAATTGATAAATACATATATATTGATATAAATATATTAATACATACATATTTATGTTATATTGTTTATATAATAAAATACATGTTTCGTTTTTTTCTTTTACTTGAATTGAATTGATTGGACTGATGAATGGACGGTGTTTAATAATCTCTAATCCTATACATAAACTCTGTTTATTAGCCCCTCGCTTCTAAAGCCCCCTTCTGTAACTAGCCAACTTAACACTAGCTTTTGGTTTATTATTTTCAATAATGAACCTTTGGAATCGACCAAGAAAAAAAATTTAACACTCCCTCAAAATTTGATGGTTTACGTTTCAAGGTACGTAGAATCCAAAAATCGAATAAAAATTTAGCCGCACGCCGTACGCGGCACTTTTGCCACTTAGCATTGACCGAGTTTGATGAAATTTGGTATGTAGGCTCCATTTGGGGTCTAGTTGTGCCCCGAAGCTTTTGGTTGATGTAGGTCACTTCTAAGGGTTCCAAAATCAATTTTGAAATTTTGAAAACGCCCTAACTCAAAAAATTTTGATATAAAGGTATTGTTTTTCCTGCAATTTAGGATTCCATAGAATTTTTAGAATTTTGTGAGACCACGCGGAGCTCTGTAGGACAAACCGTTCGCTCCCTACGGGAATTTAAAGGTTATACGTACGATAAATCAGAAACACGAGTGTGAATCGCAAAAGAGGCCTAATCTCCGTTCAAATAATAGTTGACGGAAATACGATCGATGTTTTTCTTCATGTTGGATGGTTGGTGGCTTTGGAGACGAGTGAAAAATAATAAACCATTGTGTAATAATTTGCAGCGTTTTGTAGTTTGGTCTAGTTAACTTTCGGGGACTTTTCATGCTACAATCTCTCTTGTAGGTAACATGAGGTGTAGAATAAGATCGGGCTGTGCGTTGTCAGTCAGTCTAGGTCTAGGACCAATTACATTCCCTGCAACTTACATAACATGTAACTTATTTATGCAGCTAGAATACATTCCTCCCCAAGTTATTATGCAACAGTACAGATTGCAACATGGTATAATATATAATTTTTATTTTTTGCTTCAGAAGCGAGTGTCTCACCTTGTAGAATATATATCTGATATTTAAATTTCTTAATCGTACCGTGTATATAGTCTCTATGGGTCTTAAGCTCTTCATCCAGAACTAGCCCCAGATACTTACTTATGCCTTGCTTCCCTATCTATCGCGTCGCGTGAGCATCTGTGATCTACTTCACAAGAGTGCAGGGTGATTTCTAGATGTTTTTTTTTTATCAATAAAAAACTTGTTTCCTACGTAAACTATCAATTTCGTCTTATTAGTGTTCAGTGTGAGATAATTTTTGTGAAACTATTTCCTTACTTGATTTTTGATTTACATTGCTGAAAACATTTTCCCAAGTATCACTTTTTACTTTTTCACAGAGTACTGCCATGTAGAAAAAAATATAATTTTGAGTTTGGTAGTTCTAGACGTGATACTTCATTTATGTACATTAAAAATAGTATTGGCCCTACCGTCTGAACTTCAAGGTAGGCCCTATGATTCCTAGTTTCTCCAATAAATTACTACTAACATCAACACAGAAGATAAAGCGTAAAAAGAAATAAATTATGCCATAAAACATTCAAATGAAAATTACCTAAAATCGACATAAGTACATCGTGGTACGAAACTTTTGGCACTTGTGTAGTCCTTCGAAGATTATTCCCGAGAAAATTCTCTTTAGGTTTATTATTTTCAATAATGAACCTTTAGAATCGACCAAGAAAAAGAATTTTCTAACCTCCCTCAAAATTTGTTGGTTTACGTTTCAAGGTACGTAGAATCCAAAAATGGAATAAAAATTTGGCCGGCCGTCCGCCGTACGCGGCACTTTCCCCACTCAGCATTGACCGATTTTTATGAAATTTGGTATGTAGGCTCTGAAATTTGGGGTCTAGTTGTGCCTCGAAGATTTTGGTTGATGTAGGTCACTTCTAAGGGTTGAAAAATAAGGGTTGAAATTTTGAAAACGCCCTAACTAAAAAAATTTTGATACAAAGGTACTTTGATGGATTGGACTCACGATAAATCAGAAACACGAGTGTGAATCGCAAAAGAGGCCTAATCTCCGTTCAAATTATAGCTGACCGAAATGCGATCTACGTTTTTCTTCAAGTTGGTTGGTGGTAACAATGGCAAAGCCGTGTTCTTTGCAGACGACTTATCTATATAGAAAAATGATAAACCTTTGTGTAATAATTTGCAGCGTTTTATTTCATTTTCGGATTCTACGTAACTTGAAACGTAAACCAACAAATTTTGAGGGGGTGTTAAAACAAAATTTTCTTGGTCGATTCCAAAGGTTCATTATTGAAAAGAATAAACCAAAATGGTAAACGAAAGAAAATTAATTTTCTTAAGTAAAGAGATACATTTTCTTAAATAAATTTTCTTAGAATAAAAAAATTAATTAAATATCAATTAATATTTCGAAATACTTACTCAACAGTCGCGTTTCAGGAGCAGGTACTACAGCTTGAGAGGCGAGGCGGAAAACGTAAGATGTTATTTTAGGCAAGTGAAAGAAGTCATTAGCAAACAGATATGAGGTGCCTTGGAGGTTCAGTGTCTCAAGTTGATTAATAAAAATCAGACAGAAAGTTGAAGTTAAATTACTACAGTAGTATTACTTTAAGTATTACTTCAAGTATTACTATTAGTATTACTTTAGCTTCAGTCATATCTACAAAATTATGGTGTAATCCAGAGTTACTCTGGATTACACCATAATTTTGTAGATATGACTGAAGATTTCGACTCAATCGACAGATTTATTGGCATTGCTCCTTCCTTTGGTGTTGAACGGGTGGTATTGGAATAGGTATAATTATAAGCTAGAATTAAATTCTACCTAATTCTAGCTTATAATTATACCTATTCCAATACCACCCGTTCAACACCAAAGGAAGGAGCAATGCCAATAAATCTGTCGATTGAGTCGAAATCTTCAGCCATATCTAAAGTCAACAGAATTGCTCTATGCTTTCAATTTTTGTGCACTACACTGCCCACCGAACTTGGCAAAAGGTTTTCATCTCAAATATGGTCCCCTGTTAAACCTGTATTGTTATGTAAATCTATACACTCGAACAAATACAAAGGCCTCATAAATAATGTCTGAGAACGAGGATCACTCTTGAGTGTTTCTGTTAATCCGAACTCAAGTGGAACAGATGTCCACTCTTCATTGAATATTTTCAGTAGCTATTCGCTATGCAAGCCCTATTCGCTATGCTAGGGAACCCAGCAGCTAGTACTAAAGTGGGTCGGCAGACCCATTTTTGTGCCCCTAGATCTTGAACACGGTTCAGTCTACTGAAATGAAATTTTTTTCCAGTGGTAGTACATATAGTCGTCTTCACTTTAGTCAGATGGATTTTGAAAATTTCAATTTATAGCTTAGGTATGATTTTCCAAAAATTCCGTTTTTATCTGCATTTTTTCAATTTCAAAAAAAAAAAAAAATTTAAACCTTATAGTTGAAATTTTGAGAAACCATCCGACTAAAGTAGAATTCAATAATAGCAGTTTCGAGGAAAAATTGGGGGAACACGATAACTTCAACCATTGCAGAGAAACAGGGGCAAGAAGGTCCAAAAACGTGATTTTACAGGAGAGCACTTTTCTGAAAACTTCGCAAAACGCATCTCAAACAAAGTAAAACGTAACTCCCAATGACAACAATGACTTCAAACATGCAAAAAAATGATAGGAAGTGAAGAAGAATAAGAAAGAAGGTTGTTTTCAATCAGGTTTGTTATCTTTTTTCGCCGTTTTTGTTATTGTTAGTTGGTTTTTTCTCCCAAGTTTCGTGTATTCAACGTTTCATTTTTCAAGAATGGTTGGCTCACGACCTGTGTTCAAAAACTAAGAAACTTCCTCCTGGTAGGTGGAAAAGTGACACCCGTTTTCGGTCAAATATTTCTTCACCTACAGTAGTTCCTACTCCTTCAACTTCGTCTGCTGATTGTCCAGAAGATGTGCCAGCACCTGCTTCAACTTCTTCAAGTACGTCCGGCTCCTCTTCGCAGAAAAAATTACGTGATTCTTTGCCTCATTATGATGAAATGACGAGTAATACTCGATATGACATCCTTGATGTGGACAGCCTTGGATCATTCATATCTAACCTGTTGGTGTGTGGCAAGTGTCATGGTGTTGTATATATATAATATATATAATAATATACCTATATGTTTGTGAAGCGCAGAATTGGTTTGGCTATTGAAGTTACATTAAATCCGCGCCGGCTAACACCTACTTTCCCAACTTTGAACTAATTTTTCTACCAGTTCTGATTGTGCAAAATTCAAAAATAATACACCATTTTGTCCGCATTTAAATAAAGAATTTTTTAATGTAAAAAACCGAAAATCGATTTTTTTTTTTCATTTTTTCCCTGCTGGGTTCCCTTCATAGCTACCCGGTTTTTGCATTCGAGTGTACCAAAGTTACTGAAGCGTTGTTCCAACTTTTGGGAGGTGAAAAATAAGTCTCCCGAAATCAAAATTGCCACTCGCATTTCACTTTTCAAATCCTCTCTAAACAATTTTGGTTCCGTGTTTGTTTGTCTGTCTGTCCAAGTCAAAAACTCCTTGTGACACGTTCCAATTTTTCAAACTTGATAAAATTTTCAGAACATTTGGAAATTTTAATGAAAATTGCGATTTTAATGAAATTTTTGGGTGTTATGCGGTTTGAGGTGTGGATGGTCCCCTGAAAAAACAATACAGAAATTAAATGTATCGAACAAACTGATCAGAGATGTTTAAAGTCTCTTGCGATTAAAAAGTGCGATTGAAATCGGAATTTGGCGCATCTCCCAGGAAAAAATGTGTTCGATTTTTTTCCCGTTGCAACCTTGATACATCATTAACGATTTTTCAATAATTACCATCCTGGAACCGCAAGTCTCTCCTTACAACTTGTCATTTTTCCTATACAAGGTATCATTTGCCCTCATTAAAATCTCAAAACTGCACCCACTGCAAAACCTCTCTAAACTGCAGGGCCTTATTATGCAGCTTTGACCAACTCGGATGCAACTCTCCATTCATTAATGCGCCCGAATTATTATCATTTTGTGTGGACATCTGTGGTTATTGGAAAAAAAAACGCTGTTTTTCGAACCAATCACCGACCCACATTACGGTATATCAATTAGAACGTGGCGGTGTGACCGACATCTCGTACGGCCTCGGACAGGAAGGCATACGGACGAGTTTCGGTGCAGCTGCCGCTTCCAGCACGGGCCAAAATCTCCTTGAAGCGATTTGTAATAGCGAGCTGATCAATTCCCCAATATGGAACCTGATTTTCATGATCAGTTTGAATGTTCTCAGATGACGAACGTCAACGCGGATGAGAAATCATTCTCGATAATGTTGATGATTTTAGGAAAATTTCGAAAAAATGTTATCGCCCTCAAAAGTGTTAGGATGGATAATTTTGCTCCGAATGTACCAAAGTAGCGGAAGCTTTGTTTTACGTTCCAAGGTTGAAAAAAATAGTTATCCGAAATCGAAATTTCCACTCGCGTTTTACGTTTCAGACCTTCCTGAACAATTTTGGTTTATTATTTTCAATAATGAACCTTTGGAATCGACCAAGAAAAAAAAATTTTTAACACCCCCTCAAAATTTGATGGTTTACGTTTCAAGGTACGTAGAATCCAAAAATCGAATAAAAATTTGGCCGTCCGTCCGCCGTCCGCCGTACGCGGCACTTTTGCCACTTAGCATTGACCGATTTTGATGAAATTTGGTATGTAGGCTCCATTTGGGGTCTAGTTGTGCCCCGAAGATTTTGGTTGATGTAGGTCACTTCTAAGGGTTCCAAAATCAATTTTGAAATTTTGAAAACGCCCTAACTCAAAAAATTACAATATAAAGGTATTGTTTTTCCTTCAATTTAGGATTCTATAGAATTTTTAAAATTTTTTGAGACCACTCGGAGCTGTGTAGGACAAACCGTTCGCTCGCTACGAGAATTTAAGTGTTTTACGCGCGATAAATCAGAAACACGAGTGTGAATCGCAAAAGAGGCCTAATCTCCGTTCAAATTTTAGCTGACCGAAATACGATCCATGTTTTTCTTCAAGTTGGATGGTTGGTGGCTTTGCAGACGAGTGATCTATAGAAAAATAATAAACCATTGTGTAATAATTTGCAGCGTTTTCGTTCATGTGCCAAAGTAAAGACAAAAAATTTCAAACATTAGATTTCATAATTATAATTGAACTTAAAACAAGAAATAGAAACCACACAATTATACACGTAGCTCTGTAATGAGAACCATCACATCGATATCTACAGTCACAACTACCACAATCACCGAGTCAATTTTCTTCAGCCATTTCTGCATCCGAGCGGTGGAACTTAAACCCTTCATGAGTAAACGCAGAGGCAGTTGGTGTTTTCTATTTATTTTGAACTTCTGGTGGTCTCATTAGATTCTAAACATTAAATAATATTTTTTAATTATGGGAATATTGCAGTATTATTAACATTTTTTGATCTAGAGTATTTTGAACATTTAATCCCACATTTTAGAATTTATTGAGAGCAACGAAAAGTTTCGGGGCACCAAGTTGGCTAATACTCAAAAACCAAGTTCTCTCGCAACCAGTGTCAGAAACACGAGTGTGAATCGCACATGAACGTTCGCTGTCGGAAGTGAGCTAAATTTCAGCTGATCAATAATGGAATCCTTTCTCGTTTCTTCAAGAAATAGAATTTCATGTCAATTTGTGCTTCCCTGGCAACCCAGAATCGAATTTTGTGTGGAAGGCACCCACTATTCAGGAATAACGATGTTTTGCTGGTTGGAAAGCTGTGATGAGTTCGGAAAAATAATTAACGACTGTGTAATAATTTGCAGCGTTTTCCCCTTATAATCCTCAATCCTGGCTACAGGCTGGCTAGTAGGTAATCAGGATTCGAAGTGTCGTCTTATACAACGAGACAACATTATACCCACAGGTAGAGGTAATCAATCTAGAATATCCACATCCACTATATTATTATGAACTACAATAGGTGCCGTGATATTACGATACACCTACGACAGGTGAGGAGATGAAGTAGTTACTCTCGCCGCGGTTTCTAGCTCCCAAGAACATCAATGTCTTCCTCAACAAAAGACCTCGATGAACGATGTCCACCCTCAGCTTTATTAGATTATCCCAGCACCTCCCATTGACCTCCCGACTCGACTTAACCTGCCATAAAACTTCATTTTACGAGTCAAACCACATGTGTAGTTACGCATTTATAAGGTCCAATTATTTTGCTCCCACGGCGATAGGTATTTTCTACTTTCCCACGTTTCAAGTCCTCCCTGTGGAGCGAATTTTTGCAAGTGAACCTTCTTCTTGCTGCTTCACTGTCGAAATGTGCTCTCGCATTTTGTGTTTTACAGCTTCCTAACAATCTTGGTTTCGTTTGGGTCAATCCACAGAGTAACGGAGACAAGGTCAATCTGATTGTCTGTCTGTCTGAGCCAAAACCAATTGGGGATCAAAACAGCCATAGACCACTTTTGATGGAAATTGAGATAACGATGCCCCTTAGTGGTGAATACTAATCACATTCAAATGGGATAGTTGCTAGATATTTTGCTTCCGACTCTATAAAGATAGCGGAAGCTTTATTCACTTTTCAAGGACGAAAAAAAAAAGTTTACCAAAATCAAAATTTTCACTCGCGTTTTGCGTTTTAGACCTTTCTGAACAATTTTGGTTCCGTGTCTGTCTGTCTGTCTGTCCGTCTGTCATGAATTCCTTGTAACGCGCATAACTATACGAAGTTATTGTCCGATTTCTATGAAATTTTCAGGGATTGTGCGGTTTGGTGTGTAGACGGTCCCCTATGAAAATCATTATCCTCGGACTGATAGAAGCGACTGCGCATGCGCAAACGTGAACTCCTTGTAACAGCCATAACATTTACATTTTTCATCCGAATTTGATGACATTTTCTAGGATTGTCCAGAATAGCGTGTAGATGGTCCCCTATGAGGATAGTGGAAAGTACTTAGAGATTGGGTTTTAAGATTAACTACTGTGCATCGGATCATCTATATAATCGGGTTATGGATACGAGGAAGCTATGTGCCACACCCACTTGGCAGACGTTTCTCACTTTCCAAGATTCGTTTCTATTGATGAGAAAACTACATAAAACGTATGCCAAGTGGGTGTGGCACATAGCTTCCTCGTATCCATAACCCGATTATATAGATGATCCGATGCATAGTAGTTGATCTCAAAACACCAATCTCTAAGTACCTTTCACTATCCTCATAAGGGACCATCTACACGCTATTCTGGACAATCCTAGAAAATTTCATCAAATTCGGATGAAAAATGTAAATGTTATGGCTGTTACGATTTTACGTATGCGCATGCGCAGAGGCTTCTGTAAATTTTAGGGCCTTGATTTTCATTGGGAACCATCTACAACCTAATCCACATAATCCCTAAAAATTTCATCGAAATCGGGTAGAAAATGTGGAAGTTACAAGGAATTCACGTTTGCGCATGCGCAGCTGATAACATCAGTCCGGGGGTGATGATCTCCATTGGGGACCATGTACAACCTAATCCGCATAATCCCTGAAAATTTCATCGAAATCGGGTAGAAAATGTGGAAGTTATGGCCGTTACAAGGAAATTCACGTTTGCGCATGCGCAGTGGCTATCATCAGTCCGAATGTGATGATTTTCATAGGGGACCATCTAAATACTAATCTGTAACATCCCTGAAAATTTCATTGAAATCAGATGGAAAATGTAGCAGTTATGGCTGTTACAAGGAATTCACGTTTGCGCATGCGCAGTCGCTTCTATCAGTCCGAGGATAATGATTTTCATAGGGGACCGTCTGCACGCCAACCCGCACAATCCCTGAAAATTTCATCGAAATCGGACAATAACTTCGTATAGTTATGCGCGTTACAAGGAATTCATGACAGACGGACAGACAGACAGACAGACAGACAGACACACAGACACGGAACCAAAATTGTTCAGAAAGGTCTAAAACGCAAAACGCGAGTGAAAATTTTGATTTTGGAAAACTTTTTTTTTCGTCCTTGAAAAGTGAAAACAAAGCTTCCGCTACCTTGGTAGACTCGGAAGCAATAACTAATTAGGTAATTACTTAGTTGATCCCTCACAGCAGCTGGATGGTTACAGCTCCTGAAAGTCAAACATTTCTCAGATGGTTTACAGTATAAGCTCCAAGACGATTGCCTCCAATGTGCCTGGATTCATAAAATTTATGAATATTTAATATTGCATTGTTTTCAGATCAACTGTTAATTATCTTCTCTTTACAGGTAAAGAGCGAGACGAGCTGGTTGTGCGTTGTGACCTGACAGGCTGGATTCGTAGACGGCAGCGAACTCTATGAGAGGCTCTCAGAACTCCTTCAATCCGCCCTCACCACGAGGATTCTCCTCGGCGTCGAGAGATCCACCGTAGTTTATCAATAATTAGGTATTTTAAAAATCTATAATACTAACTTGATTGTTCCTTAATGAGTGCTCATTCCAACTGAAATTTTCTATTATTCTTGTACTCATATGCAAATGAGTGAGATGTGATGTTGCTACTAGAGCAACTTATTCCTGCGGGGTGTCCCAAAATTGATGATCAAAACTTCAGGGATCGGTTATACAAAGTATTTCCTACAAAAGTGTCTCCTAGTAATTTTGTTTTAACCCCTTGTTCTTCCAAGTTTTTTTTTTCAATTATAAGATTCTCTCGCATTTTTGACCTTACGTCATTAAAACTGCCATAACTCCCATTATTCACTAAGTAAATTCAAATTTGAGTATAATATTGGAAAGAACATTACATTTTCTTTCAGATCATCACGCAATTAAAATTTTTCACACGAGCTGGGCACGTCAAAAATGATGCTAAATTAAAACGTCTGCCAAGTGGGTGTGGCACATAGCTTCCTCGTATCCATAACCCGATTGTATAGATGATCCGATGCATAGGTAGTAGTTAATCTCAAAACACCAATCTCTAAGTACCTTTCATTACCCTCATAGGGGACCATCTACACGCTAATCTGGACATACCTAGAAAATTTCATCAACTTCGGATGAAAAATTAAGTGAGTAGGTGTATGTGATTAGATCAAAAATAATCTGTAACATCCCTGAAAATTTCATTGAAATCGGGTTGAAAATGTGGAAGTTATGGCCGTTACAAGGAAATTCACGTTTGCGCATGCGCAGTCGCTTCTATCAGTCCGGGGATAATGATTTTCATAGGGGACCATCTAAATACTAATCTGTAACATCCCTGAAAATTTCATTGAAATCGGATGGGAAATGTAGAAGTTATGGCCGCTACAAGGAATTCACGTTTGCGCATGCTCAGTCGCTTCTATCAGTCCGGGGATAATGATTTTCATAGGGGACCATCTAAATACTAATCTGTAACATCCCTGAAAATTTCATTGAAATCGGATGGGAAATGTAGAAGTTATGGCCGCTACAAGGAATTCACGTTTGCGCATGCGCAGTCGCTTCTATCAGTCCGAGGATAATGATTTTCATAGGGGACCGTCTACACACCAACCCGCACAATCCCTGAAAATTTCATCGAAATCGGACAATAACTTCGTATAGTTATGCGCGTTACAAGGAATTCATGACAGACACACAGACAGACAGACAGACAGACACACAGACACACAGACACGGAACCAAAATTGTTCAGAAAGTTCTAAAACGCAAAACGCGAGTGAAAATTTTGATTTTGGAGAACTTTTTTTTTTCATCCTTGAAAAGTGAAAACAAAGCTTCCGCTACCTTGGTAGACTCGGAAGCAAAAATTTGTAAAGTTTAACTTTTTTGTTAAATTTTACATCATTTTTAAACATTATTTTCACTATTCCCCAAACGTTCCTCTCTTCGGAAAACACATCTGTAATTCAACCACTTTTTAACGGTGTAATCAAAAAATGTTCTACAATCGAATTTAGGGGAGATATTTGTATTTGAACGCGGAAAAACGTGAATTTTTTACGAATTTTTATCATTTTGGCAAGGCACAGTCCACCCCCGGAGTCTCTTGTCCACAGAGTAACGGAGACAAGTTAGTTTGCTCTTGTCGAATTAGCTTGTTCTTAAGTTGATGGAGGGAGAAGCGCCTCTTCTATCGCCATCAGGTTCGAGTTCAGCTCCAAGTCCCACGGAGTCCATTTTCTAAAACAGTCGCTCGTCCTTGAGTGCAAACTGTCCTCCAGTCAGGACTAAGGAGGTCATCCACTCTTGGATGAACAATGACTGACTCACCCATACCAGAGCCATTTACCTGAATTAACAATTTATATTTGAAAAAAAAAACTTCTCTAAAATCGATGGTACATCAATATTTACATCTCTCTATTGTGTCAGCACTCAGCAGTCATGTCAATCTGGCTGCTTGGTTTCATGATCCGAGATCCGACCTCGGAGTTGAGGGTGAGGGACAATGATTGAATCATCTTGTCCCAGAAATGATAGAGGGCTTGTCCTCCCCATGGGGTTTGAGTTCAGCTCCAAGTCCCCCGGGGCCCAATTGCTCGACCCTTGACATGTCATCGAGTGGCCGTAGCCCTGAATACAGACCAGGTAAACGTTCCTTCTGTCAGGACTCCTGTGGTCGTCCACTCTAGGATGAACAGTGGGTAACCAGCCAGAATCAGATCCTTATATCTACGTTAAAAAACCCTTCCTTCCTCCAGTATTGAGGAAACCAAAAGATCCAACTTCCAAGTCTCCACTGCCCGTACATGTTTTTGATGTTGCTGGTATGTTTTGGAGAAGATGAGTAAGTCATCTAGATACCATACCAGATATTTGCCATGTAGGTCGTGGAAAATTTGCTCCATTAATATACTAAGGACACCACCTCCTGTTTTCAACCCAAAAGGTACTCGTTTCCATGTATAAGTGGCAAATAGTGTTTTGAAAGCCACTAATTTTTTGCTGGCATCTGTTAATGGAATTTGATGGTAAACGCTGTTTAAATCAAGTAAACTGAAATACTGTGCCCCATGCAAATGTGTCAGTAACGATTGGATTGTTGCTAGTGGGAAATCAATTCCTTCGATTAACTGGTTTAATGCCCGATAATCAGTCACTAAGCGGTAACTAGGGGGGCTGTCCGGGGTATCTGGTTTCTTTGGCACCAGGAAACAAGGTGCAGTACTAGGTGCTGTAGTCGGTTCTATCACTCCCGTCTTCAACAATTTATGTATTTCGTCCTTCATGACCTGTTGAAGAGCTGGAGACGTCTGATACACTGGTGGGGGTCGAGGCAAACTTTTGCCTGGTAAGAGTTTTACTTCATGCATTATCTTTGAAGTTTGCCCTAATTTTGACGTAAGTACGTGAGGGAATTCTCGTTGCAACTGACTGGAGAAATCACTGCATTGTACTGTTGTGACTTGCAATGTCTTGCTTGTCACTGCCAATGATTCCACCAGTTTTATTTTCAGCTGGGGGTCGAAGCTGAAATTGATCTCATTTTCAGGTATATTGATGACCATCTGGGTCTTCTTGGTGAGATCTATCCCTAAAATCACCTGTTGAGCTAAATTCGGTATGAGGAAAAATTTATGACTCCATGACTTGTGTCCAATGTGGATAGTCAGTGCTACCTGTTGGTTGCTAGTGACTATTTTTCCATCGGCCATTGTCAACCTTAGCGGTTTACTCGTTTTTACTTGAACTGATTTGTTTTGTACCTTCGTTCGGAAAAATTTGGTGTTTATTGCCGAGATTGATGCTCCCGTGTCTAGTAGTGCATGCATCGGATTCCCTGTAACACGATTGGTACCAATGGACTGCTATCCCCCAAAACATATTTGAAAATTGAGGATACATGAGGGTGGGGAAGTGGGGTGGCGCGATCCTCCTTCGTCGCCACCCTTGTTAGTTTAAATCCTCCCTATCGCTCTCCGACTGTTCATCTTGGGACGAGCTATTGGATTTTTTTTGAAGGTGTAGAAGGTTATGTTTTTTTTCCAGTTCCTATCAGTATTGTTGGCCTTAGTTTGTTGTGCAGCTGTGCTGTACTGTTTTGACGGTGGAAGTACCTTTGGTATTGATTTTTGGGAAAAGTTGGAGACCATTCTTGTTGTTGACTTTGAAGGACTGCAGCAACTCTTCAACTAAATATAAACACCTCACCTCAATCAACGTTTCCAACATCTTCTCATAGCGTCGACCTCAACAAATTTTCCACATCCCGCGATCCCACTTGAAAATTCCGATTCCTATCGTTCCCAGAAAACCATTCCTGGACCAGAGAAGACCTCTGCCGAAAATAGACGATCAAAACCCGCAGGTGCGCCGAGCGAACTAACAAGTGTCGGCTCTAATCGGTGCAAACTGGGCTAATTACTCAAGAAAACCCATTGTGTCGGGACTTTTCGTTTCCCGCGGTGTTTTTTGACTGGTGTAAATCTGCTCACCTGTTCATAATCTTGTAGTGAAAATGAGCAGCTGGTGGGAGGAATGAGCTGACGTACCGCTACGTGAAGATGACTACATTTCAGTTCAAAAACCCAACATGTATTGGAACTTATCAAAATTTGGTAGTGCTAAAATCTTAAGAACTTGAGTTTAACAGTCACAATGTACGTTTTCTGTCGATCTATTTGTCTGTCAAAAATTTTTCGAAAAATTCAGGAAATGTGCGGACTAGTTTCGAACAGTCCTCCACAAGGTCTCCATTCCTAGTAAAAAGTAAACCTCTTGAAATCACGATTTCTCAATTAATAATCGTCCAAAATCGATCAAATTCAGATGATTATGTGGATCTAAGCTCCAAGAAAATTGCTCATAAATATGGTTTGCATTTAGATCTGTGGGATCCACAGAACTTGGGAAGAAGCTAATTCAACCATCTTCCAGCGTCTTCAAAATAATGTTTCTTCCTCACTATCAAAGACATTTGTACCCGGGGAGAAGATCAAAAAAATTGTGTTCTGTAAAATTGCGCGAAATGTTGAAAGGATGAGTTGGTTGACCAAAATTTGTTGGCCACTTTAAGGTATCAAATGTTTAGGACTACCGTTGGGTGGGCAGTGTAGCCTCCTCACATTGAAGTTATACAGAACTAGTTGGAGTGAAAACGATTGATTGTTTTGTCGGGTAGAACCAGGGTTTTCTGGGTCGACAAGCAGCAACACGAGAAAAGTCTCTCGCGATTTGTTGTTGTTTTTCCAAGCAAGTCTTTTTCAATGATCTGAGGCTTGGTATACCCTCCGAATTTCACTCCAATTTAAGTAACATCCAATTTGATCGTGAAAAATCGACTTTTGATGAAAATCACGTTTGCTCGTCAGCAGACTATTGATGGATGGTGTTGAATTTATAAAGAATCCTTACGGGAGAAAATCGTAAAATTTTCTCAAAATTCGACTGTTATTCCCCATTGCGAAGCTCGGGATAAGAGATTTACTTCAGACTGAAAATTTTTGAGAACTTCTGAAACGCAAAATATACACATTTTTCTGGGTGTTTGGTACTGAAGGTGCAAAATAATGAACTTTCGTGTAATAACATGCAGTGTTAGTTTAAACTGGTTGGTTTCTTCACAACCATAATCATCTTCCCTTCCCAATACACTCTATAAACTAAATAACAATCGTTCAGGCCTGAAGATGCGCCTATACGTCGAAGAAACCGCTTGAAATGGCCCTCCAGGGCGAAGACTCCACGTCGATCCCATTCATCCAGAAGCTGGGAATTGAATATAAATTGGAAGATTATGGGGTTTCGGTGAAAAAAAGGGGAAATTTCTTCTATTAGTTTTGTGGACGGAAGGGCTCATCCTGACCGAGGACTGAGATTTAGTGGTGAGCTGGAAGCGGATAATCGTTGTTGCGACACAGCCCACAAGAAAAAATGGGTCCACAGAAAATAATACATAATCGGCCTTCGCAGAGAAGATGGTTCCAGTGTATTGAGAAAACGGTTTCTCATTTTCCGACGTGTTCAGTAGAGCCCGGAAAATAAGCGATTAGTTTTCCGCCAAAATACATGCTTCAACTAACAAATATGCAAAATGAATTGCTTCATGGAAAAAGGGTCCTTAGAGCCACATTTGGTCAGATAGTGGATATAGTTGGAAGATAGTGGTGGATTTTACTTGTTTTCCATTGGTTTCACCGATCCTTGTAGGTTGGGACCTTTTCCAGGCGGGTGTGAGGGTCCGGGTATTTCAGTGGAACGGTTTCATTGGTTACGTTGACAAAACGCTGCAAATTATTACACAATGGTTTATTATTTTTCTATATAGATCACTCGTCTGCAAAGCCACCAACCATCAACTTGAAGAAAAACATCGATCGTATTTCGGTCAGCTAAAATTTGAACGGAGATTAGGCCTCTTTTGCGATTCACACTCGTGTTTCTGATTTATCGTACGTTCAAACTTTAAATTCTCGTAGTGAGCGAACGGTTTGTCCTACAGAGCTCCGGGTGGTCTCAAAAAATTCTAAAAATTCTATAAAATCTTGAATTGAAGGAAAAACAGTACCTTTATATCGAAATGTTTTGAGTTAGGGCGTTTTCAAAATTTCAAAATTCATTTTGGAACCCTTAGAAGTGACCTACATCAACCAAAATCTTCGGGGCACAACTAGACCCCAAATGGAGCCTACATACCAAATTTCATCAAAATCGGTCAATGCTAAGTGGCAAAAGTGCCGCGTACGGCGTACGGACGGCCAAATTTTTATTCGATTTTTGGATTCTTTGAGGGGATGTTTGGATTTGGAGGGGATGTTAAAATTTTTTTTTCTTGGTCGATTCCAAAGGTTCATTATTGAAAATAATAAACCGAAAAGATAGAATAATTTAATAATTGTGACCAAAAATCTGATAGATACATGCATAATATGTTTATTTGGCGCCATTTTGCACACTTTTACTTGAAAATCTCTCCAAAACCGCTCTCTCGGTAAATAAATTGATACCCACTATACTTTACAGTGATAAATAAATTGCTAAACATACTTTACATTTTTTACACATTACTTGAATTCTAGGTTACATACATGGTTACGCTGTTTCAGGTTTCATAATAAAATAAAACGATACAAATTATTACACAGAGGTTTATTATTTTTCTATATAGATCACTCGTCTGCAAAGAACACGGCTGTGCCATTGTCACCACTAACCAACTTGAAGAAAAACATCGGTCAGCTAACATTTGAACGGCGATTAGGTCTCTTTTGCGATTTACATTCGTGTTTGTGATATATCGTAAGTCCAAACCTTAAATTCTCGTAGGGAACGAACGGTTTGTCCTACAAGGCTCCGCGTGGTCTCAAAAAATTCTAAAAATTCTATACTATCTCAACTTGATGGAAAAACATTTTTTTGAGTTAGGGCGTTTTCAAAATTTCAAACCTTATTTTTTCAACCCTTAGAAGTGACCTACAACAACCAAAATTATCGGGGCACAACGTCCTTGAAACGTAAAACATCAAATTTGGGGGGGGGGGGTTACATTTTTTTCTTGCTCGATTCCAATAGTTCATTATTGAAAATAATAAACCGAAATTGGATAATACCCAATTTTGGTTTATTATTTTCAATAATGAACTATTTAATTGATGAATTTAATTAATGAATTTGATTGATTCTGGTTGTTTTGTCAATAAACTAGATCGATTCAATCAACGCGTTGATGTGATTCAACAAACGACGAGAGTTTGTACACAACACGTTGATTGAATCGATCTAGTTTATTGACAAAACAATCAGAATCAATTAAATTAGCAATGAATTTGGACACTAAGTTTGCTAAAAACACGTTTCTTCGTAGACTGCTTACCTACTAGAAAACGTAACCGGCTTGATATTCCCTATAAAATTATGAAAAAAAATGCTGCAAATTATTTCACAAATGTTTATTATTTTTCTGTATAAATCACTCTTCTGCAAAGATCACAGCTTTGCCATTGTGCACATTTATTTATTTTTTTGTTTTTTACCTACCAACCATAGGTACCTATTTCTTACATACTAGGGCATTTTCTGAAAATTTCAACCCTAACCCCAAGTAGACCCCAAATGGGGGTGAGTATCGACTGCACCGTAAGCTGTCATTAGGCGATAATGAATTGTATCGACTGCACTTGTTGCTGTTTCAGGTAGTCAAGGGTCAACGATTGACTGCACCGTCGATCTGTTATCTCATTCGCTATCAGTAGGGGGGTCAGTATTGCGAGTTCGACCCAGAAAACATTCTCCTTTAAAAATAGTAGCTATGCATCCAGTGTCGTTCATCGTGGGACAGCGAGGCAACGAGTTAGCAGTTTATAAAAACTTCAAATTCTACAAGTGCAGTTTTGTAGAATACTTGAACTGTAACAAGTGGCGTTGTTGTAGAAGATGTTGCGGTGCGAGAATATACATTCCTGAAAGCTCTTCGGAAGTCATCAAGGAAGAAGGAGGGCGCAATCATGCATTGGTGAGCGATACGACGTTACAAAAGGAAAATTTTTCTAACTCGTTGAAAAGGAAGGCTACGTCTTCGCTGAGTGAACGCCCGTCGAAGCTGATTCGGTCCCAAATGAAAGACGATGTAAGTTACACCCTGACAGACATAAGTAACTTCAAGTAACCATCTACTAAAAGTCGCTTGTCGCCATTATAGTGTGCACTGATAAAAGTGACGTAACTTTGACGATGGATGTAATGAAATCTTATACCTAGCATTATTAAAACTTTTACGATGAATCTATATTTTTTCCTGGCAAACACCTAGTTTTTTTAAGCGAATTTTCAAAAAAGTGAGCTATTGAGATGGCTCCGAAATTTTGGGAATTTTGCTGTTAGAGGCAAATATCATCTAGTAGCTAAACACCTAGTAAGACAAATTAAATTCAGAGCGAATTGCAGAGCGCTGCAGTCAATCGTAAGTGCAGTCGATAGGTTTGTAAGCAGGGGTGCAGTTGATCGAAAGTGCAGTTGACAACGATCCGGTGCAGATGACGATCTCCCCCAAATGGAAATGAATGGTTTAAAATTTCAAAAATGCCCTAGTAGGTACGAACACAACTCCCCTAGATAAGTTAAGACAGCCTCCCTATCTCCCACAGTGAGGAAGCAAGAACGATACACCTAATTCCCACTCCATATAAATAGCCGAGATTTCTCATGGTTATCCAACAATCAGGAAAATGGTGTCGATATTTCGATCATTTTTCACACCTTCTTCCCTGGCGAAAATGAGGAAAAAAGGCAACTTTCTCACCCCAAAAATTCTACCGTAACGAGGCGTAAACTATTACGAGATCGAAGAACAATGAAAACTGCCTACCGCAAGGGAGCGACTTCGTGCCACCCATGTCTTGTATTTGTAGAGCAGATTTACCACGGGTGTCCACCGCGTTAGAAAAATCCACAACTTCCCACTACCGAGTTCGAATAAATCAACTTTATTCTTCCTCCATCCCAGAACACGCATCTGTCTTTTTAATGGACTTTCGGATTTCACGGCGTTTCACTTCAAAAGCGCTTGATCCCTGTTTTTTCCTCCCACTGCGCCTTTCGAAAAAATGCATTTTCTTTTTTCTGATTAAATAAATACGAGGCGGAGTGTGAACGAGATTTCAATGATGAATGGCTGCGAGAATGCAGGTTCTCATGGAGAACAGGTTGACTTTACTCTTGAAAAAGTGTGACGACAGGTAGAGAAGGGCCTCCTAAATTAAGGTGACGAAGCTAACAAGGTGAGAAAGGCGGTGAAAAATGGAAGAAATTTATGGTTTTTATAAGTGAATTCAAGAAATTCCACTGAATAAATAAGCTCACTCGATTTGTTTCATTCGTATTGAAAAACGCTGCAAATTCTCAGAAAAAGGTTTGTTTTTTTTCTGTATAGATCACTCGCCTGCAAAGAACACGGCTTTGCCATTGTCACTACTTACCAACCATATTTTAGCTTCACAGTCAGGTTTATTTCAAAGAAATAAACGTTCCACACTCAATTCGCGAAAAATAGGGAGTTGTGGTAGACTTGTTTAGGAAATTGCTGATTGCTAAGGAAACAAAACTGAGTACATGTCAAAGTAACGAACAACGATCGAATTTTGATCAGCTAAAATTTGAACGGAGGTTAGGCCTCTTTTGCGATTCACAAATTGTTTCTGATTCATTCTTAAGACCAACCCTTGATTTCTCATAGGAAGCTAACGGTTGGTCCTACAGAGCTCTATGTGGTTTCATTCGATTCTAAAAATGCAATACTATTTAAAATTGATGAAAAAACAATAACTTTATATCGAAAGTTTTTGAGTTAGGGCGTTTTGAAAATGTCAGCCTTTATTTTTCAACCCTTAGTTGTGTTTTGGGGCACAACTAGAACTCAAATTATTGAAAATAAAACACCAAAATGTCTTTCTTGAGGTTTGTCGTACAGGTGTGGGAGCGATAATGAAGATATTGCAAATTAAAATTAGGGAATAATCATTTACGTCGGATCTGTCGTCATCAGGTCGAAATGAGTTAGTTAGCCTCTAGATGGTACCTTTTAAATTTCATCGCAGGCACTGTTTTGGAAACGTTGGTATTTTATTCCTTCTTTTTTGATATTTTTTTGAAACTTCTAAAGACTTTTTTACAACTTTTTGGATAATTACTTTTTCAAACTCCTTTCTTAAAAGTTTTTTTTTTAAAGATACTTTTTGCAATTTTTTAAAATACTTTTTTAGATACTTATTATAATGCTTTTTAGATAATTTCAAAATACGTTTTTAGATTATTTCTTTAAGTACTTCTTTAGATTTTTTATACCTACTTTTTCAGTTATTTAAAAAATACTTTTTCAGATAATATTTTAGATTATTTTTCCAAATTTTTGTAACTTCTTTCTCTCAGGATGTTTTTTGGGTAGGTACTTTTTCAAAGTATTATTTGATAGATCCTTTTTTGAAATTCTTTTCTACTCCATCAAAAAATATTTTATTGGGGTACTTATTCAGACACCAATTTTGGTTTATTATTTTCAATAATGAACCTTTGGAATCGACCAAGAAAAAAAAAAATTTTAACACCCCCTCAAAATTTGATGGTTTACGTTTCAATGTACGTAGAATCCAAAAATCGAATAAAAATTTGGCCGTCCGTCCGCCGTACGCCGTACGCGGCACTTTTGCCACTTGGCATTGACCGATTTTGATGAAATTTGGTATGTAGGCTCCATTTGGGGTCTAGTTGTGCCCCGAAGCTGTTGGTTGATGTAGGTCACTTCTAAGGGTTCCAAAATCAATTTTGAAATTTTGAAAACGCCCTAACTCAAAAAATTTTGATATAAAAGTATTGTTTTTCCTTCAATTTAAGATTCCATAGAATTTTTAGAATTTTTGGAGACCACGCGGAGCTCTGTAGGACAAACCGTTCGCTCCCTACGAAAATGTAAGGGTTTATATTGAAATATATATATATATATATATATAAATAAATCAAAACACGAGTGTGAATCGCAAAAGAGGCCTAATCTCCGTTCAAATTAGAGCTGACCGAAATGCGATCGATGGTTGGTAATTTTGATTTTTTTTTATTCTTTTATTTTTATTTTTTATTTATTTCATTTTATTTTTTTTAATTTTTATTTATTTTTTTCATATTGGTTGGTTTGTGATTTTGTAGATGAGTGATCTATATAGAAAAATAATAAACCATTGTGTAATAATTTGCAGCGTTTTGTCGTTTTTTTAGTAGCACACCAACTAAATTGCATTGAGTGAAATTGTTGTGTGAAAGGGTAGTTAAAAATATATGTATTCAAGCTAATCGGTTAGCATTATCTTTATTCACTGAGACGTACTCAGAAATGGATTACTAAACAATTTACGTTTTTTCAATAATTTAGAGTAATTGTACAGTATTACGGTGATCTACCCTTCCGTAATCGAAATTCGGAAACCTCTCCCGCCAAACTCCACGTTGCTCCAATTTTGGCTCATTATGGAGCACGAAACGGAACCCGTTCCTTCGATCCACGTGCCAAACACACTCCGCCAAAAATGAACTGATTTCTCCAAACGTGCGTCTCAAAAACCAGAGCCTGCCACGAATTTTAATTTCCCCTCTCGACGGGCCCCGAAAATCCGGACTCGATAAAACCGAAAAAATCGATCGAGGCTAACGAAACAAAAAAAATATTTGTCCGAGTTATCAGAATCGAAAGATCTTCACGGAAGGAGAAAACCGTTTCTAGCTGATGATTTGTAAATCAACGCTTTCAGTTCAAGTGTTTGATTAAGGTTTCCCATATGAATATTCATAAGATTTCGGTAGATTTACTTTCAATTTGTCAGTGGCTGTCTCGATTTGATTAGTGGGCGTATTGAATTTACGAACGTATGTTTTACCCTTGACTTCGAAATTGATTTTTTTTTTTTCTGTCTGCTACAGGATCAGAGGCGACTCTGACTAACTATACCTACACCACCTCTAATTACGAATCGTTCCAAAGGTTGAATTCAAGAGACGCACAGAAAAAGTGCCATTGTTTGCAATTTTGAGGCTGTTTTGCCCTGTTCGTGCGGAATTTCGAATGAATGACTTTGAAGTAGCAAGTTTGTCTCGTGAATCGCCATTGCGCATCCTGAATGGAGTAAACTGGATACAACTTGCGAAATGTCAATCAGCATTGGCTTTTAGAGCTGAATTAATTAGGGTGTTTAATTGGGATTGCATGTTTTAATTTGTAAAAAAAGGAAGTTGAGCTTGTAATTTGATTCAATGCTTATTTTGCGAAATAATTTTGCTTAATTTGAAATTGATTCAACCTGAAATACTTGAAATCATCAGCGAACTTTTGGAGTTGAAAAGTCGAAAATTTGAACCTACCACTTATACCTTCAGTCGGTTTTACTCTGAATCTTGTTAGAAGATTTGAAGAGTTGTAATCAGTCGGCATCATTCGTTTTCGAAGAAAAAAAAAATCAGAAATAAAACGAAAAACAACTGTTGCATTCAGGAAGATTACATCTTGTTTTAGAGAACTCGAAAAAGATCAAACAGGTTCGAATTCTGTGATCCTCCAAGACGGTGAAACGATACGTTTTTGATGAAGATATTTCGGTCGGATTGCATCAGATGTCAAGACCGGACCTCCTGAAGACTCTGATAGCAGTCGGATTGTTATAATAGTTCTCGACTAGATGACTGTTATTAACCTCGGACGCAGGACGTCTGTTTTCGTTCTTGCAGGCAGGGAAAGTCAAGTGTTCGTGTGGCTTCCGTTGAGCCAGGGGTTGTGGTTGATTCAAAGGCACTCAGGTTATGAAGAATTATTGTGACGTCACGCTAAATCCTGCTCGTTTTTCGGCGAAGTTGCTGAGAACGGTTAATCCGGGTTTTGAACTCTTAAACCAACTCACAAGTTCTCAGCTAGGTGCAGTTAAATTCCATAATGTTTGTCAAATACCTGGTAGAGATGTTTTTTACCCCTTCTGTAGTCATATCGAAGGTCCATTTGGAAGAGGAAGTCGAAAGAACCCAGTTTTGGTTTATTATTTTCAATAATGAAACTTTGATATTGACCAAGAAAAAAACGTCCGCCAAGTGGGTGTGGCACATAGCTTCCTCGCATCCATAACCCGATTATATAGATGATCCGATGCATAGTAGTTAATCTCAAAACACCAATCTTCAAGTACCTTTCACTACCCTCATAGGGGACCATCTACACGCTAATCTGGTCAATCCTAGAAAATTTCATCAAATTCGGATGAAAAATGTAAATGTTATGGCCGTTACAAGGAAATTCACGTTTGCGCATGCGCAGTGGCTACTGTCATTCCGAAGGTGGGGATTTTCATAGAGGACCATCTAAATACTAATCTGTAACATCCCTGAAAATGTCATTGAAATCGGACGGAAAATGTAGAAGTTATGGCTGTTACCTACAAGGAATTCACGTTTGCGCATGCGCAGTGGTTACTATCAGTCCGGGGGTGATGATTTTCATAGGGGATCATCTACAACCCAATCTGCATGATCTCTCAAAATTTCATCGAAATCGACGGAAAATGTGGAAGTTATGGCTGTTACAAGGAATTCACGTTTGCGCATGCGCAGCGGCTACTATCAGTCCGAGGTTGATGATTTTCATAGGGGACCGTCTACACACCAACCCGCACAATCTCTGAAAATTTCATAGAAATCTGACAATAACTTCGTATAGTTATGCGCGTTACAAGGAATTCATGACAGACAGACACACAGACAGACAGACACGGAAGCAAAATTGTTCAGAAAGGTCTAAAACGAAAAACGCGAGTGAAAATTTTGATTTTGGAGAACTTTTTTTTTTCGTCCTTAAAAAGTGAAAACAAAGCTTCCGCTACCTTGGTAGACTCGGAAGCAAAATGTACCTCCCCCAATTTAAGATATGTAGTATTGAACTTTTAGAATCGAATCAGACGACCCGGAACTCTGGAGGACCAACCGTTCGCTCTCTATAAGAACTTGAGGGTTGGACTTACGATAAATCAGAAACACAAGTGTGAATCGCTTTTTTTTCTTCTCTATTAAGGCACGTGGAATCTTCTAGTGGTCATGGGCGCCAAATTAAATGGTTATAACAAATTATTGATTATCAATTGAGAAAGTGAATCGTAAAACTCAAATTTTAGCTGACCAAAATGGGATCGCTGTTTGTTTCTTCGAGTTGTACTCAGTTATGCGTCCTTAGCAACAAGTACTCAATTTCCTCATGAAGGTACCAACAACTCTCTATTTCTTCAAACTGAGTGTGAAGCGTTTATTTCTTTCAAATAAACTTAATTGTGAAGTAGGTATGAGAGATTCATAGGTACTACCTATGGTTGTTAGATGGTGACAATGGCAAAGCCGCGTTCTTTGCAGACGAATGATCTATACAGAAAAATACTTTTTTAAATAATCTGCAGCGTTTTCTGTTTTTATTGTGAAACTTGAATTTCCTTGTAACAGCTTGAACTTCTACATTTCCCATCTGATTTCGATGAAATTTTCAGTATTATGCGGAGTGAGTTGTAGATTCTTCCCTATGAAAATCATCGCCTCCGGACTGACAGTAGCTGCTGCGCATGCGCAAACGTGTATTTCCTTGTAACAGCCATAACTTCCACATGCCCCATCTGATTTCGATGAAATTTTCATCATAATTTTTTCAGGATATGCGGATTAGGGTGTGGATGGTCCCCTGAGCAACGTAAAATCCATGTATCAGATGAACTTCATGCAGCTGTTGAAACGAAAAGTGGAGACGATTCACGTAGGGAAGGCTGTAAACACGCTCAGACGAGGGGCCCTTATAATTTCAAGGGCCCAGTTTACCCAAAATATTGTCAAATAAAACAGAATGTGTTCCATTCTTCACTTCGTATGCATGACCCCGATTGGGAACCTATGGCAAAATCAAGATAAAAAAATTAAAAAAAGGTGCGAATCACATTTATGGATGTAATTCATTGCCACTATTTTTTATAAGTGTATTTTTATAGTGTGAACGAAGCTGACCTAGCTATCCAAATTCATGCCAATCCCGAAATTTGATTTTTGGCGCATTCATGGTTTTGCCATGAATGGGACGAAACTTCAAACGGTCTGAAGAATTGTCGTTGTCGCCAATCAATCGTTGTCGCCAATATCAGCTATGCGTTCTCACAATGTGGAATTTGCCTCAATTTTAGATTCTGGAATTTCAAGTCAAATTCTATAGTAGTGCCCTAGAATAACTTTCAACACCAGGAATACTCAAGGGAAAAAATTATCGAAGAAGAAAATTCATAAACAAGTGAAGCCGTTAAAATCGAGGGAAACTGATCACGTCACAGTTCTTGCCAGGTCAAGTGAGCAGTTTCATGTACGCTTCCAGAGGTAGCACTGCTGTCGTTAAGGACACAACATGGCTGCCCCCATATTCAGATTGTCGCTACATTTAAAATTTCAATCTTCCTTAAATTCTCCGAATTTGTTGGATGCGTTTTCGAGCAACACACTATGGTTTTCTTCCATATCAGTGAACCCTCTTTCGAAAAAAAAAATTAAAAAATTGTGAGGCAAATTTCCCATTTAAACTAACTACTAAATACTGTGTTGACGCTGCTGTGCCAAATTCTTTGTATCACAGGTTCAATTTGCATCAAAGTAGTGAACCTTAGATGAAGTTGTACACAATGCCCGGTTGTGGCAAGAGAAATTCAGTAGAGCCTGCGACAGAACGAAAATAAAAAATCCACCAACGAACCACCCAAAATGCTAACGCCCTCATGATGACCATATAAACGATGTAGATACTGCCTTGTAATTTCCGACATTCCGAAGGAACAAAGTCAAACTCATTTCAACTGTTTAAACATCTTGCCAACAACAGAAATCAAGATAAGACCTCAAACGGACACACCTTGCTTCTGCTGAAATTCTCCAAGCCTTGATAAGCCATTATTGAAATGAGGAGGCCCCGAAGTCTAGTCTGGTGGTCCGGTTTTAATTCTGCGACAAGTTATGTAGTATTGTATACGTTTCTTTTATTTCTTCTCTCGAAGAGGAAAAGAATGAAACACGAAAAGGAACAAACGCACTTTATTTCGGTACATTTCGAGAAACGGGCGAAAAAAAGCAGGTGAAACCGAAAGTCATTCACCTGTAAATGAGGATTCGTCCTTTTATTTTTCGGTAAATTGGATGAGAAGAAATAAGAACGGTCCACCACACACAAACCAGAGGCCCAAAAAACGGTCATTCATTACGTTTCAAACGGCCGAATTTAGGGTCCTGAGAGCGTTATTACCGACGAGACAGTTTTCTGGACTCCCATCGCGGCTTGTTGAGTAACATCTTCAAAAAAGAAGGAGCTTTTCGTGACCACTAAATTAAGGTTGGGAAGAAATGATCATTTCTCGTGGGGTCGAAGTTTCTGTTGATGTTAAACAGGAGATTTCTATTCGGATGGGCTCTCGTGCCGATGTTTTCAGGGCCAATTAAAGGTCTCACAATATTCGCAGATGTCTTAGTACGGTTTTTGGTGGGGTTCTTGGGGTTCAAAATCGGACGGATACCTCAATCTTGCACGTTTGCAGTGTTCGTTACAGTCCAATGGAAGGTCGACGTTGAAACAATTTACTTATACTTTATAGCTATAATGCCAAAATTGTTAAAATTTATCAACATTTTATTAATTCCCCTCAAGATTAACGAATTTTTGACAAAATTCAGCTACATTACTCACTTTTGATGTTCAACGTCATCCTATTCGCCCTCTTCTTGAAAGAAAGTTCGTCTTCTGGCCAGGATTCGAACCCGAGTCTCTGGGGGGACGACTGAATGTTATAATGTTATCGTCATCAGTTTTCTTGAGGTCGAAGGGTGGAGTTTTCTAAAAATTTATTGTTTTTTTAGACAATAGATTTTTATGCGAAAGGATTCAAATTACTTCTCGTACCGATGTTTTTAAGCCTCAAAATATCCGCTGTACTGTTTTTGGTCGGTTTTTTCAGTTCAAAATCTGATGTGTATCCCAATTTTGCAAGTTTGCAGTGTTAGTTACAATCCATCAAATAAATTTAAATTCATCAAAATTGTATTATTTTCCTAGACGAGTGATCTATTATAGAAAAATAATGAAACTGTGTAATAATTTGCAGCGTTTTTAATGATTTTTACTTACAACCAAGTCGTTGAAGGCGGAACTTTATTTTGTCATTGGAGTTCGTAGAAATATTGTTTTGACATTTTATGTCTACTTCGGCACATAAACGAAAAAGGGTTACAAAATTGGTCACAAAATCGGTCACGGAGAAGCCATGTGATTGCCATCTCCTTCTTTGATTTTTCTACCTACTACCAACTTGATTCGTTTGTTTTCTGTCAACACCATAATGTTGTTATTATTGTCTTACTGTTGGCCTCTAACATCTAAATAAATAAATAAGATAGTGACGTATATACGAGGGACCCATGTGCCTCTTGTCAGACGTTTCCGAACTGACCCTAACACGTCTTGACGTCGAATTTCGTTTATCCATATTTTCTCCCCACAAAGGCGACCAAACGAAAAAAGAACCCACAAATCGCTCGGATTCCGAACACAAGTTGTTGACGCGATCCGAAAAACCAGATAATGTCAATTTCGAAGAAGGGAAAATCGCGTCAAATAAGAGAGAAAAAAAGAAGTGGCATTAGGTGGGTCTTTATTAGAATGTTGGCACAACAAGGGTCATTTTTGCCTTGTTCCAGGACAGTCGTTTGTGACCCTTCATTTTATCTGCAATCGAGTATGAAGTGAGCCTTTGAGGGGGAAAACGAGCCGATGCACCGAAGAGCAATTGAGACGGTTTTTCTGGGTTCTTTTGTGGTTCGGGAGACGATAAGTCCGTCACCTGTCGGCCACTAATCTCCCTTGACCGGTGGCTTATTTTGGGGAGTTTTATCGGAAAGATCTTCCGATGGAACCGAAAAGCCGTCGATGGTCGTTCGGGCTGTTGTGGAGCGGATTGGATGATTTGAAAGAGAGGTTTTGGTGTGTCGGTTTCCGAAAAATGTGAGATAACTCGTCTTTCGTGTTCGTAATTCGAACGTGTTGTGCTGAAGATGAGACATCGACCACCTGAAAAATATACGACAGAAAAATATATCTCATGTTCTTTCCTGTAAAGTTAGTGATAGAGTTCAATTGAAAGGGTATATTTTGACGAAAATCCAACAAAATGGATATTAATAAACACATCTTCCCAACTTGTATTTATGTCAAATTCTGAATGAAAAAACTGAGTGTGTTACACGCAATTTGAGTTTCAAAGCTTCCGGAGCAATTTTTGTTCAAAATGAGTGGTTTTCGGTTTCAATACCAGGACGAGTCCCTATAAAAGTCTTAAGATTTGGATCAATAGAACCCTCGGTAACTAAAAGCTTTGCCATTGTCACTACCTACCAACCATATTTTCGTTTCACAATCAAGTTTATTTTGAAGAAATAAACGCTTCACACTCAATCCTAGTCAAAAAAAAAAAAAAAAAACGTCTGTCAAGTGGGTGTGGCACATAGCTTCCTCGTATCCATAACCCGATTATATAGATGATCCGATGCATAGTAGTTAATCTCAAAACACCAATCTCTAAGTACCTTTCACTACCCTCATAGGGGACCATCTAAACACTAATCTGTAACATCCCTGAAAATTTCATAGAAATCGGACTATAACTTCGTATAGTTATGCGCGTTACAAGGAATTCATGACAGACAGACAGACACACAGACAGACAGACAGACAGACAGATAGACAGACAGACAGACACGGAAGCAAAATTGTTCAGAAAGGTCTAAAACGCAAAACGCGAGTGGAAATTTTGATTTTGGAGAACTTTTTTTTCGTCCTTGAAAAGTGAAAACAAAGCTTCCGCTACCTTGGTAGACTCGGAAGCAAAAAATCCGAGAAGTAAAAAGTTGTGGTTGCCTTCATAAGGCAACTTGAGTGCTGGTTGCCAAGGACGCAAAACTAAGTACAACTCAAAAACCGAACAGCGATCGCATTTTGGCCAGCTAAAATTGGAATGGACATGCCTCTTTTGCGATTCACACTCGTGTTTCTAATTTATCATAAGTCCAACCCGAACGGGAGCGAACGGTCGGCCCTACAGAGCTCTGGGTGGTCTCAGTCGATTCTAAAAATTCAATACTATTTTAAATGGATGAAAAACAATACCTTCATATCATAAGTTATCAAGCTAGGATTTAAAAAAATTTCAACTCTTATAAGTGACTGACAACAACCAAAAGCTTCGGGGCACAACTTGACCCCAAATGGAGCCCATATACATATACCAAATTTCATCAAAATCAGTCCATGGGAACTAAGGAAAGTGCTGCCTACGACGGCCTATTGAAAACAATAAACCAAAGGTGAATAGTGGAACATGAGTGAATTTTCATGGAATTATTTTAATCTTTTGTTTTTGACGTAAACACGTTTTTTAGCTAGAGGTCTGTAAAAAAAATTCCAATTTCTCGATGGGAAAAACCGTGGACCATGAATAAGCCTAGGTATTATTTCTCTCTTAAGGGATATTAGATGAGGTTGATACTGGAAATGAGCATAGTAAATATATGCAGAAACTGAAAACGAATAACAACGAATAAGTCCCTAGCTGGAGCAGATGAAGAAATTCGGCCTCAAAATCGCTTTAAGTAGAGGAAAACCACCTAGTCTCGCTAGGGAAAGACTGCACTGATGTATCTAAAAATTTTGAGACCGTAATAATTAGCGCAATTTATTACATAATTGCAATCATTTCACACAAGTATCTGTGTACATTTCTGGGTCATTCTACCCTCATAACTACACTCCTGCGAAAAATTTGAGCACCACCATCAATTTCTTCGTTTGTCCCCGTTTTTCCCCTTATCAAGTTTTTATCCATTTACACATTGTTTGCAAACACAGAAGGAAAATGGTAACCAGAAAAGGTACAATTCTTGAGAAAAGAAGTTTTTCATAACATTAAAGAAAATTGTGCTTCTTGTAAAATTATAAAAATTGTAAATGTGAAAAAACGGTTTGAATTTTGCCAGTTTTGCTTTTCAATTCTTGGTATTACCTCTTCTAGCTCGGACAAGGGCTTGGAGCCTTCGACCCATCAAGTTTTGGACATCCTCCTGGGGAATATCGACGATACCTCATCGATAGCTCAAAGGCGCTATGTCCAAAAACGGAATTTGAGAAAAACGCAAAAGAAGTTTTCATCAGCGCACAATTCCTAAAATAATGGCTTATTACACTAAATTCTTCAATATATTCAAGAAATTTTCAAGCTATAATCGTTAAGAAGGTCAATATAAGTTTTATTGAATTTGAATTTTTCTGAAATTAAAAACAAGAAAAGGGGAAGATGGATGATTATAACACCTTTGCGCTTTAAGGTATCAATATTGTCTTATTCCTCTCGCTGCTTCCAGCTGCTGAAGATTGTCTGGCGGTGGATCTCTGGCTCGAATTCTTCTTTTCAGCATGTCCCAAATATGCTCTATCGGATTCATCTCTGGGCTCTGGGAACATTCAAAACAGTCGATCGGGCAAAAGCATTTCAGTCATTTTCGAAGAAACAGATTCTGAATATAGTAGAAATGCCCATATTAGGGGAGGATGCTATATTGCCACCCAAATTGGCAGACGTTTTTCGTATACTCTTATTTCGTATACGTTTCACTTCAGCCAAAATCTAACTCCAAGAACAAGCTTTTGGAACACCAAATTTACTACCTTCGGTAGTGAGGAAGCACGTGAAAAATAGACGACCCATCCGGGGAGTTCGTGATCCACTTTGAAGCAACATTATCCAGTCGTGTTTGAGCCCATCTCTACTGCCTGAGTTTGAGGGGAATCCGAAATCCCCGAATATCCAAATCACCCAAAATCACCGTCCCTTCTACGGGCTAGCCCGTATATGGTCTGTCCCTTAGCTGCGGTCGTTATTTGCAAACCTCAATTTGTCGGCTATATTTGCATTTTACTGAAGGTTGCAGTATTTATAGACGAGTGTGCGTCGTACATCAAACACGATGCTCTGGATGAAAGGTCTACTTCAAGTTTTCAGTCGTGCGATTTCAAAAACCAGTATAATTCTATCTAGGATGGAACCCTTGACGTCTTCCCTTTCAAAATAGCACATCTCACGTCGTACACGAAATGTAATTTACTTAATTCTAATTGGACCAAAATGTCACTAGTCACCAGAAAACATCTCAGGAACTCCCCAGCTGTCCCAAAGTGTCACCAGAGTAACCAAAATCAAATTACAATTTATAATTTAATGGACAGCAGAATTTTTAGTGAGCAATTGAAAGTCTCAAAATAGAGGCATCCAAAAATGTTCAAAGAAATCGATAAGAAAATTTTATTTCAAATTTGAAATTTGATTTTTAATAATTCACAAAAAAATCAGCTTTGTCCATTATTTTTTAAATTTCGATTTAAATCTAGTTAATCTGGTGAAACCTTGGACGGCTGTGGAATTCCTAAGATGTTTTCAGTGACACTAGTGACACGATGGTCCAATCAGGGTCAACTACCTCGAGAACGACTCTATATTGTAGCAAATATCTTCAAAAGTAAGGATACAATCGAAGGTGAATGATAATATCTAGAAGAGGCTGGAATCGCAAATTCAAATCAACCTTCAAATGTTCAAATAATTCTTTAATGCACTGAGAATGGAAAATATTCCTCACACTGAATACTACGGTAATATATAATTATTTAGGTGGAAATGGTGGACTACACATTAATCTGTACGACTGATGAATTCCTCATTAGGAAACCTAATTTTTGCAATAGTGTTACAGGTTTTCTGTATCAACGAGCGATATTGTTGACGTTTTTGCTCGTGCGCCGCGATTTCTATTGTTCGGATCGTTATAAAATGAATATTCCAGGGACCAGCGCCAAACCACACTCCAAAATTTCAACAAAATCTGGCGATTAAATCGAGAGAAATTCGAAAATCACGCTAGATTGTGCGCGGAACCAAAGTTGACCACAAAGCTTTTGAACGCAAAATTCGAATGGGAATTTCGGCTTTTGGCGGCATACATGTTGGTTTCTTTTCAATAGGTAATGAACCTTTATTATGAATTTATATTTAATTTTATATTATTTATTATGAATCGATATTTTTAACCCCCTCAAACTTGTTGGTTTACGTTACAGTACGTAGAATCCGAAAATCGAATAAAAATGTTGCCGTCCGTCCGCCATACGAGGAACTGTTACCATTAACCGATTTTGATGAAATTAGGTAAGTGGGCTCCATTTAGGGTCTAGTTGTGCCCCGGAGCTTTCGGTTGATGTCACTCACTTTCAAGGGTTGAAAAATAAGGGCTAAAATTTTCAAAACGCCATAGAGCTCAAAAATTTAATAAAAAGGTATTGATTTTTCATCCATTTGAAATAGTATTGAACGTTTAGAATCGAAGGAGACCACCCAGAGCTCTGTAGGACCAACCTTTCGGTCCCTTTGAGAACTTAAGGATTGGAGTGCATGATAAATCAGAATCACGACTGAGAATCGCGAAAGAGGCCTAATCTCCGTTCAAATTGAGGTGTCCAAAATGCGACTAGTTGTACTCAGTTTTGCATCCTTACCGACCAGTAATCAAATTTCCTTATGAAGGCAACCTCAACTCTCTGTCTCTTTGAACTGAGTGTGAAGCGTTTATTTCTTTCAAATAAACTGGATTGTGAAGTAGGTACTAGTACGTGGTTGGTAGATAGTACCTATTGTTGTTTGATGGTGACAATGGCAAAGCCGTGTTCTTTTCAGTTGAGTGATCTGTATAGAAAAATTATATACGTTTGTATAGTAATTTTCAGCGTTATTTTGAAAAAATTCCAACAATTTGGTTTTGCGTTAGCATATAAATATGAGGAAGATTTTCATATTGAAAAAATTGAGTTTATGTGGTTTCAGAAACGACAAATTCTACACCATACTGGAATTATACGAGCTACATCGAGGACCTGTGCACAATTACGCTTCGACGACCCTCTTAGCGCATCAAACGGTCGAATTGATATTATCTCACGAGGTACCTAAACGTTCAAATTACCCCCCGAAAAACACTCCCTATTAAATAGTTGTCTTTGGACTTTCACTCTTCACTTCCCCGTGCATCTCTTTAAAGTGTCATCGACTGACGGCGGTCCCTAATGACTATAATCCCGATCCGAATGCCCAAGAGTCTTAAACGCTCTTTCAAAATCATACAAGGATCATCCTGTTCGTCCGGTCGTCCGCAAAAGCGTTTAGTCGAAATCGAGGCAATTATCATCAAATTGAGACTCCCGTCCTGGTTGAAAAAGGATATCATTTCGTAGCTTCAAAATTTCGAGTATTTATGTCTTGATCTAGTCTTTTTTAACTTCTCTATTTTAATAGTCCAATCAGAGCTACCCGGTCTAGTTTGAAGAATTGTCGAACATTAACGCTCCCTAATGACCGTTTCGACGCTAATGATCTACGAAAAGTGACACCTTTTTAAGCGGGAATAATAATCGAATTATAGGCAGTTTAGACGGATAGCTGTCGAAAAACGCTCATGGTTTATTCAACGTGTCATTGCCGAAGGAAGAGACCAAAACGAGGCTTTTCGATGAAGGATTGATCGGAAGCAAATGAGACAACTTAGTTGGGCAAAGATCCAAGAATAGTTTCCCTTCATCAGGAAGCTTATTTCAGGAGAAAATATGAGATCCCTAACAACCATATTTTCGCAATCAAGTTTATTTTGAAGAAATAATCGCTTCCCACTCAATTCGAAAAAGTAGGGAGTTGAGGGTGCCTTCGTTGGGATATTTGATTACTCGTGTTTCTGATTTATTGTAAGTCCAACCCTTAAGTTTTCATAGGGAGCGAACGGTTGGTCCTACAGAGCTCTGGGTGGTCTCATTCGATTCTAAAAATTCACTATTATTTTAAATTAATGAAAAAACAATAGGTAGGTACTATTATTTCGAAAGTATTTCAGTTGGGGTGTTTTGAAAATTTCAGCCCTTATTTTTCAACCCTTAGAAGTGACTGACATCAACCAAAAGCTTCGGGGCACAACTAGACCTCAAATGGAGCTCATATACCGAAATTTATCGAAATCGGTCCATGGTAATTAAGGAAAGTGCCGCGCACGGCAGACGGACGGTAAAATTTGTATTTTATTCTTGTATTCTACGTACCTTGAAACGTAAACCAACTAATGTTGAGGGGGTTAAAATTGTTTTTCTTGGTCTATTCCAAAGGTTTAATATTGAAAATACAAGAGTTTGAAAAATTCTATTCGTACAGTATGAGCTAATAATGATCAAATTTGAAAAAAGTTAATTATTAATTTAAAAAAAGTGAAGTTGCTTCATATGCTTATGTTTCAAAATATGAGGGAAAAAATGAGAGAAAAATACGAAGAAAAAATTTGCTTTTCCATTTTTCCACAGTTTTGCTTCCGAGTCTACCAAGGTAGCGGAAGCTTTGTTTTCACTTTTCAAGGTCGAAAAAAAAAGTTCTCCAAAATCAAAATTTTCACTCGCGTTTTGCGTTTTAGACCTTTCTGAACAATTTTGGTTCAGTGTCTGTGTGTCTGTGTGTCTATGTGTCTGTGTGTCTGTGTGTCTGTCTGTCTGTCTGTCTGTCATGAATTCCTTGTAACGCGCATAACTATACGAAGTTATTGTCCGATTTAAATGAAATTTTCAGGGATTATGCGGGTTGGTGTGTAGACGGTCCCCTATGAAAATCATCATCCCCGGACTGATAGAAGCGACTGCGCATGCGCAAACGTGAATTCCTTGTAACGGCCATAACTTCTACGTTTTCCATCCGATTTCGATGAAATTTTCAGGGATTGTGTGGGTTGGTGTGTAGACGGTCCCCTATGAAAATCACCACCTTCGGACTGATAGTAGCCACTGAGCATGCGCAAACGTGAATTTCCTTGTAACGGCCATAACTTCCACTTTTTCGATCCGATTTCAATGAAATTTTCAGGAATTATGCGGGTTTGTGTGTAGACGGTGTTCTATGAAAATCATCACCTTCGGACTGATAGTAGCCACTGCGCATGCGCAAACGTGAATTTCCTCGTAACTTCCATAATTTCTACATTTTCTATCCGATTTCAATGAAATTTTCAGGGATGTTACAGATTAGTATTTAGATGGTCCCCTATGAAAATCACCACCTTCGGACTGATAGTAGCCACTGCGCATGCGCAAACGTGAATTCCTTGTAACGGCCATAACTTCTACATTTTCCATCCGATTTCAATGAAATTTTCAGGGATGTTACAGATTAACTTGTTTTGATGTTTTGAGATTATCTACTATGCATCGGATCATCTATACAATCGGGTTATGGATACGAGGAAGCTATGTGCCACACCCACTTGGCAGACGTTTTTTTAATTTTATTTTTATGCAATTTAAAAAAAAATGTATTTAGGCGTTGTTTGAAGGAGTGAGTTCCTTGTTCACCTCAAAATGACAGGAGGTATTATTTCTCGGGTGTTTTTGGATGTTCAGGGAGAAGTCAGTCTTATTATTCACACTGCTGATCGAACTTTTTCCAAAACTTTCTTACCAGTAGGCTGAGCACCAACTTTTGGCGCTCTGATAGATAGATAGATAGATAGATATGTTTATTTCGCCAGTTTGTACACTTTTACAATAATATAAATGCATGAAGGGATACAATTTGCTCAGATTTCCTACCCGACATTAGGCTTGGCCCGTGTTGTAGGGTAGGATCTTTGCAAAATCGCTCCATATCGGTAAATAAATTGATGTATACTTTACAATTACAGTAATAAGTAAATTAATAAACAATACATGATTGGACAGAATTGAGGACGCATTTTGATAAACTCCTACATATACTAACTTACTTTAATATTCTCTAACTTTAATAATCTCTAAAATTAAATAGTCTCCTATACATATATGCTGTTTAATAGCCTTTCGCATCTAAAGCCCCCTTCTGTAACTAGCCAACTTAACACTTGCTTTTTGTATTTTGGTCAAGTAAACTTCTGGGGACTTTTCATGCTACAAACAATTTCTCGGTGTATCAAATGTAGAATGAAGATCGGGCTGTGCGTTGTCAGAGTCAGTCTAGGTCTAGGGCCAATTACATTCCCTGCGGCGGCATATCTAGTATCGTATTTCGGATCCCTTCGAGAAACTTCAATTAAGTTGGGTGTCCTAAAGAATTGCAATAGTAGATTTTTCAGATAAAGTTGTCTAATAGTAAATACCTTAGCAATATCAAATAGATCCACGGAAGGGGTCCTACGCGGTAATGACAACATCATTTTTATGATAATTTTCTGCCGAACATGTAACTTATTTATATGGGTGGAATACGTTCCTCCCCATGCTATTATGCCATACTGCAATACAGATTGCAACATGGTATAATATATAAGTTTTATTGTTTGCTTCGGGAGCGTGTGTCTAACATTGTAGAATATATAAATATATTTCCTAATCTTATCATGGATATAGTCTATATGGGGCTTCCACTTAAGCTCTTCATCCAGAACTAGCCCCAGATACTTATGCCTTGCAACTCTTTCTATCGAATCACATGAGCATATTTGATCTTCTACACAAGAGTGCAGGATGATTTTCAAGTGTTTTTCCTCAATTTGTGACTTATTTCCTCCGTAAACTATCAGTTTGGTCTTGTTAGCATTCAATGTGAGATAACTCTTGTGAAACCATTTCCCTACTTGATTTATAACCTGATTGGCGTTGCTGAAAACGTTTTCCCAAGTGTCACCTTCACAGAGTACTGCTGTGTCATCAGCGAATAAATATAATTTCGAGTTAGGTAAATCTAAATGTGCTACTTCATTTATATATATTAAAAATAGTATTGGTCCTAATGTACTTCCTTGAACGACCCCAAAATCATTAATGGATTCCTCACTGGTACAGTCGCCAATTGAGACTATCTGCCTTCTGTCAGTCAAGTAGCTTCTGAACCATTTCAGGGTAGGCCCCACGATTCCAAGACTCTCCAATTTGTACATTAGTGATTCCCTAGGAATTGCGTCAAAAGCTTTTGCTATATCAAGCAGTATTAGTACACCTTTCTGGTTGTTGTCCCTTATTTTGTAGAGGTCAGTAGTTAGGGAAAATAGTGCATCATTTACTCCCATATTTTTGCGGAAACCGAATTGATTGGGGTTTAACAATTTATTTCCTTCAAGGTATGAATACAACTGGTTTTTGACAAATTTTTCTAATATTTTTGATAGCGTGCTCAACATGGAGATGGGTCTGTAATTCCCAAAACCACCCAATTCTCCCCCTTTGAAGAGAGGGATTACTTTTGCTGCTTTGAAGGCTTCGGGAAATGTGGATGTTGAAAGACTAAGATTGTATATGTGAAGGAGAGGTTCTTTAAGAATACTAATATGGTTTTTTATCAGCCCCAACTGGATTCCATCTATTCCGGGAGCTGAATTTCCCTTCATAGATTGTAAGATTTTTTCTAGGTCAGTGTCCATCATGCTATCCAAGACGAGAGCGAAATCTGTTGTTTTTTGAATGGGAGGTTTTGTTTTTTGGTGCATACATGGAAAGTTAGCGAAGAGCTTCTTTCCAACTTGAGAGAAAAACGTATTTAGTGAGTCGCAGGCTTCTTTTTGTGCTTCTTTGTGGGGGATATTTTTGTTTTTCATTATTTCTTTGACTAGTGGGCATTCAATCCTATTTGTTTGATTTGTGCCTTGAATGGCTGATTTCACCGCATCCCATGTTTTTTTCGAGTTTCCTTCAGCTTTCTCTATAATGAACAAGAGATAAGTCACTAACAGATAGTTATTCAGTTCTTCCCAGAACTGCGAGCGTTGTATCGTCTCGACTGTTCAATTTTCCAATTCTCATGCGCCAAAATTTATCTAGTAACAAACCCGGAGAAACGTGATCATCCAACGGGACTCCCTCCACACCTTGATTGGGCACCTCTATACATCAAAACTGAGTCTCCCGCAACAGGTGAAAAAAAAATAAAAATAAAAAACAATCGAATGAACCGAAAAAAAATCGGCGACCTGTTCGCACGATGCGTACGATCGAACTGACCTCTTCAGTATTTCCTGAGAACCTACCCCGAAGGCATTCGAACAACCTGTTATTTCTTTAGGGATCCCGTGATTTATTTCCCGGCTCTCCACCCCTAACAGTTCGTACGTCTTATTTTCGTTTTGTTTCTGGTTCGCGGATGAAAGGGGAAAAAAATAACCGAAAATAGCGCGTCGTTCATTGAGCACTGCGAAAGAAATCGAGATAATCGAGATTTCGGAAGGATGCCGAAAGGCTTATTAAGGGATTTATGGTGAGGTAGCGACGAGTGATCTGACTGATAATCAGTGGTCGGTTGAGATCAGTTTCTTATGGTTCTTCGGAGGTCAATTGAGTTTTCTTACGGAGTTCTCTTCGAGATCAAGATCAAGGTTTTAAGAGGCATTATGAGTCTCACCGTGAACTCCAACCTTCCGCTAGTTAGAAAATGCGAAACAAGAACGTCTTAGTCCAGTCAAAATGTGTTTTACACAGACAAGTTTTGGGGGGTTTCTAATTTCTTCGATTCCTTATGATTTTTGGGGTGCTGAATCCGAATATGAGGTTCGCCACTAACAATTTTTGACTCAACATTGAAAAAAATTCAAAAAAAAGAGAAAAAGTTATTTTTTGGTGGTTTTTCTATATTCTTCAAAAAATACCAACATTGGCAGAAAACTTTTGGATGCAAAATATAAGTACGTTTAATACGTACGTTTTTGGTAAGACAAACCGTTTAGGCCCCAGCGCTGGTTGGTAATTTGCGTTATTCAGCTGTAAACCCAAAGATCACCTTTTCTCTACTCTGATTTAGTCATTCATGTATAACTTAGAACTCAGTGACGAATCCTGAAAAATCCAAGTTATTAAACAAACTTGGATATACATATTCGTACCTAGCTTCATTGATTAAATAGCTTCATTTTCCTTGAAAATTCGCTAGAAGAAAACAAACAATAACCAAATACTTAGAATATTGAGATACTTTACAAGGGCCTGCACACATCTACTCTTGTACACACGGTTCAGCACCCCACAAAACATAAGGATTCGAAGGAATCAGAAACCCCCCAAAACATTCCTGCGTGGGTCCGTTTCGAACACATTTTGACTGGACTATATGCCTAGTTGGGTGGGCAGTAAAGCTTCCTCACAAACGATAAGATGAACATTTTGAAGCTGTTGTTGGAACATCAATGCGTTGACCAGAGGAACCCGAATTCATTGTATTTATCATATATTCAATAATGAAACTACAGAATCGAGCTATTTGATGGTGTACTTTCAAAGTATGTAGGGCGATTAATTCTAGTTAATTGTCTAACGGTTAATTTTTAAAATTTATTTCAGATTTTTAGGTTATTTATTGGCTAATATCGAGAATAGCAATTTTGGTTTATTATTTTCAATAATGAACCTTTGGAATCGACCAAGAAAAAAAAATTTTTAACACCCCCTCAAAATTTGATGGTTTACGTTTCAAGGTACGTAGAATCCGAAAATCGAATAAAAATTTGGCCGTCCGTCCGCCGTCCGCCGTCCGCCGTACGCCGTACGCGGCACTTTTGCCACTTAGCATTGACCGATTTTGATGAAATTTGGTATGTAGGCTCCAATTGGGGTCTAGTTGTGCCCCGAAGATTTTGGTTGCTGTAGATCACTTCTAAGGGTTCCAAAATCAATTTTGAAATTTTGAAAACGCCCTAACTCAAAAAATTTCGATATAAAGGTATTGTTTTTCCTTCAATTTAAGATTCTATAGAATTTTTAGAATTTTTTGAGACCACGCGGAGCTCTATAAGACAAACCACTCGCTCATTACGAGAATTTAAAGTTTGGACGTACGATAAATCAGAAACACAAGCGTGAATCGCAAAAGAGGCCTAATCTCCGTTCAAATTAAAGCTGACCGAAATTCGATCGATGTTTTTCTTCATGTTGGATGGTTGGTGGCTTTGCAGACGAGTGATCTATATAGAAAAATAAAAAATAATAAACCATTGTGTAATAATTTGCAGCGTTTTGTTTCATTTTGATGACCCTGTTAAGAGGTTTAGAGAGGCACAGCTCCACTAAGTACTGTTTCCAGATTACCTTTGAAATGCACGTTACTGAAGTACTTTCCATCGAATTGAAATTAACATCCCAAACGGGCAAATTTGTTTCTGCTCGATTTTGACTCAGAGAAACCATCCAAAAATGTACAAAAACATCTGCGGATATTTTGAGACCTGAAAACATCGGCTCGAGAAGAATTTTGAGCCTATCCGCATAAAAATCTTCTGTCTAAAAAATCGACAGAATTTTTCGAAAATCCCTCCTCAAGAAAAATTATGATAATATTATTATATATTATAATATAATATATAATATAATATATTATATTATAATATAATATATTATATTATTATAATATAATATAATATATATATCATTATATTATAATGATAATATTATTATATTATGGCAGTCAGTAGTTCCCCGGAGACTCGAGTTCGAATCCTGGCTGGAAAACAATATTTTTTTCAAGAAGAGGGCGAATAGGATGACATTGAACATTAATAGGGTGTAATACAGCTGAATTCAGGAAAAAATTCATGGCTTTACCATTGTCACCACCTACCAACCGTAGATACTACCTATCTAACCCACGTACTTACTTCACAATCAAGTTTATTTGAATGAAATAAACGCTTCACACTCATAAGAAATAGGGGGTTGTGGGTACCTTCATGAGGAAATTTGATTACTGGTTGCTATAAGAACGCAACGTAGAAACGAACAATTTGGTCAGCTAAAATTTGAAAGGAGATTAGGCCTCTTTTGTGATTCACACTCGTGTTTCTGATTTATCGTAAGTCCAACACTTAAGTTCTCATATAGATCGAACGGTTGGTGCTACAGAGCTTCGGGTGGTATCATTCGATTCTAAAAATTCATTACCATCTTAAATTGATGTAAAAACAATAAGTACCTTTATATCTACATTTTTTAAGGTAGGGCGTTTTCAAAATTGTAACCCTTATTTTTCAACCCTTAAAAATGACTGACATAAACCAAAAGCTTCGGGGCACAACTAAACCCCAAATGGAACCCATTATACCATTTTACGTAAATACCTTGAAACGTAAAACCAACAACTTTTGAGGGGGGGAGGGGTAAACTGTTTTTTCTTGGTCGATTCCAAAGGTTTATTATTGAAAATAATAAACCAAAACTAACTGTAACACTCTTTCGTGACCAATTTTGTAACGCTTTTTCGTCTATGTGCCAATGTAGACATAAAATGTGAAAAATACATAAAATGTCATACATAAATGTCATTCGTATTCTGACGATCCACGAGTTGTTTCTTATATTCAATACCGAGACCTAGAGGTTGTTACATTGACGCAAATTATATAGGATAATCGCACAAGCATTCTCTTAGCGGGGGAGGATTATTTCGAAAAAAGTACTTAGATATAATGGATTTCAATTACTTTTAGAGCGTTTTTCAAAATTTCAACCCTTAGAAGTTACCTAAATCAACCAACAGCTTCGGGGGTCAACTAGACCCCAAATGGAGCACATATGCCAAATTTGAACCAAATCGGTTCATAATTGCTAAGAAAAGTGCCGCCAAAGTTTTATTAGATTTTCGGATTCGACGTACCTTGAAACGTAAACCAACAAATTTTGAGGGAGGTTAAAAAAAAAATTTCTTGGTCGATTCCAAAGGTTCATTATTGAAAATAATAAATCAAAATGACAAAGTTTGAGGGGGGGGGGGGAGGTTACAAATATTTTTTCGTTATTAATCACATTGTCTTAATACTAGAAATAATAAACCAAAAGTAATGGTATTAAGTTATGGCTGCGGCAAGGATTTCATGATAGACACACAGACAGACAAACACAGAACCAAAATTGTTTAGGAAGGTCTGAAACGTAACGCGAGTGGAAATTTTGATTTTGGAGAACTTTTTTCCAACCTTGAAAAGTGAAAACAAAGCTTCCGCTACCTTGGTAGACTCGGAAGCAAAATTAGGAGCTTCAAGTAGACCAACAAGCAGACAAACATTGATCAGAATTGCCTGAAACACAAAATGATTGAATAGCAACGTTTCGAAATCCGTCAACTGGTTGTGATCATGTTTCATCTCAATAGTAATTTTCACACTAATAAATTAGGCATTATGGCAATGTTATTCTTTAAATGGAAGCTACACTGCCCACCCAACTTGGCAGAATTTTTCCCTTCACATCTTCATACCAATCGACCGCAGGACCTCACAAATGAAGAACTCAATTCGATGCGAAATGCGATTTCTCTTTAATCATCGACGACCACCGAAATTTGCAAAACCCGTCTAATATACGCCTGCCTTGTATTACCAACCCCTCGTCTCGTCTGCTAAATTATCATCTTATCTTTCAACTTCATCTTGTAACGTAATTTATCGAGCGCACGCTCCTCAGAAGGTGCAGTAAATTTAGGACGGTGCCTTCCCTAAATGGCAGGTTGCTGGTTCCTCTTGAGCAAATGATACCAATACTCTAATGCAGACGGTCGAATTAGCTATGAATCATCTTCCAGACTCGTTCGCGAACGTAACTTTTACTTTCGCCAATTTATGTTATTATGACCGACCCTTCTCGTCAGGGTCAAAACCCTTTGATTCAGAGTTACCGTTGCAAAAACCCTTGAGATCAAGTCAAGTGCACTTGTATGGCCAACTGTAAAAAAACGTTTTTTGAGGTTATCAGCTTAAATTACCACCTCAGGCATGTTAAGCATACATTATTTAAAACTGTATCTAGTTTCGGTTTATTATTTTCAATAAAGAACCATTGGAATCGGGCAAGTAACCCCCCCCCCCCCTCAAAATGTGATGTTTTACATTTCAAGGTACGTAGAATCGAAAAATCTCGAAATAAAGGTAGTTTTTTCACCAATTTGAAATAGTATTGATTTTTTAAAAATTTTAGAGACCACCCGGAGCTGCGTAGACAAAGACAAACCGTTCGCTACCTAGGAGTACTTATGATAAATCAGAATCGCGAGAGTGAATCACCAAAGAGGCCTAATCTCCGTTGAAAAGTCAGCTAACTCTTCGAGTTATATTCAGTTTTGCTTCCTCAGTAACCAGTGATCAAATTTCCATAGGAAGGAACCAAGGCTCCCTATTTTTCGAATCGAGAGTGAAGCGTTTATTTCTACCAAATAAACTTGATTGAGAAGGCGTGAAGTATGTAGTAGGTAGGTAGTTGATACCTGTGGTTTAATTTGCACCCAGTAATATTATTTATACCAATAATTATAAAAGCTTTTTGTGCCATGAACAGTCTTTATAGCCATAAATTAATAGTCTTCAGAGCCTTAGTCATTAAAGACATTTAAAAAAACTTTGGCATAAATCAAATTGAGCTTTTGGCAACTCAACTTGAACTTTTGGTAAATCCCTTCCGTTTCGACAACTACTGGAGTCCTTGTGCAATTTGTTTTACTCCCAAAACGTCCAATAAATGTTTTTCTCTCTCTTAAAGCCATAAATAGTGTTAGAAAACGTATTCGTGAAGAACAAACGAGACATATATTTCGTTCACAGAAAATACAAAAGGAATGAAGTTTTCCTGAACAACAAGATGCGTAAACTGTTTGAAACCAAGACCATTGGTCTTAACAACTTAATAACATCAACATCCACCTTCTTTCTTCTTCTCTTCTATTCCCATCTTCTTCAGGATTTCTTCATTGCGAAATTCGGATAAGGGCTTGGTGAGAATGTCCGATTTGTTTTCTCTTGTTGGTACATAATCCACATTCAGTTTTCGACCCTTCACCAGGTCTCTCAGAAAATGATATTTTATGTCAATGTGTCGCGAATGTGATGTGACACTGTTTCCTTTTGCGAAGTTGAGGGCCGATTGGTTGTCACAGAATATCAGCGGCTCGCTTGGCAGGTTACACCCAATTTCATTTAGGACATGGTTGAGCCACAACATTTCAACGCTACATGATACGACTGCAACAAATTCTGATTCCATCGTTGAGAGAGCAACCGAATTTTGTTTGTTTGACTTCCAGATTATGGCCGTGTCATTCACCTCGATTAGAAGACCGGTAGTTGATCTTCTGTCGTCTTTGTCACCTGCCCAATCCGCATCTGAAAACCCCTTCACATTTATTACATTCCCTTCCAAAACTTTGGCTATCTTGAATTCGTGGTTTATCGTTCCTTTCAAGTATCGCAAAACCCTTTTAGCAGCTTGCCAATGAACTTTGCCTGGATTCGATGAAAACTGTCCTAGTTTAGAAACAGCGAAAGCGAGATCTGGACGTGTTGCTTGAGACAGGTACATCAGTTTTCCTACCAACCGTCTAAAAGGAACAGTTTTCATTTCATCTTCCTCCTCTCTAGTTCTAGGACAATCGACCACATTGAGACATACAGCATTCAAAGATTTTTGCGGATCTTCGAATTTCGGTTTACTTCTATTTATCACGTCTTTTTGTCGACAAAACCTAGCTATATGACCTTCTTTACCACAAATGAAACATGTGAGCCCCTCTCTTCTCGTAAATTTCTTCGCCAGCATGGCGTTATCTATTGATTCACAACTCTCCTATTTCTTCATCTGTTTCCTCTTGTACTCACCACTCAATAAACTTTCAAGTTTTTCAGGTGTATAGTCCTTATCTTCAAATGTGCAAACCATACTTACCGTTGTCTCGTATTCTTCAGATAACCCATTGATTATAACATTGCATATTTGTTCTTGATCTATTCTCGAACTCCCAGCCTTGACAACCTCGGAAGCGTACCCCAAGACTCGGTTTATATATGTTTCCATGTCCTCATCATTCAGCATCTTGGATGTGAAAAGACATTTAGAAGCTTGAAGTCGCCGTAGTCGGGTCATAGGCTGGAATCTAGACGATAGTTTATTCCATAGAATTCTAGGACATGTTAAATCGATAATGTCCTGCTGAATATCTTCAGTTATTGCCCTAGCGACTAACCTGAATGCCTTTCTCTTTTTTTCTTGTGAGAATGCTTCGAAAACTTGGTCATCTTCAGTTGTGACCAATTCCCATAAATGTTGGTCTTCAAGCTCAAGCCGAATGTTGAATGCCCATGTTTTGTAGTTTTTCTTGTTAAGCTTAACAATACCATTGTTCGATTTCGACTTACTATGCTCTTCTTCCTCCATTTAAGTTGCGCAGTGGAAACTTTAAGCCGATAACCTTTGTTAGAAAACGTATTCGTGAAGAACAAACGAGACATACATTTCGTTCACAGAAAATACAAAAGGAATGAAGTTTTCCTGAACAACAAGATGCGTAAACTGTTTGAAACCAAGACCATTGGTCTTAACAACTTAATAATATCAACAAATAGCCTTTTAAATCTCCCTACTCACCAACATATGAAAATATTGCTATATGAATTCTCCAAGGTGCTAAAATCACATGGATATTTTTATAACTTCCAATTTCTCCAGTTTTCTTCAATTTTGAACGTTGGGAGCTTTGAATTTGTGCGTCTGGTCAAAAACTAAACTTTTGTACGATTTTGATGAAATTTTTAGGAAATAAAGTTAGTTTTTTGTACATTTTGATCCTGATGTCAAAGCTTTCATGAAGGGGCCCCCTCGTTTGAACTGTATATTCAAACCTCATTGCACCCACGCTGTAATACGAGTGTGAAGCGTATATTTCTTCAAAATAATCATTAATTATAGGCCAAAATATTATTATAATCTTTCTTTCATAGTTCGAAAATATCAAACAACTATGTAGGTATACTCTTGCAGAGTTTGAGGACGTTTTTCAATTTACCAGTAGAGTGGGATTAGGCACACTAAATTATAATGTTTTCATTGAGCAGCATCTTATTTGTGAAATCGTCAAGAATGATGATGTGTTTAAATTTTTGACGTAAAAAGATGAAAAGGGTTAACGATCTCCGATGAAGTTGGAAGCGCCTCGCAGAGAAGAAACCCCAAAAAATGACACGCCCCCCCGTTTTTTGTTGGGGACCACTCCTTCCACACTTCAGATCGACCGGTACGAAAAGTTCGTAAATAAAATATATAGCGGTGGGGAAAAATGAAAGTTTTTTTTACTCTTGGTAGACAATAGAGACGGGTTTTTTGAAATACACCGAAAAACAACCGAAGAGCCACCTTTCGTGAAAGGTTCGCAGCTACCGTATTATAAATTAACGTAGTGACGCCCACCTGTTGACAGCAAAAACCCCTCACGAGGAAGAAAAAAATCAAGAAAATAAATAAAAACCAAAAAAAGTAGTGATAGGAGTGGAGGGAGATATTGTTCGTAAAAACAAGAGCGAAGGTTCAAACAAAAAATAAGTCATAAATTCGAGTAAAATCGAGGGTGGATCCTTTTTGAAGTATCTATTCGAAAGGCATTTCGCCCACTTTCGATAATCATTATTGAGTTTTAATTAAATCTGGAAGAGTAGAAAGAAGCAAGATTGGCGGAGGGGGAGGGGGGGTTGCAAATTTTTCGAGTTGATCGACTTCGAAAAGAACTGGCGAAGGATCGCGTCCGGATTTAATGAGCGGTCGACGAAACCACTTTAAGACCGAAAAAGATCACTTTTGCCGGGAGGGGTTTTTTATTTTATTTTTTCGAGCCAGAAATGTTTTCGGTTTCTCACAACGGAAGGTTTCTCAGGTTGAGATGGTCGAATAGGTGGAACTTGAATCGTCAGTAAAACATGAATGAAAATATTTCTCAGAGTTTTCTTGTTGATCAACTTGAGTTTTGTCTCGGTTTGTCTGCCAGTGGTCAAATAACTTTTTTTTTAAATTATGGTCCCATTTGAACGAGATTTTTAGCGTTGATGAATGGACTTCTTATGAATTTCGTCGATGTCAATCAAAGTGAAGAAGTGAATAATCATCAACATAATCGCGAACTTCACAATCGTGTTGCTTGTTGATTTGGAAGATCAGCAGGTAGATAATTCCTTGTTCCCTGAAGTTACTCCAATGGGAATTCAGGATTTTTCTAGTAGGTAACGCTTCACTCGACGATCAAAAACTTGTTGTAATAATGTAAACGAATGATGATGTAATTGTGTCTCAAAATGCCATGAATACTTATGTTTGTAATAGAAAAACTTCTGCCAAGTGGGTGTGGCACATAGCTTCCTCGTATCCATAACCCGATTATACATCTATATAGATCATCTATATAGATACTCATCTATATAGATCATCTATATAGATCTATATAGATCATCTATATAGATGATCCGATGCATAGTAGTTAATCTCAAAACATCAATCTCTAAGTACCTTTCACTACCCTCATAGGGTACCATCTGCTAATCTGGGCAATCCTAGAAAATTTCATCAAATTCGGATGAAAAATGTAAGTGTTATGGCTATTACAACTATTTTACGTATGCGCATGCGCAGAGGCTACTGTGAATTTTAAGGCCTTGATTTTCGTTGGGGACCATCTACAACCGAATCCGCATAATCCCTGACAATTGCATCGAAATCGGGTCGAAAATGTGGAAGTTATGGCCGTTACAAGGAAATTCACGTTTGCGCATGCGCAGTCGCTTCTATCAGTCCGAAGATGATGATTTTCATAGGGGACCGTCTACACACCAAATCGCACAATCCCTGAAAATTTCATAGAAATCGGACAATAACTTCGTATAGTTATGCGCGTTACAAGGAATTCATGACAGACAGACAGACACACAGACAGACAGACACGGAACCAGAATTGTTCAGAAAGGACTAAAACGCAAAACGCGAGTGAAAATTTTGATTTTGGAGAAATTTTTTTTTTCGTCCTTGAAAAGTGAAAACAAAGCTTCCGCTACCTTGGTAGACTCGGAAGCAAAATTTAGTTGTTTTCATAGCGGCAGAAATTGTGTACATTCTATTGAATTTTGGGGTTGGGTTTTTCGTTGTAGTTTGTGACTGACTGTACAATCGTACGAGGATACGAGAATGTTCCATACCCACTTAGCTAACTTTTTTTTTCCAATTTGAAATATTCAATTTTTGTTGTTTTCGAGTGTATTGTTCTAATGATTCTGAATGTCATTGTTATTCTACTGGAGGAAGCTACACCTCCCACCTAACGTGGCAGACGTTTTTGATCTGCGAGCAATCGAAGAACGAATCCCAGGCAAGATAGTTCGACGTGTAAGCATGATAAAATAGAAGCCCTGAGGCTACAATCCTAGGTCAGCTCCGTTTACAATCTTCGTCCATCTCCTTTGGAAACAAACACCAACCTTAAGCTTCTAATCGACCCTTCAAAAACTATAATACAACCCGTCACTCAAAAACCGATTCGCGAAATTCCACCGCGTATTTATTCTCGAAACTACGATCCCCATAATTTGTCCGTCGGCTCGGATCGTCCATCCGAGTTCATTAAAATAAGTAGCTCATTATGAGATCGCGACGGGATAATTATGGTTAATCTTGAAGCTTAATAAGTTCTTACATAATATTAGTAGGCACGTAGAAGCTCGAATTTATGGAGTCCAGTTTGATTTCTATTCTATAAGGAAGCATTTCGATGCCTCTACTGGATAGAGTACACTTGTATACAGCATATTCACGTCAAATTGGAGGCTTTACTCACCAAATTTGAGAAATTTCCTTTTCAAGTTAGAGGTTTTACACATCGAATTGGAGGATGATTGGAATACACGATTTAATTCTGTGAAAACAGTAACAACAAATTAACGCGTGAACAGGCACCTTCAAAAGTATTGCAGTTAGAAGTAGTGACGATTCGATACTTCCGATATTTATTGATATCGATATTTTGTTTCGATATTTCCGATATCTGTATCGATACTTTTCTTGCGATATTATCGAATATCGAAAGGAAACTATTGATATCGAAAGAAAAAAATTATCGGTTGTGATAGTTGTATTCCTTCCCACTGTAATGTATCAATGAGGAATTTCACCATGTCGGAATTTCCTATTTTTGACCCCAAAATCGGATTCAGAACCTCGAAAAACCCCATAAGTCAAACTTTCAGCCCGAACTTCCTAAATTACGAATAAACAAAACAGTGTAGAAAATACGAATGTTTAAAAAAACCGGGAAAATGACGTCATCCTGGAATAGTTCATTTCTGGCCGCTTGAAGCGCTGAGATCGAGAAATCTATAGTCCCCAGATGCAAAATTTCACGAAACAGTAAAGTTCAAAATCGAAAAACTGAAGAAAAAAATAGAAAAAGCAAGATGGGGAAAATTAGGTTTCCCCTGTTTTTGTTTGATAACTTTTCTCTGAAAGAAAACACGATTTGGTCGTCCCAATGGGCAACACTGGGAGGAGATGGCGATCCGAACAGCCCAATCAGCGAGCGTTCCCGCTTCACGTCTGTTTTCCCGGTTAGTTTTGAAATAAAAAATTTTGATTGTCTCCCAAAAATAACAGGAGACTTACTTTCTGAAATCAGCCCGATTTTCATCTATCCCACACCATTAACTATTCAGGAAAAATGCAAACAGAATTCGGTGAAATTCCTCATTTCTCCTAATCGATAAATGTATGCAAAAACATATTCGACATCAGTGAAATCGATATTCTTCTTTCGATAATTTATGGTAATCACTGATATTGATTAAAATAAAGATGACAAAACATATTCGATATCAGTATTTTTCTTTCGATATTCTATCGATATCACTGATATTGATAAAAAAAAGATGCAAAAACATATTCGATATCAGTGAAATCGATATTCTTCTTTCGATAATTTATAGTAATCACTGATATTGATTAAAAAAAGATGACAGAACATATTCGATATCATTAAAATCAGTATTTTTCTTTCGGTATACTATCAATATCACTGATATTGATTAAAAAAAAGATGCAAAAACATTCGATATAAGTGATAATGTCACATCGATATTTTCGTAAAAAAAAGATGCAAAAACATATTCGATATCAGTTAAATCAGTATTTTTCTTTCGATATTCTATCGACATCACTGATATTGATGAAAAAAAATATTTAAAAAAAAAAAAAAAAAATTCAGTGACAATGTTACATTAATACTTTTGTTTCGATATTCTATCAATATTAGTGATATCGATATTTTTCTTCCGATATTTTATCGATATCGATACTGTCTTCCGATATTATTTCGATGTTAAATATCGCATCGAATGGTACATCGAATCGTCACTAGTTAGAAGGGGCGGATACATGGAGTGGAATGTCTTCTTCATGTTGCACAGAGTAGGTATTTCACAACTCACCGGGGTTTTCCGCCTTCTCGAGCGGCGGCAGCACAGAGTAGGTATTTCTAGCTCCACCGGGTTCGAAATATAAACGCTGCAAATTATCACGCAAAAGTTTATTATTACTCGCCTGCAAAAAACATAGATTTGCCGTTGTCATTTTGCTTCCGAGTCTACCAAGGTACCTAACGGAAGGTTTGTTTTCACTTTTCGAAGACGAAAAAAAAAGTTCTCCAAAATCAAAATTTTCACTCGCGTTTTGCGTTTTAGACCTTTCTGAACAATTTTGGTTCAGTGTCTGTCTGTCTGTCTGTCTGTGTGTCTGTCATGAATTCCTTGTAACACGCATAACTATATGAAGTTGTTGTCCGATTTCTATGAAATTTTCAGGGATTATGCGGGTTGGTGTGTAGACGGTCCCCTATGAAAATCATAATCCTCGGACTGATAGAAGCGACTGCGCATGCGCAAACGTGAATTCCTTGTAACGGCCATAACTTCTAAATTTTCCACCCGATTTCAATGAAATTTTCAGGGATGTTACAGATTAGTATTTAGATGGTCCCCTATGAAATCATCACCTTCCGACTGATAGTAGCTGCTGCGCATGCGCAAACGTGAATTCCTCGTAACAGCCATAACTTCCACATTTCCTACCTGATTTCCATGAAATTTTCAAGGATAATGTGGGTTGGCGTGTAGATGGTCCCCTATGAAAATCATCACGCCCGGACTGATGGTAGCCGCTGCGCATGCGCAAACGTGAATTCCTAGTAGCAGCCATAACTTCCACATTTTCTACCCGATTTCGATGACATTTTTAGGGATTACGCGGATTAGGTTGTAGATGGTCCCCAATGAAAATCAAGGCCTTAAAATTTACAGAAGCCTCTGCGCATGCGCATACGTAAAATCCTTGTAACAGCCATAACATTTACATTTTTCATCCGAATTTGATGAAATTTTCTAGGATTGACCAGATTAGCGTGTAGATGGTCCTCTATGAGGGTAGTGAAAGGTACTTAGAGATTGGTGTTTTGAGATTAACAACTATGCATCGGATCATCTATACATATAATCGGGTTATGGATACAAGGAAGCTATGTGCCACTCCCACTTGGCAGAAGTTTTTTTAAAATCAACCATAGTTACTACCTAATCGGTGTTGCTATGGACGCAAAACTGATTACAACTCGAAGAAACGAACAACATCATCGCATTTCTCTCTTTTGCGATTCACACTCGTGTTTTTGATTTATCGTAAGTCCTGAAGTTCTCATTCGGAGCGAACGGTTGGTCCTACAGAGCTCGGGAAGGTCTCATTCGATTCTAAAAATTTAATACTATTTTAAATTATTGATGATAATATACCTTCACACTGAGAGTTTTTTAGCTAGGGCGTTTTGAAAACGTCAACCTTTATTTTTCACCCCTTGAAGATGATTTACATCGACTGGACGGACGGCAAAATTTTTAATTGATTTTTGGATTCTACTTACCTTGAAACGTAAACCAACAAATTTTGAGGGGAAATTAAATAATTTTTTTCTTGTTTGATTCCAAAGATTCCAATTATTGAAAATAATGAACCAAAACCTCCAAATGTATGTTTGAAGTCTCCTAATCCAGGAGTGAAATTTCCAATTTGGTAGGTAAAATCTCCCATTGGCGTGTAAATGGAATAATTATTGTTTATAATTTGCTTTAAACCGGTAGGATTTTGACACAACCTCCTCATTTGACAGAGAATGTGTGATTGCTGAGATTATAAGGAATACAATGTCTGACAATATGAAGCTATTGTAAGGGATGGCAACAAACAACAACAACAATGAGACAGTCAGAGGGAAGTCAGCCTCCTCAAATTTAAGATAACATTTACAAGGCTGACGCGGATTAATCCGAGGCGGTCCCCTATGAATTTTTAAAGCATCAGACAAACAGCAGCGCGATCATTTCACCTGAAGCTCATTTCTCACGATGTAATAGGCTGATTTTCCTCAAATAGTAGTTTAGGTAGTTTGGAGCTATACAAGAGAAGATTGGACATTGATTTCATCACGATCCGATCAAATTGCAAATATGGTGAATTGAATGTTATCCTCATTTCACGTTGTTTGGAATTCCCTCAGTTCCAGGGGACACTCAACATGGCATCACAAGAGACCGCTGAAGAACAGCGGAATGTATATCGTCCGAGGATGAGAGCCAATTTTGACAAGAACCACAGTTGTAGTCGCACACTGCAAATTAAAGTTGGAGATTATATTCTCGTCCTGCACTGTTACTCATAAAACCCTGGCCGTCAAAAGTCCATACAAAATAACTGAAATCATCCTGATGAACGAGTTCCCCAAGTCTGTCAGGTATGCTTCTGTTGTACTTCTGGAGTGCCTACTCTTTAACCCTAATTGGACCATGGTGTCACTAGTGTCACCGAAAACATCTTAGGAATTTCACAGCTGTTCAAGGTGTCACCAGATTAACTAGATTTAAATTGCAATAATTGCAATAATTTCTTAAATTATTTGAGAAATTAATGGACAGAGCTGAATTTTTTAACTACTTTTTGCAAGTTGTTAGTTGTCAAAAAATAATATGACAAAAATTTAGAAATTTGTTTTGTCGATTTCTTTGTAAATTGTTGTCATAATTATATTTGAGACCTCCAATAGACCAGAAAAAATTCTGCTGTTCTTTAAATTTGAAATCGCAATTTAATTTTAGTCACTCAGGTAACATTTTGGGAAAGAAGTGGAGTTCCTGAGATTTTTTGTGTGAGACTTATGACATCATGGTCCAATTAGGGTTAACTATTAAAACAACATCCCTAGTAACGTGAGTCGAGTCGTCGTCCATGCACTTTATTTACATTTCAGTTAGTGCATTATTTAGGATTACAAGGTATTATTGCTAGAAACGGGACTCGATCATATGCACCCCACGCTACTCAAACTGAATGGCGAATATACAGGGTGTCTACACTTTCGATGGGCATAACTTCAGGGTTCAATTCTACTAGTTATTCCCAACAAAAAATGTCTCTTAGCAATTTTCTTTTAACCCACTCAAAATTCTATTTTTTCACTTTTAAGTTTTTTTTCGCGTTTTCGACCTTACGGCACTGAAATGGTCATAACTTCCCTTATTTCTCCTGAAAATTCAAATCTGGCTACACCGTTAGAAAGAGCGTTAAATTATCAAGCTACTTATAGGAAAATCAAAAATTTTTAGCAATAAAATAGTATCAAAAAATCAAGTCAAAAAGCGAACTTTAAATTTTTTTTTGAAACTTGACTTTCTTCGACCAACGTTTTCACTCTAAATCCCTGCCCGTTTCGATGGGCGCTCTTCGGAGAAAACATGCTCAAATAGTCAGCTTTCCAACGGTCTATCAATTATTCTGTTCAACATTCAAAAAGAAAGAGTAAATGAAGTTTAAATGTCAAAAAACGTGTGTTTTACAAGCAAATCCAGTGTTTCAAGCCGGTTTGTGGTCCCCCTCGATCTCAAAGTGGCTTGACGATTTTGGTATCATTTTCTATGTAATTAATTACGCTGAATCCAATAGTGATACTTCCGAATGATTCCTACTGCTAGAAAGTGGATTTTTCGAAGAAAACCTTCGATTTTCGTACATGAAATTCGCATCGTACATAAAGTAACACCTTTCTACTCAATAAAAACACCGAATTTCTAGATGATTGAAGTTTTTGTTGGGTAGAAAGGTATTAGTTTATGATATCTTCCATATCTACGAATAATGAGTATTTTATGTGAAAGAAGGTTTTCTTCGAAAAATCCACTTTCTAGCAGTCGGAAGTATCACTATTGGATTCAGCGTAAATAATTACATAGAAAATGACACCAAAATCGTCAAGCCATTTTGAGATCGAGGGGGACCACAAACCGGCTTGAAACACAGGATTTGCTTGTAAAACACACGTTTTTTGACATTCAAACTTCATTTACTCTTTCTTTTTTAATGTTGAACAGAATAATTGATAGACCGTTAGAAAGCTGACAATTTGAGCATGTTTTCTCCGAAGAGCGCCCATCGAAATGGGCAGGGATTTAGAGTGAAAACGTTGGTCGAAAAAGTCAAGTTTCAAAAAAAAATTGGTTTTGCTTTAGGTAGCTTGATAATTTAACGCTCTTTCTAACGGTGTAGTCAGATTTGAATTTTCAGGAGAAATAAGAAAAGTTATGACCATATCAGTGCCGTAAGGTCGAAAACGCGAAAAAAAAACTTTAGAGTGAAAAAAAAGAATTTTGAGTGGGTTAAAAGAAAATTACTAGGAGAAATTTTTTGTTGGAAATACCTTGTAAAATCGAACCCTGAAGTTATGCCCATCGAAAGTGTAGACACCCTGTACAATAAAGACATTGAAGTCACCACACTCGAGACTAGCGAGACTATCAGCTGTACATGCCATAAACAGAAAGTTAAGCTGGGTCAAAATGTGGGAAGAGTATGCCGTGAAATATGGGAGCAATACACCATTTGATTGGGAGAGAATAAATGGATTGACTGCCGTTCTTAAGTGTATTGTGGATGGTATAAAGAGAGAGACCAAGCAAAATTTGATCCAGCGATGTAGTGAAGGTCAGTACCACGATTTATATAGAGAGCTACGTCACGACATTAAGGCTAAAGGGGATGACAAGTGTGCGAGAGAGACAGCTATATCGGGAAAAGAGAGAGTCAGGAGCTTAATCATTTTCCCAGAAGTTCTCAGCTATCAGTGGACCGATTTTCATTCTGTAAAATTATTTGGTTTCCTTTCTTCGTATTCTATGTTTGTGCCATGTCAAATTTCTCATAAAATCTATATTTTTTGACGAAATACCACAATCAATTTTTTGGTGATTCACTCACTGACCAAATATGCGGGTATTAGAATAAATTTTCTCAAAAACGAGATACCCGGCATATTCTAGCAGACGTCCTCAACATATGGAATCCATCAGAAATCAAAAATATTGAGAATTAGCGACCGAAAGAGAAAACGAAAATCAAAAACAGCGCTTAGGGGTGAACTTCAGTCAGGCAACCCCCCTCACCTTTCAGAAGACAACAAACCCGCCCGTCAGCTCATCCGCCACCCGCCCAACACAGTTCCCGTACCCAGAAGTTTTTATAAAACGCTTGCCAAGTAGGTGTGGCACATAGCTTCCTCATATCCACAACTCGAAAGTATTGATACTCTTATAATTGAGAAATCATTTTAGAAAAACCGATTTTGAGAATATCACCCCTATTTTTCACCAATTAATAATAAAAACGTATGCCAAGTAGGTGTGGCACATTACTTTCAAGTTATGGATACGAGGAAGCTTTGATACTCTTATAATTGAGAAATCATCAAAAACCCGATTTTGAGAATATCACCCCTATTTTTTTTTACTAATTAATAGTAAAAACGTCTGCCAAGTAGGTGTGGCACATAGCTTGCTCGTATCCATAACCCGAAAGTATTGATACTCTTATAATTGCGAAATCAAATTTAGGTACTCAGAATTTTCATATTTATATTATTTAAATGAAACATTCATTCTTCTGTGCAACGTTAGAAAAATGAATAGATATATACAAAGGTATTCAAAAATATCAAGTATGAACACATTTTTTGAAAAAAACGTTGATTAGTTGAAGTCTTTTTATTCAATATTATTATTAAAAAAAGTTTTTTTAATTATGATTGGATAACATAAATATCCCATTTGAGTAACTATGTAATGAAAATTCATTTATCAATCAATTCATTTTCATAGCATATGATGAATATCACTCAATAAAATTGCTTATTCAGCATAACTTGGTAGGTAGATGTGGAAGTGAAATTGCAAGCAATGTTACTGATCTATTCGGTGGGGCTCAAGGAGGGTCGGATTGAAGGGGAGGGTAACAAGGGTCGCTAGGCAACCAACCTCATACTCCATTTGCTAGCAACCAATGAGCGTGCGTTATTTTTCATTTACCCTTTCCGTCTCCAATTGTCCAAGAATCGTATTTCTAACCAATCATTCATCAATTATCAATGACAATGAATATGCAAGGTATCTCATTTTTTACTCAACACCTTTAATAGCCCGAATTCTGCGATTTCATGATAAAAATTATTGAAGTATGGTAAAAATTCAATGGTGGAAACCGAGATTTACTTATTCTGAATACATTCCCGTATTATAATTGAAAAAAATCTTTCGTGGAGGTTGAGAAACTTTGGGAAAACTTTTGAATGCGACGCTAGCGCCATCTCCTAAAAGAGAATCAAACTAGAGGGCTGTCCCCTTTAGCCTTAACATGCCGACACAAGGACTGGAACAAGGGAAAGTAAAATGGATAATTAAGTGTCGATGCCAGCTGCTATACCTAAACTACATCCCTTGGATACCAGATAGAAACTACCTGTGCTCTTCATGCAACATGAAGGCTACTGAAAATATGGAGCATTTCCTGGCAATATGCCCAATATTAGGCCATAAACGAAGGATCCACTTTGGCAAGACCTCCCTAAGTCGCGAGGAATTGATCTCGATAATAAAGGAAAAGACTGGGACAACCTATACGAATTTGCTAAATCTGCTTGGATCTACAGAAGATCGCTTATTCAGGAATTTAACTACAACTGAATAAGGACACAAAACAAGTTAAATTTAAATAAATAAATCTAGTTAAATTAAATTGGAGAACAATATTTTGCAGCATAATACAACATAATATTATATGTGAATAAATTCAGTAATTAATAGTTCCAATAATTAAAATACATAGATATTAATAATATTAACATGCATACAAGTAATAACCAAAATTACGATTAACAAGAAGCAAAACAATCAACAAGTGTAATTAATAACAATAGAAAATAAACTAAGGCCCGTATTCACAAAAATCGCCAAAGTGAAACTTGAAGTCGCACTTCCAAAAGTGATACTTCAGGCCAAAGTGAAACTTAAGGAGAAATCGCTATTCACAATCGTTTTTAGTGTAGCTGCTCTTAGGTCAGCTTTAAGTTCAACTGATAAGGAAGTTGATCTTCCGAGAGGGTAACCCTTAGGGCGACTCGCTCCTATTGACCAATGGGAATATTCAGTGATAATATTGATAAGCGGTTGGTAATCAATAAACGATTGTCCATCTCTGCTTCATTCCTTTCCAAAACATATATTTTGGCGTTTTTATTGATTTGAATGCGCTAGTAGTGAACTGAAAGAGTGTCAAAAAAAAAAGAAAACAAAACTAACCATCGAAGAAACTATTCAATCGACGTCAGAAGTTGGCCATTTCCGCTTTCTCTTCGCCTTCTTGGCACAATTTGTACACGTCTCCTTTCCATAGATACTGCAAATATTCCATGTAGTCGTTTTCCATTTAAATCCGAACGGAAAAACTTCGTAAAACGGCTGTCGAAGCAAGCAAAATAGACGCACTTCTTGTCAAAAGCTGTACTAAGGGCCAGTAAAGAATGGTAGGAGCCAAACTTACCCGGAAAGTGTAACTTGACGAAAGTTCAGCTTCGGTAAAGTGGAGCTGAAGTGACGTTTCTTCTAAAGTTCGGTTTGTGAATAGCGTTTTCTCTAAAGTACGGCTCTAAGTGGAGATTTCAGGCTTCACTTAGTGAAAAGCCCCACTAAGTGCATTTTGTGAATACGGCCCTAAGTATCTGTTAATCCATTAAGTGGTGAACTCCGGCTGACGGTGAATTACCAAAGCCCATCATATTGTTAGTTTGTAAAGATGATGTTATTGTTTAAAATAGAAATATGTTTTCATTCATTCATTCATTACAAGGCTAGCTTCACACTCATCTTCCCATCCAATTACGAAGTCCCTTCCCTGTCCCGCCAAGTGGAGCAGGCCTCTCATGGTTGAAAATCGAAAACAACCTCACACTGGGGAATTCTAACACATTAAATTAACAATTTCGTATTTAACACGCCCGGTAACGGAATTTCTACTCGGCTCTACCTGTTTTCCTATACGACTGACCGTCAGGTTTATAGCCGGCTCCGCGTGGATAATTGATAATCGTAAACTCATTTTAAAAAGGAAACGCGAATATGATTATTCGGGGAGAAATAAGAAATATTATCTTAAACGGCCGTGAAACCGTTTTTGACGAAAGTGAAAATGAGGAGACCGGTAGTTGAAAGTTACAGCGGCGGGTCGCGTGCCGGGTTTAAGCTCGCTTCTCGGCTTCAGCGATTAAAATCATAACGGATTTTTTTCAATGAGCGGATTCCGTCCGTGCTTTGATTCTTGTTTGCTCGGTATCGGCGGTAGGGATTATTTGTACAAAAAACAAAAAGCAGTCCACCATGTTGGGGGGTAGTATGGTTTTTTCTCAGAGATGGGCAAATTCTTATTCATAAATACGATTATGAATACAAATCATATCCGCGATTTTATGATTATGAATACGAATACAGGTAGGGATGAATATGAATACGAATACGAATACGATAGTATTCAAACTTAGAATACAATTTTCCCCCGTATCGTATTTTGAATACGATTTTATGATCTTTTCTATGATTTCCCTAAAAATCAATTTTTTTACAATTTTTCCTGAAAATTATACATTTTTAAAATGATTTTCTCCCGAACTCTGGACATATTTTTGACCTAACATTGTCAAAATAATCAATCAAAATTCGAAACGCTCACAAATTCTTATAGGATTTTTCACGCAGAGTTGAATGAGACCAACCCCAGGTCGCTACGACCAACCGTTCATAAAGTACGACGACATTTCCGCTAAAAATCGTATTTTTACGATTTGCACTGAAAATCACAAAAGAAATTATGATTTTTGCCGGAATTTCGGTCGTATTTATTCCCTACAATTGTCAAAATAATTAATAAAAATTCGAAACGCTCACCAATTCTTATATGATTTTTTACGCAGAATCGAATGAGACCAACACTAGGTAGCTATGACCAACAGAATAGAAAATACGACGAAATGTCCGGTAATAATCATAATTTATTTTATGATTTTCAGTGCAAATCGTAAAAAAATAACATTTTTAGCGGAAATGTCGTCGTACTTTCTGTACGGTTGGTCATAGCGACCTGGGGTTGGTCTCATTCGATTCTGCGTGAAAAATCATATAAGAATTTGAGAGCGTTTCGAATTTTGATTGATTATTTTGACAATGTTAGGCGATAAATATGTCCAGAGTTCGGGAGAAAATCATTTAAAAAGTGTGATTTTCAGGGAAAATCTTAAAAAATTTCAATTTTTAGGGAAATTATAGAAAAAATCATAAAATCGTATTCAAAATACGAATACGGGGGAAAATCGTATTCTAAGTGTGAATACGATTGTATTCGTATTCATATTCATATTCATACCTGTATTCGTATTCATAATCATAAAATCGCAGTTATGATTTGTATTCATAATCGTATTTATGAATAAAAATTTGCCCATCTCTGTTTTTTTGTTTCCTCTAGATTAAGTACATTACTGATTGATTGCTGATGTGACTCAAGTGATCTACTTTTGGATTCTCTGGCTCTATCCAAATGTCTTGATCCTTTTGCATCCATAACTGACCCCAATAAACAATATCTGGATAGCAAGTCGGGAAGAATTCAATAGTGACAACCACCATCAACACCAATTTCCAAACTTATGTTTTATGTTTATGTTTTATAGTATTCTTTGTGTGGAAGCGTTACTGCCCTCCCAACTTAGCAGACGTTGGCCAAGTGCCACGTGGCGTCATATATTACATTGAATCAAGCCAGTGAAATAGCTGTAGTGCAAGAAAGTACCGATCGACGTAGGTTAGTACCTGAAATCGGATTTATAACCATTAAAGAGCACAATCTAGATCGGAATACGGCATAATTACACGTTCGAGGTCTCAATAGGTTGAAATTCCCGCGATGAAGATATCTCGAGTTTACATTGGTGAATGCCGACCCACCCTCGACGTCCGTTTAACTTTTTGAAACCTCTCAAAGTGATATCAATATCAACCGAAAGCCCTCGAGGTAGGAAAAAAACTGAGGTCGTGCGACCCCCCCGAACCCCTCGTGTACCACCGATAGGTCATGTCTTACGCCTGTTACCGCCCAGATCTGACAAAACAAACTCTCGGAAGAGAAATGATATCTCCTCCAGGGCACAAGTCTTCCTTATGAACTCCATCATACGAGGATAACCTTCAAAGGCTTTTTTCCCCCCGACGTGGTGAACCCGAAAAAAATAACCCATCGGGGGCCGATTTTTCCACCGATGAGCCCGATTTAAGTACGTAGTTAATTACGTATGGAAATGTATGTAAATATTAATATTGGGAGATGAGGTCGGGAACGTATGTAAAGTACGAGCGCACCTGTTGAATCCTAGGGTAACTCGAAGGAGCGTGGCTCTCCTAGCATTTGCACCATAAACTATGCCAGACACGTTTTTGAAGTCCCTTTATAATGAGGAGAAATTCCTTTGGTAAACTACAAGGTTTAACATCGAATTTATTATTCAAATGGGTGGTTATTGAGACCAAAACTGTCTACACTCAATGAAATGTTTCACCTGCGTTTAGTCGTACTCCATTATCAGAACGAGCGACAGTTGATTTTATCTTATTGTTCCTATCGCGATTTTGTCTTAAAAACGTCCGCCAAGTCGGGTAGGGAAGTAAAGCTTCCTCACATGGGCACATAGAATTTGTAGGTATGGAAAGACTATTGAGTTGATCAAGTTGTTGGTTTCATACATTTAGAGAAAACGCAACGCTACATTATACTGTATACATGAATACATGAAGATGTCCTGCATTGGGTGTCAAAATGTCCTACGTTGGGTATCAAGATGTCCTGCATTGGGTATCAAAATGTCCAACGTTGGGCTTAATGTCCAAATTTGAGTATCAAGATGTCCAACATTGAGTATCAAAATGTCCAACGTTGGGTATCTTAATGTCCAACTTAGAGTATCAAGATGTCCAACATTGAGTACCAAAGTGAGTATCAAAATGTCCAAAGTTTGTTATGAACAAGTCCAACGTTGGGTATCTTGATGTCCAACTTTGAGTATCAAGATGTCCAATGTTGAATTTGGAATACATGAATTTGAATTTATTGTTATGAATTTGAATTTTGAGTACATGAATTTGGCATAGATATTTCTTCAAGCTTGGGGTCTGTGAAAAAAAATGTCATCAAACAAATTCGGTAACTAAATGCAAGAATCATTAGTATGGGAGACCAGGGATCGATTTCAGGCCGTGACATCAACAAGTTGTATATACAGGGTGTCTCATGGGGACCGAAAAACTTTCAAGTATTAACCTTCAAGTATTGCTCCTTCAATTTCAAGTGTTAACCTTCATCTATCGGTTGCCGTTCATTCCTCGTTGCGGGTTAGTCTAATCTCTTGAGAACCAGCGCTCGGTTGTTCCACCCCCCACCCCCCTCTTCTGAAGGAGCAACATGGCCACCTACCACCCCCAGTGCCTCCCCCATAGCTTCTCTCATAGCCTTCTCAGTTTTCATCAACTGTTTTTCCCAGTTTTCTCAGAAAGTAATCATCCAATTTACATGTTTCTTGTGGCAATCTTCTTATTCTTATAATCTCTACACCCATGCACTTGTTTAATTCCAAAAGCAAAATAGTGAATAAAAAATTCTGCCAAGTGGGTGTGGCACATAGTTTCCTCCATAGTTTTTCCATAAATCGATTGTGTAGATCATCCGATGCATAGTAGTTGATTTCAATACATCAATCTCTAAGTACCTACCTTCCACGACCCTCATAGGGGACCGTCTACACGCCAATCTGAACAATCCTGAGAAATTTTGTCGAAATCGAATGGAAAAAAGTAGAAGTTATGGCTGTTACAAGGAATTCAAGTTTGCGCATGCGCAGCAACTACTATTTGTCTGGGAGAGATGATTTTCATAGGAGACCATCCAAACGCCGATCCAAACAATCCTGGAAAATTTCATCAAATTCGGATGAAGTATGTAAGTGTTATGGCTGTTACAAGGATTTTACGTTTGCGCATTCCCAGAGGCTACTGTCAATTTTAAGGCTTGATTTTCATTGGGGGCCATCTACAACCTAATCCGTATAATTCCAGAAAATTTCATCGAAATCGGATAGAAAATGTGGAAGTTATGGCTGCTACTAGGAATTCACGTTTGCGCATGCGCAGCGGCTACCATCAGTCCGGGCGTGATGATTTTCATAGGGGACCATCTACACGCCAACCCACATTATCCTTGAAAATTTCATGGAAATCGGACAATAACTTCGTGAAATTACACCGGTTACAAGGATTTCATTACAGACAGACAGACACCGAACCAAAATTGTTCAGGAAGGTCTGGAACGTGAAACGCGAGTGGAAATTTCGATTTTGAAGAACTTTTTTTTCAACCTTGAAAAGAGAAAACAAAGCTTCCGCTACCTTGGTAGACTTGGAAGCAAAACTACGGATGGCAGACCTACAGTTCTACAGTCATATCATTTATTATTATTAGTTATTTGTTTTATTAATTTGTTATTTATTATTTTTATTATTTTATTAAATTATTTATCTATTAAAAATTTAATTGATCTGACTGTAGAACCGTAGGTCTACATAATAATAATAATTACTTAATGACGAAAATCGGTTCTTGGTTGCTAAGGAAGGTCGATTGTGTGACATGAATACTGAAATGAGAAAAGCTAAGTCAGTTATATTGCTAGGCCTTCTTTCGTTTCTGAAAATTCTCAATCAACCTCAAGACCTACAACATTGAACGAAAGGTTGGTTCTACAGAGCTCTGGCCGTTCTCATTCGTTTCTAAAAATGGAACACTATACTACTATTAGAACTCAATCTTCTAGCATGAGCTATTAAGTGGTTTTATCTCATTGCTGACAAAATAAAAAATAATAATTTATTATTACAAGTATTAAGGATTTGGGAAGGCTTAGAATAGACTCAATGTATTTCTGAAGCAATTGGGTACCTCTTCAGTATGATGAACGAAAGTCGACTTGTGCCAATGATTTTGTCTCATCGTCCCAATCTGTCGATAATGAACGTCAATGAACCTCGAGAGGCGTACTAATTGGCACCTGCAGCACTCGCGAAAATAAAATTAAAAATTAATAAAATTACGGAATAAACGGCCATCGAGGCTGCATTTTGGGATGTTCGTACTTTTTTCTTGTTTTTGTACCTTAATCGATAACACCACTCCCGAAATTACAAGGGAGGTTCCTATTAGGAGTTGATTTAATGATAGCGAAAATGGTGTAATCTCGAAAGGCTGCAGTGACTTTTTTAGTTGAGAATTGAATTGGAGAGCCTAATTAGACTTGAATGACGGTCAGTGACTTTAAAGAAGAACGTAAGCCAAGTTGGGTGGGCAATATAGCTTCCTCACATTGAATCATTCTATGCACAGCGATTTTTTTCTTGACAATAAAATCAACACGATATTATTCTCGATTATGTTGATGATTTTTCAGTGCCTCCTGTTCGGATCATGATGACATTTGTGCGGTCTCTTCCACGACCCAGCCGCAAAATTCCTTCTAAATTTGAGCGAAAACGGACAATAAGATCGAGAGAAATTTATTTTTGAGAAGGATTACTTTTTATCGTGCAGACAATCCCAGGTACGATGGTGATACATCCATAAGGGACCGCCATAGAGCTGTTCCACATAAACCCTGAAAATAACATCAAAATTGAACCATTTCATTATGTAAGTACCTACTGGTATCCCAGAGACAAGAATATTGTTCAAAAAACTCCGAAACGCGAGAGAAAATTTCGATTTTGGTTTATTTTATTTATTTATTTTTAATTTTTAATTTTTATTTATTTATTTATTTATTTATTTATTTATTTATTTATTTATTTATTTATTTATTTATTTATTTGTTTGTTTATTTATTTATTTTATTCATTTATTTTATTTATTTATTTATTTATTTATTTATTTATTTATTTATTTTATTTATTTAAGTATTTTATTTATTTATTTTATTTATTTATTTTATTTATTTATTTTTAATCAATATTTATTTATTTTTTCAATTTTTTTATTCATTATTTTCAATAATGGACCAGTGGAATCGACTAAGAAAAAAATTCCAACTTACAGACTTTTTTGTAAAAAATATACGAGATTTGGGAGAACCCACTAATTTTCAAATTTTCTTTATTTCCCTTCCAAATTTATGTGGAACTTTGCTCATTCAGTCATGTTGCTCGAAAATAAGCCCGCGAGTTTCGAAATTGATTGTGAGGAAGATGAAAATCAATCAGCCCGTTTGTTGATTGATGGTTGTAAATTTCAATCGAGCGACTTCCCACAATCTACCCCCAGAATCTCGAATGATTAATAGACGGTTAAAAGCCGTTCAATCGCTTACACATCGAACTAGAACACGATTCCGCGATAATGTTTCCAAAAACGGGTAGTCGAAAATCAGCTTCCTGAAAGACGCACTAATAGTTTTAGTCGTCACGAATTTCGGTATTCAAGTTACAAGGTAGGAGCTGTAGGGTCACACCGCGTTATCTTCATTAGAGCCTTTCTCCTTCCGAGTCGAGGATCTGGTTTTTCATAACTGACGGTGAATTACTATTTTTTAACCGAAACGGACGGCAGAACGAGAAATAAGGATCCTTCCCGAATAAAAAGTACAAAAAATACCTCCTACGAGGAATCTGAGGAGGTCTCAACTAATATTCACTATTAGTTGAATATATTAGGCAGTTGAATCTCATAGATGTCTGGATTTTCGAGTTTAGGATACGACCTGCTCTGTGGGTCTTCGTTCAGAGTCAATCTAACTGATCAAACGTCGTTTTTCGGTTTTTCATTACCGTGTTTAAAACGTCAGGAGAGAGTTTTGTTGGGAACTAATTTGACTGCAAGATACTCGATTTGATGAGAAATGCGTTTTATGAGGAACTGAACGTGATTGGTTAGTCAAAACGAACGATTTGGAGGAAATGGACGAACCGTGAATGTTTTGAATAGCCCTGGTTATGTATACAAGGGATCTGGACGTCGAATTATGTAAGCTTGAATATCGATGACTGAAACTTTTGCTGCTATTTTGTGCATGAAACACTGAGAGGAAGAAAACGTCTCCTCATATTTCACTAAACGGATTTATCGCACTCCAAAAGAATGTTACAATCCACTAAGCGTGCTTTTCAAAGAGCGAAAGAAACCACACTTTTCGTAACGCTTTTCGACTCTATGTCCCATAAAATGTCAAAAGTTTATTTTATTGGTTACGAGTCTTTATGACATTGAGACCTCTGGTTTATTATTTTCAATAATGAACCTTTGAAATCGACCAAGAAAAAATTGTTAACGATCCCCCCAAAATTTATTGGTTTTCGTTCAAGGTAGGTACGTAGAATCCAAAGATCGAACAAAAATTTTGCCGTTCTTCGCCTTACGCGGCACTTCCCTTAGTTTCCACGGACCGATTTTGATGAAATTTAGTATATGGGGTCTATTTGTGGTCTAGTTGTGCCGCTAAGTTTTTGGTTGTAGAAAAAACAAGGGTAGAAAAATAAGGGCAGAAATTTTCAAAACGTCCTACTTCAAAAACTTTTTATCAATTTGAAATAGTATTGAATTTTTAGAATCGAATGAGACCACCCAGAGCTCTGTAGGACCAACTCTTCGCTCCCTATGAGAACTTAAGGGTTGAACTCACAATAAATCAGAATCGCTAGTGTGAATCGCAAGAGAGGCCTAATCTCCTTCCAAATTTTAGCTGACCAAAATTGCGATCGCAGAAAAACAGAAAATACAGAAATATTGGTACAGGCAGAAAAATAATAAACCTTTATGTAATCATTTTCAGCATTAAATTTCTGTACTTTGGATGGGGAGGGGGTACCCCATCTTTTAGTGTGCGGATTTGGCTCACCCAGCTGATCAGGGAAGAGTATAGTTTGTCATTCGAACTCAACAGTCTAATGGAGTCTCCCTATGAAATTTGAGCTTCGTGTGGCCACTAGGCAACTTTTACTGCACTTCGGTAACGCTTTTCAATTCTGTCCAAGTAAAGGCATAAAATTTCAAAAACAAAACGCCCGTCACCGAAAACCCCACATCATCTCTCTAAACCACCCAGTTGAACCAATTTTTCCACGAGCGTCTAAACCACACCTACAGCATTAGTTCATGTATCTTTCGCTAGGGATAATAAAGCGTTTTTCCTTTGAATCATATGAGATAAGCTTAGTTATCTGTTTTGGTAAAGCTTGAGATGATGCGATGCAGGTGATTCAAGGGAAAAATGCTTTACTATCCGTAGCAGAGGATACATGAACATGTAGGTGTGATTCAGACAAAACGAATTTTTCCCGCACAATGTTATTTTTCAAGTATCCTAGGTGCCAATTCTTCATTGAAGATTCATTGGAGTGAATTTTCATTGGAGTGAATTCAAATTCTTCAAAGAATCAAATTCAAAGAAAGTAGAGGCAAGCAAACCAGCAAAACACATTCGAAGATTACCAACATATCTCAAAATTGGAGAGTTAATCAAAGCAACACGATTTTCACTTTCTACAAAGAAAAAAAATAAAAAACAGCCGGACTTAGCCCACGTAAATAAATATTTTTCAAAAAGTTAGTTTTTTATTCTCAAAAAAGATAATTATTGCCTGAACTTACAGACTAGGTTGGTACGTGATTCGTTTCTCCTCGAAGATTGGGATCCATCCCAAACGCATCTTTCATCGCCAGTTTAATAGATTCCTATCATATCGCGTGTAGAACTCGTTTATGATGTGGGTGTTTGGCTTCCTTTACTGGGTCCGACTTAAATCGAGAAAGTGGGAAACACACATTTCGGGAGCTTGGGAGTTAATAGTGAAGTGAAGTGTGAAGTTATCATTATCCACTTTTCAAAAGCTTCCGCTCCCTCCTCGATTTGTGTTTCAAAGCCAGTTACAAACGAGGTTATTCGATTAATTCGACCCAAAACTTCTCTCTGATGCCTCCTCGTTATAAGTAATCTAGTTTGAGTGGTTTTCGGTTTAGAGGCGGTTAAAAGACTGAATTAACAACATCTTAAAAACACTGAAAGGGCACGAGTTTTCGCTGTTAAGAGAGTAACTGAGTGGGGTAGTTTTAGATGAATTTTGTCTCACATGAAATGTCGCACTTATCATCTTATCAAACAGAGGGCCGTATTCACAAAACGCACTTAGTGGGGCTTTTCACTAAGTGAAGCCTGAAATCTCCACTTAGAGCCGTACTTTAGAGAAAACGCTATTCACAAACCGAACTTTAGAAAAAGCGTCACTTCAGCTCCACTTTACCGGAGCTGAACTTTCGTCAAGTTACACTTTCCGGGTAAGTTTGGCTCCTACCTCACTTTACTGGCCCTTAGTACAGCTTTTGACAAAAAGTGCGTCTATTTTGCTTGCTTCGACAGCCGTTTTACGAAGTTTTCCGTTCGGATTTAAATGGAAAACGACTACATGGAATATTTGCAGTATCTACGGAAAGGAGACGAGTACAAATTGTGCCAAGAAGGCGAAGAGAAAGCGAAAATGGATTTGCGTGTTGGTCAGAAGAATTTCCGCGCACGTCACAGGTAAACAATTTCCTACTTTTCCTTTTTACAGCTACCTTTGAGCACGTATAATTGTGCTCAGTTCATTTCAATTTGAGGACATTATTGTTCAAGTGTCCAAAATGTAGTCAGATTTATGTGGATTCTATTTCAAAGAACCAGTAGGTAAGCCCAAATTAACCTTTCATGTCGGCCTTTCCTCAGTCTTCCATCAACGATCCATGCTCTATGCGATCTATGCCTTCCTATGCTAAATATTTTCATTGTGAATATCAACAACTGATCTAATTTACTATCCCTACACATTCTTGTAGATATCTATCTAGTTATCTAACTGAGGCGGTCGTTCTGTCACTGGATTAAGAAGTCGAATGACAGAACTCCAGTGACAGAACGATCGTTTTGTGCCTAGGATTCTCGAAATGTTTCATTTTCTAACTTCATTATAAGAATGGAAAAGATTGGAACATTATTGTTTCAGACAACGAACAACAACTCACCTAATCACAGTTTCGGTTTTTCAGGAGGGAAGACAAAGAACTCGAAAAGGAACAAGAAATCATGTACTTTCTTATCCAATTCAAAAATATGTCACTACCTTTATTTTTACTCAATTCCAATTATGTGATGAAGAATTTAAATTAATTTACCGTACCACTCAACTGGGTGTCATTATTCACAACTGACCATTTTCATGTACAAATTACTGTGTAATACCAATGGGTTTTCATCTACCTGTATAGAAAAATATATTAAGTTTCTTATCTAGGAATTTATGGATGCCTAGTTTGAAAGAGCCTTCAACTACCTAATCGAACATAAAAATAGACAAATAGGTACTCCAGCATAATTATCCATATTTCAAAAAACAAAACTGGGTAGGTAGTGGGGTGAAAAATGCGATCACTTGAAATTATGATAATAATTTGTGTATTTTCGAGTAAATTCACAGAATCTCCAAAAATTATTGATCTGTGTTACGTTAAATCTGATATTCATTAAATGAATATCAGTCAGGTCTTGAATCAGTTACACAATTATAATACCTAAGTATATGTATTATACAGTTAGATGGTAACAGTAAGTACATGTTGATAAAATGGTATGGATAGAAGAACATAACTATTAGGAACAAGATTAACAATTTCGGTTAGTTAGACATTTCATTAAATTTGATTGAATATCTTTTTCAATATCGAATGTAAATACACAGGACGTATCTTCTAAGAAGCAGGTTCAGCAGTTGAACATGGTACCTAGGTCACCTGAAAAAAATAAGGAAGGAGGGTATAATAAAACAAGTAGTAGTAAGATAGTAGGAAGAATGTCATAACTAGGTAGTTGGTATTTACAACAATACACCTATTCTTTATGAGCATTTTAAGTCAAGTTGCTATAGGTGTTTGCCGTTGTCGTAGGAATGCTTCATGGTAATGAATTCAATCAGGTATCACGTCAATATACTTACAACTGAACAAATAGAACAACAGAAATTCGAAAATTAATTGTTGAATTTCGAATAATCTCATACGATGATAAGAAAAACCATTAAAATATGACGAAAATACTTACGTCGTCGTAGCACAGCTTTTCTTGCTTGGGTAGAACTCGTTCTTGAATGGCCAACTTCTGACGTCGATTGAATAGTTTCTTCGATGGTTCGTTTTGTTTATTTTAGACACCCTTTCACTTCGCTACTAGCGCATTCAAATCAATAAAAACGCCAAAATATATGTTTTGGAAAGGAATGAAGCAAAGAGATGGACAATCGTTTGTTGATCACCAACCGCTTATCAATATTATCACTTAATATTCCCATTGGTCAATAGGAGCGAGTCGCCCTAAGGGTTACCCTCTCTGAAGTTCAACTTCCTTATCAGTTGAACTTAAAGCTGACCTAAGAGCAGCTACACTAAAAACGATTGTGAATAGCAATTTCTCCTCAAGTTTCACTTTGGCGTGAAGTATCACTTTCGGAAGTGCGGCTTCAAGTTTCACTTTGGCGATTTTTGTGAATACGGCCCATTATCTTTACATGACCACCAGAAATCGCCACAACCTTCGACTGTGAAGGTAGACTCGTAATACTATTTTAAAAGCTGAAAATCGAACACTCTGCGTCCATGATTCTTCACCAAACTATTTATTTTCTTTGCATACCGTTTTAATAGGTAAAGGTATCTCTTCCCTATGTATGATAGAGTGAATCGAGAAATACTTGATTCTTTATCGTGTGTATTTCTACTCTATGAGTAGATTTTTAAAAGACATAACTTTCTAGAGTGAATTTTCTACCCAATTCTATAGTAGTGAAAATCGGAAAGGACGTGATTGTTCATCACATCTCTATTCTTACTCCATGAGTGGTAAACATCCACTGCCAATTAAAAATGTTGCCATCCCTTCCGTATGTTATCTGTATCACGTTCCTTCCTACTCTTATATCCATGAATGATGATGAATGGATGAATGATTTCAACCGTGGAGCTGTACTTGGTATAATGTTAAAACGTCTTGAACCATCTCAAATTGTTTGGTTAAAATTCAAAAAACATACAGAAGGAAACCGTCCGATTATCGTCGCCTTTCTGCTCCCTGCAGATTGTGAATGAGAATTCCAAGGATGAACGTGTCATGATTGGATGGATGGGAGTGTGTGTAAGGATGTGTGTCTATTGACTACGCCTCATCTTTTCAATATTATCATGTCGATATCTTATTATTACATTAGCTATGACCAAAAATGTAGTTTTCAGAAAAACGCAAAAGAAGTCTTCACCAGTGCTCAATTTCTAAAATAATGGCTTACCACACTAAACTCGTTAATTCTTCAACAAATTTTCAAGCTATAATCGTCAATAAGGTCAATAATAGCTTTGTTGAACTTGAGTTTACCTTAAATTAAAAAAAAAAATTAAAAATTTGGAAGATGGATGGACATAGCCTTTGTGCTTTTTAAGGTATTAATGTGACAAAGCCCTGATATTTTATGATATATAATAATATAATATAATTATGTTATTTCGGTACCTACGTTGGAAACTAACTTTCATCAATATCACTCGTATATACAAGATATTCAAGGACAACCATTATTAACGACATTAGTGAGTTTCTAGATTGTTATTTTTGTCTTACTGTCTTATTGTCCTTTTTGTCACTACTTGTCAGTACTTTGTTCTGACATAAATATTCTTTTGTTGCACATGATTGCAGGGGACTTAATTTCTCCATCTTTTCCAACACATTCTCTTAGTCAAGAGACGCAACAGCTTTCCCTGAGCCACAACACAAAAATCGCTACAAATTATTACACAAAGGTTTGTTATTTAGATTGATTGGTTTTATTTTGTTGGTTTCTTATTTGATTTAATTGGTTTATCTTTCTGATTAATTATTTATTTTGATTTATTTGGTGTTGTTGAGTTTTTGGTTTTGTTTATTATTATTATTATTTGTTTTTTGTTTATTATTTATTTTGGTACTTGATTTAGTTTCTATATAAATAGATCACTCGTCTGCAAAAAACACGGCTTTGCCATTGTCACCATCTACCAACCATAATTACTACCTACCTGCCACATACCTACTTCACAATCAAGTTTATTTGGAAGAAATAAACGCATCATACTTAATTCGTTTGTCCAAATCAACATTTCTATCAATCTCCTTCAGTCATGCTCAATCATGACTGTCTCAGTCGATTGATTCTCCATTTTTGATCAAAATACAGACAGTCTAAGGGCTGCTCAGGGCATGACCGGTCCATGAACGCCTCTTTCTACAGTGGACTTTATTTTCGATTTGGACTTGACCAGTTATGTATTTATTTTATACACGGGCAATCATGCCCAATAACAACATATCAATTTAATCTCAAAACAGGTCAACGCATTAAACAAAATTATTATTAGGTAAAGATGAAAGATTAACTAGTGTGCTAAGGAAGGTAATAGAGTTTTATTTACCGAACTAACAGTTGAACCAACGAGCTAGGGATCTTGTTCACACATCAACGGAAAATCGCAATTCTTTACTTGAACATATTCATAATCGAGTCAAATCCAGAATTTGAAAACCGCGATTTGATTCGTCCAAACTGAAGAGGCTCATGTAGTCCGTGAAGCGAGTTGGCATGTGAAGCATCTAGTAAAAAAAAAAAAAAAAAAAAAAAAAACAATTATAACTACAACTAATATTCATCATACGCTGTCAAAAAACTAAATCTACTTCATATAGGAAACAACTGAAGAAAGTAACAAGTTGACAAATACTTAATACTATTTATATCCGCTCAAAAAAAGTTTAATTATTTGTGTAGGTATACCATGGGAAAAGGGATCATAATAGTTTTCGATGCTAACAGAATTGACTGCTCTTTGAGCTTTTTGGATAGAGTTATTACCCAAAGTTCGTTCCTTTTAGGGCGGTATTCATAGTCATGACTCGAGTTGGAGGACTCCTCCAAAGTACGCTTTGAGGAGTCCTTTCCTCCTCGAGCTATTCATAGTTAAGCCTTAAGCCAAAGTCAAGGCCAGACTCATCCTCCAAGTCGAGGAAGGTCTCGAGGAAGCCTTAAGGAGGCCCGATGGCTCCTTAAGCTATTCATAGTCGCCTCATTTCAAGGAGTCCTCGAACCGCCAAAGACGTCCTCCAATGGCGGTATTCATAGACGACTTCGGAGGTGGAGTCGAGAAATTTGAAGGCCGAATCGAGATATTTCGAGTCGAGAAAGGGGCTTCGAGCTTCCTCAGCCCAAGGTAGGTGAAAAGGTACCTTGAGGAAAGATTTTGATGATATCTACCTACCTGTTATCACAAGCGTTGTCGTTATAAAATATTCTACGGATCTATTCTTCGGTTATTTCGTCCGAAAACATGGATTTCGAAGATATTGAAAGATTGGAGGAATTTGATGAGTATTTGTAGGAATCTTCGCGAGATCAGCGAAGGCCGAAATGTTACTTGCGGGATCAAGAAAACCCTTTGGAGGTAGGTACTCAAAAGTTATGATAATAATGATAAACACGGTGAATGCCAGTAATTTTGTTATGTTCTTATTTGTATAGGTATTGGATGATCGAACATTTCGGAAGAAATTTCGTTTTACAAAAGAGACCGTGATAAACGTGCTACTCCCGATTTTCTTCCTGCCCGAGAGTATTTCTGTGAACAGGAGAGAACAGAATCTATCTCTTCATCATCTAGGGCTGGGTACTTACGACTGAGTTACTTGTACCAAATTCTGGCATATGTTTCTTACATAACTAGTCGACAATATACTGAAATTTGGTCGATTCCGGTTCAGTGGAAGAAAAGTTATGACCGCCCGATATTTGATGATAGCTGATTTCAGTAGAAATGTCGAACATTTTCGCACTTTACAAAAAATGGTCATCTTCAAATAACTCCAAACTCTGGTGAATGTTCGAGCAACATGTCCTCAACAATATACTAAAATAGGTGGGGGAATTTTGAATAAAAAGAAGTAATCGATTTTAGAAGTTGCCGAGCCAACTGTTTCGAAGCCGAGGTTCTATAGTCATAAGTCCTACAAACAACATTTTCGCACTTTACAAAAAAACGTCATCTTCAAATCGCTCCGAACTCTGGTGAATGTTAGAGCAACATATCCTCAACAATTTTCAAAATATGGTGGGTGGGAATTTCGAATAAAAAAAAGTAATCGACTATGTTCAACTCTTCATAGTACTGTACCTACCTATTAGGTACCTTCCTTGTTGAAAGCACGTATTAATACCAATGGAAATTTGTTTCATATAGTTCTAAAGCCTTCATTCGTGTCACCCCATAGGGGAAAATATAGGAGAGATTGTTTTGTCTACTGATTTGAGAAGTTACGAGGATGAGAAGTTCTGTTTAACGGAATGACGCGACCGCGGGACTCGGGGAGTGTTGCGGGTCAGTCTAGATGCGCCTTTAATCTATAGCTGGGCGTCTATAGCCCATTTCACTCAGGTGAAAAGCGATTTGGTACTTTGTAAATTACAAAACAACGAACGAGTGCAAAGAAAAGGAGCACCAATATTAATATAATATACTTATTGAATATAATACGCTACTTTCTGTTGGGTGGGTACTTTCCACTGAAATTGAAATCACTCGCGATTTTCTCCCAACACTTTTTTTTTTTGACAATTGAGACCGCATCTGTTTTTTTCCACAATGTCCTTATTTTCAATTATGAATTTCCTCAACGTAGTTTATTCAGCTTCGCTTAAAAACGGCTCTCTTCTTTTCTCTTTCCATTTGGAAACTGATATAAAAAATTAAAAGGTAGCAAACACTATTTTATTGAAGAAGGAACGCGAACAACAGGAACATTGATGGTCCAAAGTCAAAGCTGAAAAACAACACCAACCATTCTGAAATAAACAATCGAACCTTCTCCATGAAACCTTCACTGAGCTGTTACCTGAACAGGGCTGCCAATTCTTCCTCGACTGTCGTTTGGTAACTCGAGGTCTCCTCGAGTTGAGGATGAGCTGAGGTCGACCTCCAAATGCGTTCTGTTCGTCTATGAATAGGGTGAGGAATCCTCGAGAAAAGATAAGTTGGAGGAAACCTTAACTCGAGTCGAGGAAATCCGCGCCTTGAGGAATGACTATGAATACCGCCCTTAGTCTCATACTGCCAAATTCGCAATACACCTGAGACCACCTGTTCACGAAGACCTGTAATCGCTTGTGTGGGGTTCCAGATTTCTCATCCGTATACAGGGTGTCCCATGTTAAGGACCGAAAAACTTCGGGAGTCGATTCTTCAACTAATTTTAGTAAGAAAGTGTCTCTTAGCAATTTTTTGTTAGACGCTTAATTTCCAAGTTATTTTAATTTTAAGATTTTTTTCGTGATTTCGACCTTAAGCCATAAAAATGACCATAACTCACTTAATTTATAAGCAATTAAAAATCTAATTACAACGTTGGATAGTGCTTTAAATTTACCATGTTTCTAGTGGTTATACAAAAAATTTTATAAGGTCGTGAGGGGTGAAAAATCAACTCGAAAAGTCATTTTTGTAAAATTGTCAAAATTTCCTACTTTTTCTTTTGATTGTTAAGGTTTTACTTCCAAATAATTTTTCACGTACCTCTACATCAAAAACTGCGCAAAGATCTCAGCTTTCTAATGGTATAATTCGTTTTAATTTTACTTCGCTAATTAGGGGTGAAAAATACGTTTGAATGCTAAAAAATAATGCTATGAACAAAAATAATCTTTATCTTCATCGACGTACGTTATTGACTAAACATAAATGAGATGATAAATTATCCTCTACTCCGTCTTTGACTTCGTTTGTTATTCGTCTGGATACCTGTAAACACAAAGCAAAGTTTTTTACAGCCAAGTAAAAAATGATTGAGGAATGAGCTGTCAGGAGACGATGCACATTATGTACTGAAGAAGGAGGAGGTCACATTGAGCACTTACTCTGAATCGGTAATATGATGACTACTGCTCCAAATTTTTGCATTCCTCAATTATTTTCTACTTGGCAGTTAAAAACTTTGCTTTGTGTTTACAGGTATCCGGACGAATGAAAAACGAAGTCAAAGACGGAGTAGAGGATAATTTATTATCTCATTTATGTTTAGTGAATAACGTACTTCGATGAAGATAAAGATTATTTCTGTTCATAAATATCATTTTTACTTTCTCTAAAATATCATTATTTATCTTAATTTTTTATTCCACATCTACACGCTATTCTTTATGAGATATCTCTTTTTCATACAATCGAGAAAGTTGCGAGAATTGAACATTCAATTCGTGCATAAATACCTAGTAAATTTAAAAAAAGAGATTCGGACTTACCAAAATTCAATATTGAGCTTTCACATACCAACGGTGATGGAATCAGTCTAATAGCGTTGAAAATGACGTGGAATTCCACCTCTAATTCGTCGAACCTGCCCGAGGCCCAACGAACCAGAAACCTTGATTTCCATAAGTGCAACCACGTTTTTTAGCATTCAAACGTATTTTTCACCCCTAATTAGCGAAGTAAAATTAAAACGAATTATACCATTAGAAAGCTGAGATCTTTGCGCAGTTTTTGATGTAGAGGTACGTGAAAAATCATTTGGAAGTAAAACCTTAACAATCAAAAGAAAAAGTAGGAAATTTTGACAATTTTACAAAAATGACTTTTCGAGTTGATTTTTCACCCCTCAGGACCTTACAAAATTTTTTGTATAACCACTGGAAAGATGGTAAATTTAACGCACTATCCAACGGTGTAATTAGATTTTTAATTGCTCGTATTTTAAGTGAGTTATGGTCATTTTTATGGCTTAAGGTCGAAATCACAAAAAAAATCTTAAAATTAAAATAACTCGGAATTTAAGCGTCTAACGAAGAATTTCTAGGAAACACTTTCTCACTAAAATTAGTTGTAGAATCGACTCCCGAAGTTTTTCGGTCCTTAACATGGGACACCCTGTAGAAGAAAGTATTGACAGCCCTAAAACGTAAAATACGAATGAAACTTTCGATTGTAGAAGAACACGAATACAAAACTTTCTCAGAAGCATAAGAAAGAAAGAACACCCTCTCACTATTGGTTATTTAGTCCTGGTGAGTGTCCGCTGGAACATCCTCATCCAATCACGTCATAATGACAAGTGGGCAGCTCCCGGGCAACGCTCGGGCGATCTGTCTTTGCCGCTCCCGAACTTCTTTGCGTAACATTTCCACGGATATTTCTAAACGTTCATAATTGATTTAAACTAATGGTTCTCCGTTCGTGTTCTCAGCTCGACCCTGCGTTCTCTATTTTGCCCCGAAAGGTGATAATGGCCTTTTGATGATGCCTCATGTTCTCAGCCGAACTCTGTTCTTGTTATAAACCACGTGCGACCTTCGACAAATCAACCGTAACCGAATTCTTAACCACCTTTAATTACCATCTCTGTTCTTCACGCTTTCGTTCAATCGAAAAATAAGTACCTACAACGATTTCGAAAATTCAAATCCCTCTTCGTACGAACCGGTTTTTCTACTTTTCCCGAAAAAACCCAATGTTTCCCGTATCGCGTATGAATCTCGGATAGATGAGATTTTTCGATGAGGTTATGGTTCGTCTACGGGCAGCATCTCGGAGTAATAACTTGAGATGAGGATCTGCCTATCTCGGTGCATCAATCTGATATCGCCTGTTCCAGAAGGGCGTTTAGGCCTTTGGAAATCGGGTAGTTGCATAATGCAGTTGGAATCTATTTTGATCGAAATTCCGTAAATTGTTCCTCTATAAGAGTATTATTTCGGTTATGTGTCTTGTCTTTCTGGGAAGATAACAAAATACTATGTAAAATCGACGCATCAATGGGGAAAATCCTCAATCTTGCTGTTGTTCACAAATTAAGTTACAAAAGGTCTTCTCAGGGAAGAAGGTCGCAGTTGGTGTCAAAATTTTCAGATTGAGGCCTAGTTTAAATTTAAAAAATTAAATTTCTCCCTTGCGAGGGAAAAACATTAAATCATGTTTAATGTTTTTCCTTCGCAAGGGAGAAATTAGATATAGTTTTTTAAGGTCAAGAAAAAAGAAAAGATTCTAATTAACCAAAACAATTTATTATATTTATATACATCTATACATCTTCTCAAATTTCAGCTTCCTGCGTTCAACAGGAGAGAAAATGGCCTTGAAGCTCACTCAGCTGATCAGTGACCACTCAGGCGCCTTCAGCATTCTCCATTGACCCTGCCTCTCAAATTTCAGCTTCCTGCGATGAATAGGAGAGAAAATGGCTTTGGAACTCATTCATCTGATCAGTGATCTGTCAGGTGCCTTCATTACTGTCCTTTGACCCACCATCTCGAATTTCACCTTCCTGCGTTGAATAGGAGAGAAAACTGTTTCTATACAATGAACATTAATTTGTGATTCACACTCATATTTCTGATTTATCACTAGTCCAAACTGAAGGACCTCCGAGGGAGCGATCTGTTGGTCCTACGGAGCTCCGTGTAGTCTCATTCGATTCTAAAAATTCCAGTCTATTTTAAATTGATGAAAAAACAATACCTTTATATTTAAAGTTTTCGAGCTAGGACGTTTTGAAAATTTCATCCCCTAGTTTTCACCCCTTAGAAGTGACTGACAATAACCAAAAGCATCTTGGTACAACTAGACCCCAAATGGAGCCGATATAACTTGGTAACTAAGAAATCGGTCCGTGGTAACTAAGAAAAAAAAAACGTTGCAGATTTGCGTGTCGGAATTCACAGAACGACCCCCAGCCCTAAAACATTAAACATGTTAAAAACAGGAATTTCAAGTAGAGACATTTTTAAGTGATTTTGGTTATTTATTTTCATTACTAATTTGAATTGGTTTCATTATCATTTATTATTTTTAATATTAAAATTTTGGAGTCGAGCGAGAAAAAAAAACATCTGATATCCCCTCAAAATTTGAAGGTTTACGATTCAAGGTACCTAGTGTCAAGAAAATACGAATATCACTTCTCCATGGTACATCCGTGCTATCGTGTTGGCGGAACTGAGAAACACTTGCGGAAGGAACTTCTGATGGATTCGTGCTCTTCTCCAAGCCCTGTTTCTACTAAAATTCGATTCTACTCGGTTTTCTGTGATGTACGGATGTTGAACTGTATTTTATTCGTGAAGTTGATTAGATATGAAGCTGTGTTCAAGATCGTTGTTATCTTCCGTTTTTGACATTTTATGTCTTTACTATGGCACATAAATGAAAAATCGTCACGCGGGGAGCGTTATGAGGGGAGCGTTACGCGGAAATTTCTGATGATTTTCACGTACAACCAATCGTTCCTAGGGAAAACTAACTTCCTCATTTTCCACCCCACAAAAATCGTTCACCACTCATTGGAAAGCTCTCAATTTATTAAACATAAGACATAAAATGTCTCTCGTGGTTGCGTACTTGTACGAAAGCTGTATCCACCGTTTCAAGTGTCTTAGTACATTTTTACAATTAAGTAAGGAAAACTACCGAGTATGTTATGTAGGTAGCATTTTATCCCAATCGTCCGATACGTAGAATCCAAAAATCGATTCGAAAAATTCCAAATGCAGCGCTGCCTCTAGCTCCCATGGATTGATTTTGATACAATTCTTACCGTTCTGCCTCGAAGATTATGGTACATCTCAGTCGCTTTTGAACGGTAGAAAGTGATAGGTTGAAATTTACAAAAAAGAACCCTAGATTAAAAACTTATAAAATAAAGCTTTTTCAGGACGTCCCACAGTAAGACTTGGGCGTCCTTATGCGATCGATCTGGGGTGGAGGAGGACAACACTCAACAGAAAAAAAAAATAACCACACAGTAATCCGTTGTAGACCATTCTGAATCCAAATCCGCAAAAAAAACCATAGGTGAATGTCTGTGTGTGTGTGTGTGTGTGTGTGTGTGTGACAAAATCTTGTGTCGTCTGCCCAGGCTTTAATTCTCAACCGATTTTCCTGGTTCTTTTTTTGTTCATCGCGGAAAACTATCTATTTGTGCACTACGTCGCCGGAATTTCGAATTTTGCCTTTTAAGGGGGGGAAAGGGGGGGTTAATGCTCAAAAAACGTGCGTTTTTGGGCATAATCTTGTGTACTCTGCCCAGGCCTCAATTTCCAACCGATTTTCGTGGTTTTTCTTTTATTCGACGGGGAAAACTATCTAGTCACCGGAATTTCGAATTTGGCCTTTTAAGGGGTGGAAAGGGGGGGTTAATGCTCAAAAACCGTGCGTTTGCGGGCATACTCTTGTAAAATCGGCCCAGGCCTCAATTTCCAACCGATTTGAGTGTTTCTTTTTTTTTTTGTTCGACTCATAAATCTTCCAAGTTGCACACTTTTCCACCAGAGTACCAAAATTAGCACGTGGAGGGGGCGAGTGAGGCGATAATATTGAGAAAATATCCGATTTTTCAATATTTTGTTTCCTTTATAGCTTACTAATTGTACCCAAGCTTTGAAACTCGAGTTCGCATGTTGGGTGTCCTAGATCATGGATTTCAAATTCGAGGCTCCCACGCCGCTAGAAATGTTGTGGTGGATAAGGGTGAGGGATGGGGGGTGTTGTGGTGCCTAAAATACCTAATAAATTACATCGAGTGAAAAAGTTTTTTCGCTTACCAACTGGTATTAATTGACCTAATGCTTAACCAGTGGGACGGCCCCTGGAATGCATGCATTACTAAAAAATATGTTTTACAATTAAGTAAGGAAAACTACCGAGTAAGTTATGTAGGTAGCATTAAATGCTATAAAATTAAATGGGATAAAATTTTTATCCTAATCGTCCGATACATAAAATGCAAAAATCGATTTGAAAAATTTCAAATGCAGCACTGCCTCTAGCTCCCATGGAACGATTTTGATACAATTCTCACCGTTGTGCCTCGAAGATTATAGTACAATGTACCATACAATATCAGTCGCTTTTGGAGGGTTGAAATTTACAAAACACGCTAGATTAAAAACTTCTAAAATACAGCTTTTTTAATTGTTAAAATAGAATCAAACGAGACCATCCAGAGCACTGTATGACTAGATGAGGGTTGATAGTGAAATTATTTAGGATTACTAGTGGCGCACCTGGCGGTCACCTTTGGAACGTTCCTATTGGGTTAGTTTCTAGTGCACAGTTTTCTCGCTAGAATGAATGCAGGAAAAAAGAAATCTTAATATCTTGGAGCTTTTGAATTTTCAAGGAAGAATGAACAATCTTCATCCATAGCGTAGCACTCAACAATGTCTCGGCTAGGATAGAATTTGAACACCATGGATATGGCAGGTATCTTAGGGTACAAACGTTAAAAGGTCAGGTTTTC